>OX384036.1:21954399-22629399 GCA_947534325.1 Agonum fuliginosum
ATCGACTCGGATTTAACCTCCATTTTGTGAGTCAAACGTCAAACAGATCGTTGCTACATTTAACAACAAATTACCTCAATTATATTGTTATTTAAAATTATTTATTAAGTGCAAGTGAATAATCAAATATCAAAATGCCGCGTGCTGAAGTAGGAACCCCGAAATACATCGCAAATAAGATGAAAGCCAAAGGTCTGCAGAAACTCCGATGGTATTGTCAGATGTGTCAAAAGCAATGCCGAGACGAAAACGGATTCAAATGCCATACAATGTCCGAATCCCATCAGAGACAACTGCTTTTATTCGCTGACAACTCCCGCAAATATATGGATGAATTTTCTTACGAATTCCAGAAAGGTTACCTCGAGATACTTCGTCGACAGTACGGCACAAAAAGAGTTTTAGCCAATAGAATATACCAAGAATACATTACCGATCGGCACCATACACATATGAACGCTACCAGATGGTTGTCACTAACTGGTTTCGTAAAATGGTTAGGCAGAACTGGTAAATGCATTGTAGACGAAACCGAAAAAGGTTGGTTCATCACATACATCGATAGAGATCCTGAAACTTTAGCCAGAAAAGAACGAAAAAACAAGAAATTAAAAATGGATAAAGATGACGAAGAAAGAATGATGGAATTCGTGCAAAAACAAGTCGAATTAGGCCAAAAGACTGTAGAAGAGGGAGAGACTTCAGTTGAGCCCGTATTCACTGACCTAAAACGTACAGATGAAGACGAAAAGATAGTTTTAAAACTAGAAACCGTCAAACCAAAAAAAGCTCTTCCAATTCCAGTCGAACCATTAAAAAATCTCCTCAAGAGAAGCACAGAAAACGAAGAATTCGACAAGAAAAAGCACAAACCCGACTCAAAAGCTCCCAAATCTGCTCTCGACGAAATCATGGCTCAAGAGGAACAAAAAAAGGAACGAGAAAACCGGAAAGACTACTGGCTGGCCGAAGGAATAGTCGTCAAAGTGGTTACGAAATCTCTCGGAGAAGACTTCTACAAGAAAAAAGGCATCGTCCGCGAAGTCCTAGACAAGTATTCCGCTGCTGTGAAGATGATCGACACCGGAAAAAAAGTAAAACTCGATCAAGCTCATTTGGAAACAGTGATTCCCTCGGTTGGCAGGCTTGTGAAAGTGGTGAACGGTGCCTATAGGGGCAGTACTGCCACCCTGAAAACGTTAGATGAGAAAAACTTTTGTGTTATGATTGAAATTGCTTCCGGGCCCCTAAAAGGCAGAAAATTGGACAAAATTCAGTATGAGGATATTAGCAAATTGTATGTTCCTGATGAATGATTATTATGAAATACTTTTACTTGGATGAAAGTATTTATTTTTAATAGAATGGCTGTTTAATTAGCAAGATTAATGTGTAACAACATTTTTTGAATATTTGTACATATATTAAAATATATTATTTTTTAAAATATTTATGCTTGTTTGTTTCCTGTACTGTACTCCTTTCAAACCGTGAAAAGCAATTTGCTGTTAAATTGTTCTTTTATAATTAACATTCTTTGATCTCACATTTTTGAGGCATTTTTACAAATTTTCTGCGTATTTAAATAATAACATTATAGGTAGGTACATTTATTTATTTTTGTTTATTTTATTTTAAACTATTGATATTTTGTATTCACTATAATTTATACAAACAAATAAAATCCAAGTATACAACCAAATTATAATGTATCTGAGTTAATTTCAGTTACTTTCTTCATTTATGTGTTATTATTATTAATTTAGAAATCCGCATCTAACTTATAACAGCTTTAAAATATATGTCATTTAATTAAGTAAAGGAATTAGTTTTAGTTTTATTTGTTTTAAAGTTTTAAAATAGCAGGCTGAAAATGTGCCTTTGCATCTAATTTTTAGGTATCTACCTATTTTATTCCTTTTATTATCAATTAATAAATTAAAAACAAAATATGGTATTCATAATAGTTATTTATGTAATAAGGATCGTAACGTCAATCAATATGGTACTAGTCGTGAAGATTATCAGACGAGGCGAAGCCGAGTTTAATAACACGACGTGTACCATAATGATTGGCTACGATCCGTATTGCATACAAAATTTTATCTGCTGGCGTAAGTTAGTTAAAAGGCAAAATTAATGATTTGGTATTGAACAAAAAAATGTAATAAAAAAACTTCCTTAGTAACGAATTTATTATTCCATTATGATACTGAGTACCATAATAATGGATTCATTATGATCCTTGGCCTACAATGGACGACGTTTTTATTGTCCTCAAATTGAGGCTTTATAATGTTGTCATTATGGCACGGCAGCACATACATAAATAAAAGTGATGAAATACTATAATTATCCAACTTGGATGTGGCAGGTTTTATAGCTCACAGATAACTGTGAGTCGTTTGTTATCTATCATGAGTGCGGTTAACTACACCATTTTGTAAATATGTATTTTATGTACATAACTTCATTTTAATTAAAATAGATTACTAAAAAACGAATACATTTTATTTTGTACACATATTTGTCACGGCTTTTACCCAAGAATCAAGAATTAAAAAGAGGTTTGAGTGGGTTAAGCACAATATTATTTATTTATGTGACTCATGTTTTAAATTCACTCCATATTTTAGGTTTTCTCACCATGTAGATTGTTCCTGCTCACTGCAAAAGTGCCAACACGGGTAACTACCCATTATCTCTACTCTAACTTGTCACTAACTTACCTATTTTTAGATTGATTGCCACTTCCACTACCTGGAAATCCAAGCGCTGGAAAGCAAACGCGGAAATCAACTTAGTTTGACGGTGAATGATAAAGTTTACTCGTTTCTAACCGGAGAAGACTCCACATGTAGCACAGAAGTCGACACCATGGTTTGTGCGCTTGCTACTGCGATAAGGAACATCTTTCCTACTGTTCCTTTGCAGTACATCATCAAAAAGGTTACAGGATATTATATTTTAGAATAAGGATAGATTTAATGAGAAGCAAAATATTTAATATACGGGTTGCACCGATATAATAGATTGATTTTGTTATCCTGAGTTCAGTTTGATAAAAAGAGGGTAAAAAAATATAAACATTTTGAGGTAACATGCCTGTTTTACACAATTCAATCAATAATAAGATAAGGTTTATTTTAAATTTATTGTTTCAAAATTTTTTTGTCATCTTTAGATTTTTCGCGCTGAATTACATACGCATACAAATTTTAAAGCTAGAATTTCGGCTGGTATGTTTTAATATTTTTTATGGAGAATTTTTAGAAATCAACTTTTTGGCAATAGGTACCTCTTAGTAATAAGCAGATTTATTGTTCTAGTCGAAATTTTGAGCAAAAACTTTATACAATGTAATTCGACGCTGTAAAAATAATGATGACAAAATCAAGACTGTCCGTTTAATTTTTCCTGAAAATTTTCTTAATTCTATTAATTTATTTATTAGTCAATTTTTTTAAATGCAGGAAACACACAATACCGCAAACCACAGTTCGATATCAGGCTTTATTTTTTAATTGCAAGTAATAATTGGAAAATGTGAATAAACGAGATATTTAGACGCAGTTTGCGGCATTGAATTTAATTGATCATGAATTTTGTATTTTTTTACCCTTTAGATTAAAATTTATTACAAAATTTCAGTTTAAAATTGAACTAAACAAGAACTCATTTACTAATTCAAATTTAATAAATAATAATTAGAAATTCCAAGGTGGTTTACCCTATTATTTAAAGCTAGATTCAGACAGACCTACCCAATTATAAGTATAAGTGCTAAATTAACCAACCAACGCTTCCACTACCCGCAAAAAGTTCTGAATTTAGTTTAAAGTTAGATTTAAGTAGATCTAGAGGCTAATTTAACCAATCAGCGCTCAACGTTCGCACTTATAATTGAAATTTTGTGGAAGCGTTGGTTGGTTCATTTACCACATACTTATAATTGGGTAGATCTGAATCTAGCTTAAAGCTAAATCTAGATATAGAGGCTAATTTATCCAACCAGCGCTCAACGTTCGCACTTATAATTGAATTTTGTGGAAGCGCTGGTTGGTTAATTTAGCACTTATACTTATAATTGGGTAGGTCTAAATCTAGCTTAACGTACGCATCCTCCCCAGGTACGTAGTATAGAGTTCACTGGTCCAAACTAATTAAATCTTCTTGTAGGTGGAAGTGATACCAAACTCCCGACTGCAACAAGTTCGCGATGGCGAAATGACAACCGCAGGTCGTGGAGTAGGTCCCTGTGGGGGATTCTCCACTCAGTACGCTTGTATGTGTGATTATCATAGTGTACCCTATAGGGAAGAAGTGGCGTGGGATGTGGACACGATATACTTGTCCCATGACACAAGGGAGTTGTGCTTAAAGGACTTCGATCATCTTGACCAGAAGTAAGTTGACAAAAAGCATAGGTAATACAATTTATCAGACACCCGATAGTATCTTTTATCCCACTAGGGATCTCTTTTGTTGTTATAGTTACCCTGATGAAGATAGAAGGGTTTGTCGAAACGTCGGTTTTTAGTAATAAATATCTTTTGACTGTATTTCCGAATAATTACATCTAAACCAAGAGCTAGCGATCAAATTAGTGTGGACATTTTATTAGTTGTGAAATTGAAGGGCTAGGGCCTTGCATACTAGCTAAAGAAGGAATGTCCAGTCTGCCAGTCCTAAGTGGCCAAATCAGGCATCTCCAAGCTTAAGAAGATGGGGCTAAGTAAAGTAGAATTTATATAAATTATGAGGTCTGCCATTTGTACAGGTTGAAATAAACAATATTTCTTATTTATAAGAAATATTGGCAGACCGTTTCCCTTCCTCCAAATCCTCGCCAAAACAACATTAAGTTATACATTACAGTTGACACTTTATAACTGTCAAATATTTGTTTGCATCTGCACTTATGATCAAAATATTTTTATTATAATATATTCATACTAAAAATTCGTATAGGTACAATTGTTCTGTGGGTACAATACTTTAATTGATAATAATTAATTAAAGTGCTGATGACAAATAAATTTTTGACAGTTATAAAGTGTCATCATCATGTTGTTCTGGCGAGGATTTGGAGCAAGGGAAACGGTCTGCCAATATTTCTTATAAATAAGAAATATTGTTTGTTTTAATGGCAGACCTCATAATTTATATAAATTCTACTTTATTTAGCCTCATCTTCTCACGCTTGGAGATGCCTGATCCGGCCACTTAGAAATGGCAGACTGGACATTCCTTCTTTAGAAAGTATACAGGACTCCAGCCCTTCAATTTCACGACTAATAAAATGTCCATACTAATTTGACCGCTAGCTCTTGGTCTAGATGTAATTATTCGGGAATGCAGTCTTACTAAAAAACCGACGTTTCGACACACCCTTCTGTCTTCATCAGGGTAACTACAAAGACAAAAGAGATCCCTAGTTGGATAAAAGGCTAGATAGATATGTATATACTATCAGCAGACTAGACATTCCTTCTTTAGCAAGTATGCAAGGCTCCAGCCCTTCAATTTCGCGACTAATAAATTATCCACACTAATTTCACCGCTAGCTCTTGGTATAATCCTTCATTCCACTACTCAGTCGGTTATTCCAATTCTTATAACAAATAGTCGTAGATAAATGCTTATTTGACGTCCACAGGGATTTGGTGCCGATAATAAGCGCCCTGGAGTACAACACCTGGTTCACCAAACTCCGAGCAAGTCACATCCGCCTGTCGCACGAATCCATCGACAGAGTCCTCCACGTGATGCGCAAATCCTTGAGCCTCGAAGAGCTGTACCTCGACAACCTGAGCCTGAAGGCCGACTTTGCCCAGCGGCTCTCGATGGCTCTGGTTGCCAACGAAGCCACGCCGCTGCACACGTTGGACTTGTCCAACAACATGATCGAAGATAAAGGTGGGAAGAGAGTTCTGTGAGACGTTTTGGTTTATATTTGATGTTAGTTGTGGTCGTGGTCGTAATATGGTTTTTTCTTGTAGGTGCTACTAGTTTATGTGGAATTTTAACAAAACTATTGCAAGGTGTGAATTTGATGTTTGGTTTTGCGATCAGAGCTTTTTTGCGCTTTGTATTTTTTCTCTGGTGGATGCGTTTTTGAATGGATATTAACTTATTGAATATCATGCGTTATATTTATTAATAGGTTTCGTATAAATCTGCAATACTACTTAAACCCTTGATTAACAATTTTTTCACATAATGCACTTGATAATACAATCATCTTTAAAGATTATTGCAAAATATATTATTTGTGCACAACATTTTATACAATTCTGCAGTTAGAAAATAGCTGTTAGACTATTCAATGATTGGTGATCAATTATTTGCTGATTTATACGAAACTACTGCTCAATTTTATTAAATCTTATTAAGAAACCTTTCAGACTTACTGTGTTTATTTAATAATATTTTATCTTCTTTCAGCAGCCTTGTTTGCATCATTAACTGCAGTATATTTATTTCCTCCTTACATTAATTTCCAGCTCTAAATAACATCATGCAATGTTTCATCATCATTTTCACCAACCTTTACAATTTGATTACATGTTCCTATTTCCACAGGTGCTATTCACTTAAACAAACCGATAGCTCGAGTACCAAAGGGCTTAGTTCATCTCAATCTTGCGCATTGTGGGCTCACGTCGAAAGGGGTAAATAATATCGCCCAAGCGCTGTTTCAAAACAAAACTATGCACACTACTCTTACGTATTTGAATCTTAGTGGTAACAATCTTAAAGATGAGATAAACGTAAGTAAAAGATCAATAAGAAAAGAGACAATGTTTAATTGTTTGTTTTTTTAGAATTTGTACAATTTTTTGGCACAACCAAACGCGGTTAGCCATTTGGATATTAGTGCTACTGATACTATGTTAGAAAGTGTAAGTTTTCTATTTTTAGTTTAGTGTGGCAGCCTTAAAGATCACTATGAGTCTAGTTATACACAGATATTTCTTCTTTGTTTACTGTGTTTTACTAATGATAAATGTATACAAATATATGCAGGTATTTAAACTTTAGAATAAGCATTCCAAACAGCAACATACCGGCACGCAGTGTGACGTCAAACATTTGATCAATAAGTAAGCAACCAGATGTTAAGCCACGCCTGAGCCACATGGCCGTACGGATAATACATTGTGTTTTTTATGACATGCGCGCTTTTAGTAAAAGACATACTTTGGACGGGACTACACGGCTATGTTTGACGTTACGAATTTAAGGTGTTTTGAACAGAGCTACTTAAAAATTATGTTTTCATTTATATTTAGCAGTTTTAAAGCTTTAAGCCTCATTCACATAAGTATTTAGTTTTAAAGTTTAGATTTATGTTTACGTTTAAGAAAGTTTAAATTCATATAACTAAATACGAGCATTCACATGTCTCACTTTCAAGCACTGTAAAGCTGCATTCACATAAGAATTTAGTTTTAAGGTTTACATTTCTGTTTACGTTTAAGAAAGATTGTATACATCTAACTAAATGTGAGCATTCACAGTGCTTGAATGCTCATATTTAATTATATAAAATTAAACTTTCTTCAACGTAAACATAGTGCAAACATTAAAACTAAATGCTTATGTGAATGAGGCTTTTAAACTTTCTTAAACGTAAACATAAATGTAAACCTTAAAATTAAATGCGTATGTGAATGAGGCTTAAATGCTCGTATTTTTTTAGATTTATTCAAACTTTCTTAAACGTAAACATAAATGTAAACTTTAAAACTAAATGCTTATATGAATGAGACTTAAAAGGTAAAAAATATTTTTTCAAATGGAAAACGACCCAACATGATTCAATATATCGTATTACGTTGGTATTTTGGGGTTCCTTCAATTGAAGTAGAATCAATCCTAAACAATCAAAATCACAGTGATCTGAGACTACCACACTTGCATTTAAAACTACACTTATATTTAAACTTACGATGATGTTTTGCTTTCCGTAGTTATTCGGTGCTTTACTCCGAGGGTGCTCAACGAACCTAGTCCACTTAAACGTATCAAAAAACCCATTCAGCAGTAAAAAAAGCAAAGAAGTCCCGCCATCCTTCAAGCAATTCTTCACAAGTACACTCATGTTAAAGTACATCAACATGGCGTTCTGCAAACTACCTTTAGAAGCTCTTAAGAACCTACTCTTAGGTCTAGCGTGCAACGAATCAACAACAGACATTGAACTAGATCTAAGTAGCAACGTTTTAGGCCAACAAGGGGCTCACGTCCTAGAGTCTTGTGTTCATGGAGTTAGATGTATATCTAGTTTAGACATTTCTGATAATAATATGGACGTAGAATTAGCTAGCGTTGTTACAGCTGTCAGTAAGAACAAATCTTTAAAACATTTAAACATGGGCCGAAATCTAAACAACATGAAAGCTAAACATATTGCTACAGTTATGGATAGCGTCGTTCAGATGATACAAGAAGAAGATTGTGTGTTGCAATCGCTTCTAATACCTGATTCAAAACTCAAATCAGATTTGTACAATCTAATAAACGCTTTGGGTAGTAATAACTGCCTACAAACAATAGATATTAGCGGTAACATGATGGGAGATGCCGGCGCAAGGTTACTAGCAAAAGCATTACAAATCAACAACAGATTACGGACAATAATCTACGATCGTAACAATATAACCTTGCAAGGTTACAGCGATTTAGCATATGCGTTAGAAAGCAACTATACTCTTCGATACATGCCTTTTCCAATCTTCGATATTATGCCTTGCATGAAGACCAACTCCGAAAAGACAGATTCAGTGATGCGCAAAATCCAAGATCTTCTCCATCGGAACGTTTCGCCGAAGAAGTACAGTAACAGCCAAGCGTTTCGACTTCAGCAAGGGTTTCTTCTATCTTCTACGCAGCAAATGGTGGACAGACTTGTTGTGCAAACTCAAGACACTATCAAGAGCTTGGCAGCTGAGTCGTGCGACTCTAATAATGATATTAATCATGCTACAGGGTTGATCCAAGATGCTGATAATAGCAAACATTTGTTACTGAGGCTGCAAGATGTTGTTCACAGAAAAGAAGAAAGTAATCCTGTTGAAGTCAAGATGCAGCAGAGTGCCAATGAGATCCATGGAGTTGTCGTCGATTTCTTGAAGGTAAAACAAATTCTTGGATATAGAATGATTCACAACTGCATATATGTAATGGAATATAGTGTTCAACTCACTTATCATGGAACTGAAAGATTTTTTTCAAAATTCGCAATTTTAGTTTTCATGTTTTTTTAATCAAACAGTTTTGGATCACCGTTTTCAAATGTAATTTCATTTTTGACTATTCTTGCTATTGCATGATTGATTAAAATATAATTTTTTTCTATTCATAGTTAATCAGATTTAATTTGGTTCTTGGGAAATTTACGAATTTAAAAAAATATATTTTTGTTCCATGATCTGATCTGTAAGTTGAGTACTATATGTCATTAAAATATATGCACGAAGGTGCGAATCACCCTGTACGTCGTAGATATAAAGGTATTTTTATACAAATTTTTTGTTCTGGTAGCTTGAAACGTTTTGCTACAAACATCTATCACATCTATTACTCATTATGAGCCATCGGTATAGATATTTATTATCACGTGTGTGCGGTTACCAGCCATCAACTCATGGGTAGTTGTTAGTTAAATGATTAAAAACTCAAACATTCTATTTTACCATGTGTGTTGTTACCATCCGACAACTCATGGGTACTCATGGTTATTTATAAAGTATACCACAAGTAAGATTCTTGTGCAGTCAAATTGAAATGTGTATCTGACTGGATTCGAATCTAATTTGTCAGAATCACACTCCGTTTTCTACCCCTTATAAAATTGAAATTGTAGTTAATTACAGGCGGTCTCTCAAGTTAGACCATCGAAATCTTATTTTAACTAATTTATCTTGTAAAAAAATTAGTGATGCAACGGATAAGGAGTTTGCCGTGTACCGAATATTCGGTTTATTCTTCGGCCTGATATCCAGCAACCGAATATTTGGCGTTCAAGAACAAATATATTTTATGGTTTTTATGAGAAATAAACTTAAACTTTTTAAATGCTGATAGCTAGTTTCATGTAACTTCATACTACTTATCTAATTTTATATTTCTTTAACTATCCGGTATTCGGTCGGATAGCAAATATGTGGCGGGATAGTAACCGGATATACGTTGCATCACTAAAAAAATGGAGGTAATCTTATTGTCTTTTAAACCGATGCACCAGCATAACGTAGTGATAAATTATGATTATAGATAAAGGCAGTATATAATGCCCTGAATGTAAAGAATAACAGCGCAATTATTTTAGGACTCAGTGGAAAACATGATTCGCTGTGCAAAAGAACAATGTCCAAACGTCTTATGCGACAACACAGTAGTCCACGAAATCCGCCAAGGTTGCAAAGACAAAAGCGGTGTCCCGTTAGATTTCGTAGTACAATGTGTCGTCCAACAAGCCGGTACAGACATAATCAACAGAGTCAAGTAATTTGCACCCTTCTTAACACAAACATCATCTCTATTTATTCTTTTTTTAGTGAATTAAATCTAGCTGCAGCAGCCCATGTGAGTGACCGCGTAACAGACGAAGTTATAGAGTCACTTTCCAGAAGCTACAAGACTTTAGTAGGTGATGTGACTCGTAGTAAGAGTGGATCATCTCCTGAAGGCATTAGATCTGGGTCTAGATCGAGGTTGAACAGTTCTGATAGCTCTAGACATGATGCTAGTGACCTTAGTATCACTGATGCAAGTCATCGGTCTGATGACCAATCACCTATGGTGAGTGATACAATGATTTGTAAAGTACTTTTAAACGTAATTTCGTATTTATTTTTGCATTCTACCAGTTGGAGTATTTGAATCTTGTAAGTACAAATCAGGTTACAAATTAAGCATTGTATGAATTGGCATGAGCACAACATCTGTTGCACAAAATTGTTTAACTGAAATAATTTTCCACTAAATTATAAAATGATTCTTCAAGAATGAAGTTTGATGACTATTATATAAAAATAACAAAATTGTATTGCTAATTGTTAAGCATAAGATATGGCATGTCATAAATGAACAGAAAAATAATGTGATTTAAAACGGTATTCATAGATCATTCTTAAATCTTCACTTCGTTATGTTCGGTTTAATAAATAATGGTTCTAAATCAAGCTTTATTCAAACAACGTGAGCTTCTCAGACGGCAAGATAGTGCAGTGGTTAGAATGCTTACCTCTTAACACAAAGGTCGTGGGTTTGATCCAAATGTAAAATTTTAACGGCTTAATTCGGATCGGTATCTGCTCCTGTCACCATTAAATAAAACTTTACCCAAAAAACACGTCAGCTTCTCAAACGGCGAGATAGCGCAGTGGTTAGAGTGCTTGTCCTAAACACAGGTCGTGCATTTGAATCCGTGTCAGGTGTGGAATTTTCACGGCTTAACTCAGATCAGTACCAATTTTTGTCACCATTTCAAGTTCGGATACAATTAACTTGGCAACCATAGAGCTATCGGGCACCGACTGATGGTTGTAACAAGGGCTTACACCAGAGGGATAATGGAAGACCAGCTTAGGCTGAGTCTTGCCCATTGACAGGAGTCAATCAAAGTAAAATAAATATATTTATTGCACTTGCGATGATTTTAAGATCGATCTATGAATGCTTCCCGTAAAAGCTTCGTCAAAAACTGATTTATGTTCTCTTATCAGGCTACGCCCCACCTATCTTGTAAGCGCAAAAGCCTTCACGGGCGCAAACTACGGCCAAAATCAGTTGTCGACAGCGTGGAAGGTCTGTCAGCTGATGATATTCCATGTCTTCTTCCTACTTTACCGTTTCCACAACCCACATTGCCAAAAAGTGCTGAAGAGTCTTTGGATTCCGTTTCGGAGTTGCCGAATGCTACTCAACAGCTGCAACATCTAGTCAAAGGCAGGAGGATTGTTTTCTATTTGTGTAGTGAAGAATGAATGAGATTTAGTCAATTTTTATAGCGTATTCTTTTATTATAATAACAACTTCCATTTCTATAATTGGGAGTAAATCATGGTTGAATGGGCATCCAAACATCCCCACGAATTTGACGTAATCTCTCTCTCAGGTCGCCCAAGGCGCGCGAAGACCCGCGCCCCAACCCGCCCGATGCTCCGCCCCGGTGACGTAACCGACGCGTTGGTGCACGACCTCGGTGAAGGCCTCGACACGTTCTTCAGGCCTGGTTCCGTGACGCCAACAACCCCTCTCATCAGTCCCACGTCAGACGAGTGCAGCTCGTTGTCCTTCCAAGCAGACGGAAGCCCCAACCACGAGTTTGTCAGGTACGGGGGCGGAACCACCTCTGGAGAGACCACGCCAGTACTCGGGGACGACAGGAGGAACGGGAAGTTTGGGAGAAGTTCGCCCATGCTAAAAGGTAGAGGAGGTGGAGATCGTAGATGGTGTTGTTGTTGGTGTTGGTGTTGGTGAATGTTTTCTGTCGCTCTTTCTTTGGTGGTGTAGTTGTGGATGTGATGTCGTTGTAGATGTGTCACTTTAAGATCATTTTGACAGTCGAAAATAGTTTCTCATATGCGGTACTACCCGAAACTAGACTTTAAAGGGTAAAGCGGTAATGCCCATTTTATATTGAGCAAGCGCAACAGGCAACTGCAATCTTCATGTCAGAGTTGATCAAGAAAATTGCAGAATACATTTTTTCGTTTAGATATCTCGCTTGGTTTTCGAGTTATCCTAATTTTTACCTATTGCAGATCGCAAATTTGAAGACGTATATCTTTAAAACTAAGCCCGATATCGAACTGCGGTTTGCGATACTTAGAAAAGGGAAAAATGGCCGCTACCGTACATTTACTGTCCAACCTAAAAATATTAACTAAATAAAAACTAATGTATATTTCATACAAAAAACAGGTTTGAAACATTGAATAATAAAAATTACTGTAATTTTTAATCTTAAACTACTGTAAAATATAAAAATGCGACTGAAATTCGAATATACAAAACAAAAACGTCATAATCAGATGTTCTAATTTTTAAACCACTTTGTAACACCTATTCATTTTCGAAGTGGACTCGCCAGAACGAAAATTGGTTTTGTGCGCATTTCCTTTCTGTAAGTAAAAGAGCTCTAACTCAAACTAGAACTATATAAATAGACGTTTTCATAATCACCAATCAAGTAGAGATTTGGTCTAGATAGTTCCGCATTAATTTTATTCCCAACTCCGTCTTCTCTAGTGATCTTAAAGTGATTGTACTGTACTAACTCTTTCTCTCTCTAGCTTCTTTCTGTGTGCCTGTTATTTGACCCCATACTTATCAGTTTCGTTTATAGAACCAGCCCCTAGATCTCGCTCAACAGATAACCTCCAGAAGTACTCCCCTCTGATTGGCCGCCGTTCCCAGGGCGACAGTCCTCTGACAGCGTCTCCACTAGCTCGCCGGGTTGCTGAAGACAGTCCCATCATGTCCCGAGACAACAGCAACAGCAGCATCTGCGCGGAACTCGAGAAGAAAAAGGAAAAGCGGATCTCCAGCAGCTCTGTGGAGGAGGACAAACCTCCCACGGCTGTGAAGTTGAGGAGTACGGGCCTGGCGGATAGTCTGAGGTCCCCCACGAACGGGTTTCCCAAAACGGGGGTGGAGATTCCGAAGAGCCCGATTTTGAAGTCTATCAAAGATAATGGATGTGAGTATTGTTTGTCTATGGCGAGACAGTAGTTTAAGACAGGTTCAATTGATAAATAATTTGTTGGTTGCCCTAATCTCTGAGCAAGATGCACAACCAACGATTAGTTTGGATAATAATTAGCATAGATGCCGATTGGGTTTCATGAATGCAAATCACTATTAATTTCTTGATTAATAGACTAAATGATGTTATAAATTACACGCATTAGGGGTGCTCTAGAAAAGCTGAGTACATAAAGTACAACCCAGGTATTATTTATACCGATGATATAGGAGGCTATCACATCCAAGTTGAGTAAAAGGGGTGATAGATATGTATGCAATTTAATCATAATCGGACGTTACAAGGTGTCTAAAATGTAGTCCTGGTTGTTCAAGAATCTCTTCTAAGTCGGTTTAATAACAATAATGGCCAAAATTTTATCACACGGATTGAGATTCTAACAGCACCAATACGAAACATACAAAAATTACGCCGTTTCCTCTAATAAGATAGAAACATTTAATTTAAACCAACAATCAATCTTATCTGCACAGTAGCTGCGCGGGTTTAAACACAGCTTTCTGTCCGGAGTTCCGTGGTTTAAATCTCGTCCGGCATCGTGTGATTGTCGTTAAATTGTAAAACATCTTGCAATTAAATCGCACTTATGCTTCAAGCTGATACGACTTCTTTCATCTCACAAACTACAGGTCGCGAAATAAGGGAAAGTCGGATTTAAATTGGTAAACAATATTAATCGAGTGGACATAGATTATCAGCAAATTTTTTTGAAGAAACCGCTTCGCTACCTTGAAATAGTGTGTAAAGAAGTCTACCAGCTCGGGTTTTCTCTTGACTCAGTTGTGTTTAGGCGAGTGGTAAGTTGAAGAATTATGACTCAGCTCTGAGTAGAACAGCAACTCTGGTTGCACGGACGGTATAACTAAAGGAGATGTAGCTTTAGACTACACGACCATACTGTGTTCATATTATGCACACACGTTAAGTCACAGTTCGCCAACTTATCACTCGCCTGAACGCAACTGAGCCAAGAGAAAAACCGAGCTAGACAACTCTTTAACACTATTTCAAGGTAGCGAAACTGTTTAGGATCAAAAATTAGCTCGAATATTGTATACCAATTTGAAATTCCTAAGCCCAGTCATTTCTTATTTCGCGTACTATAAATATTATCTAACAATATTAATATTAAATAACAATAATCAATTGACACTTCTGTTCTCATTAACTGATTTATTACTAATACTAATTTATAAAGAACATACTTGGTAGCATAAATTAAACAATGCGATGTAAAATAAAATAATTGGTTAAATAATGTTCTAACTTCGGCCATTAGTAGGATAGACATATAACACTCAATGCTCAGTACAGTGTTGTGAAGGCGGTGAGTAGCAGCTCTAGGCGGGGAAAGGGGATGAATAACTGTGTGGAGTGTTGCACATTGCTGACTTCTGTTATTATTGTGTTTGTTGTGAAAGCCGATTTTCATTGATTTTAATAATTCGAAGATTAATTAACTGATAGTAAGTATTTTGAGATAGTTTAAAAAAATTTGTATAGTGATTGTGAGTAAACAACCTTAAATACGCAAACAGCAACGCTCCATACAGTGACATACCTCGTCTCCCCGCTACGCTAGTTCTGGGCTTCACAACATCTCCTTATTTGGATAAATCCGAGTTGAATTTCTCCGATTTCTCTAGCGAAGCCCAAGCCAGCGCCTCCAACGGCCCCAAAGCCGCGTCCGTGGTCAATGGCTGGTTCAGACCGGAAATCCGGAGAATTTAATTCAATTTTAAATGACGGTTCTTCACCTGTCAACTCCACCGGGAACACTCCAGAATCTGCTGACTCTCTGGATGATCACAGTGATAGAAGATCCGTAAGAGACATGGCAGCTGGTATAAACAAAGGCGGAAGCACGAACAGTGTGGAGGGCAAGAAAGAAACAGGTGAGAAAATTAGAAAATAGATATTTTAAATAACTAGACACCTGCGCGAAGTACGAATTCTCGTCGTCACACGTCATGCTTCTGAATCACCGAAAAAAAGAAATGCACTAGTTTGAGTTTGAAGCTATCAATGAATTATAAATTCTTCTTTTCCAAGACTCATTGAGATTCAATTTAGTGGCGCCGCTATTTGACAGGCGATTCTCACCAGGATTCTTTTTCTCATGATTCAGAAACAGAAACAATCCTCAAAGAATCCATGTGTAAAGAGAGGCATTGATGATAAAACTAAATACAGGGTGCTTCAAAATTATTAACAAAAAATTAAAAATACATATTATTTGAAGTACTGATTACAACGCAAAGATAATTTCTTCGAAATTAACAAAAATAATTGCACATTACTTGGACCAAACCAAATTTGAATAAAAATGAGTAAACATTAAAATTTATTGAATTTCAAATTCTTTTTGCGATATAATATGTACCCTTAATTTTGTTTTTTCAATAATGTTAAAGCACTCTGTATACATAACTAGCTCCGGCTTTTCGTCGCGCATCCTAGGTGTCTGGTTATCTGAAAATATCTCTAACACATTCTGCAACAAATTTCGACGTGAATCTAATAGAAATTATTAATTCTAGAATATGTATTAATTTATTTACCAATGCACAATAATTGTTCTAATATTTAACTATTAATTTTTAATTGATCTGCACTTAAATCTTCCTTATGGTGCATTTACACCACTAATTATTTTAATATCCGTGAGTTGACAGCTGGTAACCGCACACATGGTATAACGAGACACAACCAAGTAAATCGCGGCTAAAAGTGGTACAAGTGTTGCATTTAAATTATATTATTTTTATGCGCGAACTATATTTTAAATTGAAACAAATAATACTAAAAAAGGTTGCAATGCTGGTGTTGTACCTTAAAATCTGTAAAGCAATTATTTTATTTAGGGAATACCTTCTCAAAACAATTTAATTGATTTATTTACGTCGAAAATTGTTTTAGAATTATGTTAAAAACAATTATGTATGTGCTTCAGCTGTTGTATCGTATTATCTCTTTATTTATTTTTGTTTTATTTTAATTAGATATACCAAATAATCATTCCGAAACAAATTTAGTAGCTAAACCTGTTGCCGCCCCCCGAAAATATATACCAAGGAGACAGGAGGTATTTTTATTTTTCGTTTTATTTTTGTATTGAATGCTTACTGCAAATTAATATTTGGTGACTGGTATTAACAAAGCAGATGAGACTTAAGGGCGCTATTTTCTATATAATCGATATTTAAGTATCAATAATTGAGAACGAAACACAAAACTATGATAATAATTGTTAGTAGGAACAACTGATACACAGTTTAATTATTTTAAGAAAATCAACGCTTCATTCGTCAATCTTACTTGTTCTTATTATCGCTATCGATTTTTAGAAAATAGCTGCTAATTTGGCCGCTTTTATGTTATCTTGAATTAATTTTTTCTAACTGGTTTTAGGATGTTAAGGAACTAACAAAATCAATGTACTTCTGAATAAGCTGCATTAACAACTGTGTCAGTTTGCATGCAATAAATATGTAATTTTAAGCTTAAATTTGACTCAATAATTTTTTTCTGCAGGCGATAACGGATGAGAAGCGCAAAACGGCGTTCCTAGCAGCGAAAAGTAATGTAGCGAAGCGCACTTCACGAGATAGCAATTATAATTTCGATGATGTTATAGATGTATAAAGCTAAGTTTCCATGCATGCGTTTCATGCGGACACAATCGCACGCGTAATGACGTATGTAAAAACGGACGTTCGTATGCGTTTTGACGTTTAATGTCAACTTAATTAATTTATTTTATCTCATTATTATTCAGATTTATATTATAACAAATCAAGGAATTTTATATGTAGAATTTACATACCTACACTGAACTGTCAAAACAAAACGACGCGGTACTGAAACGTATCCGTTCTACGGATCGAGTAGAAAGTAGACGAACTCAGTCCGTCGTTGATCCGTCACTGTCTTGATTTTCACAAATTTAATCAGATCTCTTGATGGATAAAACGCGACGGATGAAACGCATGCATGGAAACTTAGCTTAAGTTCCAAAGATCTACTGTTAAAGCACTTAGCATACTCTTCTTCTACTCAGATTTTCTACATTTGTGTATATACTTTTATTGTTTCAGTATTTTATGCATACATTACGTGCAATTTTATTCGTAAGACTTTATTATTCAGTATCCATTTTAACGAATTTGTTATAACTTTTTGTATATTCATTACGTAATTTGTAAGTTTTATTTTTGTTATTGTATATTTCTTTTATTACGCGTCTGATGATGGCCATATTTTAATCGAATAACCGTTAATTTAAACTACTAATTATAAATGATCAGTTGTTTAAATTAGCGGTTAAATTTTTATTATGTATAGATGTTTTCAAGTTATATCAGTTTACGTACAGCTATCTTTAATAGTTAAATTTTGCAAAAACGTCTCTTTTAAACTAACAGTCTGAAAAATGCAATAAGTATTTGAAAATTACTCAAACACGTTTTGCATTGCACTTCTAATAACCATATTATGCTAATAATTAAATTGCATTTTGCAGACTGATTTAAAGATGTTTTTACAAACTCTACGAAACTTATGTAAAAATTTCGAAAATGACTGCAAGTTATAAGAGTCATAATAGTTTGTACTGTGTACTCCATAATATACGAAATCTTGAAATCTACCACCGTATTGCTTCCAAATCATTTGTGGATACGTGTTCAATCAAATAGATAATGAATTAATTGCTTCTTGTAAAATTGACAAGTTTTAATATCGAATTTAGAAATCATAATTGTGCAAGTGTAATATTATATTTTCTAGTACGTTAAAGAGTTCAGAAATCAAAAGCACTGAATATATTTTATCTTGAGAACGATTTATAAATAAAAATTAAAAAATTCTTGCCGTTTTCACGATTCTAATACGTAGTTTTGTTCAGGAACTTTCGTATCAAGATTATGATCCTTTTATATGTTATGTAAATTTGAAATCAAAGCAATAAAAATTCAAATTACCAGACATTTTTTTCGATACACATTCTTAAGATAAACCCACTTAGCATGGGCTCATCAACCAATTATGAGATGGTTCATAAATAATAATTATATTTTATCGACGAGAGGAAAGTGTTAGTTCACAAGCGACGAATGAGTGAGTGAATTATTTTTCTCGAGTCGATAATATAATTTTGTCCATAGCTGATGTTAAAGTAGATAAAATATAATTTTATACACGACAAAATTATATAACTATTTATCGACGTGTATAAAGTCTATTATAGATGAAATTAAAAAATTTGAAATTAGATTATTATTAAAACACAATTTCTGAGTTTATTTCTAATGTTTTTCATCCTACTTTTTTCACAAAGTGGATGCATACATTTGTGTGAAAAAGAATTTGAAGAAAAAAAAAGTAAAAACATCTACTCTTCCTGATTAAATTTTACTTTATCTATTTGCGGTAACCCTTTGAGTCGATAAAGTACCATTTTAACATCAGTTATAGAAAAACTACATTATATGAATGAAAACGCAGTTTAAAAATTCCTATTTTTAGTATTTCAATTAACACACTGCTGTTACTTAGTGTTGATATAACATTTATTAGATGAAGTTAACTATCATTTTAGTTCAAATCAAATTTTTACACTAAAATACATATTTATTTAGATTATCTTTTACTGTATAAAGGACATTATTACCTTTTAACTAGTTCAAATTAAACAGGATACAATGACCACAATCTTATAAACAGTATTTTGATAAATATTTTAGCTTCCTAATGTCACAAATGGGACAGCGTAGATTTTTTTAAATATATTTATATTATTCAATTAGAAATGAGTCCATAGATATATCGGTTATTTTTTGTCCCATACACGTAATTTTCAATAGACAATTTTATTAATCAGTGACCAGAACTAGGTTTATTAATAGCCGAAATAACAACAGCTCAAATGGGGAAATTTAGGACAGTATAAAACAAATATGATTAAAAAAGAGTATTACTGTATTTTATTTTATACATTATGAATTAAAAAATCAGTAACAACAAGTCCACTACTGATATATTGCGAGAATAACTTAAATTTACAATGTACATTATATAAATTACAAATATACTCTAAATAAACAACAATTATTGAACTTTATCCATCGAAATTTAACCCCGAATATATTATAATCCACGTGACTAAAAACCCAGCAAAAGACGTCATAAATCCTTCTTTCGTCAGTTCCCAAGCGCCTCCAAATTCTTCTTCGTCTATATTTTGAAAAGTAGTGAAGTAGATGTAAATAATTCCAGCATTGACTAACGCAAACCTTTAAAAACCATTTGAGATCATTTTCCTTTCTCGTAAATAAGTTTTTAATTCAATAAATCCAATACTTACAGCAGCAAAGCAATGAAGCCTTTTAAGGGAATCAGGCCCCAAACAACTCCAATTATTATGCCAATGGCTTGTCGGGCCCAATAAATAACATCCAAGAATTCTTCCTAAAGAGTTGAATGCGTTATTAATTGATAATTATATTAATTAATTCGTCTTACTTTATCAGGCCAAGATGAATTTGCAGTTATAGCCCGAGTCCAGATAGAAATTAAGTCGGGGGTTTTTGAGCTGTTGTCCTTTTGAACTGTTCTCGTTCTTGTGGTCATTTTAATTTATTTTTCGTGATTTACATATAAATTTTACAAAAGAAACTCTTTGGCACTTAACCTAAATTAGGAGGTGTCACGTCTAGTCTATTTTAATTCGGAAAAGTCCCGGTAGACGGCGAACGCGAAGGCGACGTAAATTTAAAAATGTTCCCTCCTGTTTTGTATTTATTTTGAGATCATTCACCTTAAAAATGTATTACACCTGTTTTATTTATTAATATGTTTATAATTTATTTCTTTATTTGTTGTTTTTCTTCCCTGCCTACGTGGAGCACGACCTTGGCGTGGTGGCAGGGCTTAACAGCTCTTTAATCTTAAAAATTTATTATCTTCTTTATTTACCAAATAAAGTAGTTAAAATAATAACAATATTTTAGTTTCGTGAGTTTTGTCTTTCAAGAGCTGGAACTAAGAAGCTTCACACCTTTATGGATATCTCAAAAAATTCAAATTGTTTTTATTATTTGAATATTTTGAGAAGACCTTTGTTTGTAAATAGGGACTCGAACCGCACAAAATAACGGTTCAGGTTCGGTTCGCGGTTCACTGTGCTTTAAGCCCTGTTCACACGGCGATCTTCGGATATTCAGAATCCTGGAAAAGAATTTTTTTTTTCTTTCTAGTGAGAATTATTTGTTAAATTGTGCGGTGTCGCTAAATTGAATCTTCAATGAGTCTTGGAAAAGAAGAATTTATAATTTATTGATTGCTTCAAAACCACGTAATTATCACTAGAAAGAAAAAAACTTCTTCTTTTCCAGGATTCTGAATCTCCGTAGAATCTCCAAAGAAGAAGTTTTTTCTTTCTAGTGATAATTACGTGGTTTTGAAGCAATCAATAAATTATAAATTCTTCTTTTCCAAGACTAATTGATAATTTAACAAATAATTCTCACTAGAAAGAAAAAAACTTCTTCTTTGCCGTGACTTTGACTCTCCGTAGAATCTCCAAAGATCGCCGTGCGAACAGGGCTTTATAAGGGTTCGGTTTCGTTCCAGATTTCATATTTCTTCTTGAAATGAACCAGTTACCTACCGCAAGACCTACCGGTTTTTAAAAATAGTTCCGGTTTACTCAAACGACTCAAACTACGGAAATAAACAGACATATTTCAACTATTTTGAATTATATAAAACAGCGCCAAAGAAAATTAGTTCCTGAGCTGGCGCTGTGGTCGGACTCCCGAACATCTGATATCTGATTTGAAGGACGCCTACGTCACTTGTCACTTGTATTCTGTATTGTGCAATATGGTGCAATACTAAAAACAAAAAATATTATATATAGTATTTTGAAACGCGGGGCAGTTACATTACAAATTTGTTTGATTGAGACAGTCTTAGAACAATGTCTGGTTCGGGTCTTCACCTAAGTCACAAGGTATGTTGGCGGGACTTGACTGAATTATTTATTAGTTACGAAGACCCTGGCATTGAGCTGCCTGTGGGTGAGTGTGGTCGAATTCATTTATCGAGTCGTAAGGTACAGCTGCAGTTAAAAAATCGAACTTACCTCTCCGATCAGGTGTGTCAAAATTCGAATTGTACTTCAACTGGCACAAAAGCATTTCGAAAAAATTCTAAATATATATTAACACTAGAAAAACCAATTTATAGAGAAAATATGTTTGGGCAATCAAAATCCTATACTAATTTTATTAATTCGTTTGCTGATGCTTTAATTGAATTTGCTAAAACAGCACGAAAAAAATTAAAAACTAGAAAAATACTTGAAACTAATTTAAAACAAGAATTTATTAAAATGAAGGAAGGAAATAATTTACAACACCTCTGGTTTGATTGTTGGTGTGAAATGTTTGTGAAACTTATTGAAGAAGGTAATATTGAGACACTACTGTCATTCAGCAATGATCAGATTAAAAGTATTTTGAGTTGCCAACACGGAGGACAAGCTGTTGGCAATAATATAAACTTTTTGTCTTGGTATGTGTTTCGGGTGTATGTCTATACCAACTTAATCTATGCCTTTGGTCTCCAAGACAAACCTAACGACTGGGGTCCGATGAAACCAAGCGCATATTTTAGAACACAACTCGATAGAGACTGTGACGGCCAAACATTCCTTCATAACAGTAGACAATTTCTAACGGGTGACAATTATATGAAGGATTGGAATGCTACTAAACAGTTGTGCAAAAATTGTTTTCAATTTCTTTATATTATTGAGATGATGAGACAAGAAGTAAATGATAACAGGACTAGAGATGATGTTATTTCTGATACATACATTTGAAAAGTTGGTGCCTGTTTAGAATCTAAGAAACTATATTTAATTATTTAAACTCTGTTTGAACATATATTTTGCGCATTAAATTAATTAACTTTGATTACAGCTGTGATACTTACATTGATCTGCTAGTTAGTAGTTTTTAGTATATTGTAATTGTTTATTGCCGCTAACTTTTTTCAGTTGTGAGCCCCGCTACTTAGGAATGGTAGTTTGACTAGTGTGAATACGTGTTGTGGTAACCAGCTGCTTGTCCAGTGAAAACCGTCACCGTAGCCTGAAGCTTACAAGCTGACGTCAACCAAGCTTTCATCATTCCACCTCGAAGTCTCCTGACGTGCAGAATCCGTACACCAAGTCACTATTCGAGCTATCCGTCCGTAGGATTGGTTACCCACTAAAACAGCTCGTGATTTGGATTCAGCAATGAGAGACCGCCTCAGCTCACTTCTCCAAGCTTGCCATCAGCTTCAGCTGTCACCACGACGAGTACAGGCTTCTTATCGCAACATTTCTTCGCCTAGTCAATAGAAGATATTAGCTAGCTTCTGTAGTGCTGGGACTGAAAAGTTGGCACTAAGTAACTGTAAATTTTTGGCTAACCAGCAGATTCTAATGTAATTCCATTCATTTTGTGATAATATATTAATTTTTATTATTTGCCCTTTTCTCTCTTCCGAAATCCATTTTTTAGGAATCAACCCGAACCCAATACACAAACATCCATGTGTATTTCGTATCTATTTTAATGATTTGAACCAGGTGAGTTGGGATCAAATGAATAATAAACAAGATTTAGGTTTGGGCAGTGCAGACAGAGCATTGTTTTTAAAGTTACGTGTGTATTTGCGAAAGATCGACATAGGCGCTAGAACTCCGATAGAGGTGCAGAGTCACATAAATTTAAAGATTACTATATTGAAAATAATACCGCTACCAATATAGCAATAGCGTCATATACATCAGCTAACGCTAGATTACGTTTATATGATATGCTAGACAAATTAGGAGATAAATTTTATATTTTGACAGATAGTATTTTTATATTGACAATGTATATAATAATTAATAAAATGGAAAATTTCTTGGAAATGGAGTTTATTAAAATCCAATAAAATATACATAAATAATGAAATAATAAATTGACTGCTTCTCCAAGAAGTTTTCCATTTTATTGAATATCCAGTTGAAAAATCAATCTTATTCCATTATAATAATTAAGTCTACTTGGCGGCCAAACCTGAAGTTGCCAACTATACATATACTACAATTTTATGCCGTAAGTCCTAATTCACAATGAGCATAAGCATAATGCCTATGGCACACCGGTCGAGGACCATCGAGTAACTCCTCGATGAAACGATAGAACGCACCCCGTCCTCGACGAAAAATAGGGGCGCCGCTATTTTCATCGAGTTGTTCCTCGATGAAACGAATGTATCTCATTTCAGACTTATCTTTTGTATTTGATTTCGCGCAAAACTTTGATGTATTTGTCACCGACGAAAAAGAAAACCATCGCGGACGGGTGCGTTCTATAGTTTCATCGAGGAGTTACTCGACGCTCCTCGACACCTCGACCGGTGTGCCACAGGTATTAGTTACAGGCCGGAGCATAGACAGTGTTGCCGCTAATTCTAGTGACGTTAGAGGGCCGACCGGCCTACTGACAGCTTATGCGATTCAGCATTTAAACTTCTATAATTACTTGTGCAAGCGAGAACACAACACCTTGCAGGCAAATTTATTAATTAAATAAAAATTAACAACAAAACTAAAGCAACGAAGTGCGGAATACATATACGAGCAGTAGCGCCAGCAGATAATCTGCGCGCAGACGGCACACTCGCTCTGTTGCCATTTAATACATGCTCCGGCCTGTAACTAAAGGAGGCCATGGTTGTGGCCGTTTAAAAAACGAGTTCTGTTGGACTCAAGAAGGGTTTTGTTAGCATAGATTAGTTTATATTAGCCAGAATCCGATTTTTTCCGCAGCCAACTTCAGGTTTGGCCGCCAAGTAGACTTTTACCTAAAATTATAATGAATTAATAATTAGTTAGAGAATAATAATTAAAACTTTGTTTTGTAAATGATGATAAAATAAAACGATGATCGACTGATATGAGGAAAAGTTCGTTCAGCTAACAAATTTGGACTAAAATAAGCTTTTTAATTAGTAACATAATTATTATAAAGTTATTACGTGCGATAATACAACAGTAAAAGTATAGATAAATTCATTATTTAACTAATCTCTAACTTATATAGCGTAAAACCTAAATACTATATGGTGTTAGTTAATTTACATAATTTTTATGTTTGTTTAGAGAGGAAACTGGCTTTTTTCTAAGAAAAATAAAAATGTGGAAAGTCCACTGTCCTAATTTGTTTAACACCCGAAAATTTTCATAAACATTTACGTATTACAACAAATAAAAATGTTCCCGTTAGTACTTCATCGTGTTTACAATGGTTTTAAAACGATCCACGTTTTCCAAAAATAGTAAACAAACATAATATTATTATAAATATAACTAGTATAAGGTAGATTTTACAATATTTACATACGCAAAATAATTTTCAATGTTAAGTGACGTATATTTTGCACAGAACACGAGGAGTTAGATCTATTTCGTAATACGTAATATTATTTTAATAATAGGAATTTAAATTACGCATAATAAGGAAAACTGTATTTAATAAGGACATTTTTG
Source organism: Agonum fuliginosum (assembly GCA_947534325.1). Lineage (NCBI taxonomy): Eukaryota > Metazoa > Arthropoda > Insecta > Coleoptera > Carabidae > Agonum > Agonum fuliginosum. The sequence goes on from OX384036.1 coordinate 21,979,776, forward strand.
ATAAATTTTCGTGGAATTAACGCATATAAACTTTTATATTTGATTATGAAATAAACATGTTATGCTATTATTATAATAATGAATTAAATTAGGAAATGCAAATTATAGTCCTGCGAATCACCCAAGTTAAGTAAAAGATATGGTAGATATTTATTTAGCTTAAAACCAATCTTTAGTATTATTAAATAACCTTATATACTTATAATTTTTATGATCTCTGCAGTACAATAATTGCACTTGTATTATTTATACAAAAATCTAGATTCAGACCATAGACTAAGTTACTGACAAGACAGGAATCCTACATACCAACTTGCGAAATAAAGTTTGCAGCGCCCCCTGAACTTCGCGATCACGAACTAAAGTCAGCGGGGTAGAGAGGAATTTGGTTTGTATCCCTGCTATCTTGTATGTCTGTGGGACCCCCGAACATCTGATTTGAAGGACGCCTACGTCACTTGTATTCTGTATTGTTGTATGGTTCATGCAGTACTGTGCAATATGGTGCAATACTAAAAACAAAAAATATTATATATAGTATTTTAAAACGCGGTGCAGTTACATTACAAATTAGTTTGATTGAGACAGTCTTAGAACAATGTCTGGTTCGGGTCTTCACCTAAGTCACAAGGTATGTTGGCGGGACTTGGCAGAGTTGTTTACTAATTACAAAGACCCTGGTATTGAGCTGCCTGTCGGTGAATGTGATCGAATTCATTTATCGAGTCGTAAGGTACAGCTGCAGTTAAAACATCGAACTTACCTCTCCGATCAGGTCTGTCAAAATTCGAATTGTACTTCAACTGGTACAAAAACATTTCGAAAAAATTCTAAATATATAATGACACTAGAAAAACCAATTCATAGAGAAAATATGTTTGGGAAATCAAAATCCTATACTAATTTTATTAATTCGTTTGCTGATGCTTTAATTGAATTTGCTAAAACAGAACGAAAAAAATTAAAAATTAGAAAAATACTTGAAACTAATTTAAAACAAGAATTTATTAAAATGAAGGAAGAAAATAATTTACAGCTCTGGTTTAGTTGTTGGTGTGAAATGTTTGTGAAACTTATTGAAGAAGGTAATATTGAGACACTACTGTCATTCAGCAATGATCAGATTAAAAGTATTTTGAGTTGCCAACACGGAGGACAAGCTGTTGGCAATAATATAAATTTTTTGTCTTGGTATGTGTTTAAGGTGTATGCCTATACCAATTTAATCTATGCCTTTGGTCTGCAAGACAAACCTCACGACTGGGGTCCGATGAAACCAAGCGCATATTTTAGAAGAGAACTCGATGAAGACTGTGACGGCCAAACATTCCTTCATAAAAGTAGACAATTTCTAACTGGTGACAATTACATGAAGGATTGGAATGCTACTAAACAGTTGTGCAAAAATTGTTTTCAATTTCTTTATATTATTGAGATGATGAGACAAGAAGTAAATGATAAGAGGACTAGAGATGATGTTATTTCTGATTTGTTAGGATACATTTGAAAAGTTGGTGCCTGTTTAGAATCTAAGAAACTATATTTAATTATTTAAACTCTGTTTGAACATATATTTTGCGCATTAAATTAATTAACTTTGATTACAGCTGTGATACTTACATTGATCTGCTAGTTTTTAGTATATTTCTTGTACTTGTTTATTGCCGCTAACATTTTTCAGTTGTGAGCCCCGCTACTTAGGAACCATAGTTTGACTAGTGTGATTACGTGTTGTGGTAACCAACTGCTTGTCCAATGAGAAACGTCACCGTAGCCTGAAGCTTACAAGTCGACATCAACCAAGCTTGCATCTTTCCAACTCGAAGTCTCCTGACGTGCAGAATCCGTACACCAAGTCACTATTCGAGCTATCCGTCCGTAGGATTGGTTACCCACTAAAACAGCTCGTGATTTGGATTCAGCAATCAGAGACCGCCTCTCAGCTCACTTCTCCAAGCTTGCCATCAGCTTCAGCTGTCAACACGACGAGTACAGGCTTCTTATCGCAACATTTCTTCGCCTAGTCAATGGAAGATATTAGCTAGCTTCTGTAGTGCTGGGACTGAAAAGTTGGCACTAAGTGACTAAGTAACTGTAAATTTTTGGCTAACCAGCAGATTCTAATGCCCAAGTCACACCTGTAATTCATTGTATCATGTATGATCAAACCTGTGTATGACGAAAAATAGAATCGCTGCTATTTCCGTCATACACGTCATACCGAATCAGACGAAACTGTTTGCTACTCCAAATAATTTATGTAATTTTTCATATTATTTTTATCATACAAGTGTGACATCCTGTACGAGAAATTTTCGTCACACACTACAATTTTCATCATACATAATACAAATATTACAGGTGTGACGTAGGCATAATGTAAGTATCTTTCTTCGTACATCGCTTTATTTTTTTGTAATAACTTACAACATTTAAATTTTTGTAATTCCATTCATTTTGTGATATTATATTTATTTCTATTATTTGCAATTAAAACTTAGTAATTCTGTCTTTGGCTTCTTTCAATACTATACTTCATTTCAGCTAAGAAAATAGCAGATGGCACTGCGAATGCCAGTAAGTTTTACACTCACACATTTTATTAGTTCAAAATTTGACGCGATCTTAAATAAATTATGTTTTGTGAATAAAGCTGTCATCTATAGAATAATGTAGTACTTCGATGTAACTATGAAATTCAAAATAAGAAGGTATAAGTAATGTTAACGGAAATGAAAATGTTTGCTAGTGTAAATCTACCTCTCATCTCAACCAATCAGATTCAAGAATATCATTGCCCTATCTAACCCAACGCTATTTTCTTAGCTGAAATGAAGTATAGTTACTGGTAGGTATTTTATTTTCAACTAGTTGGCGCCCGTTTCTCTCTTTTGAAATCCTTTTTTTTAGGAATCAACGCGAACCCGATACACAAACATCCATGTGTATTTCGTTTCTATTTTATTGATTTGAACCAGGAACCAGGTAATTAATTAATAATAAACAAGATTTCGGTTTGGGCAGTGCAGACAGAGCGTTGTTTTTAAAGATCGACATAGGCACTAGAACTTCGATATCTGTAACTAAAGAAGAGCTGCAGAGTCTTTCTTGGCGTGTGCCAGTTGTTCGAGCAGGAGGTAGGGCGACCAGTAATGAGTCACGTACTTCGAGACGAATAGTATAAACGGGAAATCTTTAATGTGTGTGGATGCGGATAAGCTGGAAACTAAATTGGAGTTCGTAGATGGCCAGATGGGTGATTTTAAGATATTGATTGAAAAGATAGGAAATTGCGGGTTAAAGCAGCAGCATTGTAGTATTACGAATTCGGTAGTTGGGGTAATGAAAAACGGAACTGGGACTTGGAATATTAATGACATTATTGTTAATGGTAGGAATTGGTAGGGGTAGCTAAGTATGTTTGCCTTGCTCTTTTTATTTAAATAATGGTATGTAATATTTTATTATTTTTATTAAAGAATATAATGGTATAGTATTTTATTATTTTTATCTAAAGAATATAATATGGTATAGTATTTATTATTTTATCTGCTCTTTTGAGGTAGAGGAACAGAGTGTAATATTTATTATTCAGACCTACTCTTTTGAGGTAGAGGAACAGTGTAATATTTTATTACTTTTTATCTAAAGAATAGAGTATAATATTTTATTATTTTTATCTAGAGGAACAGAGTGTAATATTTATTACTCAGACCTACTCTTTTGAGGTAGAGAACATGGTAATATTTTATTATTTTTTATCTAAAGAATAGAGTATAATATTTTATTATTTTTATATAAAGAATAGAGTGTACTATTTATTACTCACACCTGCTCTTTTGAGGTAGTGGAATAGAGTGTAATATTTATTAGTTAGTAACATAATTATTATAAAGTTATTACGTGCGATAATACGACAACAGTAAAAGTATAGATAAATTCATTATTTAACTAATCTCTAACTTATATAGCGTAAAATCTAAATACTTTATGGTGTTAGTTAATCTACATAATTTTTATGTTTACTCATAGAGGAAACTGGCTTTTTTCTAAGAAAAATAAAAATGTGGAAAGTCCACTGTCCTAATTTGTATAACACCCGAAAATTTTCATAAACATTTACGTATTACAACAAATAAAAATGTTCCCGAGTACTTAATCGTGTTTACAATGGTTTAAAAACGATCCACGTTTTCCAAAAATAGTAAACAAACATATTATTATAAATATAACTAGTATAAGGTAGATTTCACAATATTTAGATAAGCAAAATAATTTTCAATGTTAAGTGACGTATATTTTGCACAGAACACGAGGAGAAAGAACTATTTCGTAATACGTATTATTATTTTAATAATGAGAATTTAAATTACGCATAATAAGGAAAACTGTATTTAATAAGGACATTTTTGAAAAATATTTCGTGGAATTAACGAATATAAACTTTTATATTTGATTATGAAATAAACATGTTATGCTATTATTATAGTAATGATAATTAAATTAGGAAATGCCAATTAGAGTCCTGCGAATCTCCGCATCTGTTCATAAATACACCGACATCTCACAGTGATCTGTAAGGCTGCCACACCCAAGTTAAGTAAAAGATATGGTAGATATTTATTTAATTTAAAACCAATCTTTAGTATTATTAAATAAGCTTATATACTTATACTTTTATTATCTCTGCAGCACAATAATTGCACTTGTTTTATTTACACAATTTTACAATCATACAGTTAAAGAATAAATCTAGATTCAGACCTACCCAATTATAAGTATAAATTAATGCTAAATTTACCAATCAGCGCTTCCACAAAATGCACACGGTAAAGGGTAAAATATTCATCCTATAAACAATTTTTTAACTGACAGATTCTTGAGACGCCACTGCTTAAAAAATTGCACTGACTATTTTTTGACAGATGGTTTAACCAATCATATTGCGTAATGATGACGAAAATGCAAGATTTTACCTAGTTACCTTGTTTTATTTTGACAAAACACCCTCACACAAATTTTTTCGCACCTCTCTAGCCAATAATAGACTGCTGTATTTTCGTAACTATAAGCGTTCGTAACTATAAGCAGTATTATTCAATCAACGCTATAAGTGAAAATTTTTGACGTTTTAATAACTTCCTTAGCAACATGTTATTTAATTAGTGTCAAAATTGACTTTTTCATTCGAGAAATAGTCATCCGAATATCATTCGCGGTTAAATTCTGTCTTGGAAAAATTTTCAGATTGTTTTTGAGAGTTTGTTGCCAATTTATTTCGTGACATTGATTAAAAATCACTCAATAAATTTCTAGGCAACAACTCTCGAAACAATCTGAAAATTTAACCACTAATGATATATTATAGTTTGTTAATTTCCTTACTTTATTTAATTTTTTAATGAATTTTTGGTTTATTTAATAATTCTTATTCTTTATTCATCATAATTATGTAAACGGTGGTGGTATACTTAAATAACATCCTGTATATGAGTTCCATCCCTTTGTCGATAAAAAATGGTGTCAAAGTTGATCCATTCTATGAATCCAGGGGTAAATGTTTATTGTTGACAAAACGAGATTAAAATAACAGCAGTATTTATTTTTATTATTTATTTAAAAAGTAATTAATTCAGGGTTATATTCTATTTTTAATCATACAATAGAATGTTTTAAACAATATCTTTTGGGAAATAATTTTTGTATTCAGAAATATAAAACAATTCAGTCATTAAAATATTTGCAAACAATAAATAGTTTTGTAACATATATCTCGTTCAAAACAATTTTATCAGCAATAATGTTATTATTAATATCTTTCTGCAGTTTAATATTTACTTTCGGTCAAAACAAACCTTATTCTTACGTACACACTTGTTCCTAATTACATTAAACTAAATTTAAATTAAAAGTTATTTTTAGCTGCAAGAAGATTAAGATTAATTAAATGTTTGTTTAAATCATACGAGATAGATAAATCTTAGGTAAATTTTACTTTATTATATATAACGCACAAAGATTCTATCTTCTCAGTTTCGAGATAAAATTTCCACAGATTTACGCAAATTTGTTTAGCTGTGCAGTTGATCAAACAGAACTAACATACTATATCTTATTTCCAAATTTTGTAATTCTTTCTTTATGAATTTGCATCTTATCCAGTGCACACCAAAAGTGAGTTTATACTTAGTGACTTTAGACCACAAATAACAAGTAAACCTGTTGTAGTTTAGTGCTCCTTTGTGCTGCTTGTATAAAAATTTGTACTGTTTGTGCCAAATATAAATTTGAGACTTGGTTTTGACGGAAATTAGTTCTGTGGGTTCTTAAAAAGACGAGCGAAGCGAGTCCAACCTCAAAATAGAATATTATTTTATGTATGCACGGTCATATCATAATTTGACATTTATATACGAATTTCTTTGACATAAACGTCACTTTATAGCCCACGCCCACGAATCACATTATAGCGCAGTGCGCCATAAAGAAACGTTAAATTAATGCAGACAGTTTAGATTTTAAATTTTTCTCATATAAACTACTAATAATCCTATAAATAACCATTTTCTGTAATTAGTTGTACAATTTTTTATATTATAAATAACATCATTTTTACTTACATTTAATATAAATTATCTTTTAAATGTTAAATAATTCAATAATGACAACTTTGACATTTAGATTTTTGTTTATTTTCGGAATTATTTTGGTATCTTTGCAACAGTCAAAGAATTTTGTAATTTTTGGTAATTTGAATAATTAAATTACTTAATTTACCTATTAGAAAATATTTAACCGTGCATAAAGTCGGATATGTACCACGGGCGTAACTTGCTTTTATGGCTTTTGAGTTTTGAAGTGTTTTTCAAAATCACGCCATAAAAGCTTCTTTACACCCTTTATACCTAAATAACTATTATCTGATGGCGTGTCATACTGACAACATTATGAGCCTCAATTTGAGGACCATAATAGCGCTCATTAGAGGCCAAGGACAATAATGAATCCAATATGGTACTCAGTACCATAATGAAATAACAATAACAACTCGTTACTAAGGAAGCGAGTATACAAGTTTCAAAAAAAACATTCCTGATTTTTGAAATTTTTTTTCAATACCAAGTAATTTATTTTACTTCTTGACTTTATTTACGCCAGCAGATACAATTTTGTATGCAATACGGATCGTAACCAATCTTTACGGTACATGTCGTGTTGTCAAACTCGGTTTCGCCTTGTCTGATAATCTTCACGACTATATTACCATAATAATTGACTTTTTTAAATACCAATTTGATTCAAAATTTTATGATAGTACTTAATTTCATAAGCAGGTATATGTTTACTTAAATTCTTCTTTCTATTTCGAGTTTATGGAGTTCATGTACCTATTTTACTAAAGCCCTGTTCACACGAGGATTCTTTTAAGATGCTACCAAGATTCTGAATCCTGGAAAAGAAGAAGTTTTATTCTTTCTAGTGAGAATTACCTGTCCCTGTTAAATTGCGGTGCCGCTAAATTGAATCTTCAATGAGTCTTGGAAAAAGAAGAATTTATAATTTATTGATGGATTTGTTTTTCAAGATTCAGAATCTTGAAACTTTTTCTTTTCCAGGATTCAGAATCTTGGTAGGAAGAATTTATTGCTTCAAAACCATGAAATTTTTTTTTCAAGCTGAATTCTTCTTTTTCAGGATACAGAATCTTCAAAAAATCCTCGTGCAAACACTCTTATTTTTTATGTACTAATTATAAGATAAAAAAAATCTGCTGTGGCCACCACACGACCTCTCGCCTAATTCTGCTTATTCTACTAATCTAATAAATAGTTTTACTTACATTTTAATAGTTTCATGTTCATGTAATATGTAAACGATAATGTAAACCAATATGCAAGCAAAAGATGTCAACTGTCCTGTCACTGTCATAATAATTCAAATTTTATATAGAAACAAATTTCATATCATGGACAACAAGATACTGGAATTTCAAAAAAATAGAATATTAATTGTACTTTATTTTATTGTTAAATACTTCCAGATTCAGCAATTTGTATTTATAAATAACTGTACACATAGATAATCACAATTTCTTTTATTTTTAATTGCAAAAATTGTCATAAATAAATAATGTACCAATATATTTAAGGAAAACTTTTTCAAACTTCTAAAAGTACTACTTCCGGTTTGCGGATTTCTACCAAAATCTTATCCGGTGTTAAGATACTTATTAAAACCTTAAATATGAAATTTGGTTATAAACAGTTTGATACTTTTTAAGTTATCGTGGACGAAAAATCGTCGATTCATACAAACACACAAACACACACACACACACAGACATCATCGTGAATATAGTAAATTCGTATTCTAGAGACCCTGAAACGTGCTTATCCACCAAAAACTCATACTCGAAAATTTTGACCCATTACAATACCTCTCTTATAGAATATGAGGCGAGAGGTAATACAATTGGTTTCAAACACAAGGCAGCACAAATAAAAAAGTACAAATATTGGGTTAACCTTTTGTGGTTTACAACTCAAACAACATTTTAAAGTATTTATGCACGGTCGTATCATAATTTGTCAATTATACACGAATTTCTGTGACATAAACGTCATTTTATAGTCCGTGGGACTGTTTATAGCAGTGCGCCATAATGAAACGTTAAATCATCATAATGAAAACAGTTAAAATTTTCAATTATTCTCATGTAAACTAAATATAATTCTATAAATAATCATTTTCTGTAATTAGTAACACATTTTTAAAGTTAAATACCATCATTTTTACTTACATTTAACATAAATTATCTTATTTAATTCAATAATGACAACTTTGACATTTGGTTTTATGTTTATTTTCAGAATGTTTTTGGTATCTTAGCAACAGTTCAAGAATTTATCAATTTTTGGTTCTTTGAACTATTTGGACAGTTAAAATTAATAAATTTATTTAATATAAAATCTTCGACCGTGCATAAAGTTGTGTATGTACCACGGGCGTAACTTGCTTTTATGGCCTTTGACGTGTTTTTAGCCCTCGGCTACGCTCGGGCTTAAAATCACGTCGCACGCCATAAAAGCCTCCTTACACCCTTAACACATAAATAACTATTATATTCCAGTGGACGACGTAGAAAAAGTAAACATCTTCATTCGAATTCGCGACGTTATCTTCAAAAGAGTTTCTATTCTCCAATGGCTCCCAAAATACAAAAAAGGCGATTTTATATCAGATTTGATCGCTGGAATAACCATTGGTCTGACGATGATGCCCCAATCTATAGCCTATGCTTCTTTAGCTGAGCTGACAGCCCAATATGGTCTATATTCCGCTTTTATGGGGTCGTTGATTTATGTTTTCTTCGGGACTATAAAAGAAGTGTCTATTGGACCCACCAGTTTGATGGCAATTTTGAGTTTGTCGTATACTAGGGATTTGCCAGTTGACTTTATTATTTTGCTAGCGTTTTTGGCTGGATGTGTTGAATTTACCATGGGGCTGCTTAAATTAGGTAAGAATTATTCACAGGTGATCCTCTACCCATGGCAGAAAACAGTCAAAAACATTGATTCCGCACGCTATTCTATAGCGTTTATTGTTTTTTCTACGACCAGACGACCACTACGGAAAATTGCATTTTTCCCATGCTTTACATAGCGCGAAAGTTATTCATTTCTCACAGTCGTGGGATAAAGTGTGAGAAATTATTTCGCACACAAGTTACCAACTGTAATATAATGTTAATTTTTATACCTATATGTATTTTTAGGTTTATAAATTTCAAAATATTATTTGCTAATTACTTAAATGTTTATATAATATAATATAATCTCAATATTTCATACGAATATTATAAATAAACTATAATAATATTTCAAAATATTGAAATCTAATTTTCGCATTTACATTTTAGAATTTAGCTGTTGGCAAGATTGTTCTTTTAAAAAAAATGAATTATTTATCTTACCAAAGAGTGTGGTCGTAGAAAAGGTATAAGTGTGCCACTCGTTCAGAAACACCTATTGCCCATTTGTGTGATTCCTGCCCTCGACTTCGTCTCGTGCTGGAACTCTCACACCTCGTAGGCAATAGGTGCTTTTCTGCACTAGTTGCACAATATACTATTGTTAAACATAATAATAACAAACAATTTATGTTTGAGAAGAGAAAATAATTTTGGCACCCATATTTGTAAAAATACTGCAATATTTGTAAAAAAGAGGGTTTTCGCCCGCCACTGTACAGGTTTTATTTATTAGTGAATTAATTTCAAATTTTAATATGTTGTCAACAAAGCTTGGATCTGTGAAATAACCGATCGAATTTTTTTAATTCGTTTTAAAATAGAAGATATTTGTGTTCAAAAACAACAAAAATTGTCAAAATTCAAACTGACATATTTCGATTATAAAGCAAAATTTTAAAATTCTGCATCGACCATTTTGTAGATTGTACTTTTATCTTCACCAATATCTTTAGCCTTACATGCTCAGAAATAGGTTCAACAGTATATAATTACTTAAACTATTGAAAAAACTTAAGTAGGTACTTTTACATTATTTCAGTATTATTGAAAAACTAAAGTATTTAAAAAGTAAGTACTTCAATATTATTTACGATTATGAAATGAAAATAAGTCTTAAGTAGAAGTTTTTATTGTATTACTTAAAATTTACAGTAGTAAGTACCAAAAAAATTGATACTTAAATGCCTAAATTAAATACTTAAGTAATGTCCAGCTCTGCCTATGAGTCACATGTGAGGCCTCCACATCCAAGTTGGGTAAAGGCATACACATGATACATATTTATTTCTAGACCTATTGCTTTGTTTAATTTAATTTTATAATCTGCTATCTTGGAATCTGGGTTAATTTTGTTTACTTTTTTTAAGGTTTTTTGGTAGACTTTATATCTGCCCCTGTGGTATCAGGTTTTACATCAGCCACTTCTGTCATTATTGTCGCTACGCAAATAAAAGGACTTTTAGGACTATCTTTTAGAAGTCATGGATTTTTAGACACCATTTGGTACTTTTTCACACATGTAAAAGACATCAAATTGGGGGATACTTTGGTTGGATTATCTTCCATGATATTTTTACTATCTCTTAGGGTAGAATGACGAACACAAGTTAACATTATCTGGTAAACTAATTTAATTATTTATTGCAGAAACTAAAAGATGTTCCAGTGAGAAATAAGAGCATAAAGAAGGCGTTTTGGTTTATATCCATTAGTAGAAATGCATTAATCGTACTTTTTTCTTCGTGTGTTGCATACCATTTTTATCAAGCTGGTTCTGTACCATTTAAACTATCAGGTATATAATTTAATTTATTAAGAGGCCCGTCTACCTCCTAAAATCCAGCACAAAACGTACTAACGTAGCGAGTGGTTTGTGGCCAGTATACAAGAATGGTAAAATTATATTTCAACAATAATTATTTTTTCTTTTTGCCAAAAAGTTGCTAATAAGCTAGAAAAAAATTTATAATGTTTAAAAAATATGTGCCGCGAAAAAAGATATCGTGTGTGACGATGTGACGTCATCGGCACTGAGAACATACGTTTACAGCTCTTACAAGAACTGAATACGATACGTATGTCTTACCTTATTTCAACACAGGTCCGTCGTCCACTCCGTAGTCAAAACGACAAAAAAACTAACTTACACGACAAAATCCACTCAAGGTTTGGTCTCAGTGCCGTTTGCGTCACACATGGCGCATTTTAATGCACGTTTCAAAAGAGTTAAATTTTCATTTCGATAAAAAGGTAATAAATCTATCAAAATTAACAATTATTATCAATTGAAAATTGTAAACCCCCATTGAATATCTAATGAGTCTTGGAGAAGATGAATTTCGAATTCATTGATGAATTTCTTTTTGTCCAAGATTCAGAAGATTCCTTGTGTGAACTGGGCTTTTAGCTAATATTTCTTGGCACAAAAAGTCGTAATAATTGATTAATTTCTTCAGGAAAGGTACCATCAGGTCTACCAGCCTTCAAATTTCCTAACGTAACAACAACAGTAAATGATGAACCTTACTCCTTCTTGCAAATGTTGGAAAAGTTGGGCTCAGGCATAGTCCTAGTGCCTCTAGTAGCCGTTTTGGCCAATGTGGCCATTGCTAAATCATTCGGTAATATCCAACAGATAATCTTAAAGATAACAGAAGTAATTTTGACTTTTTTCTTCAGCTGCTGGTCAAATTGTGGATGCTAGTCAAGAAATGATGACGTTGGGGTTGTGTAATATTTTTGGGTCCTTCGTTCAGGCTATGCCCACTTGTGGGGCCTTTACCAGGTCAGCTGTTAGCAATGCCAGCGGGGTTAGGACCCCTTTAGCAGGGTTGTATTCAGGTAAATTTGTTTAGTAATTGTTTAAGAAGTAGCAATAAATTTACTGCAGTTTTTTGAGGAAATAATTAAGGTGATCCTCTACCCATGGCAGAAATCAGTCAAAACATTGATTACATGCGTTATTCTATAGCATTTGTTGTTTTGTTAAACATGAAAATAACAAATAATTTATGTTTGAGGGAGGAAAATAATTTTGGTACCCATATTTGTAAAAAAACGCCACTGTACAGCTTTTATTTATAAGAGAATTAACTTCAAATTGTAATATGTGGTCAACAAAGCTTGGATCTGCGAAATAATCGATCGAATTTGTTTTAATATAGAAGATATTTGTGTTCAAAAAATAACAAAAATTGTCAAAATGCAAATTAACATTATTTCGATTTAAAGCAAAATTTTAAAATTCTGCATCAACCATTTTGTAGATTGTAATTTTATCTTCAACAATATCTTTCGGCTTTTGGCTGTTTTCCGGCACGGTAGAGAATCGTCTGAATTTAAAATGGTTTACTAAGATTTTTATTAATATTTTATTATTATTGTATGTGATAATAGTTTATTATTGTAATGTAAAATTGAATTTAAAATGGACTTGTGACACTTTTAGATTTCGGAACAAATTAATGTTAAACACATGATACACTATTTAAACAAAAATTAACGAAGAAAATCAAAACATTTCATGTACTTACCTACCAAATTTAATACTTATCTATCACGCCTCTTTGCTTAACTTGGGTGTGGTAGCCACACATATTATGAATTGTCAGTAGATTATAATAACAATATATAAAATTTAATTTGTGCTATTACGTGACGCGCATTGTAGGCCTTAGGCAAATTATAGTTACATAAAAATATGTAAATTTTAGTAGAAATTTCTGGTTGTACCTACGTCGTATACAATTTATTTAATATAGCTAGGTATTGTTTAATTATCAAAATTGTGTTATTGTTTTGATTTCTAGACAAATCTAGTTCTAGTTCAAGGTAAAACAAGGATTATCTTATTATTAATACCAGAAACGAACCAGATAATTCTGCTTAAATTATTTATTTACCAAAAAAGCTTCTATTTTGTGTTACGCCCTGAATCATAGGCAACTAGATACGCAGTAATGCATTGAAATTTGCGCACTTATCATTTTCAATAATAAATAAATAAAATATCTGAAATCATCAATATTAATAGATAATTCTACTAGCTATAATAATTAATAAATATACTGACTAAAAATGTTTATTTTTTAGGTTCTTTGATTATTTTGGCGCTAACATTCTTAACGCCTTATTTTTATTTTATACCAAAGGCAACTTTATCTGCTGTTCTAATTTGTGCTGTGATATTTATGATTGATTATCAGATTATTACACCTTTATGGAAATCGAACAGTAAGTAATCAAATAATTAATATATTTTAATTCAGAAAATTGATAAAAATACAAAACTTTACTTTTATTTGAATAATATTCAATATAAAATCAAATAATATTTTGCTCTAATCAATAAATTGTTAATAACAATTAAAAATAGTTTAAAAAGCATTGACTAACGCATTTATTAACGTATGTTTTTCTTTTCCAGAATTCGACTTAAGTTTAACAATAATAACATTTGTTTTAAGTTTATGTTTTGGAGTAGAAACTGGACTACTATGTGGTGTTGTTATAAACATAATATTCTTATTAAAACTATGGGCCAGGCCTGTTATACATTCTCAAATTTGTACGGTAAGTAATCTTTTGAAATAGTATTGAGTTATTTATTAAATGAGATTGTACGTCCGTGTAATGACTATTACTCACGAGTACCGTATCTAATTGCGTGTTTTTTTCAGTTCGACTCAAACGAATATATTTTAATAAAACCGGAAGTGGGTCTTTTCTTTCCGGCAGTTGATACAATGAGAACAACAATTTGCAAAGCAGCTACAAGAATAGGCAAAGATAGATTACCTATTTTAATAGATTGTTCCGGTATTTTGCATATTGACTACACCGCACACAAAGTAAATAATATTTATAGCTTAATCTCTAATTATTTCTACATTATTTATCATTTTAGGGCATAGAAAACTTAATAAACACTTTCGACAAAAAACAGCAACTTCTATTGTTCTTGAGCGTCAATCCAATTGTTTTAAACAAAATTAAGAAGATAATGGATGTTGATGATTATCAGTTTTGTTATGATATGACTGAAGCTTTACTCAGAATGTTTGGAGAGACAAAATTGCCAACAGATAGTTGTCCACTTTTGTTGAATGGTAGCGAAAAAAGTAACCATTTATCCAGACATGGCAGTATACGAAAATATTCCTTATATGATAATATGAGATTATGTACAGATTTAAAAGATGAAAATACTAAACCTTTTGTATAATTATTATGTTATTTATAATAAATTTTATTTTATATTCTATTTATTAAAATAGTGTTTTATTCTTCCAACTGAAATGTCCCTATTATAATTTAAACTACTTGTTCATGTCTGCAAATTTATTGTCAAAATGGCTCAATGTTTAGAATTATTAAACGAACAATCTCAACAGTAAGTTTAACAAACTTGTAACTTTAACAATTATTGAAATAAATTTTTCAGGTGTTATTTCGAACAAAATTTAGAAGAAGTTAAGTTAATTTCTGAAGGAATCAGACAAGAATTTGTGTTTAACGAGTTAGATGTGGAATTGATTGAGCATTATGTCGATCAGACAGTTTTTTTGGCAGAACATGGGGTCTTCAGGAACAAGACTGTGGATAAGGCCCCTTTACGAAACAAGTAAGATAATTTTACTAATTCTGGCTCAGTTAGATTTTTCAAATTTCTTTAAATGCCTGGAACGGAGTTATTTCACGATTAATTCTCTCACAAACTTTCTTTGGCAAGATAATTATAAAAAATCTGACATGGCCATCACACAACCTTCCGCCATATCTAGACTTATATAAACATAAATGTATACGTACAATCCGGTGCCCATTTAAAATATACAAATAAAAATCTAAAATATTCAAACACAGAAATTTGCATCACCTGAATAAAAAGATCATTCACAGGAAAACTCTTCTGTGTTGAAGCCATCCTCCGTTCAATTACTACATTTAATATCTTACTTATGACTTATATAGCTCTAGTATGCCAACTTGTCACCCGTCTCACCTGTCAATATTTTTTACGCAGAAACAAAAATCAACCGAACATGGATTACAAGATTTTGATGTTTTATTTGATAAATTTATTTTTCAAATTTTACTGCAGTTCTTTAATGCTACCAGATAAAGACATTTTTTTATAACGTAGGTTGCAAATAACTTTTCCTCTTATTCTTATTACAAATAAATACTATATTTATTCAAATTTATATAGGTACAATTTTGACAATTAACCTTTTCAATCTTCAAAAAATATCACTTCCGATGAAAATATGTGTACCAAAATCTAATGAGCTCTTAAAATTTATATACAAATGTTAAATACCAAATATCAAATTTTTTGGGTAAACACCCTTGACCACATATACACACACACATACATACATACAGACATCATCGTGAAACTATCAAAAATGAGTTGTAAGGACCCTAATTCGTGCTCATCCACTAAAAACTCACTACCCGATTTTTTGCATGATTCCAATACCTTCCTTTACAGGTAAGCGGAAGGTAAAAAGACTCCAACATCAAAACCAAATTAAACACCTTTACTTACTAGCATCTGTGAGACTGCACATCCAAGTGGAGTAAAAGATGCGTAATAGTTCTTTTTAAATAACGGTACCTACATAAGTATAGATATATATTTTATTCAACCCATTTTTGATTTTAAATGAAATAAATAATAATAAATAAATAGATTTACTGAATTATTACAATAATAATAAGTGTCATAGCTGAGTTCCCAGGTTCAAATCCAATTAAATACACATATCAGTTTAATTGCACAAAAATCTCCCCTGTAGTGTACTCTCCACTAACAAATATAACTAAATTGACAGCTGGGAACCAGACACATGATATAATACGAGTATATCTGTTCTAACTCACGGTCACGACAGTGTAGGTACATTAATTATCAAGAATTAATTTATTATCAAGAAACTCATTATTGTAGGTATATTATTCCTTTTCACACGAAAATTCTTTGAAGATTATTTCATGCTTCCGAATTTTGAGAAAAATTATCCTGGTGAAAATTGCCTGTCAAATAGCGGCGTCGCTGAATTGAATCTTCAATGAGTCTAGCCAAAGAAAAATTTCTAATTCATTGGTAGCTTCAAAACAGATGAATTATTAATTTCCAAGATTCAGAAGCATGAAAGAATCTTCAAAGAATCCTTGATTGAACAGGGCATAAGAGTATATTTCAGATAAACATTTTTTAGACTTATTATAAAAAATAATTTTTCTCTACCTTCTCCGTAGGTACTTCTTCGGCGAGGGATACACCTACGGCTCGCAGCTTCTCCGAAAGGGCCGTGGCATGGAACGTCTATACCCTCACCACGAGATCGAACCCATCCCCTACTGGCTGCACGACCTGGTGATCTCACCATTAATCCACTCGCAGATCATCCCCGAAGGTTTCATCAACTCCGTCGTGATCAACGACTACCAGCCTGGAGGCTGCATTGTTTCTCACATAGACCCACCGCACATCTTCGACAGGCCCATCGTGTCCTTGAGTCTGATGAGCGATGGGGCTTTGAGCTTTGGATGCAAGTTTAATTTTAAGCCGATCAGAGTTTCGGAGCCCGTGGTTTGTTTGCCGTTGCCTAGAGGGGTCGTTACACTTTTGAGGTATATTTATAAATGTTAACAACCATGAGTACCCGTGAGTTGACGGCTGGTAACTGCACACACACATTATGTCAGGCTGCCACATTTTGCCCAACAAATTTATGCTCTTTGGATTAGTCTAAAAATGGTGAATTTCTTTCTTAGAAATTCCTAGGATTAAATTACTATTAAATAAATCTAATAATTGTTTTCTTTGTTTTAGTGGATATGCAGCCAATAATATAACTCACTGTATTCGGCCTCAAGATACTGTTTCACGTAGAGCAGTAATATTACTTCGTAGAGTGCTACCTACAGCTCCAAGATTACCCGAATTAGAAATTCCATTTAAAATAAATAAAACATACTACGAAAACATGAGCTTAAGCAAAAGAAACGACAAAGTATATAAGAAATATTCAGCAAAATCGTTCAAGACGATTAAAAAGAATTTTACGAGTAGAAAGAATTATTGTATGGATAATAAATAACTCTACTGGGTTGTTTGATTGGAATTTTGGATCTGGAACTGTGATATATTGTTAGGGGTGTAAATAATTTATGTTAAACGGTTTATTTATAACAATAGATAAAGATATATTTCTTACAAACAATTATATACATATTTGTTCATTCTATCTATAAAAATATATGTAATTAATTCTAATGGATATTAATTCGGATACAATAATACATTAACTTTTCAGACTTCATTATAAAGCAAAGCAATTAAAATTAAAAGAGTAGTACAGCTAATGGAATAACATTTCAGTCGTAAACTAAATCCAATAATTCGTATAAAGATTTTATCACAATTTATAAAACCATATTTAAGGTAACATATTAAAAGCAGGAACAAATTAGTAACAGTCCATACTATTGACATCATTGTCTTCATACGACTGTAGTATGTCGTCAAGAAGAGAATTCAAATCGTCAACGCTTTCCAACCATTTGTTTCGGTCATCGATCATTGAATCCAAATCTTTTGCAACAAAACTCTTAAACATTTCTGGAGTAATGATTCTTAATTCTTTCACATCATTTTTAACCGTGTTTACTTGGTCCATATCTTTACAGACGGAACCAAGAAGGTTTAAATCATTACTATTCACAATTGAATCAATTATATTGTCAGACATGCTTGCATCTGTTTCTTGCGATACACTTCTGCTTAAATTGTTAAAAGTGTCCCAACAACTTCGATCAAATTCGGTGTTTACAGTCGTAGAGGTAAGCGAGTTATGTTTTTTGAGTAATTCGGTTAACTTTTTGGTGATTTCAACTGATTTTTTCGACACTTGCAGATCGCAATCATCATGCATTGCATCTAAAAGAACAGCCAAACAACCGCATTCCGACAAATTCAACAAAACTTTACTCAGTCTTAATTTGATTTCTGGTTCAGTTAGAGTAACAATCTTTCTGTGTTCTTTTGAAAATGTGACAGAAGGAAATATACCGTCTATCATGCCCTGGTTAGACATTTCACTGTTGATGACTTTGTCCCAAAAGTTTAAAGCGTTGACCTTAACTTCCCAATGGAGGTCACTGGTTGCTGCTGAAGACATCGAACTGTAAATCTTTGTGGTTAAGTCGTTGGGGATGTATTGATGTTCGTATATTTCGCAGATTAGTTTTGTTGCTTCGCAACGTACAATCGCTTCGGTTTCGGTTTGGAGGATTGTCATCATTTTTTCCTACAAAAAACAAAGATCATGCGGATCTCTAAAGGTGATGCGGACCTCAATTCTGCATCAATACGATTGGTAGTAGACCATGCGGGTCTTTAAGATCATGCGTATCTCTCGATCTGCAAGGTTGCTGTAGTGAGCACATGAGTTATTCGACATTTCATAGTGTTAAAAGAGATGTAGTCACTACAACAGCATTGTGGATCAACTTTGTCGACCGTAATGAGGATGCGGCTTTACGCTTGTAGTTATATAAATAATATAGTTACTAGTCAAATAAGAATCAAAGTTATCTCACCGGAAGTTGTTCATATTCCAAGTTTTCGCACCAAAAAGCAGAAACTCTTATCATAGCAGTAACGCATTTAATTGCAGAAGCCCTAACGAAACTTTCACTATCATCCGTTGTTAGAATAACTGCCAGTTGACATAATCTATCATCCACAATCATTTTTTGGAACGCCGGATATTCTGCAATACAACATAATAAAACATATATTCACATTTAAATTTAGGAATATCTCACACCCTTTAAAACGTTACTTACTCATATGAGCGATGTCAACCATTGTATTTAAAATTTCAAGAGCACTGTCCCTTATTTCCCAGTTGATATCGTGCAGTTTTTTGTACAACATTGGAGTGATGGTTGTTATAGATGTATCACTTATTTCGTCCACTAGAAGAGCTAAGTTTGGTGGCATGAAATTTGCGATTGTTAGGTGCATTAGTTGAAGACCTTGCACTGTTAACTAAAAGACAAAATATTTTGAGACTCTCAGTGTTTGGTAAAAGATGTGCCACTTACTTTTGTGGGTAAGTTGTCCAAACTCAAGAAATCCAAAGTCAAACTCGTCAAGCAAATTGTCTCCACACTTTCTCTCCAAGTAATCTTAAAGTCTTTGATCAACATTTTTAGCCCATCAAGCATGGCTGACAAAAACCCGGTATGATACGTTAATAAATCTATAGACAATTGCGTTTTTTCGTTCAAATTTTTCATCAAACTCTTCATAACATACATCAAAGCTTGGAAGACTATTACAGCTTGGTCTCGATGAAAATTTTCTCTAGTTTTCATGAGATAAAACGTCGCTTTTTGACCAAAATCGAAAGCGTTATTTGTGTCGTAAGACATTATTAGAGCACGGTAGGAATAAGCGTATCTTATGGTTTGCTCGCAAGAGATTTTAAAAAGTTTATGGATAAAAGTTTCTGTAAGTTCATCTTCATATTTTTTGAGATCTTGTTTTCTTGCGGCACTAAACGCGATATACAAAAGTGGCATTATTTGGAATATTATTAACTGGTTTTCGAATAAAGGTGGATCTTCGGATTTTTCACATTTTGGTATAATGGCGCTTATTTTCTTCCAATAATTATGTCCCAAATGGCATATTTTTAAAATAGTTACTGGGCTACGTTTGTTAATCAACGCGTTGAATAACTCAAAAAACTTTTTACAAAATGCGATTATGACCGGTAAACATGTTGCTTTAGATCGAATTTTTACTGTATCAATTAAAACGAAGTAAATTATGTATAAAGGTTTACTGATATTAAATAAAAATTCATGATCCCTTGCTACCATTAGTAGTTTCCACAAGCAATCTTCTAAATTATATTTCCGGATGAAAATTTCTGTTATTTTTTCGTTTTCATGTTTAATTTTTGATAGATAACTCTTTTCTAATATGAAAACTACAAGTTTTAAAGTAGGCATAAGATCTTTTTGAATAACTACATCATCAATTTCAGACCGAACTACCCCGTTAATATTAAACTGTTCCGGTTCTAGTTTAACGGTAATTTTTTTAACGATTAGTTCGCAAAAAGTCGGGTGGAGTTCAACAAATTTTGATAATAAATCGTACATGAAATTGTAACCTTCCCGAGTGATGTATATTGTTTGATTTTCAAGACAATATTGCAAAATATCGTTCCAATGATCGGTAGCAACGAGCCAGTCCAGACCAGCTCGATGATTCATGAAAGAGTGTAACATTTTTAGGTAACCGAGTTTTACTGAAGGGTTTATGTCGTTGGATCTTAGTTTTAAAACTTTACTTAATCTTAAATAAACGTTACTGTTGTTAAGTTTGATGAAGTTTTGTTCATTTAATGAGACCAAACTGGATAAATTTAACGTAAACGTAGCAATAGATGAGCTTGGGCTGTACATAGTTGATTCCCATTTTGAGACGGCTGTTTCGAGCCATTCTGAAAAAATAGGCAATTGTCTTAGAGCCTCGGCTTGTTCTGTAAAAGAAAACATAATCAATGATGTAATATTTTGGGTTTTGTGCGTATTAGTCATAACATTTTAGAGGTTAGAATTGCTTAAGCCAATTTACCTTGATTTTCTTTTCCAGATAAATGAGATAATAATATATTTAAATACACATCATTCCCTAATCTATACCCTGGTTCTAAGAATTTATTTAACAACTTTTTAAGTTTAAATTCGTGTTGCACCACAGTAGAATCCATTTTAAAACAAACAATGCCAGAAAAAATATTCTGTTTACAGATAATAATTTCGCAAACTTAAGAACAGATGTATCATTTTATCAAATTTGCTTTAATGTGCAACGTTTCTATGCAATGTTTTAATGATATAATAATAGACAATATAAAATAAGACAGATTTATTACAGTAGACCAGTAAAATATTTGCTGAAAATTTATCTGATGATCTGAAAATTATGTTTGGCGTGTTGTAATTTAAGATAATACGTCATATAATACACATACTTATTTATATTTATTGTACATTTAGCATCTTACTGATATTTTCATTTCATTAATTAATCAATAACACCATTACCATTAACTTGATTTAAATTTTATTCGTTAATCTGCAAATATCTATATAAAATTTGTTTAAAAATGCAATCTTACAGCTTAATATAGTTATCTCAAAATGATTACGCCGTAAAATTTAATTATATCGTTAATAATTACAAAAAATCAAGTTATAAAAATATAATTTTAAATTTCGCACTACGTATTAGCTAGTGTAAAGTCAAAAGTTTCTAAAATAAAATTGAAATGTCTGAAGCACCAATGTTGCCAATTATATTTAACGAAACTTTTTACTTTTACCCGCTAAAAAATTAAAATTATAACAAAATTATTCATTTTTTATCAAAGAGACCTATATATTCAATTGTTACATTACTGACATATCTACTAAAATGTGTCCTGTTTACCTGGATGTACGTTTTCTATTATACATATCATTTTAAAAACTAATAATTAGTATTATTTTAGCCCAAATCTCAACTAGAGGCAAAACTAAATGAAATAGAAGATTATTTAGATCTTCATGATGCAAAACTTACCATCTACCAAAAGAATGGTTGGAAATTAATAGTAAAGCTCATGGACGAATACTGTATTTATTTGATTCCAAATATTTACATGCAGTTTCTAATTAAGTTGTCAATAAAATTAGCCGGAATTTATTATACTCAAGTTAGGCTTAGCGATAGCTATTTTCGTAGAAAAAAACAACTTAAAAATTGTAAAGATACATCTCTGTTGTTCCAAATGATTCTATCAACTGTCATGAGTAGAGATAGAAAGGTAGGTTTGGATATAATTATTGAAGCTATTGATCGAGAAAATTTATGGGACTACGAAAAGTTTTGTTTGAAAATTTTTGACGTGTATGTTTTTTCTTCTAAAAGAAAATCTGAAGTTTTGTTTGAAATTTTGGAAATAGTTGATACCTACATGAATGACATTGAAATGTATCCGAAAACAAACGCATTATTAAATGTTTTGGGGGGATTATTAACACAAGATAGAGATTGGTTCAAATATGAAGAAGATTTAGGTTTAAATATATTAAAACTTCATATTAAATCTATCGAGACTCATGCTGAACTTCGTTACGGGTTAGAAGTAGTTATTAGACAATTTTTATTGATAGCTTCAAATGACATGCTGTTAACTGTTATAGAAAATATTTTGGAATATTATTCTAATTCGAACTTCAAAGAATTAGATCTAACAAAACTAGAATATTCCATAAAAATTGCAACACACTTGTACGTAAAAGAAGAAATCTTATGGACATCTTTTAAATACGACACATTAAAAAACCTTTTTACTATGATGTCATCACCAATTAAAGCAAAATGCATTTTTGGTAACGAAACCTTCCAAAACATTTTAGATACCCAAAAAAATATATTTCAGTTTACTAGCCCAAAAATATTCTTCAACGATTTTGATTACAATTTAAAAATTACCGCACTACATCCGGAAAATACAGACTTTATCAAAGCATATAGAAAACATATACATTTAACGTTACTCTCAGCAATAAGGAATCATAAAGACGATATTCGTATTATAAGCTTGATTTATACTTCAATAGCTTTGATAATGGTAGCTATACCAAGTGATTTCACAGCTGCAATGCTAGTTTGTCTTATAATGAACATCCAAAAGAATACCCTCGCAGATAACCCAATTCCCGGTGCAGAAAGCCACAGAATCCACGCTCTGGTCATCTCCATAATGTCTTTAGTTTGTTGGATAACAGAATGCACAGGTCTTTATACGTATTTGAATAAGATTTTAACTCTTCGTGCATACAATGCCCCGTTTTTGAACCCTCCTATAAAGAATTCGTACAGTTATGGTACACACTACGTTTTATGGAATAAACCAGAATTCTTTTTTGAAATATTTGAAGTAAGATATGCGCTTTGGAAGAGGTTTAGATTGGACGAAAAAAATATACACAGACCAGTGCTTTATAACGCTAGAAGATCAAGGAAATCTATTAAACCAAATGTAGCGTCAGGGAGTTCTAGTAATAAACGGAGTAGTACTGTGAAAGCTAAAAAAAGCGTTTTTTAGCAACATTTTTAGTTATGCTCATTTTGTATTAATATTATGGTTGAAATTGTTCATGTTTGTTTTATTGATTCCGTCCTTGTTAGAAAAAAATGAATAAATGTGTTTATTTCAAAACCTGTAGCTGTACACCCGAGTCTACCCAATTCTTGAAAATTCAGATCTTGAAAATTCAGAGCTAGAAAATTCAGATACAGAAAATTATTGTGTAAAATAGAATTATAAAACACCAGAAAATTCAGAGACAAAAAAATGTAGGTACACATAATGGATGCAGAATACGCATTTAAAGGAATATTCAAATCTGGAAAAAGGAGTTGCAATTTTTCCAGGGATTGTATTTAAAAATAATTTTTGTTTAAAACAACAAACTCGTAAACTTTTTAAACTAATTGAATACGCCGCTGCGCGCACCTTGTGGGACTGCCACGAGAGGGGCACTATACTCGTGTTGGACCGATCCTATCCAAGCATATTAAACTTATTCCAGCAAACGATAGAATATTCAATTCTAAGCATACTAGTTTTTGTCCGAGGCGTTTATGCTCTATAGTTCGAAAGTTACAAGCATTTTAAATTTTGATTTGAGGTTTTGCGTGACGTCATACATGACCACTGCGTACGGCACACTAGGCGCCACTACGCACATTGTTTCTGTCACTGTGTCATTTGTATCACTGACAGATAATTTAATAAGATATTAGATGGTTCATTGTTGCATTAAAGGTTGTGCTAACCATTCAAGTAAATCCTAATATACATAATAAGAATAAATATCAGAACAGAATTATTTATTATTAAATTCAGGGCGACAAATTTATTTCTAAAGAAAAATAGCGTTGTGTTATGTATATTTATTATATTGCTACTAAAATATCTTTATTTAAAATAACAAAATAACACTTTAAATCGATGAATGATTCGTTATACATTCTGGAGATCTATCCACATAATTGACACTTGAATCGTTGCAGGTTGCAGCAATTTTCGTTATCATTTTGCATTATGCCCTGTTCACACGTTGCTACTTTGAAGACGCATACGTGCTACTGTAGCATGAAAAGAAATTCAAATCGAAACAATTACCGCAAAAAATCGCTATCTACACACACAACGATCAACGATGTGTAATTATCAACGAGTAGTTCTTGATACTTTGATGCTACAAATTAGCAGCGCTGCTATTTGACAAGCGACTCAGATTTTTTCTTGCTACAGTAGCACGAATGTGTCTTCAAAGTAGCAACGTGTGAACAGGGCATTAGAATACACAATCCACAAGTACAATAATAATTTACATTCCTGAATCTTCTCTCAAATATAATATATTTTTCAAAATCGGCATGAAAATCGTCATTTCCAGACTAATTTGCGGCATGAAAGTAAGATTTTCATGACTAGGCATGAAAATTTTATTTTCATGCCTAGGCATTTTTACTTTCAACTTTGTTTACTTGTCATGACAATTTTTTCTAAAATTTGTTACAGCTCTGATGATTTGTCACAGCTCTGATGATTTATGCAAACCCAATTTTTTTTATAATTTTAAGCTTAATTGCCGATTTAAAAAAAATAGAATACATCACGCGTCATAAAAATGTCTTTGCTTGACTCGGAGGCTTTGAAGAAATGCTCGGACGCTGCGCATCCTCGCATTCTTCAAACGCCTCCTCGTCTGCAATGAAACATTTTCATGACTTGTAATGTAATATACTATTTTATCATTTGGCTGCGGATTTTTATCGCAATACCCTGTTTCATATATCTTTATCTCACATCTTTGACATTTGTGACATTAACATGAAACAATGGTAGTTACACGCATGGTAAGTTGATATTGAATTAAACGCTGATTATGTGACGTCATACATGACCACGACAAAAATTCACGCGCTTATAGCGGCTGAACCCGACCACTTTCAGACTTGTGATTAATACATTGTTGTAATCATAATAAATACTAGAGATATATGAAATAAAAAATTTTGACATTTCATAAGTTGCCAATGCCTTTAAGCATGAAATTTTGCTCGTTTTATGATTCCATGTTTTCTCTTCATTAAATTTTCTAGTCTCGCCCGAGCACAAGCCTCAAGCCAACCTGTTGCACGAGGATCCAAAGTTGTATTTTAAAGTAGAGTTGTGGTAACACTGCTAGGCAGGTGTCTTCAGCTAACTTCAGTTTTTGTGGTTGTTGACATGTGGAAGTAACCTATTCGCAAATAATTAAAGTATCTTTTTTAATAAAAAAAACTTCAGTTATAAGCTTCCATGTATATTTTCTATTGTTTACGTACAATGTAGAATTATGATAGTGTAGTAATTAGATTTAAAAGTCGAGTTTGGTGCACTTGAAATGTAAGTTATTTCTTTGTGACAAATTTGGAAATATGTGCATTATTTCTTTGTTGTAGGTATTTAATTTTTAATACTTGCAAAACTCTGTAATATAAAAGAACCGTGCGTTAGAAATAGCTAATTTAGGAGTTTAAAAATCGTGTGTAAATTAACAAGATGGTGCCGTTTCTACAATGAATATATATGGTGAACTTTTTATGCAATTTGCTAATATTAAGAACGAAGTATTACACCCACCCGAGAATGAAGCTCTTATAAAAGTCGACAACAAATCAGAACTCTCGTATTTCGAAGATAGCTCTAAGTACTTTGCTTCCGCTTGTAGAACAAAGTTAGAAGACATAAAAAAGTTCACTTACGACCAGTACGTATACCCCTGTCAAAATTACCCGGAAAAAGAGCACCAACAGCTAAACGTGCGCGAGTTTTCGGATTTTATCCCATACCTTGATCAAGTTTCTAAAACCGGCACCAAGAATGACATGTCCGAAGTCTGCCTCGTTTGTAACAATAATTCTGCTTTCAGATATATAAATGATCACATGTTGATTAATACAGATAAACGCTCGCACAGCTGTCCGACTTGCAATAAAGGCTTCAGCAGCAAGAGCCATCTAAACCGCCATAACTTGATCCACGTCGGCGACAAGGCGCACAAGTGTACGATCTGTAACCGTGGCTTCATCGAGAAAAGCAAGTTGGATCGTCATATGCTAATCCACATAGGCGAAAGAAACCATAAGTGTCCCATTTGCAACCGAGGATTTATCGAGAAAAGCAAGCTTAATCGGCATATGCTCACACACATGAACGAAAAATCTCACAAGTGTACAGTATGCCAGCGGGGATTCACCGAAAAAAGCAAACTCACAAGACATATGCTAATACATGAAGGCATTCGAGCGCATAAATGCTTCATATGTAGCAGAGGATTCACCGAAAAAAGCCATTTAAATCGCCATATGTTAATCCACATCGGAGACAAATCGCACAAATGCACAATATGCGATCGCGGATTCATCGAAAAATCAAAACTCAATCGGCATATGCTCATCCATACCGGAGTTAGAGCTCATAAATGTTTCATATGTGACCGCGGATTCATCGAAAAGAGCCACCTTAATAGACATATGCTAATCCATAGAGGAATCCGGGCTCACAAGTGTACCATTTGTGGTAGAGGTTTTACTGAAAAAAGCAAACTTAACCGTCATATGCTGATTCATATTGGAGAGAAGGCACATAAATGCGCTATTTGTAATCGTGGTTTTACTGAAAAAAATAAACTTAATCGCCATATGCTGGTTCATATTGGGGAGAAGGCGCACAAGTGTGCAATTTGCAACCGAGGTTTCACTGAAAAGAATAAACTCAACCGCCATATGATGATCCACATAGGGGAAAAGGCACACAAATGTAATGTTTGTAGTAAGGGTTTCACTGAAAAAAATAAACTAACAAAACATATGCTTATTCACAGATGTGACAGGTCCCACGAATGCAGCATGTATGAAGCAAAATGAATAACTAATCTTACTCTAAAAGCCCAATTTGCCCAAAATACGCCTAAGACTGTTTATTTTATTAGTTAAGAGCCATGTAATAAAATAAACAAATGTATATGTGATATGTACAGTGAAGTTCGAAAAAGAAATATGTACTACAAAAATAATTTTCTACTGTGCTTAGCTTTTGGACGTTTGATTTTGGATCTTTTGGAGGTAAAGGGATAGATTAGTGGGGGTTCATTTGTTTTAGCAGTGGGACCAACTGCTACTTTTATATTTTCAAAGACAATACTCCCAGCTATTTTTTCGGACTGTCTACGTATCCTTCTAGAAAACAGTTTTATGCACAATTTCACAATATACTTTACGCCCTAGGTTGAAAAAACACCATCGATCAATGTAGTTAATATTTACCGAACATTTTTTTATTAACCTAGAGCGTAAATGTATAAATAAATATCGCTGAATAATTATACACATAACTCAATAATCCAACTGTTATAAATATAAGTGTCATATTATTCTAAAAATGATTTAAGTATTAAATATACCGTTCGGAAAGCATTTATTTGAAGTATCTTGAAAATAATAATGACCGAGCCATAAATAGCTTATGTTATACCAAGGATGTAAAATTACGGTAATTTTTTTGTTTTTTACCACTGATAATTTACCGATTTTTATTACCATATAAATTACTGGGTAATTACTGAAAAATATTTTAAGTTACCGTAAATTACAGATAAATTACCAATAAAAAAAAACGGGGAAATTGAAACCATGGAAAATATGTAAGAACGAATTATTTAGTGAATAATTATAACAAAAACAAAGAAATATAGATATTTAAATAACATTTTAAAACTTTTTCAATAAATTCAATTATCATCACAGTGCGCAAAACATTTCAAACGTAATACATTTTTGGTAATTTACAGTAATAAAAATTTGGTAAAGTACGGTAATTTATTTCATAATTTACCCTGTAATTTACATCCGTGGCAGACGAAGTAAAACATGTATTTCTTATGGCAGATATAGAACTAACACAAACATTAAACATAAACTATGTGACAAATTTCATTAGAAATTTATTGCTTCTAATTTAAAGTATAACATAAGTTATGTGACTCGGCCAAACTAATAAATTAAAGTACATTTAGTTGATTGTCTATTTATTTAATTAATAGTTCACTTGGACACAAAAGTATATTTTATTATAATAAGATATAAAGCAAGATAAAAAAATATCAAACTTAATTTGATTTTGATTTATTTTGAATAATAGGACACTTCTACAATGTGTTTTCTATTCGCAGAGTACGTAGACAGCTCCTGATATTATATTAGTTGTATTTCATTTGTTTGACTGATTTAACTGATTTTATTCAAATCAGTTTCAATAACATCAACTGTCGTATTGGATGAACTGATTTTATAACGACAAATGGAAAACAACTATTGTCACTAATAATAGTTATTTACTTTATAAGTGGGCAAAGTTACCCACTCGAGAAGATTTCTCTCGTGGTTGATTCCTTTTTGCCCACGTGTGAAGTATAACGTTTTATCCAACACCTCTTAATAACTGCTTAAATATATAATAGTATATTAAGTATCAAGAAAGATAAGGACAGTTTACCGATGGAAGACAATGTTTTGTCTGACATCGGTAATTCCTTAACGTTCGTGATGCTTATGTCATTTTTTGTACTATTGGTCTTTGTTATTCATACGTAAATATTAATTTCTTCGTAATTAATATTAAATTTACTTACTGTTCTAGAACGGTAAGTAAATTACTTACCGTTTTGTTTAGCCTAGCAACCGGTAATATCAATATACTGTCTTGGACACAGGCATAGTAAGTTGATAAAAAAGACCAATTGTGCAAAGAAAAAATTAAGTTCCAACCTAAAACATCGTTACTATAGTGACTTCCAACAAGCAAAGTAACAATTTACCTACAAGTGGGTATAATTTTGATCAAAGCCACTAGTGGGCAACCTTTTACTTTGCTTGTTTAAAATCTCCGTATAGTTATGATGCTTTTATTAAGAGGTGATGGATAAAATATGTTACCTATTCTTTATTTAATCGCAAATTATTGTTTTGAGTGGTTCTTATAGATACTACTATTTTTGTGTGTTTTCGACAGTGCAATTAATATTTTGATAACTTCTTTTATAAATATGATAGAAGAGCATGTATTCATTTTCATAATATTTATTTTTTTCGCTTTTTCATAGAATAACGTTACATTATATGTATGGATAATTATTATAAACGTTTGCTAATTCGTGTAGGTATACGTATTGTGAATTTCGCGTCATATTAGAAATAATATTACTATTTCTGATAATAATACTACAACTAGATGTAATATACTATTATTTTATTCTGATTCATTTACATTATAAATATTTTCTTATATTTAATATACTTGAATTTCAAAATTATAGAATATGCTTTTAGTCTAGTGCCTTATGAAAGTATGAGTTGGTTAATATTTTGTATACTACATGAAAACATTTTTATATAATATACTAAGCATGCTAAATAAATATTATAAAACGTACTTATAATACAGTATATAAAATGTACAATTATTGTTTTATATTCATCAATAAAACTATATAACTGTAGCAAACAATTTCAGTACAGTTATTTGCAACTCAAGATCTTTAAAATGCCCCTTTACAGGCGCAGAAATTATTATATCTTCTCAATTTAAGGTGATCCTCTACCCATGGCATAAAACAGTCAAAAACATTGATTCCGCACGCTATTTTATAGCGTTCATACTTTTGTTAAACATAAAAATAACAAATAATTTATATTTGAGGGGAAAAATAATGTTGGCACCCATATTTGTAAAAAAAAAACTGCAATATTTGTAAAAAGAGGGTTTTCGCGCGTCACTGTACAGCTTTTATTTATAAGAGAATTAATTTTAATATGTTGTCAACAAAGCTTGGATCTGCGAAATAAAATAGAAGATAATTGTGTTAAAAAATAACAAAAATTGTCAAAATTCAAATTAACATATTTCGATTTTAAAGCAAAATTTTAAAATGCTTTAGATTATACTTTTACCTTCAACAATTTCTTTAGATTTCTGTCGCGGTAGAAGATCACACAATATAATCTTTTATATGCCTGCATATTAATATAATTTACTACGAATAGCATATTGAATAAATTATTAGTAATGCTATACATTACTCACTAGTAAATTAGTAATAACTTATTACTTTTGACCAATAAAACTTCTTGTAAGTATAATAAGTTTTAACTTTCGGGACAATCGTGACATGACAGTTGACATTTTATGTACTTTATAAAATGAACCAATTATTCAATATAGTAGATAATTTATAGTATTTTATTCGAGTTTGATAGGACAATAATATTATTACTCTTTCGAATCATTACTACACGAACCTAGTAATTAAACTTTTGTTTAACAGTACATCTATCCTGTGGTGTACTCTCCACTAACAGCTACGAGTATTCGTGAGTTGGTGGATTACACAGGGTGATTCACAACTTCGTGCATATATTTTAATGGCATAGTACTCAAGTTACAGACTATGGAGCTGAATTGTTTTTTAAAATTAGCAATTTTAATTTACAGGTTTTTTATTGAAACAGCTACTGTTCCCATATGGAATATAATAGATTTATTTAATTTTAAATGTTTTGTTATTAGTTTTTATTCCATTCATAGTTAGTCAGATATCTTTACAAAAAAATACTGCCCTTAAATTAACGAAGTTATAAAAATCAGTAAGTTGAGTACCTACTGTAATATGCCATTAAAATATATGCACCAAGTTGTGAACCAATCTGTATATCACAGTTTGTGAGGCTGCCACACACAAGTCGGGTAAAAAAATGTAATAGCTGATAGAAATATTAACATTTATATTACTCAGAACCCGTGAATTTTAAACTATTTCTCACGCGAGGAAAAAATTATAATCAATTGATAATTTTTTTGTGGTAATGGTAGATAAAATTCTAATTTTTGCATCGGTTTTAGGGTGGATCCATTTTTCCAAGTGTGTTTCTCCGTAAGCCAGGGTCCGGCATATAGGTTTTCCCTCTGGTACTCAAGGCTATAACAATTAGTCTCGATAGTACTAGTTTTTTCTCCAATCTCTGTCAGTTAGTCAGAATCTCTACCACGAGGTAAAGTTCCGTACCACCGGCTTCATCGACTGTGCCATGGAATCATTTGTTTATCAGTTGTTTATTTACTAATTGTTCAATTGTTTCGTGCTGTGAGTGCAACAATCAATAGTTTACTGTTGTAAGGTGAGTGTTAAATTGTTACGATTGTTTTGTTTATTGAAAGCAGATACTGCTACCTATTAGTCTAGGAATTCTAAACAGGTATAGAGAAATTCTGGATCAAATTATTTTATAGTTGATCAACTAAAGTTTGATTGATGGATTGGTACCGGTTGTAATCGTTTTAAATCTGGGCTGATGTAAGAGCGCGAAATATAATGAACTCTAGTTGATTGCAGTGCTGTAGAATACAGAAATTTTTGCCCCTAAATTTTATTTAGTTACTGTTTTCTCCATTTTAAATACAATTATTGATCATATCAGGCTTTGATACAAATAATGGGACATTATAAAGCCTCAAGCACAAAGGTTTAGATTTATGTTTACGTTTAAGAAAGTCTGAATACATCTCACTAAATATGAGCATTCACAGTGCTTGAAAGGGAAAAGTGTGAATGCTCGTATTTAGTTATATGAATTAAAACTTTCTTAAACGTAAACATTAAAACTAAATGCTTATGAGGCTTAACAGTTTATATTTTCATTATTGCGTTGATTATCAGAATACTGCCCTCCTAAGCACAGAGGGGTATCTACAATTTTTTTGAAAAATGAGTTAGAATCGCTTAGTAACTATAGAGGTTGTAATATATGTAAAACTAAGGTTTTGAAGCCGTATCTACGCTCGAAAGAGTCTAAAACGTTCATTTAACTTGGGGGTATGTAGTACAAGCCACTACAAAATTACTACAGTATTAAGTGAAAAACATCGATTATCTCGAAACTGAAACAACTGTAGATACCCCCTCTGTGCTTAGGAGGGCAGAATATACAATACATATACAAAATAAAATAAAAGTACATTAAAGTTATTGCCAAATTTACTATAATTATTATTTAATACAAAGAATGTGCCATTATAACAGATTCTATTTTCATGATTGCATTGCATTGATTATGAAAATATGCAAGACCTACACAAAATAAAATAGAAACACATTAAAGTTTTTGCCAATTTTTCTTTTATACCATTATGCTTGTGTCAAACGTTCAGTTTTTTACAAACTGTTCATATTTTGAATATCAAATTTAATAATTTGATAGTTTGATGAAAAAACTGACCATCCAGAAAAAGCTTTATAAACTAATTGAATCGGTCATTTCAAAAACAACGTAAGTCAGTATTTTTTCAAATCGGCGTTTTTGCAAGATTTTTATTGTACATGGGTAAACACACATTAATGGTAAAAACAACACAACTTACATTGTCCTAACGTTTTAAATATTGGTTTAAAAACTGGAATTATTGCAAAAACAATATGCTAATTGTGATATTATACGGTTTTTATTTAATCTTGTGAAATACCTATTAACATTGTGACTTATGTTGTTTTTGAAATGACCGATTCAATTATATTTTCAAATGTAGTTTGCAGAGTTGATTAATTTGCCATTTTACGTAGAATTTATTCAAGCCGTTAAATATCTGTGTGTTTTTTTTAAATCAAACTGTAAAAGGTATTTTGTCAATCTTCTTAATGTGACAGTTTGATAAAAAATTGATCGTTTGTCGCAGGCTTTATAAGATTATTAACTTTTTTAAATGAGTTAGCAATAATATAATGATTTTAGAACTGTTTTGTGTTATACCAAACATTTCCTTTTAAATGTTAGAAATTTATTGTATATATTATTTTGAATTTCCTAGTAGTACCTACGTCACTGGTAAAAGACAGAATGTCTTGTATAACTTATAAGACAGGTTCTTATTTTACAATTGAATTTTCAAACGTTTGCAAAACATAAATTTGTGAGTGAAGTGCATTGACTGCAGAAATAACAGTAACTTTCATATTTTATACTTGAATTAATATTAAAAATTATTTAGATAGCAGTGATTTATTGAGGTACGTAAACTTCATATTCTTCAAAGTTGCAAGTTTAAAACGCACTAAATTTCGCAATTGTTCAATTAGTACAGCCCGGCATGTTATTAGCATTGTTGTGTCATTGTCATTCAGTCATCAAGTAACACAAAACAGTAATTTTTCACTTGAACAAACTTTCTGTCATTAATGGACTCATTTTTAATTTTAACAGTCACTGAAATTCTGATGCACTATTATTTGTTAATTTAGACCATCAGTTACATAAATGCTACATTATTAAATATGCCCTTATGATGTATTATTACATACATTTTTTAAAATTAATTTATGGCTTTCGGTACAAAGCCGATCAGCCAGCTCTTGTATTATGTGCTATGTGTATTATGGCCTGGGATGACTTATATGTTGAGTTTGATGTCTTGAAAAAATTTAAACAATTCCTTTCAGGTTTGTTTGTGGCTCAGTGATAGTAAATTGTGGATGTTAATCGGTGGATATATGTTGTATTTCTTCAGTTTGTTAATTCGTTCGTTTTGCTTTTGTCGATATTTTTTACACGTTATTAAAATGTCGTTGAGGTCCGCTATGGATTATTACATACATTTGACATTTGATTTGTTTGAATCGATTATTAAAGATAACATGTTCAAGCCTTTTAATTGATTTGATCTGATGCCGTTTCACAATGACAACATTATAAGCCTCAATTTGAAGACCATATTGAATTCAGTATGGTACTTAGTCTCAGTACCATAATGAAATAACAAACAACTCGTTACTAATGAAGTTTTAAAAATAGCATACCTACCTGATTTTTAGATTTAATTTTTTTTTCAATATACCAAATAATGTATTTTACTTTTTGACTAATTTACGCCAGCAAATAAAATTTTGTATGCAATACGGATCGTAACCAATCATTATGGTACTGTTTATCAGACGAGGTGAGACCGAGCTTGATAACACGACGTTATGATCCTTATAACATACATAACTATTATGGAAGATAAAAAATTATCTTTATGGCACAATTTAGGTGTCGTAGCCTTACAGGTCACTGTGAGTTGTTCGTATGATTGATAATAATTATTACAGTCCTCTGTGCGGTCAACTCACAGGTACACATAATTTTAATAATATACAGGGTGATTCCCAACTTCATGCATACCTATATTTTAAGGGCAGTTTTTGCAAGGAACACTTCTTTTGAACCACACAGGATTGTATAATAACGTACTATGAATGGAATAATATTTAATTTTAATGAAAAATGTAGTAAATAGTAAGACAGCAAAAATTAAATAAATTGAAGAAATTCCATATGGAAACAGTGTCCCAAAACAATTTGATTAAAAAATCTGTAAATAAAAATTGTGAATTTTAAAAAATTCTTTCAGATCCTTATTCAGTAAGTTGAGTATGAAAATATATGCACGAAGTTGTGAATCACCCTGTATAAATATATCTTTGAAGTCCGATTTAATTGAAACAAATCATAGAACATTTTTTATATTTCTATGAAATATTTTATTCCAATTTGTATTTTTTCACATCAGCTTTAAATTTAAGAAGTGCAACTAGCCATAAAAATGCTATGTAAACAATACAACAATATATTTATAAAATAAATCCTTAAGATAATTAAATTTATTTTCAACTTGGGTAAGTTTAATTGTCTTCTTATAAATATAAAATTCTTGTATGATAAATAATTTCCCAATTTTGTTATGATTCTGTTTTTACCAATTATTATTTTGTCTGGACTGTCTCCTGTCTGAATTATATTATCACACTCAAATTACCTACTTATTTTTTTCGATAATTCTGTTTAATAATAAATGCCAAGTGAGTTCCAAATAGGTCAGTTGCATTTTTAAGAAGTCCTTATCTATGTTTTTGCAAATTTGTCATGCGGTTAAAAAAACCGTTAAGTACATAAATTTATGTGTGTGGGTTTTATAATTTTCAAGGATTTCCATAACTTATGTAACGAAACTTAAACAATACTGAATTACTGATAATCAATGCTAATCTTTTATCTTAATAATTGAATACCTAATAGAAAATTGCACCAAAACTGTAACAAATATGTTGCAATTTAGAAATTTTAATACTACAAATATTTATTGTACTTTTTGCAGTAGAATACTAAAAAAAATTAATAATTATTTTATAAAAAATTTGTAAATAGTTATTACTGTTTGATGTTTAAAAAAATTTCTGATGTCACTGACTAGAATATAGATAGGTAATCAAAGAAAACAAAATTTAATTACATGAATTAATAAAACAATAATATTTAATTTTAATATATTAAAATTAACTACAATAATTGTTATAGTTTTATATTTAAAAATATTCCTAGCCAAAATTTTTGAAATTCTGATATTACAATAACAAATAGGAAATAGTGTAGAAATCTTCGAAGTGTTTTGGACACATAACGTCATAAAATATTAAACAATAAATATTTCTTAAAATGAACACACATAATTAATTTTTATTACTAGTATGTATATATATAATTAATTTATTATCTAATATGAAAACGAATGGGCCTATTTAAATTGATTAACTCGTGCTACGGTAGAAAGAAAAATCTACCGAGATCTATAAATAAGAATAAAGTAGGTGATGATGACACAACATATAGATTAAGACCATTACCTTACTCAATATATCTTAATAGATTGTAACAACCTTTGCATATAACACAATATAAGTATAATTGCAACTTTATTATTTATGAAAGGTATTTTAAATTTTCTAATTATGTGAAAAGCAATTGTTTATATCCTTGATTACTTAGCCAAAGATGAAAAACAATAATTATATGTATAATAATTATAGATTACAAGTTATATCATATTAATTATGTAAAATTAGTTTCAGATAAAAATAAAAATGACAATAACATCATTCAACGTGGAAAATTCAACATTCACGCGCCGAAAACGGTAAGACTAATTATTAAATTTCCCTCAAATTTTCCAATTTTCCACTCGCTAGTGACATCTATTTCACGTGCACTGAAATAAAAGTATTGATTATTTCACAATGTGAAAACCTTTCGTAATATAATGTCCGGCTCTATTTTGTTTAAACAATTGAAACTAATAAATATTTTTGGAAAAACAAGTAATTCAATTTTGTAAAATGGTGGAAATTAAATCTAATGTCAATCAGAAACCTTGCCAAACGGGGGTGCTAAAACGAAGCAAAGGAAAAGGGAAAATTGTTTTAAAGAAAAAAGCCATAAGGACTGCAAATTACACCCCGTTAGAGCAAAAAGACAAAACGTAAGTTGCTACAGTGTGTTTTTCATTGTTGCACAATTGTTGTCATCTATTTTTACCAGAGATATTCAAATGTTTTCTTTGAATTCTTAGGTTAGAACTTAGAAAATTGTGATTAATTTGTTATCGTTTTTATTATTATTACACTTTTATGCATTTTTGTCATGGTTACTGACTAATCCTGATGTATTATGACAGTTTTTATTAATTTGATGATTATTATTTACCTTGAAAACGGGACAAAAAGAAAATTATTGATAATTAGAAAATTACTGCATTTAAATTGTTTTTCTATGAACTAACGAATCGCATTACTTCAAAATTTTAACTATGACTTCACTGTATTAAAAATAATCATTAATTCATAATAAAATTAAGAAAATTAATACTATCAAATTTTTTTCGTTAACGAAATATTAAGCCCTGTTCGCAGGAGGGTTCTTTGAAGATTCTACCAAGATTCTTAATCCTGAAAAAGAAGTTTTTTCTTTCTAGTGAGAATTATCTGTTAAATTGCGGTGTCGCTAATTTGAATCTTCAATGAGTCTTGGAAAAGAAGAATTTATAATTTATTGATTGCTTCAAAACCACGTATTATTATCACTAGCAAGAAGAAAACTTCTTCTTTTCCAGGATTGTGAAACTCCGTAGAATCTTCAAAGAATCCTCGCGTGAACAGAGCTTTATATGTACTGATTTTGTATTCTGTTTAATAAAAATGCAGTCACCAATTATTTTATAAACATTTCTACCGAATAAAAACAAAACACGATGTATAATATTATAATATATTTGTATTATACATCGTGAGCCAAAAGAAATGTACAGGAATCATGAAATGCCTTGTTCGCACGAGGATTCTTTGAAGATTCTACCAAGATTCAGAATCAGGGAAAAGAAGAAGTTTTCTTCTTTCTAGTTAGAATTACCTGTTAAATTGCGGTGCCGCTAAATTGAATCTTCAATGAGTCTTGGAAAAGAAGAATTTATAATTTATTGATGGATTTGTTTTTCAAGATTCAGAATCTTGAACTTCTTCTTTTCCAGGATTCAGAATCTTGGTAGAATCCTCGTGCGAACAGGACTTTCGGCATAATTTTTTTTTGTCAATAAGCACGGTTTTAGTATTTAGCTTAAAGCCGCGTTCTGAAATTTGAAGAAATTAACTTGACTGTTTTTCTCGTCAGTGTCAGCACAGAGTGTGTTTATTTTTGTTGATGGAAACATGATAAAGAAAACTGAAAACACTATAAGATTTTCTAGATATAATTGCCAAATTACCATGTTTGTACGATAAAATAAATATATTTTTTCTCAATTAATAGAACGAACCCTAAATTTATTATAGAAATTTGGGGTTTGGATAAATAAATTAATAAATATACGTCATATGTAGCTAAAATATCATATTCTGATTTTTAATAAAATTGCTAATCTGTTTCTATTATTTTAGATTGCAATGCAGCAAAAAATGCATCTTCTTCACAATCCTAATAATAATAATATGCGTGGGCTTGGTTATGGCGCTTCTAAACGGCATGATCTACAGACCAAATGAAAAAGAAGAAGAACTATTCCCGCCAAATCCGGAAAAGCCTTTTCCGCCGTCTTATTCCACTTTACACACTTTTAATAAAGCTGCTGTTTGCTCCGATGCTGCTCCATGCAGCAGCATAGGAAGGTAAGAAAGAATTTTTTGTCTAAGGGAGAAAAATATATTGTTTTATCCCGCAAATGACATTTGTCATAACTTAGGCCGGAAAATTACATTTTACTATATAAGTTAATACGTTCGTAATCTATTCAAATACATATTTTAAGTCATAGCGTCATAGGTATAGATTTATATTATATACCATGTGTGCGGTTACCAGCTGTCTATTTTCGAGTACTTAGTCGTTAATGAGTACACCACAGGGAAGATTTTGTGCAGTTAAACACTGCAGATTAAAATTTGAGTTATCAGACAAGATAAAAATATTCATTTCTGTGGTGAAATTTTACCAGCCACAATAAAAGTATTTAATGGTTAAAAATATTTTTTATACTGAAAGTCACAGTGATCTGTAAGTCTCCACATCCAATTTTGGTAAAAATTCATTTATTGTTTTGTTCATTTTTAAACACAATTCAATAACAACCATGAGTACCCGTGATTTGAAATTGATAATGATACAAATATTTATATATTATTCTCAGACTCACAGAGATTTCACTGCCCTGTGAGGTTGTGACACCCTATTGGTATGTTAAGATAAAAAGAGTTTAATTTTTTTTGAGTTGACTCAAAATCATAAGTACCCGTGGATTGACGACTAACACAAATCATAATAGAAATATCTGAATCTTGTAGCAAACACAGTGACCTGTGAGATTGTCACACCCAATATATTAATAGGCGTGAGATTTTTTTATATTGTTACAAATACGTGAGTTACTGGTTAGTATCCACATAATATATGACACATAGTGATCTGTGAGGCTGCCACATCCAAGTTCTGTAAAAATCATGAATATAAATATCTTGGAAGGTCAGATGCAACCAACAATACCGTTCAACTTGGCGGGCTGCTCAAAACAGTTACGAGACAATTTTAATTTTATATTTCATTGAAATTGTGAATAACACACATCATAATAAAAATATCTGAATTTTGTAGTAAACATAGTGATCTGGGAGGTTGTCACACCCAATATACTAAAAGGCGTGAGATTTTATTTATATTGTTACAAATACGTGAGTTGTCGGTTTGTAACCGCATGCATAATACATAATGTATATTTGACGAGATACAGTGATCTGTGAGGCTGCCACACTCAAGTTCAGTAAAAATCGTTGTAAAATATTTCTTGAAAGGTCAGATGCAACCAACAATATCGTTCGACATGGCGAGCTGCGTAAAACAACAAGTATTTTTATATTTCATTGAAATTATATTTTCTACTATTATATACGGAAACTGTTATCAGATTTGAATACAATACTCTTCTTTGTTTACATTTAGTAAAAAAACAAACATTCCCTATTCTATTTTAGTAATAGTGGTATTTAAAAAGGAACAAAAAGACCTGTTCAATTCTTTTTATTTTTGTCATGCATATATTTAACGGTTCTTCGCTAGTGGTATGACTAGTCCAGATTGTCATATGTTGAATAATTAATCACGCAGAGATGTACTAAGTTGTAAATATTTTGAAAATTATCTAGCAAAATGTACATAAAATTATCTAAGTTCAAACTACAATCTTAAAATAACGTTGCTTGTTCGGCAATTTTTTATATTCACGAAGTGGAAAATTTTGATAAAAATGCTTCGATAGCATAACTCGTGTTTTGAATTATTTGATGTTTTGAAGTATGCTCAAAATATTAAATAGGTAGGTAGTTAGATAGATACTTGAATAATTTTTGAGATAAGAATGTTATTATTGAAAATTTTGTAAATAGAGATAAACGTCAGGTTTAATAACATCGCTTAATATTTGTTTAATAAAGGTGTTGGTAGTTTTTAGCGATAATAAATGTTATTAAGTATTTAACTGTAATGTTAAAAGTTACTCTTATCTGTAATTAAAAAAATAACTACTGCTATTTGCTATATTTGTTTTTAATTACATCATTTTTCTTAACAAGACGTCATTTTACAAAATAATGATATTTAATAACTAATAATGACGTTAAACAAAGAATAAATTAAACAAAGGAACTGTTTTTTGATAACATATCCATTAGATATATCTCTATCGTCTGGTTGATGTCCTTTCACCGATGTGTAACTAACGAACAAGATAGAACTTGTTCTAGAAAACATAAAAAACACGTTCACAAAGATTGCTGCGCTATTGTTTATTTTCATTTCGATTTTACGTGGGTGTAAGAAAATTTCATAATATTTCCAATATAATGAAAATACTGGGAGTTATTCACCGATAGAAAGATATCCTTGAAAATATTTATAAACAGTTGAAATTTTTTGTTTCACTGCTGTAGTCAAGCAGCTGTTACAATCTTTTGCGCATGCGCCAAGTTAAGAGTATAAAAGGAAGTCATCTGTTTTGACTCCTTGAGTTCAAATCGAAACGTTGTTAGTGTTACAAGTATTGCAAGCAAATAAACAATTCAAGATGTCCGAAACCCATTTCGATGAGTACGAACATTACAATTTCGACCACGATAAACACATTTATTCTGGCCACAGTGGAAAACAGCGCACCAAGAAGGAATCTAGTGAACACACAAATCATAACGACCCTAGTGGACATTCTAGAAAAATCCTCACAAAATTAGTGAACACAGAAAACAACAAAAAAGAAAACCGGAAAAATTAGCGGTTTCTTCAAAGTTTGTGATTACTAAAGACGATTTGCTGATCTTGGTTTACGAATAATCCATTGCTAAGACTTTTCAATGAGCATCTACTGCCATTTTCTCCTCGGAAGGCCAACCACGTTTTCTCGAGACATCTTTCAACATCTTCGATGATTTAGCAATATGTAAACGACTTATTTTTGTATTGTGTTCTTACAATATGTGATGTTTAATTATTTGTAAGATGATTGTTCGAATGTTGATGTTATATTTATGCGTAATAA
This sequence comes from Agonum fuliginosum, assembly GCA_947534325.1. Taxonomy (NCBI): domain Eukaryota; kingdom Metazoa; phylum Arthropoda; class Insecta; order Coleoptera; family Carabidae; genus Agonum; species Agonum fuliginosum. The sequence goes on from OX384036.1 coordinate 22,021,437, forward strand.
ATAAATATTTATAGTATATTTGATTATGTTTTTATGGTTGTAATTAATATTGTTATCTGCCCCTGATAACATGAATAATAATGAATACGTAGGTTTGTTGATAAACAAAATGAATCAACCTTTTGAATTGAATGTGAAGGTCACATTTGCTAAACTCGTTTGTGATTAAAAAAAACTTACACGTTTCATTGTTAGTAAACAGTTTACTTGAACTTATTATGTATACAGATTTCTAGCTCCATTGAACCACTTTTAACAAATACGAATTCTAGATCATTCCATTCATAGATTTCAAATAAAAGATGTTGAAAAGTTTTTTTGTAATAATCATGTTGTAGCAAGAACAAAACTAGTTAATTATCATATCTATTTATTGACTACAAAATTAAATGAGGGCAAACATATTATAAATTTATTTATAACTTAAAAATTAGGTATTCTATTTTTACAAAACTAATTTTATTTGATTGCTACACCTAACTAAAAGATAATGTTCATGTTAAACAAATAAAACAATAAAAGTGAATAATATTGTATTTTGCTCCAGTTTATTATCTATTTAAGTTAAGTTTGCAAAAATTATGTTGGATTTAGGTATAGAAATATACGAATGTATTATTAAAATTAATTATGTAAATGTATCATCAGCATAATTAGTTTTATGCGGCAAACCGTGGTTGTTTCATTAAATTTTATTATCGAGCCATAATATAATAAGATTCTTATCAAAAATCATAAATCATTTTTTAATAACAGCGTAATAATTATTATGGAAACATATCATTAATATCTATTGTTTGTGTTTCATATACATCATACTTTTAATTTAATTCACAAATGGGGAAACCCCAATTTTTAAAATCTGGACTCAAATAATGCTGCAGTCGCATAATTGCCAAATTTTAAGGTCATCCATTATTTACAATAAGTACCTGTGAGTTGATGTACTCGCAGTTGAAGTAGGTACCTGTAAGCCAAACACATCCAAGTCACTGACGGAAAATATACTTTATCTACGACTACAAAAAGTTAATTTTTATGCTTGCAATTGTCATCGTAAAGTTGATTGTTACTGAGAAGAAAGCAAAAATGTAGAATATTAATTGTACTTTATATTATTGTTAAATAATACCAGATTCAGCAAATTGTATTTAAAATTAACTGTACCCGCAGTACCCAGATAATTATATTTTCTTTGATTTTTAATTACAAAAATTGTCATAAATAAATAATGTACAAATTTATTTAAGAAAAACTATATCAAGTTCTGGTTTGCGAATTTCTACCAAAATCTTATCCGGTGTTAAGATCCTTATTAAAATCTTAAATATGAAATTTGGTTATTAAAGGTTTGATACTTTTTAAGTTATCGTGGACGAAAAATCATCCGGTCATACGGACACACACACAGACATCATCGTGAAAATAGTAAATTCGTATTCTAGAGACCCTGAAACTCATACTCGAAATTTTTGACCCACCCATTACAATTAATACCTCTCTTATAGAATATAAGGCGTGAGGTAAAAATAAATTCACGGTTTTGAAACCACCAATAAATTATTCTTTTCTAAAACTCATTGAAGATTCAATTTAGTGGCACCGCAATTTAACAGGTAATTCTCACTAGGTATATTTTTCCCAAGATTCAGAATCTTGAAAGAATTTTCATAGAATCCTCGTGTGAACAGGGCCTTAGGTAAAAACAAATTATGGTACTAAGATTAAAACTAACTAGTGTACATCCGGTATATTTTGTATACCTACATCCGAATGTAAAATCATAAACCATACAATTTTAATTACTCATTAACTAAACTCGCTAATAATTTCTCAATTTCAGAGACATCCTTCTGAAAAACGGCTCAGCCGTTGATGCAGCAATAGCAACAATGTTTTGTAACGGCATTGTGAATATGCAAAGCATGGGCCTTGGTGGTGGCTTCCTCATGACCATTTACACACGTGAGGACAAAAAGGCCGTCACTCTAAACGCCAGGGAAGCGGCTCCTATGGAAGCCAAGGAGGATATGTACGACAAGGACCCCGCTAAATCCCGTCGAGGTGAGACAGACTAGAATTACAACAATTATAGGTCATGATTAGAGGATATTGTTGCAATTAAATGCATCAGAAAGCGTTGCAATTACGCGTAAACAGATCACTCTCTCTAGTTTGCATTTTGACTTGAATTGTTTGCTCTACACTTGTTGAACGCAATATTGCTGCAATAGAATCAGAATTCACGATTCTGGCTATATTGCTCAAAATAAAAATCTAAAATTTACCATAAGTAATTACGAAGCATTATTTGATCAAAAAATTCATACAATACCTTGTTGCGACAACAATTATTAGAGAAAATATGAATTAATTTATACATTTTAATATTACAAATTATGACCTTATTATTGCATATTTATTAATTTTGTTTTAAATAGTCGATTACTTGCATTGTTCGTGACTCGTGAGAGTGCTAAGAAAATATTTTTTGTCAAGAAAATTACACATCTGACGAAAAAAATAGTACAAAATTGGCTATTGACTATTTTTACTAATTTATTACTAAAATACCATTAAGTATTTAAAAAATATAATTTCTTAGCACTTTAGAATCTTTTAACTATCTATATATAAAATATGAACAGTGTAGGTTTACTAACAACAGCTCAGTTTGTAATATAGCAAGGTCCCTGTTTCACCATATTTTTGACACAAGCCACGGTATTATACAGGGTTTCCCAAAAGTCCCGGGACGAAGCTATAAATTTTGAACGAGTGAATAAAAAAATTGGAAATTCGGAAATCACTAAAGAGTCATAAAAACCACATTCTTTTTTAGGGAATGGCTATTTTTAAATAGCAATAGCAACCCCTGTCGAGTTTCACCTAATTTTAAAGATAGGTAATGAAAAAGAAACATCACCATAAACCAAAACCCGATATCTTAATTCTTTCAAGAATTAATTCTTTAATAATTTTAATGTTTTTTGCACGTTTATTACGATTTTTATAATAATTGTCGACCTTCTTCGGTCTTGCAATTACCCAAACGCTTTAGTGATTCCCAAATTTTCAATTTTTTTGCCTCACTCGTTAAAAACTCCGTCCCGGAACTTTTGGGTAACCGTATATACTATTCCGATAACTCGTAATATATGGACCTGCCCAAGTTGAATAAAAAGGTGTGCTATAGTTTATGATGTATCTATTATGTTGTTACTGAACTTGAGTGGCAGCCTGACATATTGTGATTCATCGGTATAGATATACAGGATGATTCACAACTTCTTGCATATTTTAATGGCATACAATACTTACTGATCATGGAACAAAAAGAATTTTCTTAAAATTCATAAATTTAAGGGCAGTTTTCGTAAGAAGCACAATTAGAAACCACTGGATTGTTGATTGTAATTAATTATGCATTGGTAACAATACTTAGTAAATTTATCTCCAAAACTGTTTGATTAAAAAAACTGGAAACTAAAATTGGGAATTTTGAAAAAAAATGTCAGTTCCTTGATAAACAAGTTCCACGAAGTTGTGAATCACCCTGTATTATATCGTGTGTGCGGGTACCAGCCGACAACTTACGGGTATACATGGTTGTTAGTGGAGAGTACACCACAAGGAATATTTTTGTGCAGTTAAACTGGAAATGTGCACAGAGCTGGATTCAAACTTGAACTGTTGGAATTACAGTCGGTCACATAACACACTCGGTTTTCCGCCATTTTATTTTTGCTCCGAAATTTATAAATAAATAAAAAATAAGTGGGATACCTACATATAATTTTTTATCAATAAAGTACCCATAAAATAACCACGTACCTATTGATAAAAATTATCGTTTATGCAAAAATAATCTTTTTATCTTTATGAGTTGTTTATTTATTAAAACATATTTATATCTTGTTTACATTTTATATTCTTTCTCTAGCTGTATAAATTATTCATTAATTTAATGTTTTCAACAAAATACTAAACAACAACCAAAATTAGAATATCAAATCATGGCTTTTATCCAACTTATTTGTTGTGATACAATTTATATTAGTAATTATATGTCCAATTTGGATGCGACATATTGTGAATCATCGATATATGTAAATACATAATACCGTGTGTGCGGTTACCAGTCGTCAACTCATTGGTAGCTACAAACAGTGTCACAGTTGTTTACATTAAGTTTCATAATAATAAGTAACATTTAGTAGCTACGTCAAATCAGACACTTAATATTATCTCATTTTCGATTAAATGATATAAAATAAGTTCATCGCAATAATTTCGTATTGTTTTGAAATATTTTAGGAGCATTATCATCTGGAATACCAGGCGAACTTCGAGGATACTGGTCAGCACACAAAAGATTCGGAAAACTTCCATGGAAGGAATTAATTCAACCAACAATAAACTTATGTGAAGCCGGGTACAATATCAGCAAAGCACAACATGATTCCCTTTTAGGTGAAGTTAAAGATGATCCAGTATTACGGTAATTATTATTAGATTTACGAAACAAATTAGAACTAACGTAAGACCAAATTTACTGATTATATAATTTTTATTCATTGATTTTAGTTGAAATTCCGATTACGTGTATATTGGTGATTGGTACGTTTTGTAAAATTGATTTTTTATTACACATGCATCATAATCGATGTTTAATGGCCATTTGCACCGCCTCCAAATCAAAATTAAAATGCTGTTTTCTAGCTCTATTTTTTCAAATTGGGATGCAGGTGTAATAAAAAATAGCGTATGACACACGTGTTCTTAAATCCGTCGTACGTACTTTATCTTTTATCATATAATTAATGTGTGTTTTAATTTGAGAGATGCGGTGTCTAAGTTATATTTGTAAAATGTTTAAATTTAAAATTGTTTATCTGTTAAAGTGTTTCCTATTATATTATATTGTTCGAAAACATTTAGCAACATTTTAAAAGAGTGTTAATTTGTTTCGTGTATCTACATATAACAATACTTACATTTTAAATCTTTTGGGTAGGCTTGCTTCGCTCAGTTCTAATAAAAAAACCCTAAGCCCACTGAGCTCACGTCCAACAAATTCAATCTACTTGTCTTTAAATGTCAACTGCTGAGCGAATTCTGCATTTATTTAATTTTAAAGAATTGAATCTAACATTTATTTTTAGAGAAATGTTTGTAAACAAAACAACAGGCAAATTTGTCGAAAGGGGTAGCTTAATAAAACCAACTATCTATTGCGAAACTTTAAAAATAATTGCTGAAAAAGGTGGCGATGAACTTTACAACGGAACTTTAGCACAAAAATTTTTGGAAGATGTACAAGAACTTGGCGGCATTTTTACTAAAGAAGACTTAGAAAATTATCAGTAAGTATAATATCTTCTCTATTAAATAATACAAGTTCAAATTGAACAATAAACTGATCATATTAATTTGTTCGGCATTTATATTATTTATTTCAAAAATATTGCCTGTTGATATCATAAGAACTGTAAAGTAAATCGACCTTATTTTGGTGCTTAGTAACCGCAGTTAATGATAAAAATTGTTATCAATTGTAGCTTCCACAATCAATTGTTTTATACAATTTATGAATTAATCTACAATGCATTTATTTTCTTTAGGCCTGTATGGAATGACGCAATCTCAATAGGAATTAAACAAGATATGTTATATTCCGTTCCACCACCAGGAAGTGGTGTTCTTTTAGGTTTTATTCTTAATATTTTACAAGGATACAATTTTACCAGTGACAGTATTAACGGTTTTAACAACACTATTTTAACTTATCATAAAATAATTGAAACTTTTAAATACGCTTATGCGAAAAGAACTGAGTTAGGTGATCCTGCTTTTAATAATATTACGGAGGTAAACATTTCACAAAACGAATTGCAGATTATGTTCAAATTAAACTTACAAATAAGCAATCAGTAAGGTGAATTGAATTCACACAAAATGTTAATTCGTTTTATGATTCTAAGGATAATAGTTTAAATTTAACTGGGAATTAATTTATTCTAATTTCAGTTGTTAAAGAATTTAACTTCCAATGAATACGCAGTATCAGTTAGACACAAGATAAATGAATCTCATACTTTTAATGATCCTGCACATTATGAAGCAATATTTTATCAAAAAGGCAACCATGGCACAGCACATATTTCTATTTTAGCACCAAATGGAGATGCTGTTTCTGTTACCAGCACTGTTAATTTATAGTAAGTTATTCTACATTTATAACAATCCTTAATAATTAAACTAATCTATTTATAATAGCTATGAATGCAAAATTTGTTTGTTTGATATGGCTTAAAACGTTTATTACATTAGCAATATTCAATATATTAGAATGAAAGTTTCAATTTTATGTAACTTAAAAAATAGGCTAAATAATAGTTGTCCCATTTTAAATCAAATTGGTGGCGAGTTACCTCAAGCCTTTATCAGATTTAAATCTTTTAAATGTGGATATTTCTAATAGTTTTGGGGCCGGAGTAACATCCAAGCAAACCGGAATAATCCTAAACAGCGGCATGGACGATTTCTCAACCTCAACATTTGAAAACTACTTCGGTTTACCTGGTTCCCCAGCAAATAAAATAGAACCTGGTAAAAGACCGCTGTCTTCTATGAGCCCTTCTATAATTGCGGATGCAAACGGTGATGTAAAAATGGTTATTGGCGCATCTGGTGGAACTAAAATAACAACTGCTATGTCTTTGGTAATAATGAGGGCTCTATGGCTCGGAGAAAATATAAAAGAAGCTGTTGATGCTCCAAGAATACATCATCAAGTGTTTCCCATGGAAATTAATTATGAATATGGTGTATTACAAGTAAGAATATACAAAATTTGTTTGTTTAAAGTGTTGAAAATGTTTTGTTGCAGCAAATAATTGATGGTTTGGAGAAATTAGGCCATAAAACAAATAGATATCGTGATAGAGGGTCGATTATTTGCGCTTTATTGAGAGACGGTGATAAAATAATAGCAAATTCGGATTACAGAAAAGGAGGTGATGTATATGGCCTAGATTAGCTTTTATTTTTACATTATTTATGTGTAAATATTTACTAGATCTTTCCAGTAATTTCTTATACCTGATATTTTAAGTATTAAAACACTTGATTGTAACAAAGTTTTTATTAAAAAAAATAACAAGTTATTGTACATACTAGTATATCTTACCCTGTCTTAAAGTCTACTACAGTAAAATACATACAAGTTAAAACAATAAGCAACCTAATAAATAATAAATATCAATTATATAATATCTCCTAGTCCTACATTTTGTGAGGTAGTTATGGTAACAATTAGGTATTTTAGCTTGCCGTTTCATTTTCCGAACAATCATGATATATTTTAGTCCTTTCGTTAAGTGAGTATTCGTACACTGGTCCCGTACAATAAATACAACTTCTTGAATATAAGTGCTTAATCCTTCCAGGATGAAAGTGTTCTTTTAAAGCCAACAAAGTCGGTGCAAAATAAACTTTGCACCCTGGACAAAAGTAGTCATATTTCTTGTGAAATTCTTGTACATCTTTTTCGGAAGGTGGGCCCACAAATCTGGGGTGCACTGAATCGCTTTCTGTTACATTTGTTCGAACTACCTTCTCAAGAAACGTCTCATTGGTGCCATTTTGATAATTATTGGTGTTCATAGTAAATATTTAGAAGTAAATTAAATCTACTTTGTTAATAACACCTGGCAGATCACCTGCTATTCTGGCAGTAATTAATTCCTTGACATTTTGGCAGATGTTAGGTTATATTTTTTTGACAGGTGGTCGGTTGACAACACAGAGTGTGGTACATTCACAACAGGTTTATTTATTAAGAAATATTTATGGAAATAATTGGCAATTTCAATATATCAGGGTAAATATTATTATTATATAATAATTGGTATTACATTAACTAATAAATTATTTTCCTAACGTAAATTGATATACATAAAATGTGAATAAATATTGGTTATTGTGAACGTGGCTGAATTTTCTTTGACAGATCCATGTGCATTTGTATTTGTAAGTTAACCTCCGTTATAAATCACAAACATAGAGTTGTATGTTAATATTTATACTGTTATAATTCAAAATGAGTCAACCAGAAGAGAATAATACAATTACTGAAGCTGTGCTCAATGATGAAAAACCGACAAAAATAGAGAACCAACAATTAGACATATCAAAACCGATTGTTGATGAAATAAATAAACCTGTAGAAACTTCTGAATTTATTCCATTAGATAAAGAATGTACTTCGAATAATAACGAAGATACTGAAGAAGCAAATAAAAACAGTGTTGAAGTTGAAGAAGCAAACAATGATGCTACCGAAGAAGCAAAAGATTCCAATGAAGAAGGAAATCAAAACGAAGCATCACAAGAATCTGGAGAGAAAGTCGATGAAGACGATCCATACGCATATCTACAACGCGGTGATTTCACTTCTGAAAAGTATAAAATTGAAGTTCGTGGACTGCCCAGATTCTATGGCATTGGCGTATGACATATTCATTAACAATATTATACTTAATTTGTAACATACCATATACATTTTAGGAGTTACGCTCTTTATTGAATAATAGATTGAACTTAGCAACTGCTAAAATAAAATCTCCAAAAGCCCGAAATCCATGGGCCTATGTTTGTTTCCGAAATGAAGACGACAAGCTTAGAGCCATCAATATACTCAACGGGTATCGTTGGAAAGGCAAGAAGCTTACAGCAAAGGTTACTATTTTCAATAAACAAATTGTTCAAATTATTTATCATGAATATTATTTCAGGAAGCAAAACCAATGCCCGATCCGTTGGTGAAGAAAAGAAAAGAAGAACAACAAAACCTTTCGCCTGAAGCAAAGAAAGCCAAGTTTGAAATGAGCGTAGAAGATCGCCTTAAAAAATCTACGATTCCGTTCTGGCATATTCCTTACGAAGAGCAGTTAGTAATAAAACAGGAAGAAGCTAAACGCATTCTTATTAAACTGGGCAACGAGTTGTCGTTTTCGAATCCAGATCTTTTGAAATGGGTAAACGAGAAAAAGAAAATACACGGCGGACTACCTTGCGAATTATGGAATATTCGACACCCCGAAAATCTGGAGGGCTATCGAAATAAATGCGAGTTTACTGTGGGGCGAAGCGAAATTGATGGATCACCATCAGTAGGGTTTAGATTTGGGGGCTACGCCCAAGGGCACACCACTGTTGGGCCTTTTGATAACTTGGCGCACATTCCTGAAGCTATGAAGAAGGCTGCCAAGGTAAGAAAACATCTCTTCAATGATCAAACATTACAAAATATTTTTTTAGCTATTTGAACAATACGTCCGTGGATCCCATCTGACAATATTCGATCCAGAGTTGCAAACTGGTTATTTTCGCCAGTTAACGTGCCGTTATTCACGTACCCATAACCAGTTAATGCTTATTGTATGTATTCATCCCCAAAATCTAAATGAGTATGAAATTCAAGCATTCAAACAAGATGTCGCTAGATTTTTCACTCAAGGGGACGGAAAAGTTGCGAAAGTTACTTCGCTTTATTATCAAGCTCTTCTGAGAAAGTAAGAACTATAGAATGTAATAAACACTGTTTTTTGTGCAACGGTCAAAAAAGTTGACATTACGTCCGCAATTCGATATTTGTGAAGTCTATTATATGGCAATGTGTACTTGCGTTCACATCACTGAAATTTTGTGAATGCGGCTTAACATTTGTGTACAATTAGTACAATACATTTCGCGGCCGTCACTAGTTGAATTTCGCGGATTGAGTTGTCAATGTCAACAGTTGTTAAAAAAATAAAATAGGTGTTTTTTTTATTATAATATGCATTGTAGTTGCTCAAAAAATATTGTGTATACCTCGTCTGTGAAATGTGTTCAACATCCAAGATAATTTTTGGCCGAGATGAAGGCCGAGGCTAAAAAATAATCTCGGACGCTAAATAGTTATTTCGCAGCCTAGGTACACAAATAACTATTTATCAATTGTTTTGTTAGAAGTCCGGGGGATGTTCCGCCAGCGTGCGATCATTTATACGGAAATAAGTACATTTACGAAACCATCCTAGGAATGACATTTAAAATAGCTCCTGAAGCATTCTTTCAGATTAATACTGAAGGTGCTGAAATATTATACACAGCAGCTATTGAAATGGCTAAACCAACTGCAGAAACGACAGTTGTTGATATTTGTTGCGGTACTGGATCTATCGGACTTTGTTTTGCTAACGTAAGTTATTAAAACATATAACAGTGATGTTGATGCACATAATATTTATTTGTTTTTACAGAAATGTAAACAAGTATTAGGACTTGAAATAGTATCTCAAGCGGTAACAAACGCAAAAGAAAATGCTGTTGAAAATAATGTATCCAATTGCGAGTTCTTCAACGGCGCTGCTGAAGAGATCATAAGTTCGGTGATGCATCGAGCAACTAGTGCGGACGTTATTGCTATTGTTGATCCGCCTAGAGCTGGGTTACGTAAGTATTTAATACATACATAAACGTCACGCCATTTACCTGCAAAGGTTAGCACGAACCTCGTAATACAATAAATTACACATTCTCATTATCTCTATAGCCGTCTTGTGACTAATGTATATTATCGATGTCAAAAGAAAAATTTAATTTTTGGCCTTATAACAATCACACATTGTTGACGTCTATGGTAGTTGCGATTTTACACATGTCATGACTTTCCGCATAAGTGCAGAAAAGAGCATCGAATTTTATTGCTTTAATAAATTTAAAAAAATTGCTTTCAAATAAAAAAAAGCCTACAAAAACGCTACTTTACACAATTTATTGTTCAATAGAGTCTAAAATATTATAAAACAAATTATTTTAAATGTGACTTATTGGTGACATCTCATAGCAGTTGTTTCAACTCAAGGCTACTTGACAGAAGGAAATTTTAGTGCAAATGTCAAAAGAAAATATTGTAAATAAATTGGTATATCGGCCAAAAAATATAATACATAATATGTGCGTTATGCCCATGTCACACCTGTAATACACTGTATCTTATATGCTCAAACCTGTGTATGACAAAAAATAGAAGCGCTGCTATTTCTGTCATACACGTCATACCGAATTAGATGAAACTGTTTGTTACTCCAAATAATTTATATAATTTTTCATATTATTTATATCATACAAGTGTTACATCCAGGCGAGAGATTTTCGTCACACACGATAATTTTCATCATACATAATACAAGTATTAACGGTTTGACATGGGAATTAGGTATTTGTACATCGCTCGGTTTTATTAAAGCACTCCGTTTCGCGTCGTACTTTAATAAAGAACCTCGCGTTCTAAAATTTACCCTATATGATGAAAACTAGCTCCAAGGTTTGATAAGTGATGTTACAGCAATTTATAATTTGCATTTATCGATTCACTAATGATTTAGATTCTTTGTTAAATTTCAGTTTGAAATTTTTAATAATACAGCCAGAATCGTTGAAATTGTGAAGCTTCTGGATCTGGATTCTGGACTGTACAGCCGGTCACGTTACACTTCTTTTTAATTTTAATTCCAATTTTATCAACTACATTCTTCACGATTTGACTTCATGATGACATAAAATGTTTTCTTGTAGATAACAAAGCGATTGAAATGCTTCGACGGACAACAAAATTGAATAAACTGATCTACATCGCCTGTAACCCCCAATCTTCTTGCAAAAACTTTGTAAGTCTCGGCCGTCCGGCTTCTAAAACCATGCAGGGGGACCCATTCGTCCCCATTAGGGCTGTAGCAGTTGACATGTTTCCCTATACGAAGCATCTTGAGCTTATGATTTTTTTTGAGAGGTGGGATGGCACGTTTGATAAACCAAGCGAGAATGCGTCATAATTTTAAGGTAACATTTGTAATTTTGACCGGTAAAATAAACTGTGGTTTTAATTTATAATGATTTTTTAATGTAGAATTTATAAACTAGATAGGTTGCTAATAGGCCTATTGCTACAGCATACGTTTTGGGAATATGGAAATTATGTATGCGGATTACATGTTTCCGCCTTGATCTGGAAAAAATAAATTAGTTTTGGAATTTATATCAATTACTCAGTTAATTTATTACAACGATATTCATAGTTCAAACTTTATAATCCAAGAAAAGGATTAATCGTAACAGCAATTCCTGTTTTTGCTACAAAATTTTAATTTACAAATTAAGTACTTGGATAACTAAAGGGTGAATCAATTTAAAATATATTATTGAAAACATTTTTTTATCTAGAGAGCCATAATATAAAATCGTGCCTGATTTGTCACTTTCCAGAAATGACTTTTTGTGTTAATACAAGTCTTGCCTTCAAGAAAATGTAAATATAAAATTTACATCCGGAGTATTTCAAACAGGGCGCAATTTTAAACAAGTATTTTAACATGTACTAAGTGACTTATTTTACTACTTCTGGTATTTGATATACGTAATAAGGAACATTCAAAGAAATTATTAATATTATGTAGTAAAATAAGTCACTTAGTACATGTTAAAACACTTCTTTAAAATAGGATCCTGTTTGAAATGCCCCGGATGCAAATTTTATATTTACATTTTCTTGAAGGCAAGACTTAATACAAAAACTCATTTCTGGCAAGGGGTGAAATCGGGCACTATTTTAAATTATGGGTTTCTAATTATTAGTGTGAAAGTTCATATAATTTAATAAATAATTGATATTTCAACTAGATGATAGTTTAAAGATGGTTAAAGTAATTTAAGACAACTACTCTGTTAAGAGTGGCTAACTTATAGGTTATAGGAGTGAAATAATACAGTATCTATAGTCTGTTTTTGAATTTAGTGGAGAAAAAACAAATTTATAGGGTGGTTTCTATGCTTGTGATTAAATAATCAAATAACTTGCGAATTACAGTAGGTATAGTAATTGAATAAATGAACCTATAGATATAGAAATTAAATTTGAGAAGGAAGAAATAATTGGTACTTCAGTCAATATAAATATTATTGAGTATTATTCCATAATGTCACATAATACTGTCAATAAATGAATACAAAATATTGTTGAATTCAAACTATCAATACCACATGGCCAACAACGAGGCTTATTTGTTGAATTATTACAATAATATAAACATATGTTAATAATATCTATCTACTGAAGTACCCATTATTTCTTCTCAAATGCCATTAATTGCTTCAATCATAGATCATACTTACAATAGAAAGTTCATTTTAAATGATATAATATTTCATTAAACTATTAGACATTTTATTTAATAGTTCATATAAGGTTGAAAATACTAGAATTAATCTTTTACTCAAAAGTGAAACTATGAATATCGCTCTAACTGGTTATAGTGTCAAAAAATGGATTAAATCTTTACTGTATAGTAGTGATATCCGTTAAGTTTAAACATTGCGGTCTAATGTCATATAAAATGTTGATTGCAGCCCTGTATCCTGCTTGAACGGCCCCACTCATATACCCATTCCATTGCGTTGCCGTCTCAGTGCCTGCCCAGTGTATCCTAGAAAATAATAAGCATTTTTATTTATTTATTTACTTTGCTGGTAACCATTCAACATGGTTTACTCCCAATTATAGAATGATAGATGTTATTATGGTGGACCGATTCGTCTTGGTGCAGACAGAATCTCAAACTGTGCGACGACCTTTGAAATTCAAAGCGGAACGGAGAGATTCTTTTGGCATTACATTTAAGACGAGCAAGTGGTCAGCTTGAAGTATCCGAGTGCGATTTAATTGCAAAATATTTTTGCGATTTAATTGCAAAATATTTTTGCAATTTAACGACAATCACACACACTGCCGGTCGCGAGACTTGAACCACGGAATGCCGGGTTCGTACGTCATCACATGCAGAGAGCTGTGTTTAAACCTGCGCAACTACTGCCTTGAGTTGATAGTTCAAAAAGGTGAGTAATTTTTTACCTGCCCATTGGATTCGTCATAGTGTAGTACCATTTAGCAGTATTCAGCCCCACGCAAGACATGGGGCAACCACCTATGTATGGTTCATCCCACCAAATGTATTCTTTGTATTCAATATATTCGAGAGCATCTTTACCCCAATATTTTTCCAATTGTTCTACTACGCTTAATTCACAAGTTCCATCTGGCTGCAAATATACTTTTTTTAATATTAAGTAATTATTTTTATTTCCACCTTCTATGTAAATGGCACTTTACAGGCATTATGGTAACTGAGTAAATGAGTTATTACAGCGATTAGACTTGTAAAATTTTACAAGCTCATAGAAGAGACTGTAAAATTTACAGGCTCATAGAAACTACCTTTGATTACAAAATGTAATGTTTTTTATATAAAATTTATAAAGTAAATTCACAAAAAACGCTGTGAAAGTGGAAATAAAACTTTGTACGCGGCATGCTTGCAATTAATCTTTATTGGGCTCAGTGGATTAAGGAGACTAACTCCTTCGTTGCTCGCCCGTAAATATTAATTTACAACACTTGCCACCTAAATAACTATTATTTATGTTTTACCCCTCGGTATAAATTAAATGGCTCTTTTATGTACCCAGTAAGGGCCGGATATTTGTTTTTTGTAGCGTCGTAACAAAGGGTTATTGGGCCATCTTTACAGGCTAAAATTTCACCTGAATGGCCATGGTATCTCCAAAAAGGCTAAAAAAATTTATTTAGTAAGTTAGTTAATGTTTTGATAATTAATAAATACTTTGTAATATGTTATGACAAATTTTGCAATGTGTCCAGTTTGACATTCTTGCAGAATTTTTTTTTTGTGTTTAGTCAACGAGGGGTAAAAGTTTATTTCCAGTACTTCTTCAGGAGGAATTGCACATATTATGTGCGCAGCACTATAAAAAAATGTTTCAATTTGTTTTAGTATTTAATTTGTTCTCTTACCCATATTTTTTTCCTGAAGATGTTCTTATTACAACCTTCTCCAATTTAGAATGATTTATTTCAACAACAGGGTCATTTAAAACTAAGCATTCATCTTCTAGCTGACTATTTAATCGTTTACAAATTTCATAAGCACCTTCCTTCAAAAAAAAGTATTACTAATAAATCAAGAATTAGTAAAGAATAAATTACTTCTATCCAAAATTCCCGTGCGCCACCATCTTTATTCATATACTGATTAGTAAATCCTAAACTACTATTACAAAGTAACATATAATACAATACACTTATTTGAGAGGCGTCTACACCTGAAATATTATTAAAATAAACCAGATTTTTTATTATACTAGTTAAATTTACCAGTAATATTCTTAATCATAGTTTGGGCAATATTTCTTCCAGCCTCAGTATACATTTTACTATTAATAAAATATTCCATCGAAATGCTATCATAAAAATCTTTTATAAATTTATTTTGTAGTACTGAGAAACTATACATTTCACTTTGTTCGTCCAGCTATAATAATTAATCAGTAAGTTAGGATTTTAATTTGAGAAAATAGTTTTATACCAAACCGAAGAACCATTTTATTTCGTAACTTGCAAACCTATTTCCTATTATTGGACTGTCTTCGTAAGTTTCAAATGCATCACTTTTACAGGCTGCAATTGCTAATCCTCTTTGCTGAGGAACCATTCTCAAATTTAAAAGTTCTAAATATTTCATAATATGGTTTTGAGAACGCGATACCCAATGTCCTCCGAAATCAAAAAGGCAAGTATTGTTTCTTTTTACTTCTACTGGTAATGATAATGTTCTACCACCAATTCTATCTAAACATAAGTTGATAATTAATTTTGTGCATGAGTTATGTTGCTATAAGTGCCTTTGGCTTCCAAAATTAGGACGTCCAAAGAAGGTTCCTTATTTAAAATTGTATGAGCCGCTATCAGACCAGATATACCGGCTCCTATTATTATTACGTCGTAATTCATTCTTAAATTATATTAATTACTGACAATTAATTTTCGTATTTGACACATGTCAATTTAAATCAGATAAAATTTTTGTTTTATAATCAGTGACTTGAACCGGAAGAAATCGCAGCTATTTTTAGTGAACTCGGAACCAAACCTGAACCGTTAAAAATATTTTGGTAACCCATAACCGGAGCCGAATCGATGTTTGTGAACCGGTTCGGAACGATTTAAAGACATTTTTCTACTCCCATGCTTGTAATTTAATTATTAAATGTGCTTTGTCTGTACTTGATTCATTTCGATATAGATTATCATTTAATGGATTCATTTCGATACAGATTTTAATTATGAAACACCCAAATAAATTTCATGCAAATGAATAGGTTTTTTTAAATGAAAGCATGGGAGTACAAAAAATAGTGTATGAAACTAGTATATAATGGCTATTAATATATTTGTATGAATTACGACAATCGCCGTGGCTCGTATCGTACATTTCATACTCGTGTATTGATAACTATCATTAAAAACTCATTGCATAATATACTATTTTAGAAGAATCGTTAAATTTTGTTTTTTGTGCGGTTTGAGTCCCTGGTTTATACTAATTTTATACTTCGGTGTAAAATTAGTTGCATTTCAAAAAATAAGTTTTCAATTTGAAATAATGCGCAATATTTATATAAGCATTAATGAAATATTTTTAAAAATAATAAGATCGTAATTTCTTGATAAAGATTTTTTATTTTTAGTTTTATCAGTTTTATAAATTCGATTGTTACAGGTTGCAGGAAAATTTCAGTGCGTATTCTTCTTCTTGCTATCGGTTTTTGCACTGAAATATCTAATATCTCAAAATGGCTGCGAACAGTAGAAGTTAATGTTATTCAATAATTGTATTGTGTAAACCGCACACTTACGATAAAATGTACATAGTTTTCTTGTTGAAAATGGTTGTAAATAGTAGTTTATAAGTGATCTGTGATAACTGTGATGGCCGATGCAGACGTAGAACTCGAATTAAAAAATATTGAGTTGTACCAGTCTATGATTGACATTTCTGCAGAACGTTTAGAAGGTTTACGTACAAAATGTGCAACAAGTGCAGAATTAACCCGTCAGGAAATCAGGACCCTGGAGGTAGGACGCATTTTGCGTCTTGTTTTCACATTTCCATTACGTATTTTCTGTTTTAGGGCAAACTGATCAAACTATTTTCACGGCAACTTGTTATCAAAACCAAGTTGCGTACGGACGACTTGAAGAATCAGCCTTCTCTTCATCAGTGGCTGGAAGTTGTGGGGCTCAGCAAGGAATCCATCCAGGGCATCTGTCAAAAAGTCAGCTCTTTGGAGGAGCTCAAACAGAAGCCTGAACATGAACTTAGAAACATTCTCAAAAACGCCAGGCAAGAGGAATATGAAAGACTGCACAGGGCTATGCACAATTTGTGCCGATACACAGGTAAATACTCTCTTTTTATCATTACATTCCTAATTTCTGAGTTACAACACTGAATTTTATGTATATTTTGTGTTAGTTAGAAAATTCAAATTTATTAATTTTCATAACCTATAATATCTTAACTGTAATTTAAGTGGAGAAATCATTATAAAAATAGCTTTCGCTGTTTTTTGGAGCGTAGATTTATATGATGCTTATAATTATTTAATTAAACCATGATAATAGTCTGCCTTTAAATACGAGGAGTAAAAACTAAAGTCAGATTTACACTTTAAATTCCTAGGATTTTTTTACGTTAAATTTTAATTTTAACGTATCAAATAAATCTCCAAATGACATTTTGACAGTCAACTGACACTTCAATTTGACATTTGGACATGTTGGTTGTAAAACCGTAAAACCGGCGCTCCAGCCAATCACAAGCACAGAAATCGTCCTAAAATGTTTTGTCTGCTTTTAAACAAAAAGAAATAAAAACAAAATCAAAGGGTTATTTCTGTGCTTGTTATTGGCTGGAGCACCGCAGGTTTTACACTCAATACATCCAAATGTCAGATTGAAGTGTCATGTTTATGTTAACTTAAAAAAATAATCTTAGTAATTTCCTGACTAATTGACTATAGTAAGTAGGTACATGTAATTTGCATTAGCTATTAATCATCGATGAAAATAGCAAAGAAAATTGATTTCCTTAATCAAGCAGGGAAGTAAGATAAAAACAATTTATAAACAAACAAATTCCTTATAATTGCGTTTGTTTTTGGTAAAACTACGTTTATTTGTTCAGCCTCTTACGCAGTGTTGTGTTTTGAACACTTGTTGATGTTATTGGTGCGAACTATTTTTACACACAGTCGTCAAGTGGTTTGCTGGTGATATCAGTAATAAATAACCGCAACTCAGATACAGCCACCACAATCAGTGTCATGTTTCACACATAATGAATAAAAGTTTATTCAAAATATCAAATTTTACACATCCTCCCAACTTTGTAAGAGGATCATTTTCAACCATTTTCGAGGCGGATATAAAATGTGGCTATGTATGAAACATAATAAGGTGTTGCTTAATTATAAATACAGTAATTAGAATTCAATAATAATTATCTAGTTATTGTGAAAAAATATATGAGTCATAAACTGGTATTTTATTGTGACCGTCCGATTAGGACTTCGACTAGAGGCTTGCATGAATTATATGTTTTTCCATTAACAGAAGACAATCAATTGTTTATTATATTAGAGAACAACTTAAAAATTTAAAATATTTTGCCTTTAAACACTTCAAATTATGTTACCAAAGTTTGATTTAAGTGATACTTTTTAGCCAATCAAATTTCATAATATTATGATGAATTTTCGACATATATAACTTATTGCAGCCCTAATAGTATTAATATACATACATAATTGTCTGCTTTTTATCCAACTTGGATATGGCGGCTTCACATATTGTGAGTCATCGAAATATATATTATTCCGTGTGTACGATAACCAGCTTACGGGTTTTCATGGTTGTAAGTGGACAGTATTGGAGAACAATTTGATTGAAGTAAATATAATAGAAAATTATTAAAAACATTTATAATAATGATTCTATTATTTTTAAACAAAAATAAACTAGAAGCAACACAGTTGTTATAACAGACTAAAATTTGGTGTTAAATATCGTACATAATAATTTAATTTCCCTTTAATACAAACTAAAATTTTACTTTTTCAAATTCATGGCTTGACTCGTATTGGTGTGTGTATTGCAAGTTGGGTTACAATTAATTGGAAATAAATATATTATATTACATAATTCTGAGTTATCAGAACACAGTCTATCACGATAACTTTGTAAATGGGTATTGAATACCGCCCTTACATTTATTTGCTCAAAATGACCTTAATATCAAAATAAAACACTTTTTAAAGTGGGTGATTTTTCCGCGTATTATCATCTCGACTTGGTAAATAATAAAATCTTTATTACTTCAAAAATTGTAATGACATATGGTACACTTATAGAAAAAATTACACTGAATCGAATGGTGTGTCTATTTTCTTCCTAAAATAAACAGTTTCGTCACAATTAATTATTTACAATTATACAGCAGCGCCACTTCGTCCAAAATGACCGGTAAAACAGATTCAGTACTTAAGAAAATACTAAATTTTAAAATGTAATCCATTACTTGATGTATTAATTACATCTTAAATAGTTTTGGCGTTTGTGGGTCGGCACGCCAATGAGCCTGAGATGTTTTTGCGTTTCGTCCCGGGCATGCTTACTTGGACTCGTCAGTAAGGCTGTAAGCCATGTCCTGCCTTAGACGCGATGGAGAGTTGCGGCGGCGGGAATCGAACCCGGGACCGTACGGTGGTAGTCAGAAGTGCTGACCGTTAGACCACTGTAGCTGTTGAGTTAGTGGTGCGTACGCGGTCCGAGTAGGAGCGACCGCCACATAGTGTTTTTAAATTACAATTTTGCTCATTTTTTTTTTTGCGCGAAACTATTAAATCTGTCTTACCGGCCTGTAATATTTAGTTTCAGCAATTTTCACTTATCAATTTTGCGGTATTGGCGCCACTGTCATGCAATAATAAACGCCAATTTGCAAGAAATCATCTGTTTTCTGTTTAGGAAGAGGAACAAGTTATAATGGTGAACTATGTTTATTATGTAGATTATTGTGGTGTTTATTTATTAAATCAGGTATGTAACTTCGATTCTTCGTATTGTCAAAGATATTTGGCAGTGTTTTAACTAAAAGATAGTGACGGGTACCTACTACTTTTTCTCTTAACCCTTATCCGGGCAAGGTGAGTCCAAACGGACTCATTTTAACATATTTAGCTATTATTATACTCATAATCCGGTAATACATATTTGATGCCGCTTTTAGAATTATCTTATTTATGAGTTATGTTGTATTTGATGATAAATATAAACATTTTCAAAATCTTTAACGCAGGCGGACCAATGAGTCTATCGGACTCATATTGTGTTTAAGGGCTACAGACGTGTAATTAACTGACGTAAATTTTATCGTTGATATTTAGGTCTGCATACTTGTCGTTTTTATTCAAAATTTTTACCTTCTCAAATAGGGACCATGTCCAAAACGAGACGAACCATAGCCATTTGCATGCATTTAATGGATGTAACTTGTATTATGATTTTTTTAAACTTCTTAAGTTAAATATTTGTATCTACAACCTAAATTTCATTAAAAATATTAAATAACTGCATTAAAACAATACAATAAGTAATATAAGTCTGTCGGACTCGCCGGTATGTCTGAGTTAGTAAAATAGCTAGCCCGGATAAGGGTTAATTCAATAAAATTATATTGAATATGCACTCTTACAAATCGGCCTCCTTTACAAGAGTATGAAAAATGCCCATAAAAATACAAATAAGAAAAACTGCCAAGACCCAGGCAATAGGAATTAATTTTAATCGGTTTTTATTTCCTAAATCAATTTTATAATTTACACTTTTTCTACTCCTGAAAGCTAAACTTACATTTCAAATAAATCACATCAGTAAAGAACTTTCGGAATGTGCTGAAATTTGAGAATCCAACATTTACTCGTTATGGACTTAGCAGAGTTTACGCGTGTAAAATGAGCTTAAATAGAGATATATTTCTTATGTTCTAAAAGCTCAATTTGCCTCTAAAGTGGAAGCAAGTTAACACTTTAGGCAGACAATGTGGTCTTTTCAGTGTCGCTCTTAGTAAATCGTAATTTCTCTTTTTAGAGGTGCTCATGCGCGACGAGAAATCCACCGTAGAGATGCCACTGTACTGGGACAGCTGGGACCGCCACCACCTGAGGAACAACCTCTCCCCTCGAGTGGGGGGCCGCAGCCGCCCGTCAAGGAACAGCGTGCCCTCGGACGAGTGCCTGCCCTACGGCGCGGCCACGAACAACAACCAGCACCGGAATGTCATGCTTGGAGGTTCGGTGTCTACTCTAGTCCCTTCTTGCTCGGTGTCGTCCATCAACTCTTTGGTCTTGTCGCCCCAGAATGCTCAGTGTTCCCCTACGCCGCCCCTTACGCCTCCTGTACTCACCAAGGGAAAAGGTACTGTGGTCCCTATGCCCGCGAACCCGCCTGCCGTCAGTCGATGTCGTTCTTGTCCTTTCTGTACAGGGTTGTCGCCAAGTCTAAACTTACTCGCGGTTTATTAGATGTGAAGTTTGCAATATTTTTAAATATCTTTGAGGATATTTTACAAATTCGATTTACTGAACGTAAGTAGGTACTTCAGTTTGCAATAATTATTTCTATTTTCTGCCGTTCTTTAAATATTTTAAAATTGGAACTAAATTGAGCATAATATTGATTTTGTTTATACAGGAGAATTCACAACTCCATTTTAATTCAAAATTGAGTTGCCATTGTGACGATGTTGTGAATTATCCTGTATAATATAAAAGATAGGGTTAAGCAGACAATAAGGCAACTATGATTTGAGAAACATAGTATAGACAACTTTAATTATAAATAAAATAAGCATTTTGGTTTAACCAGATATAATATTATATTTAAAGAACTAAAGTGCATGATTTAATCCTGAGGATAAAGTTTATTTCCCTCACCTTCGGCTCGTGAAATAATCACTTGAGGGATTAAATGTACTTTAGTCCTGTGGTATATACGCAAATTTTTGCACTTCATCCTCAAACGAATACAAAAAGTTTAAAAGAATACACATTTTGCAATTTTCACAGTAAACTTTATGACAAATATTTATATTGTTACCATAGATACTCTGTAACAAATAGCACGTATTTACTTGACAACGGGATTAAATATGAAAAATAATCCCTTGGGATCAAATTAAGAACCTTAGTCCCTAAAAATAAAGACTAAAGTTTTAGTTCCGGAAGTGCAAAAGATAAATTTCATAGAATTTGATCTGAAACTTAACATACATGCATATCTATCACGCCTTTTGTCCAATTTTGATATGGCAGCTTCTTATACCGCATTTACACATTCGCGCTCGTGATTCGCCGCGTCACTTGCTGATATTCGCGAGTGGCATTCGCACATTCATCCCCACAACGCGAATGACCGTTTTCACACTCGCCGAGTGTTCAGATCACTAAGTCGTTGCTATAGAAACCTTTGACTCGTCCCAAAAAACCGCTCCCGGTGCGAGCGCCACGACTCGCCACTCGCGCGAATGTGTAAATGCGGAATTATACTGTGACTGAGTCATCAGTATAGTTATACAGGTGTTTCATAACTTCAGGTACATACGTTAAGGATATAATGTTGTTTGATATGCTGATAACGAATCAAAAATAATTTTTCTAAAAATCGTAATCGGCATATCAAACAGTACGAGTATAATACCATTAGCGTATGTACTCGAAGTTATGAAACAGTCTGTATATTCTATCATAAATTTGTGGTTACCAACCGTCAACTCTCGGCTATTTTATCTATCACACCTTTTATCCAATTTGGATATGGCAGCCTCACATACTGTAAGTCATCGCGATCGGTACAGATTTATATTCTACTGTATGTGCGGTTACTAGCCTTCAACTCACGGGTACTCATACATAGTTGTTTAAAGAGATTTTTGTGCAGTTAAACTCTAGTTCAAACCTGAGCTGTTATAATAAAATTTTGATTTCATAAAGAATTAGTAACTAAAATATTTTAAATGACAAGAATATTTTTTATTATGCAATGAATATAAACAGTTAGGTAATTAAAAATTAAATTAATTAATAGATAATAGTTAAGTATTATTTAATAGCATTAAAAATTAATTTACTTAGTTGTTAAACTAGCAGTCGGTATTTAAAAACCTTGGTCGTTTACAGAATGTTAGTATAGGTTTAAAAATTATTAATATATAAAATAAAATTATATACGTGTCATATAAGTACAAGAAATCGGTTTAAAATGAGAAATCGATACGGGTTTTGTTAAATTTAAAATACGGTAACTCTGTACTTTATCCTAATTTATAATTTCTGTACCTTCATGTTATATTTTCATGCACAATTCTGCATGTCTCCTTTTCCTCATTATGCACGAAGATTTAATTACTTCTATATTCAGTAATGTATAAAACATTGAACACTTTATGCAATTTAATTATCCCTGCATGTTCTTAACGCTTGCTACTAACTTGACACCGAGTATCCAAACTTAATCAACTTGTTATCTAAAAGTACAACTTAATATTTAGCTGGTGAAAAACTGAGGTTTCCAACGACTCCGCCAGCGTGTAAGAAACATCTGACAGGCGTTCAGGCCACTATTTTACTTCCGGATGCATATCCGCTCACGAAATCCAAATCGCACGAGTCCCAACTTGCCGCTAATAAGGTCGACAATGGCGACGCCAACACCGGGTAAGAAGGAAATTATTTTTTCTACGGTTACTACCGAAATTTGTACTTCTGACATTCACTACACTCTTCGAAAATGTCATCTTACAAACAGTAGAACGGTCGTGTGGAAATTTAATCGAAAACGCAGCATGACCGTATCGTAATTATTTAAACATGTATGTTTCCTATCTGATGCTATGATACCGCGTTATTCATCAAAAATAAATAATGCCAATGTGTCAAAGTAAAATGTCATAATAGTCATTTTTTACGACGTGCGGAGAAAACAAAATTTTCTTTTCGCGAAATAGTGCAGAAAGCAAGTTTTTTTTTCTCTAGAGAGGAAAGTAAGCAGTGTTGTCACCAGTGTTATTTTACGATGAAATATTTTAAAATTTGAAAGTAAATTCATTATTTTATTGAAAATTCTGATTTAATAGTGATAATATAGTGGAAACTATTATTTTACAATTTATTATGTCTCATACTTTTTTCTACAATATTTTTCTTAAATTTAATTTGGCATATTGGCTGCAGTGAAACATTTAATTGTTTCTAAACATCATTGTAACGTGACACAAACTTCGAGCTCGAGTGGGAAAAAAGTAGCGCTTTCCTCTAGTTTGATAAATAAATATTAATTTTTGTTTTGTTAGGAAAACTGAGCAAACCGGAACAGTGGGCCGCCGGGGCCGCTTACCAACCGAGCCCGGTCCTGGCGACTACGGCTACAACAGCCCATTGGTTTCTAGTCCAATCAAATCACCTCCGTACAACTCTGGAGCTACTGGTACTGACAGTGACGACAACAGCTACAAATGTATGTCTCTATCCACATTTTTACTTCTGTCGCTTATTCTGCCTTTTCTTCAGCTCAAAATCTTCAAGTTCCCAAAAGTCCACGAACCCCAACAGTTTCTCGAAGTATGGGGCATGTAATCGCTCATAGATTCAGGAAAACTTTTAAAGTTATGACGCTGTGCAACTTTTGTAACCAGAAGATATTTGGGACTGGACTTCAGTGCAAGGAATGCAAGTATAAGTGTCATCGGGAGTGCGAAGCGAAGGTTCCTCCAAGTTGCGGACTTCCTCAAGAGCTTGTTGATGAGTTTAAGAAGTCCATTCAGTCAGATGGTAAGCATAAATTGTTTAAATTTAACTTTTAAATAATACAGGATACAAAAAATATTGATATGTAATATTTAAAAAAGAAAATTATAAGTGACTTTTGTTTACTGGGTCATATTTGACAGTTGGCGAATATCATATATTCATACCAGCACAAGGAACATGCTTATTTATACAAGAAAAATATTCCACATATCTTTGACTACTCGTGGTATAATAAAATAAGTGAATATTTTTTAAATTAATGTTCCTTGTGTTTGTGAATATCACTCGTGCTGCGTCACTAAATATATAAATTAACCCAATCTGTGTAACAAAATTTATGGGTGTATACTATTGAACGCACTGATCATAAATCAAAAAGAATTTTGTTGAAATTCGTAAATTAAAAAATGGGTCCAATTAAATGAGACATTCTGTAAGTACTTACAAATCATTTTTGCTTGTTTATAAAATTATTATTACATTGATGTAATTATGATTAATTACGCTAATAAATATTGCATAACTATTGTTTAGCTTTTTTGTATTTAAATGTGACAACCATTGGTACCAAAAATAATATTGTTTTGCAAACTACTGTTAATTTTACGAATTTCAACAAAATTCTTTTTGATTCATGATCAGTGCGTCCAATATTATACACCCTTAAATTTGTTACACAGGTTGGGTTACACCCTGTATAAATAACTATTGTTTGTCTTATCATTATAATATTTACGAAGTAATACACCTAAACATACTAACATCAAACTATGTTTCAGTTTTCCAGCCCAGCCAATCCCCAAACCTGCTCCGCACATCCTCCCCGAACCAAATCAACATTCTAAGTTCTCTCCGGCACTACAAGCGGCCGCACCAGCAGCCAACAGTGAACATCTCGCCGTACACGGCCCCAGACAGCAGTTCCAACACGAGCTCGTGCAACAGCTCAACGCCATCGAGTCCAGCGATCCTAGCAGTGCACACTCCGCTGGCGCTGACCAAGCAGCAGCAGTTCCACTTCCCGGACGTGGTGGGCCACCACGGCGGTGACATCGGCGTCACCATCGAGACGCACCCCCTGCACGGGATCCCGGTGCTAGAGGACCCGGCCGAGACTATGTCCGCGCATGACAGCGAGAGGACTGTCTCGGTCTCGGGAAGTGGGAGTGTTAGCACTGACTCGGATAGGACTCCGGTTAGGGTTGATAGTCAGGATAGTCAGGTCTCGGATAGTGAGACTATTACTGAGAGGGAGGGGCATCGGTGGCCTCGGCAGAATAGCGTAAGTGGGCTACAATTAATTTTATAGTATTTTAAGCTCTGTTTACACAAGGATTCTTTCATGCTTCTGGATCTTGTTTTAAAGCTATTAATGAATTAGAAATTTTTCTTTTCCAAGACTCGTTGACAGATAATATTAGGCTACTTGCATGGTACTGAACATAATAATTTTATCACTATGAATCTAATTTCAGGTCTAAAACATTCGTAAAAATGCAAATTTTATTTAAAAGAAATTGTATGTTTTTCAGTAAACTGATAAAGCAATTTTGCTGTGACGTCAATATTTTGTATAGGAGATATGGCAGCATGCTACGTCACAGTACATATTCAATTTTCATTAATTATTGTAGGATTGTTGATAAAATTTTTGTGAAATTAAAAAATACGGATCCCAAGTTTTTGTCTCTATTTTAAAAATATTTAATCGAAGAAAATCATGCAAGTAGCCCATTCTCATTAGGATTAATTGTTTCAAAATTGAGAAGCATGAAAGAATCGTCAAAGAATTCTTGTGTGAACAGGACATTAAACTGTTGTATTTATTCCTAATGGTATAATTCAATTTCAAAACCTATATTTTAAAACTTCACATATTGGGAATATTTTTTTCATTCATTGAATAAAGCTAGATTTAAACCTACCCAATTATAAGTGTAAGTGGCTAGTTTTACCAACCAGCGCTCAACGTTCGCACTTATAATTGAAATTGGAATTTTGTGGAAACATTGTTGGTTAATTTAGCACATACATAAATTGGGTAGGTCCGAATCTACCTTAAAAAGTTATTAGTGAAGAGTACACCACCGAACTACAATTATTTAACTGAGCATGTTTTTATCATTCATTATAAAATTCATTATTTTAACTGAGAACTATAGTATTGTTCTAGATTTCTAGTACTTGCATTATTTGATTGCAAAAATATGGTAGAATCTTGGAATTATAATGGAAAATTATACCTATTTATGTATTTTATTTTAGTTGTCAATGCGAGAATGGGATATACCTTTCGACGAGCTAAAAATCGGCGAACCAATTGGTACTGGACGATTTGGTACAGTGTACAGAGGAAATTGGCATGGTGACGTTGCTATTAAAGTTTTAAATATGGACTATTTGGATGATGAAAAGACTTTGGAAACATTTAAAATGGAGGTAAATGGAAAACATTCACCTCTCAACCGAATTAGAGCTAACAACATTCAAAAAAATATTTTTAATTATAGTAAACTCATATTTTGTAAAGATCGTCCGTAGGTAGCTAATACTATTTTGTTTTCTTCATTTGCTATGATTGTTTATTTATTATTTATGTAAATATTTACGAAGTTAGCACTAATTCTGGATTAAATTTATGAGTTTCTGTCTACAAAGTATCTTGTTTGAAGGTGGGAACATTTAGAAAAACCCGTCACGAAAATTTGATGCTCTTTATGGGGGCTTGCATGAAGCCCCCTCGACTAGCAATCGTCACTAGCTTGAGTAAAGGCATGACACTTTATACTCACATCCATTTGCGAAAGGACAAATTCAATATGAACAAAACAACGATCATTGCACAACAAATATCACAGGTAAATACACCAAATCTTAAAATAAACATAATCAGTTTTAAAATGATTTATTTATTAGGGAATGGGGTATCTTCATGCCAAAGGAATCGTCCACAAAGACCTGAAAAGCAAGAACATCTTTTTGGAAAACGGGAAGGTTATCATTGCTGATTTCGGATTATTCAGCGTTACGAAACTTTGCTTTGGAAACAGGTAAGATTACATATATACATATCTAACACCCCTTTTACCCAACTTGGGTGTGGCAGCCTCACACAACACACATTGCGAGTCATCGATATAGATATTATACCGTGTGTGCGGTTACTAACTTCAACGCACGGTTGTTAACTAAAAATATGCAGAAGGGCAACATCAAAGTTTGTAACTAGATAATAGACCATATCAATTATTATAGCGCCTCTTCCGGCTGACTTGCGATGTAAAAAAGTGATGCCAGGGATGCCAACAATTTCTTATTTTTCTAAATAAGTTGGCAATGATCCATGGTATAAAGAAACTAAGGTATGTTCGTCCGGTGAACGAAAATGCGTTCGCTTCGCGCATGACGTCACGCGGCAGACACAAGCCAGAGTCAGTATAGGAAATAGTAGCTAAACTGCGTTTGAATACAATAATTATTATTATTTATGTATAATTTGACTGTAATATTAATATTTAACTGTATATACGCTCTAAATTTGGTAATATGCTCACAGAAACTGAATTTTTAAAACTTAATACTAGGGATAGGCGATATATCGATAAATTTCTATATTTTTGCTATAACGATATTTTTGATATATCGATATAGATTTCAATATTTTCGATATAATCGATATTTCTATATGCCGATATCTCGATATTATAAAATATGAAGAAAACATAAAAATCACAGCTTTAGGTACCTAGTCTTTAGTTTAGATTACTGCAAGTGGATAGATCAAATTTTTTTTTTCACGATTTCAATGCTAATAAATCGATAGTAAATTATATCTAAGTATAGGTACCTATACTTATAAGTTATATTTTTATTAAAGACTTTATCTCTGAATTGTGAAATTAATTACCTATTTATCCGAAATGTTATATGAAATTACGATTTTATAAATGATAATTTAAATACATAGCAACAATTACTGTACAAAATCAGTAAAATTACGATCTAAATGGATTTCAGTCTTCTATTCTAAAATTTAACAGTTTTTAAATTATACAAAAAAACAACTTTATGGGTCCCTCCGCACTTAAATATCTTTTAATCAATCAGGTGGCATTTACATTTGCAACTTTATCCCACAGTTCCAAGAACTTAAGTGTATATTTAATAGATTTTATTATAATTTGTAATATTAATAGATTGCATTATTTATTTGGGAGCTAAAAAATTAATAAACTTTTCTATATACAGACATAGAGTGATCATGTCCAAAATGATGTAGGTACACATAAACAATTAAATTTTTTCCATAACTAAATTTATGATGATTTTTATGTATTTTCTAATATTTACAACAGAACTCAAAATTTCTGATACAATTTTTTAATTTTCTCGCTTTTTAATTCGCATAGATCGATCCTTAGAATTTTCTATGCGAGGTAAATTTTCAGTTGGAACAGTATTCTTCTTTTAAATTACGCTGAAACTTATTATTTCGTGCAATATATTCTTCCTGCGTAAAATCACGTTTATACGATTCGATTTTGAAATGTTCCGAACATATCCTAGCTGTAAAAAATAACGAACAAGAATAGTGAATAAGTAATATTTATAAATTAGATATAACCTCGGATATAACAACAGAAATTATTTATAACAAATTCAATTATTTATAATTGAGAAAATTAATTTACCATTCTTAATATTTATTTTATTTTCTCTGCCACACGCTATAATCCAAAGTTTACATATTTTTGAATCTTTTGGGAACCTGTGATATGTAACTCGATCTTTTTTGCTATAATTTGTACACTTATACACTGCACAATAGTACATTGTAAATATTTATGCATAAAACTTGATAAAATTCGAAATAAGCAGCATAGATAACTAAGTTTAAATACAGACCGAAATGCTTCTGCCGGCTTCTGTCTGCCGCGTGACGTCACAGCGAGAACGTGCTGGTGGGGAGACATGCGCATGCACATACCTTAGTTTCTTTATACCATGGCAATGATCAGCCTTTTCGGTGTTAAAAATTTTAATTTTTTAATTATAAAACATGATTTGAAACATAATATTTGTAACTAAGCATATTGATATAAATTATATGACACTACTTCAACAGAAAAACACACTTTTAAGTAATCTATCACTCGAGATGTTGGGATCCCGCTAAAAAAATTCAAATTTTTATAGTTATTTTCACATAATAAACTAATGATCATTTATATTAAATAGGAGCAGAATTCGATACTTCGTTATTAAATATAACTGATATTAAAAAACGGCCATGTGATTCTGTCTGCATGAATTACTATATTAGTTTAAAAATTCACTTTTTCCCATAAGGAAACATTAGTTCCATTTCGGTAGTACTCACAGCATTGTGATTGGTGCTTACTGAGCATGCGCATTGAATAATTAATATGGTCTATTACGTCGCGGACTTACTAGGTTTATATGTATATTCACAGTATACTAATAGTTATTGTTTCATTGTTTGTATTGAAAAATACAGATTTGATACGCAACAAAGCAAGAGTATATAAATTCTAAGAAAAAAAACCGATCACCGTAAATAAATGCTAATCACACGAAGAGATAAAAACGAATGACAACGATCGAACAAAGATACGCAACATGTAAACATACACATTTTCAAATTCAGTTACGTGTGGTGAAAAAGTGAACTACAAATATTTTAAATAAATTAAAAATGCGTTAAAAACAATACATTCAACTTTAAAATAATACATTCATTATGTAGATAACTATAGTAAGATAAACTCCTTCATAAGACACACTATAATATCATGAATTCATAATTCAACACTATTGTAATATGAGTCCATTATTCAACGCATGTCATCACATCAAAATGTGAGGTTAGGTTAATATTTTAATGAATGAACATTTGTAAAGAAATGTTTATTTCAAAGATCGAAGATAAAATGTCGTATTTGCTCGTACATAATGGCTATAATTCACTCGGATGATTATACGCTCAGCTTCAGCTCGTGCATAAACTTTCATCTTCTTGAATTATAGCCTACATGATGTGCTCGTAAAATTACATACTATTATTTTTCATTTTGTAATGTTTTGATGACATGCTTCCTGTGCAAAAATATTTGTAATATGGGAGAGATTTTTGTGCAGTTAAACTAAAATGTGTACCAGGCTGGATTCGAACCTGAATTGTCAGAAACACAGTCGGCCACGTTACACACTCAATTATGTGTTAAATTTAAAATATATTAGAATATTTTTGGGCATTATAGGAAAGGGGACAGCTTGGGAATACCTCCAGGATGGTTGTGCTACTTAGCTCCAGAAATCGTACGAAGTTTGAGGGCCCACCAGACTCATGATGAAGAGCTGCCGTTTACAAAGGCTTCTGATGTTTATGCTTTCGGGTACGTTTTGGTTTCAGCTTTGTGGAATGGTATTTATTTTGTGTTTTATGGTTGCAGTACTGTTTGGTATGAATTGCTGTGCGGAGAATGGCCCTTCAAGGGCCAACCGCCTGAGTCAATCATCTGGCAAGTCGGAAAGGGGATGAAACAGCCGTTGGCCAATCTACAGGCTTCTCGAGATGTCAAAGTAGGTCAAAAGATATATTTTACTCTAAAAATGCTTGAGTTGCCAATGGGCTACTTGCATGGTATTGAAAATGAGATTTCTATTACTATATACTATATTCTTAATGATATGTCGAAAACGTGTAAAAATATATAGGTTTATTAGTAAATTGAGAAATAAAATTTTCTGTGACGACATTATCTTGAACAGAAGAAGGGAAGCATATTGAAAATGTAATGGTTGGTTGTTTTAGCTTCCCATACAAGTCGTTGTTATGGGGCGTTCACTACGGCTTAACGGTCATTCATTGGTTCCGTGTTATTCTATGTCACATTAAATTTTCGTAATTTTTTTTTTTTTTTTGCTTGTTAACAAACATTTTTTCAAAATAATAAATACGTGTCCAAGTTCTTTTTTAGCTCTTCTTCAAAAATATTTAATAAAAAGAATCATGTAAGTAGCCCATTAAAATAAGTGTTAGAAATATTAGTGGAAACAGTGAAAAAAAAACCAATATTATCTTTTGCAAATCCAACGAACCACTGTTAATTACAAGCCACAGAATCGCCAACAGTTCGGTCATTTTATTATTAAAAAGTTGTACAATTAAGGGTAACGTCTTCAACACTAGAATATTATAAACTAGAAAATTCAAGAAGAGAATATTCTTGACAGGAATAATAAAAATCACGAAATCCCAAGCTAAGGAAAATTCATTCATAAAAAAACATTAATAGAAAAGACATCTGGAATCAAGTAATAGTATATTACTTTACTAGTGGGAGAAGTAAAATGCCTCTGTCATGAGTGTCACGAGCAAAGCGAGTGGCCAATCAGAACACGAGTTAGAGCAGCATTTTACTTCTCCCACATGTGAAGTACGATATTTTTCCTCACAGTGAGGAAAACACAGAAACTTTACTTGGCGGCCAAACCTGAAGTTGGCTGCAAGCTGTCAGCTGAACAACGCGTTGTGGCCGTTTAAAAAACGAGTTCTGTTGGACTCAAGAAGGGTTTTGTTAGCATAGATTAGTTTATTTCAAAAAACGGAGTTCTGTTGGACTCAAAAAGGGTTTTGTTAGCATAGATTAGTTTATATATTAGCCAGAATCCGATTTTTTCCGCAGCCATATTTTTTCCAGTTTTGAATATTCCTTTACATACGTTTTCTGCATCAATCAGATTCCAAATTTGAATTTTCTATTTTCTTGTCTCTGAATTTTCGTTTGTTTTATGATTCCGGGCAAGAATTTTCTTGTACTTGAATTTTCTAGCTCTGAGTTTTTTAGATTTGAGTAGGCACCCCAATTAAGTAATATACAATACATACTTCAATAATTATTAACAATATCAACGATAATATTGTTTAAATAATAGTAAATAAATAAATTCCATTTATGAAGTTTAAACAAATATCGAAGATTTATCAATAGTGGCCCAAAATTGTAATAAATTTTAGAACGTAACCTAAATGTTCTACTGTTTAAATTTGCTTATATCTACAGTTTTTATATTGAAGTTAATTTTGAGTAAATATGTGCAATAGTTTTATGAAATTTAAATTTCAATATCTAAGTTTTATAATGTTGGTATAATTTTAAAAAATAGTTCCTCTTTTTGTTTAGTAACACTACGCGAATAGAAATTTTTGTTCAATCTTGTCGAATTCCAAACTAAATTAAAACATGTTTCAGTTCGTTTTGTTTGTGTTTTATGCATCATCGATTGTTTTCTGATGTTTAAATGGTGTTTTGAATGCTGTTTGTGATATAAAATGAACAATTTATGGTATTCAAATTAATAATAAGTTGGGATCTTTACAAAATAAATGAATTTGTGGGTTATATGTGTGTGTTTAGTGCTAGAATATAGAATATATGGGGGCCACTTGCCATTGGCCCTATGATACCTACCCGGGTAGGTTTGTAATAGTAATACCTAATGCTAAATTTTATATTTTAAATTATTGTAAATATGACTTGTGGCAAATTTGAAGACATGTAAACAAATAGACGTATACTGCCTTCTTCACATTTTAAATACGCCTTTGTATCTAGACATATTTTATTTAGTTGGATCAATTTACATTGTTATACGTTCTGATTCAGTTCAGAACGAAGCACTTTATTTCCCGATGGAAATCATTTTATTTAAATCAAAAAATTCTGTAACATGCTGTTTTACTAGTTAATTGATTATCTAACATGATCTAGGAGACATCAGTTTTCTGAATAAATTTATGAGAACTAAATTTGCCTACGATATAAATTACATCATCTTATATCTAGTATGTAGTTACCACTAACTGGAAACTTGTGTGCAGTTAAACTAGAATGTGTACCTGACTGGATTCGAACCTGAGTTGTTAGCTAATTATTATTTTTTATCCTTATCCGATCCGGGCAAGGTATTTTATTAACTCAGACGTATTATAATATTATTTATTGTGTTGCTTTAATGGGACCGTTAGCGCAATATTTCTCCCGATAGGTTCGCTAGGGAGCTAATTCCTTTTAACCTTCAAATGACTTTGAAACGTCAAATCTGTGTATGAAACGAATCAACGAAAGTCAAAATGCGCGAATGCTGCATTGTACACTGCAATGGCAAAAGTAATTCGCGATTTAAAATCCTAAACGACCATAGGAGACAAATTTGGAGTTAAAGAAAATAACTTAATATTTAAAAAATTAACTTAATATTTAAAAAAGATGCAGACTACAATTGAATTATGTATTAAAATAACTATTATACAAATTAAATTTCAAGTAACCTTTCTATTAATTCTGTTTTTCGTCAAGATGTTTTGGCACCTCTTTGAAACAATACATTTTTTTAACTCTACGACTTTCCGACTTTAATAATTATGACATGGTTATAATAATTGTAGTATTGTCATAGGTATTGTTGTATAAACTTCAACAGAGAAGACATAATTACACGCAGTAACATTATACGTACGTCTTGTTATTTTTACTTAAGTATGTATCGTGTAATACGTACTTCGGAAACTAGCTCCCTGCTGCCACCTATGCTAAGCTTTGCGCTAACGGTCCCATTGTAGTTATTTATCATTTTTAATGAAGTTAAGGTTATAGATACAAACTAGCGTCAGGCCCCGCTACGCGGGCCTTCAGCTAGGTCGCGCGACAAGGGGGATTCGCCCGCTTCGCGGGCTCAAGCTTATTATTATTTAATAATAATTTCAAATTATTCATCTTCCGCCTTCTTCAATATAAATTTTAGCAAAGGCATTAAAAATAAATAGGTATCCTGGTTATCCAACTAAAAACAAAAGACTATTGTCGAACGTCATCTTGAACAATATTGTAGGTACCTTATCAAAACCTTTAATTTGATATATCAAACTTGAAATGATTGTACTATTTTGAAAGGAAAAAAACAGAAGCTAATCACCCACTATCATATTTATCACTTATTGTGTATATCACTCCTCATCAGCAATATCAAGACCTTTACTTTGATATTAAAATCAATATGATTTTAACAATTTTAAGAAATCAACAAATGACGATCGGCGGTCTCCATTTTGAACATTCTTGTATTAGCTCTTTTATCAAGATATTAATTTTGATATCATACTCAATAGGTATGATTCTAACATATTTTTTAAAAAACAAAAGACAATCGTCGGCCACCATTTTAAATAATTTTATTATTTAGCCCTCATCTAGCTCTTTAATTTGACATCAAACTCGAATTGTTTTTTTAAAAATGAAAACAATTGTTAATCGTCTGCCACCATTTTAAATAATTTTATTAATAAAGTATAGCCTTTATTTTTTAACCCTTTAATTTAAACTCTTTAATTTTTAATCAAATTCGATTTGATTTAATAATTTTTTGATAAAAACAAATGACAATCGGTTGCCATTTTCAACAATTTTATAAAGTAGTGCTCACCTGACCGATTTAAATTATTTTATTAATTAGGTAGCCCATGGCCAGCCCTTTAATTTGATATCAAACACATAATTCTATATTGTTTTTGATAAAAATAAATGACGATCGTCGGCCACCATTTTAAATAATTTTATTAATTAGGTAGCCCTTATCCAGACCTTGAATTTGATATCAAACTCGATATGATTTTTTTATAGAAACAATTGACAATCGTTGGTCGCCATTTTCAACAATTTTATAAAGTAGTGCTCACCTGATCGATTTATATTATTTTATTAATTAGGTAGCCTATTTTCAACCCGTTAATTTGATATCAAACTTGATATAATTCTATATTGTTTAAAAAAAAAAATGACAAACGTCGGCCACCATTTTAAATAATTTTATTAATTAGGTAGCCCTTATCCAGCCCTTGAATTTGATATCAAACTCGATATGATTTTTTGTTAAAAACAAATGACAATCCTTGGTAGCCATTTTCAACAATTTTATAAAGTAGTGCTCACCTGACCGATTTAAATAATTTTATTAATTAGGTAGCCCATTTTCAGCCCTTTATTTGATATCTAACTTGATATAATTCTATATTTATATTGTTTTTTAAAAAATAAATGACATTCGTCGGCCACCATTTTAAATAATTTTATTAATTAGAGGTAGCCCTTATCCAGCCCCTGAATTTGATATCAAACTCGATATGATTTTTTAATAAAAACAAATGACAATTATTGTTGGTCGCCATTTTCAAAATTTTTATAAAGTTAGTGCTCACTTCTTTTGTTGGGACTGTACTTGATACGACTGTCAAAATAAAATAAATATTTAAAAAAATACGAATATTGATAAAAATACAAAAAAATGATTCTTTCGATTATTACTCAATATAATTTACAAATTGCTTCTATTACTAATATAACGTAAGATACATATGCATCTGAAATATCGAATTGTAAACTGTAAACGTCAGTTTGACAGAACATAGCATTGTTTTTTTCCCAAATATGTTAACAATTTTTACCCTGAATGTACTAAAACTTCTGACGTCTTTTTCTGTGACTGTACTTTGTAATGACTGTCAAAATAAATTTTTTTAAAGTAGTACTAAAATTGATGAAAATATTAATAGATATTTATACACCAAGTGAGATACATGAATGTTTATTCAAGAGAAGAAAGTTTAGCCCCCGAGCCCAAAGGGCGAGTGGGATAATTTCTTCGAGTGAATAAACATTCGTATCTCACGTGGTTTATACAATATTTTATTCAATTTTGACGAAATTATTTCAAATATATGAATTATAAATTTATTTTGACATAACAAAAAAAACTAATCAAAGTAGTCGTTTGGCAAGTTGACATTGTTTTTATGCATTTTTGACGTAATAATAACAATAAAAGTATAGAAGTTCTTGGAGAATTCAGTCAATTTATTAAAATACAATAACACACCATCGTTTCGACTCTAATTAAGTCCTCTTCCTCAGTAATAATAACAGTTTAAAACGTCAGAGTGATTTAAAAATGTGTTGAGTGATTTAAAAAAATTTTAATTCACTTGTGAATAAACATTTATTTAAAGTTGTTGCTATGGAGTTAATAATAGCTGTTTAAAACGTCAAAATTGAATAAAAATATTTACGCTCCTTCTATTATAACTCAATATAATTAACAAATTTCTTCTATTAATTATATTACTTAAGATAAATGCATTTGAAATCTCGAATTGTAAACGTCAGTTTGACACAATGTAGCATTGTTTTTTATTCAACAGTCAGTTGTTGAACATTTGAGCATTCAAAGCTCAGATTCACTGATGAAATCTCAGTTTTTCATTAATAACTAAAAAACTATTCTATTTGGAACATTGAGACCTGGTCGCATGGAATCCCTATTTTACCCTTACTATGTATACCAATTTTTAAATCGATAGATTAAACCATTCATTTGTTATTAACGAAAATCAAAAAGTCAGTTTTTGGTATTTTTCTCAAACAAAAGAAAATCAAAAACAATTGAACTATACAAAGGTTTTTGAGTCTCTACACCCTCTATCACCTCGTAAAAAAATCATGAAAATCGGATAATTCGTTCATAACGTTGTGCAGTTCTAAATGCGTTGCTAGTTTGGCTAAAAATCAACAACTTTAAGCCTTTTAGTATATAAGATATTAAGTTAAGCATACATTTTTATTGGGTCAGTAAATTACCGCAGTAATTTGTAAGTAAAGCCCTGTTCGCACGAGGATTCTTTGAAGATTCAACCAAGAATCTGAATCCTGGAAAAGAAGAAGTTTTTTTCTTTCTAGTGAGAATTATCTGTTAAATTGCGGTGTCGCTAAATTTAATCTTCAATGAGTAGAAAACTTCTTTTCCAGGATTCTGTAACTCCGTAGAAACTTCAAAGAATTCTCGTGCGAACAGGGCTTTACCGGTAATATGACTCACGTTGGTGGTTGCATTAATGCCCGATTTAAATTTCGCGCTAAATTTATTTATTTTAACCTCAAATACGGTGGCCTGCAAAGTAAAATTGAAACTGTGTGTAATGATCATAATAGAGTGTTTAGAAAAGTATAAGATGCCGAAACGTCTTGGTTTTATGAGGAAGTAGAGAGAGGAGTAGAGAGGAATAACGAGGGTGTGGAATCAGTTCGAATTTCAAGTTTCGCAGAGCTCGTCCACACATCTCGCGCAACTGAAGAGGCTCTACGAAACCTGAAGTTTGAACCGATTCCACACCCTCCTTATTCCTCCGATCTTGCGCCGTGCGTTTTTTATTTTTTCCTCTACTCAAGAGAGACCTAAAGGCTAAAAGGGTAATCATTACACCTCGGACGATGATGACTTAACAGCTGCCTTTACGGCAGCTGTTAAGTCCTGAATTCGAGAAAAGTCGGAAGAATGTTTCAGTGACGGAATGAAAAAACTATGTTGAAAAATAAATATATGATATTGAAGCTTAAGAATTATTGTACTTTCATGTAATTTTTGCCCGATCTTACAAGCTCTACAAGCATGTGTGCATTACTTTTCGTTCTGCCCTCGTATATAACCGGATTAAGAGTATAATCGCTAAATATATTAAAATGAGTCGTCAGACTTACCTTGCCCGGATAAGGGTTCTGATAAATCAGTAGTTAAATATGTATAAAATGAAAGACAACCCGTTCGAGAGGATCAACACTAACTAATCTCTTTGCAGGACATCCTGATGCAGTGCTGGTCCTTCCGCCAAAGCGACCGTCCGGACTTCATCAGCCTGCTCAACACTCTGAACAAGCTCCCGAAGAAGCGCTTGGCACGCAGCCCCTCGCACCCTATCCACCTGTCGCGGTCGGCGGAGTCCGTGTTCTAACCGCTACTGCGGTGTGATCTCCGATCTCGTATTCATTTCTTGCCTTCTGTAGCAGAGTAGCGAAGCAGCATAGCTAGCATGCACTGTATAGGTTGATGATTGGTGCTAATGTATCATCGACACGCGATGCGATTGTTGGGCTAACAATGCATGCGGAGTTATCTGCGTGAATAGGTCAAGACGCGATAAGGTAATCACAAAAATCTTTAAATTACTTTTTACTGAAGTCTTATACGGGTATTTAGAAACAAAAAGGTTTATTAAGCTTTGGTATAAAACATTACTTTATTTGTAGGGCTACCAATGAGTCACTTTTATGAGAAATAAGTCAGTTTTAGTGACACGAGAAATGTTTTGTCTTCAAAGTGTTCTCTAGAAAAGCTCAGTCCACATGAGGAAACTTGAAAGTAAAACAAGTGCTGGAGCTGTCATACAAAAAACTGTCACAAGGAAAAACTAATTATTTCTGTAAAATATAATAAAACTAGTGATCTTAATATATTTAATAGAAATAATTAGTTTCCCCATATGAACGGTATTGACTGTTTTTGTATGACAGCTCCTAGCACTTGTTTTACTTTCCTCGTGTGAACTGAGCACTAGAAAATTTTTAAATGTACATAATAGTTATTTGTGTATTAAGAGCGTAAAATAAATCTTTATTACTCGCGCACGAAAATTGAAGCGCAAGCCGAAGGCGAGAGCTGCAATAGTGCAAGAGGAATAAATACACTTTGCGCTCGTAATACACATAATTTTATCTACGACTCAAATTATTTGTTATTGAAAATAATGGTATTCGGTTAGTTCAATCTACGTTCAACCAATTTATGTTTTATTTGTAACCATGACGATACCAATAATATCGAAAAAAATAAACAAAAAATTTGTTTGATTCCGTCATTTTATTTTATTTTATGCTAACAATAAAATACTTTAGCGCGCGTTGTCATAGGAGACGCGCAATAAAGTGTTATTTTGCTTGATCCTCAGTAACAATCAACTTTACGTTGACAATTGGAAGCATAAATATAAACTTTTCATAATAGTCGTAGATAAAATATATTAAAGTTATAGATTCTTCAGAAATATTTAGTTTCCCCATGTACGGAATTGATAATTTTTTGATAAAAGTTTCTAGCACTTGTTTCTTATTTTAGGACATTTTTAAGAAAAACTTATTAAGGGACTAAATTAATATTTAATTTAATTTAAAATGCATCTGACTATACTTTTGTATTCTGCATACCTATATGTTTTAAATAATATATTGTCTAATAAATTTAGTTAGTTAGTCAGTAATTTATTACGTAAATTTAGTAACTATTTTGTCAGTTCTCAATTATTTAAATTACAATGCTGACAGCCCTGTTTTCATAAAATAGTGGCTTTGTTTTTTGTCTGAAAAATATTGACATGTATTTTATTATTAGCAAAACCTTTTGGTCGAATATAACATAATTTAAAATTGATGGTTTATTTTAAATTGATTGTTCAAAATATTAATTAAATATTGACGAACATTTATGGCTTAATTATACATTTTAACATATTTTGTTACTGCTAAATAGTTTATTAAATTATGCCCTCATTTACTGTAATAAGTTTTATAAAAGCTTAATAAGTATATTTTTGTCTCTGAATAGCCGTGTTAGATACTTAAGGCCATATTTTCGTCTTGTACGTGTAATAGCGCTACTTCATAATAGTACTGCATAAAAATTTTCAAGATAAGCATTCAAAAAACTAATTTTTACCCGTTTTTATCTGAAAATATTGTATAAATTGTACAATATTTTGATGTGAGTGTTTGATTATTATTTGCTTTATAGACATTGGAAATAGTGCTATTATAAATAGCGCTACTTCGTACCAGATCAGAATAAGGTCTGTAAAACTGTATAAATTCTTCGTCGACCTTGTTGTAAAATGGGTCTATTTTTACGCTTATATGTACATAATTTTGAAGTAAAGTTACTTCATTATAAAGCGGTTATAAAACTTCGAAGTAGCGATTTTCTATGCGAAATACTATTTATAAATTACAAATATAGGAAAACAAATTTATTGGTTATTTAATTATAATTTACTGCAAATGACAGTCAATTTATCAACTATCAATATCAAATTAAGAGATGGGTCCTCATGTAAATATGTAGTTTAGAAACATTATTTATTATTTATATGGATAACTCTGCAACATCAATAAATTCCTCTGCCTAAATTAGTTTTGAAATCTACGCTTATAATTGTACAAACGTCAATTATATTAAGCGATCTTGCTGTATTCTAATGATCTTCTTAGCTACTCTAGTCCGTGCAAAATAGAGCAAAAATATAATTCCTGCTATAGTAAGTTTAATCTATTTTGCACAGATTAATCGCGGTCAATTAACTTTATAGCGAGTAGCTCAACAATCGTATGTAACTAACAATCGAACTTACTATAATTGTTTCGTATAGTAACAAAAAGTGAAAACACATAAAAAACGAGTCTTATTATGGTTGTGTACTTTCTGACCCTCGTTTCAGTATTATGTCTGTGATCGGGTTAAATCACCGAGTTCGTTTAGTGCTTTACGTTTTCTTGTGGTGTTTGCACTGTGAGAATATATCAATCGTCTCTTATAAAATTACTACTAAAATATATACATAATAATAATGATAATTACGAATAAATAGTTTGTTATGTACAAGTTCCTAAAGCTGGAAGAGATTACACGAAATATTGCCCTACTGCACCACATGAGAATTAATTTATATTACTTAAGGTCATTTGAAATAAATTAATAAAATTGCATAGCCTCATTCACATAAGCATTTAGTTTTAAGGTTTACATTTATGTTTACGTTTACGAAAGTTTGAATAAATCTAACTAAATACGAGCATTCACAGTGCTTGAAAGTGGAATGTGTGAATGCTCCTATTTAGTTATATAAATTTAAACTTTCTTAAACGTACACATAAATGAAAATCTTAAAACTAAATATTTATGTGCATACGAGGTTTATATGACACAAATTTATTATAAATAAACGTTATTGAGAATTATTTTATACCAAGTCCACAAATATTTGAAGAAAGAACAATCCAAATTTTGAAATCAATAATGCCCATTTCACACCGGCGTGGCACGAAGCACGGTGCTCGATGTGGCATTTTGCTTCGTTCAAAGCTGTCAAAAGGGTGTCAAAATTTGTATATTGCTATATTCACTTCGTACTTTGAATGTTTTTGAAAATTATTTTTGACAGCTGAGAATTAAAATTCATCAATTCTTTGTGTTAATTAAATCAATAATGAGTTCATATATTGACAAAAGCTTAAAGGGTTATATTCTTATTATCGAATTACTTACTGTGTTACTATTTTGATATCAATTATTCACCAAATGTCAAAAATTATATTGAGGACTCACTGTGAAATCAGCAACAAATTTCCATATGTCAAAATAGCGGCGATACAATTTTTACGTTATTCATTTGTTCCATCGAGCACCGTGCTTCGTGCCATGCCGGTGTGACATGGGCATTAGGTATTCATTTTATATTACATAAATTAATTATAAATATTAGCACGTAATATTTTTGAAAATTATTTTATACCAAGTCCACAACTAATTTGAGAAAATATCATCCAAATTTTTTACAAAAACCTAGGTAATATCAAATTATACTATAAAATTACTGTATAATTATAGTGATCACGTTATAATTTTAAACGTAAGGATTTATTTATTGTCACTTGTACTGTAAAATTCAACAAGGGCAAGAACTATTTATTTTCTTTCGATTTTAAATTATGATTTAAACTATTTTGTAATTGATGGTACATTTCTATACTAGAAAACAAAAATTGACTTAGTACAAAATAATTCTCAACTATTTTATAATTAAAAAGAAGTCTGCTTAAGGTTATCGCGTTAAAAACAGCATAAATACAGTCGGATTTTTTAATAAGTGAATAATATGACACATAGTTTATGCAATGCTATGATTTTATTAGAAATAAACATGTGTTCTACTTTAAACATAACATAGCATAAGCATTGTTTTTCGAGCTTAATTGAAAAAAGTATATTTGTATACCTTTAATTTAATGATAAAACCTATTTGTATTACAACTTATTAACAAGTTGTTTAGTTCGTCCGTAAATATTTATCTCTGCTTCAAAAACTTGAAATACTAGTTCAAATAGGTAAACTAGATTATAACAAAAATATTCAAATTTCAGTTAACGGTTTTATTGGGCAATATCGTGTGAAACATCATAAAATATGCTTGTTTTGTAATTATATTTTGACTTTCAACTTTTAAATCAAAAATTATTTATTATAGAGAATATTCTAAATAATGTAGTACAAACAAACGCTTATACTGATACAAATCATTCTTTATTTTCTGACTATCAGTTTAAATCATCTGAAGTTCTGTTTGTATATTCGAAATGAAAAATGAAATTTGCAAATTTGTCAAACATGTCACTTCAATATATTCTTCTGTGCATGTTATATTGCATTTGTTTGTTATGTGTCTAGAGTCTAGTAATGTAGCTTTACATACAAACATACCTTGAAATTTGTTTTCGTTTTAGTGACTTAAACGAATAAAATGTAAAAAAAATCACTGTTAATACCGTCTGATATCGATATTAATTTGTTTTTGTTCTATGGGATTCACCACAAAAAGAACGGATTCTTTAGTAATATAAGTTAAATTTAATATTTGTTAAATCTAAAAACTGGCATCGGATTTTACTGATTGTTATAGAATTTTGGTAATCGGTTTTATAAAACTTTTATTAAAAAACATTCTTTAAAATTAAGAACTAATGAACAATCTTGAATATTTAATTCGAAAAACACTATTATTCATTTTTTAATTGATGACAATTAAATGTATTTTAATAATTGCTTATACAAGGTGATTCACAAATTTGTGCATATATTTTAATGGCATATATAGTACACAACTTACTTATCATGGAACAAAAAGAATTCACAAGAAGCACATTTTTTAAAGCACTGGATTGTTGATTGTATTATGGATATTTGAATGGAATAAAATTAAGCCTCATTTCCACCGACTGTTTTAATGCTTAAGAACTATGTTTAATTAAGTACTAAGAGCAACGCATAAGAACAAAACTCCAATCATTTAGGCGTAATGCACAAGCATAATGATTGACATGTGTCATATTTATTATTTGGTTCGAGTTATCAATTTCGGTCTGTTTCTAAATAGCATCTCTGTCGAATTAGTCCTTAAACAAAATAGATGGAAATGGCCATCTAATAAATAATCATTATGCATTACGCCTTACGCACAAATCATTATGCATTAAGCACTAAAACAGTCCAAAACTGTTTAATCAAAAAACCTGGAAACTAAAATTGCAAATTTTGAAAAATTCTTTC
This sequence comes from Agonum fuliginosum, assembly GCA_947534325.1. Classification (NCBI taxonomy): domain Eukaryota; kingdom Metazoa; phylum Arthropoda; class Insecta; order Coleoptera; family Carabidae; genus Agonum; species Agonum fuliginosum. The sequence goes on from OX384036.1 coordinate 22,065,544, forward strand.
AGCTGTGTGATAAGTAAGTTGAGCACTATGCGTCATTAAAATATAATATGCATGAAGTTTGTGAATCTCCCTGTATTTTAAGTTTTAATAAGATTCAGTAACATAAAACAAGTTGAAAGGGTTTATATTATTTTTTGTCAGTTGTTTAGTTTTCCAATATGCAATTTTTTGTGGTGAAGAATAGGACACAGCAATGTTGAAGTTAGTTTATAATTTATTCCTATATTATTGTTTGAATGTACATATTATAAATAATAACACATTTTCCTGTTTTACCTCATATAACGTCGATCTTGTTAAGAAATGTACATACTATGAGTAAAAAAAATGCATTCCTACTTGTGTTACTGCTCTAGTCACTACGCAGTAAACAATTGAATGGTCTACAATCGGAATTAATCAGCCCGCCCTAGAAACAGTTTGGGAACGGCTGCATCGAGCATTTGAGTAACGTTTACTGATACACATATTACCATGCAGTCAATGTTCACATAAATGACTAGATTAATAAAATGTTATTCCACAATGATACTCAATATTTCATTTTACACTCTAATACATCACATACCATAAACCCACGTGGGGTTTTCCTTTCATCATTATCCGATCTCCCATCAAAAAAAAATTCATAACATATGTACAATTAAATAAAAATATTATAGTAGAGGCACAGAATCAAACGAGATAAGGATCTAATTCGTCATAAACGAAAATTTTACATGTAAAAATATTCGTTGATGACAGTACTTAGTGGGCATAGGATTCCTCGTAATTTACTTAGCATAATCCTCTACTTATTAGAAAATGTTTAATTTTGACTCGAAAAAGTACTAAATGCGCGCAGTTTGCGGTATTGGATTCTCGTAATTTAATTAATGTAATCATTTGGGAAACCATGAAGGAGCCCAGAAATTAAGAATATAAGTGAGACCCATTTTATGTTGTTTACAATTACGTACAACCATGAGTACCCGTGAGTTGACGGCTGGTAACCGCACACACGGTAAATATTATTACATTTTGTTCACCATGTAATCAGCAATATATTTCTGAATTCAACGTGTATTGCTCAAACTATATTTATAAATGCTGTTAGTAATTAAGCCCATTTTACATTGAGCAAGTGCAACGGGCAACTGCAGTCTTCAAGTCAGAGTTGAACAAGAAAATTACAGAAGACATTTTTTTCATTTTACACTGAGCAACATCAGAAACATGCAATTACTTATTTAATGTATAAATTTATTTAAAAATTTACCAATATTTTGCTACTATATTATGTCAATTTAATCTCTTGGATTTGTTGTATTGTATATTGTTGGAAAATAAGGATAGAATTACTCCGGGAGTAAACGACAGATTTCATTTCCGCAAGCTTTATTTTTTTTGTATGAGTTATGTTTGTAACGTATAATAGTAATCTGAACGTCTGCCGGCGCACCCACGCGACAGGGTGTTACAATGGGGGCTTACAGGCCAAACTATTCCAGATGGCAGCCGTGATCCAGTCCCAAAAAATGTCATATATGAACGCACACACATTGTGTCATATCACGCGTGTATTTGAAATGTCAAATATTGTAAACAAGTATTTTAAACAGTGCGGTGTATGGTAGTAAATAGAAATTAATAATGGAATTATTACAATTACAAATTCAAAATACAAACATCTGATATCTGATATTTAAAACGTCAAATATATGGAGGGGGTAAAAATTTTAGTTCTTGGGTCTGGAACACTGGCGCCACTTTAAGCCCCCATTGCAGCAAAAAATCAACAACAAAAATTTATAGCCGCATACGCGAAACTGATTGTGCGTATCAGTTGAAACATTAGAAGCTTAGAAAATATCGTCTGCCACCTAAATTCCGCAACAAAACTCTTCTGCCACCCACATAAGTAAGCGCAAAAAAAACAATTATGCCCGCAAGGATGAAATTGATAGAAATGCTTCTTTTTATAGCAGCAAACCCAAAAATAATAGTCTGCCACTAATAAGATACCACGAAGGTCGTCTGCCAAGCGTATGAAGTTGCGTATCGTATGCATCTTTATCGGCCTGAAAGACAATCGTTGTTATAAATTATTGAACGGCTACCATTTATAAGCAATATAAATCTCTTTTATTACACCACTGAAATATAGTAATACTGCAACGTGCACTCCCTATGCTCGCTGTGTACGAAAAGCGAGCCGAGAGAGACAGCTACTCGCAAGTGATTCTATCGTTGTCTTACACTCCTGCGCATGCGCATTAGAACAAAAGTCACGCGGCGTACAGGCCATCAACCAATCAGGACTGTGCGAGTCGCTGTCTCTGTCGGCTCGGGCTGGCGTCGCGAGTGCACGTTCCAGTATTATTATATTTCAGTGTATTACACCTCCCTACTCATCTCTGGGCGAGGTCGTTGGCCGTGAAACAAATAGTTCTGTAGGCGAAAGGTGGCTATAAAATTGGGACAATTTGTACCTGAAGAAATATATTCGTGCGCAGCCCTTAAATATAACGGTATCAGCTGTTGTCATTTCTAATTCATATATGAACTTGATAAACCAAGGGGAATCCTCTTGGAGGATCTTGTTATCCCTCTAACGGATTTTGTTAGAAAGCATCATATAAAGCATGCTATAGACGATTTATATTTCGCTGCCAAGTTATTATGTTTTATTTTCTGGGACAATTTGCAATATGAATATAATTCGTGTTTTCACATTGTTAATTTTTTATTAATTAAATAAAATATTTTGTTATAAGCGCATTTATAAATGCTTTTATTAGTAATATAATATTCGTCTAAAACGGGCTTACATCAGAACTTAGCGTCCTTGTATTCTCCATGAAAAGTCTCGTGCAAAGAAGAGCGTGCAAATGTGAAATTTAAAAATGTCTGAAATCAAGCCATACTGCGTTTTTTGTCGAAAAACAACAGGAAAATTGCAATCATACGTCATAAATACTTTGCATAAAAGTGCACATATTCTTTCAATTAGCAAGGCGAACAATTTAGATTTAAAAAGCGTTATTTTACCTCTTGAACTAAATGACTATCAGAGATACCACTCAACTTGTTATTCAAAGTTTACAGCAGTGTCAAAAAAATACCAAGTTGTTCCAGCAAAAGATAAATCATCAGAATCAACTTCAAAGTAAGTTTACGCAATGCTTTTTATGTCTCTCTCTCACATACATTATACACACGCGCATATTTTCATTTATATAGGGTGGGCCAACTATACCCGGTTCCAAATAAGAGTATAGTAGATAGCGCTGCGGAGCCAGCCCGTTTTACACACATTAAATAGAAATTTAAACGTAGCGCGGTATTTTTGAAATAGTGTTATGTTCCGCAAGTCACGCGTTACTGACCAGCTGTTACTACTACGGCGTTCGACAGCTAAATGATGCGCGCATATCACAAATTTTTCGCTGATGTAAACTTGGTTTCCGGCTAGACCAATCAGAACGCTCAAATCTTGCCCATACTATATTCTTATTTGGAACAGACCATAGTGGTTTCTTTTTAAATCATAGGTTATTTTGACACTGACAGCTTTTTCCCACTCGAAATCTTGATAGAAAGTAAGTATCATATCATACCTCCGCGGTACGAAATGAGTCGCTTTACGCTTGAGCAATGTTGGGAAATATTGCAAACTTATTTCCAAAGTGAGTGCTGTGTACTCCAAAAGAAGATTTTTACAGAGCCATGGTATCCGACTGTTTTTTTACTGAAATTGAAGACATGGATTTGGACTACCTCTGGTTCATGCAGGATGGCGCGCCATGCCACAATCGATCTTTTCGGCGCCAAATTCCCAAATCATGTTATCATCCGTCTTGGCGATGTGAATTGGCTGCCTCGGAGCTGCGATTTGACCCCTTTTTGTGGGGAACCGTGAAGGACCGATGTTATGCTAACAATCCAGAAACGATTCAGGCCAATATCATCCAAGCAATCCGTGAGCTACAGCCCGAAGCAATCAACCAGGTCTTGGAAAATTGGGTGACAGAATGCGCTACTGCGAAGCCAGCCGAGGAAGCCACTTGCACGAAGTTGTGTTCCATAATAAATGGGAATGTTTGCTCTTACTAATAAAGCCATAATACATGAAAAAAATTAATTTTGTTCATTTTATTGCATTTTCAAAAAAAACTTGTATTTGGCGGCCCACCCTATACACACTCTCATTCCCACAATATAATTGTTATGTATAATACTGTAAATATTATGTTTCAGTGTACATGTCAAAGAGGAAAGTGTTCATGATAACAGCAGTGCAGAACCATCAACTTCAAAAGCAAAGTAAGCGTGATAAAACTTTAGTGATTAATGTGCTCAATTGAAAGCTACAACTTTGTCTACAAATTTTATAATCTTTTTTGCTTGAAATACCAACAATTTTTATTGTTCACAAGTTCTCTCTTTTTCAAAGATATACAGTATTAATTAGTATAGTCTTTAAGAACTATTTAACAAATTTTAATATTGCGAATATTTTTTTGTTTTGCAGTATAAATATTGATTCACATGAGAGCTGTGCTGTCGCAGATGTAGCACAGAGCTGTGATTTGGATAGGCATATAAATATACAGAGTGTTGAGGGGCATGCCTCAAAATCCGATGAAGCTGTCACTAGTGGCATTGTACAAGTATTGCAGAATCCCAACAAATCTCTACAAACAACGCCGGAGGATTTAAGTGCAAGTAAACGATGTATTTTTTGTGATAAAGCGCGCAAATATCATAAAGGTCACTGGCAAACTTTGCATCTGTGCAGATCGGAAGATGTCATAAAAGCTGTTGCCGAAGAAATGAGCGATACTAGTTTGGTTGCAAAAATTAAAGATGAGTGTCAAAAAAATGAAATAATTTTTTATCACAAACGGTGCAAACAAAATTATGAATATCAGTTAGAATCACAAATAACTGCAACCGAACCAAAATCAAAGTGGCATATTTTGCGAGACGTTCATAAAACTGCTTACGATGAAGTGTGTTCTTACATTAAAGAACATATAATTGGCAAAAAAGGTAGTTTTCTCTTAAATTTTTTCATACGGTTGTACGCTGACACTTTACAAAAAGCATCTGAAGAATATGAGTGTGAAAATTTGTCCATAAATTTAGAAGCTAATTTTCATTTAGAGGAAAAATTATTACAAACGTTTGTTAAACAAATTATTATAGTTACATGGAAAAAGCAAAGAATCGTAAAACCATATACTGGAGTTTTATTAAAAAATAATGACTTAGATGCATTAGAGAAAGAAGATATTTTACAAAAAGCAGCTCTTATTCTAAGGCGCGAAATTAATGCAATTGAACGTCAATCATTGCCGAATCAATTAAAAACGAGTGATTTACCAACGTCGCTAACACGTTTTTATGAGACAGTACTCAGTGGACCGAATTATCGCCGAAAAAGTAGTGTGAATAGTAAAAGACTTAGCGAGTCTTTTTCAGCTGATTTAATTTATGCAGTTACTAACGGCTTAGCAATAAAGGGATTGACTAACAGCAAAAAGATCGTTAATATTTTAAATGAATATGGACATTGTTGTGGCTACACTATGTTAGAAGAATTAGAAACGGAAGCTACGTTTGCATCTAGTGATCGACTTGAAATTAAAGATACACTGCACGATACCGTCGGTATCATTTATCAAAATGTTGATGATACTGCTCACAATAACAGCGATGCAAGAGAAAATATTGTGCCACATATACAAGCTGAAGGGTCAACAAAGCGAAGGCGGACTTATGACGCCAGTAAGTCATGAATTAGAATCCTATACCAAAAAACCACGATTAGTTGAAGTTTTAAATAGAAAGGACTTATCTGTACCAGATAATTCGGAGGATTTGAGAAAAAATAATTTTGTATGGATGCTTTCGCACTTGCTAAAAGTAGAAAATACGCCAATGTGGGTGGGCTACAACAGTTTAATATACGAGGATAATACTTGTATGCAGAAAGTTTCTTATTTAACTACGATAAATGCTTCTCCCACAAGTACTTCAGTTGTTATAGAAACTTTAAAACAAAGCCAAAAAGTTGCGGAAGAATGTGATGAAACCTATTTAGCAATAGATAAAGTCGCACTACAAATACAATACATGGAAAAACCACGTTTCGAAAATTTAATACTCGCTCTATATGAAAGAACCAAAGTCTAAAGGGCCCTACAAGTCAAGTTTTTTTATCACAATAACTAAGGTAAAATAGTTTTTATTTTGTTTATGCAAATACACATAATTATATTTTTCCTGCATTTTTCAGACTCTTGCTCAGATCGCCTTCACGTCTTCACTTCCGGTTCTTGAACTCGCACTTCCTGTGGTACCACCGCCCTCCTGAGACCTGAGGCCCAACAAAGTCAATTTTTCTGCTAAGAGAACTAAGGTAAAATTGTTTTTATTTCTGTTTATACGAATTCATATCTAATTATATTTTTTGTGTTTTTCAGACTCTTGTATCCTGGACGATGGTTCCTGTTCGCTTTTTCCGGCCGTGAGGTCTTCACTTCCGGTTCTTGGCCTCGCAATTCCTGTGGTACCACTGCCCTCCTGAGACCTGAGGCCCAACAAAGTCAATTTTTCTACTAAGAGACCTAAGGTAAAATTGTTTTTATTTCTGTTTATTCGAATTTGTATCTAATTATTTGGTTTTTTGTTTTTCAGACTCTTGTTTCTTGGCCAATGATTTCTGCTCGTTGTTTCCGGCCGTGACGTCTTCACTTCCGGTTCTTGGCCTCGCACTTCCTGTGGTACCACCGCCCTCCTGAGACTCTCAAAGTCAATTTTTCTACTAAGAGAACTAAGGTAAAATTGTTTATATTTCTGTTTATACGAATTCATATCTAATTTTATTGTTCTTATATTTTTCAGACTCTTGTTTCTTGGCCGATATGGTTCCTGACATCTTTACTTCCGGCTGCTGCAGAATGACCGTTGAAGAGAGCCCAGTACTTCTCGACATCGACATCTTAAAAAAGAGATTAAAATATACCTAAATAAAATGTAAGTGTTTCAATACGTATTATTTATTTATAATGAGGTCTTGCAAAAGAAAAAAAAGTATCTTGTTTTTTCTTTAATTCGAATTAGCAAGTTTTAAATAGTCGTTAGGTATGATTTAAATTTTAAAATGTTTGTTTATATATTATGAAAAAATCTGACGTGGACACCACATGACTTCCTTGTACGCCTATTAAACTGTTCATTCTTTTCTTTATAACTAAAATGTAGAATTATATTATACAAATATATTAATATATAAGTACTACTACTATTGCTACTATACACACAAATATATTTTAGTAATTTTATTTAAACTGCAAAAGAAGATATAAACGATATTTTACTATTGTCACTACCACTGTCACTGTCATGTCATAATCATTTAAATTTTACGTAGTAACAAATGTTAATCGATCATGGACTACAAGATACCGAAATACTAAATTATAAATATATACTTTAATTATTCTTAAATGATACCAGATACAAAAATATTTATAAAATATTCACATAATCTTTCATTTAAAATAAAAAAATTTGTCTTAAATTAAATATTTATCGAAATATTAAAAAAAGTACTACTTCCGGTTTGTAGATTGAAACCAAAAATAGGAGGTGCACAACTAGATGTTATAACAGTCCTAAATACAAAATTTCAACTTTCTACGTCTAACCGTATTTGAGTTATGCGACATACATACGTACGTACGTACGTCCGTCCGTCCGTACATACGTACGTACAGACTTCACGACGAAACTAGTCATAATGGATTCAGAAAAGGTCAAAACGGAAATTTATTATACACTTATAAAGTAGCAATGCATAATTGTGCATATTTTTAAAGTTTTCTAATATTCAATACATATTTTTAGAGTCAAATTTCAATATCAGAGTTAGACACTTATATTATTGCATTGCTTCTTCATATTTTATTGCATTTATTGTGATTATCATTTGATAAGTTCAGCAATTAGTTTACATTTACTTTTTTCTTATTCATTACAAGTTCAAACTTTTTTAAATATTATAATATAATCACAATTTATGTTAAATAAAAACACACAAAATTGTAAAGCATGTATACTATTAAATCCTAACTGCTCGATATTAAAGGTAGGGACTTATTTTTATTCAACGTAAAGATTTTCTCGTTTTTGTTGAAAATCATTTGACTGTTGAAGCAATTTATATAAAGTTGGTTTAGTAATTCTGATTGAATAAACATGAATCTTGACAATTTGGTTCTCTTTAATAGACTTGTTTAGTGTAACGTCACTTTCTGGTTCCAAACAATAAAATGGCCACTCGTTGCTAAGGTAGTTGCTATGCTAGTTGATAAAACAGTTTGGTTTGACAATCAAAAATCATTTATAAAATAATTTATTACCGAACTAAACTTTATTACGTGTTTTAAGCCACTTTAAAACAATTAAATCTCAAAATAAATTTAAAGACGCAGTTATTGTCAAACGGCAAACGTCAAACCAGCCTGTTTTACCGACTTGCATAGCAACGGTCTTAGCAACGAACCAGTTTGGAACCAGTGTGACGTAACCACTAAACAAGTCTATTGTATCATTGTTAGGTATTTTAAGATCGATTGTATTTTTTTTTAAAATCCCTCCACCCTTTAGACTTAGTTTAAGACTGAAGAGAAAATATCTTCAGGAATGCAACAAACACTCAGGAATTGAAATCAGTTGTAAGTCATTCATATTTTACTATGCAAAGTCTCTCCTTTTTAAAATCGATCATTGAATTTCTATTTGACGTCCTAAGACGAAAATTGCAGTTTTTAATTCTACAGAGTTTAATTTAAGATGAAAAATGGTTGACCCATGCAAAATATATAATAAAAAAGTAAAAATCGGCTTATAGGTCAGCGAAATAAAAATGACGTGCCGAAAGGTAAATTTAACTTTCACAAGACCACGTCGAGAAGAATTTTCTCAAAAACAGAGTTTAATTTATTTAATTCAATGTGTTTCATTTACAATATTTCGAGAAATTTTACATTATGTTTGAAATTTCGATTTTGGATTTAAACTTTGAGACGCTATAACTCCGAAACTAAAAGACTTATTATCAAAGCGCGATTTGTGGCATTGAATTCCTCGTAATTTACTTAGTATAATCCGCTACTTTTTAGAGAAATTTTACTTTTGATCAAAAAAGTACTAAGTGGTTAACCTTTGTTTTTTTTTTCGATTTTGGATCTCAACTTTGAGAGCTCATATCTCGAAAACTAAAAGACTTATCAAAGCGGGGTTTGCGGCATATATTAATTATTTTTTGTGTGTTCAGGTTTTCGACCCGTGGAGGCGGTTATCTTCTTAGGAGGAGACCCTACTTACCATTCTTCAATTGACAACTGGCCTCCAATGAAGAAATGTCTGCTATTTAATGTATTTATTGATAGAACTATGTTTTTATATCATAAAAATTAAATAATCGAGATGAAATAGCTGTATATATTATTAATAAAAACAAATAAGTAATACTTGCATCATTACACTAATTTTGTTTCTTACACAACCCTTTGTACACTTCCTAAACCCTTACAGGACTTCTACGGTGAGAGTACACGGCCTTAAACCTGAAAATGTACTACGATACGAAATAATAAACAGTAAGTATAAATGTTATGATTTATTTAATAAAATACTTCAATGCAATACACAATCTTATAAATAAATTATCTTCGACATTTTTTACATAGACACCCAAATTTATATAAGTTCTAAACGAGATATGTGCTGCCATCTGTTGGTGGCAGTTATTTAAATGTACAATATATCTTAAACTAAGGGTTGGATGACTAAATGGGGTACATATTTGGGTTCAGCGGGTTCGAATTAGGGGGTAGAGTACAAATTACTCCCTTGAAATGTATATTTAGCATTAAAACATATTAGTGGTAAAATCAGTCCAAAATCGGTCCAAACGTCACAAAAGTTTTTTTCGAGTGGTCCAGAAAATGAAGCAAAGTTGCAACTACGCTAGGAAAATATTAAACTGCAAATAACTCGAAAACTAAGGGTTGCACGGTAAAATGGGGCGTATATTTGGATTCAGCGGGTAGTAATTGAGGGGTTAGACTACCCCCTCTTTATCCTACTACCCTTAGTTTACGAGATATAAGCATTTTAAAATTTTCCTAACGTAGTTGTAATTTTGCTTCAAAAATGGATGTATATCGTCAAAAAAAATTTTAAATTGGTTATAACTCGGACATTAAGGGTTGCACGGCCAAATGGGGTGCATATTTGGATTCAGCAGGTCCTAATTAGGTGTATATGATACAAACCACCCTTGAAATAAACGTAATTTTGGTAGTTTTTGGTGAAATTTTGCTGACTTTAAATAATTATTATCTCGTAAACTAAAGGGCTAAGGGCCAAAAGTTAAATATAAAGGTTGCGTAACTTTCCATTCTCTATCTGCCTGTCTGTAGATAAGGCCGTTTTGGCCGATTTTTAATTATTTTTTTGATCTCCCACCAATCATGCTCTCCTGATACAAAATTGGTGATTTCTGTTCGAATCAAATCTGAAGTCGAGTGAGTGTGAAAATTTAAAAACGCGATTACGTAAAAACTAAGGGCTGGGGAGTGATTTACGGGTTATATTCGTACTCTACGCGTTGAAATACACCTGTATGCATAATGCCACCCCTAAAAGTTAATTAGCACCGGAGATATTCAACCCTTATTTGTATCTCCGGTTCTAAGGGTCGTATCGAAATAAACTACATTGCATTCGATAGAGGATGAAAAAATGAGCATCTTTTGTATTTAACTTTTTCGTCTACGACCCTTAGTTTCAGGGTTATGAGCAATCAAAGTGGTGAAAAAGTCGTCTAAACATAGTCATTAACCCTTAAACTAAGGGTCGTAGAGGAAAAAGTTAAATGTAAAAGATGCTCAGTTTTTCATCCCCTATCGAATGCAATGTAGTTTATTTCTATACGACCCTTAGAACCGGAGATACAAATAAGGGTTGAATATCTCCAGTGCTAATTAACTTTTAGGGGTGGCAATATGCATACTGGTGTATTTCAACGCGTAGAGTACGAATATGAGCCGTAAATCACTCCCCAACCCTTAGTTTTTACGTAATCGCGTTTTTAAATTTTCACACTCACTCGACTTCAGATTTGATTCGAACAGAAATCACCAATTTTGTATCAGGATAACATGAATGGTGGGAGATCAAAAAAATAATTAAAAATCGGCCAAAACGGCCGTATCTATAGACAGGCAGATAGAGAATGAAAAGTTACGCACCGTTTGTATTTAACTTTTTGCCCTTAGCCCTTTAGTTTACGAGATAATAATTATTTAATGTCAGCAAAATTTCACCAAAATCGACTAAAAATACGTTGATTTCATGGATTGTTTATATCGAATACCCCTAATTAGGACTCGCTGATTCTAAATCTACCCTCAGAATTATATAATTACTTACCCTTTTGATATATTTATATATAAATACAAAATTGCAACTACGCTAGGAAAATTTTAAAACGCATATAACTCGAAAAATATGGGTTGAACGACAAAACTGACGGCATATTTGGATTCAGCAGGTCCTAATTGAGAGGTTAAACTACCCCTCTTTATCATACTACCCTTAGTTTACGAGAAATAAGCACTTTAAAATTTTCCTAGCAAATAATTAGAAGAATATTGTGATAGTAAATTTTTAATTAACAGCTTCACTTTCTAGGCCATTGCTCAAAAATATTCTGTGACGTCACACCAAGAGATGTCCCGTTTTGAGTGATTTCACCCCTAAAAAATTAAATTAAACGCTATATAACGGGACGCAGGACAACGATAAGTTGTTTAATAAATATAATAAAGCAAATTTTCTATTGACTAAATTATTTATTTTAAAAAAATTACATTTCATTTAAATAATTCATGCAACAATACTGCATATTTACTGATTTTAAAAGGAAACATGAGGAAAATAAATAAAAACTGTTCATTTTTATTTCTTTTTATATACAAGACAAATACATAAGAGAAATATATACTTTCATACATACTACATGCAATAATATCACGCCATTTACCAAGTTGGGGGGTGCCACAAATCTTGTCACACATTTAAACTCAACAAGCAGTCAAACATTCCTTTCCTGACACATTTCTTTCCCGTCATCCACAATTATTATCCTTTTCATTCAAGCTCTTTTATTCTTTCCACTCAAATCATTTACATTTCTAATACATCATCAGTCATTCCAAAATTCCAATCAACATATTCACCGGACGTCCAAATAAAAGCTCATCTCAACCGCACACATTCTCTTTAAAACACATAAATGTGCCATTTCCCAAATTGGGTTGGCACATTTCAATCGCTTCGTTCACTCAAAATCATTTGCACTCGCAATTAACCTCAATCATTTTAATCCACTAATTCGCAGAACGTTCACGCAAACGCACACTAACTATTTTTTCACAAACTCATTCGATCACAGAATCATTTCTCTCAAACAAATAATAAAATATTCAAATACAATACAAGTTTTTGTAATTTTATTACAGTATAAAATAATGAAATGACTTGCCCTGTAAGAAATACAATAAATTATTAGTTACATTTTACATTACAATTGAATTTTATTTCCAAATGTTATTACAACATGAGTTGACGGCTTGTAACTGCACCCATATAAGATACATAACTCATGTTTTGTATATTTTGTATCAAAGATAAAAGTTATAAATGAATAATCAGTTTTATTAATGGCAATGACTGATTTTTCTGCTCATAAAAACCTTTGCCGAGGATATACTGAAGTATCTTTGATATTTTATATTATAAGTTTGAAATATATGATAGGTTAAATACTAGTGACATTACCCTAATCCATCTCCACCCAATATTTAACATTTACTGCGCGCGCTTTTTGATTCTAACCCCAAGAACAACCGATGGTTGTTCTTGTGCAAATGTCGTGGGACTTCTTGCCGATCCCCGGATGAGTGCTTACACCTCGGTAGACAGCCAGGGAAAGACTTTCCACGGCCCATCACCACCTTCATGCTCAGGATTGCCGGGATGGATTCAGTTTTGCATTCTAGTGACTCAATTCATCCAAGCTATCGAAGGCTGACTGACCTAAACCCTACGAGCTGCTACATCCCGACTCCCCGTGGAGTGCACCGAATCCCTCGTCGATCCTTATACGTGCAAGGACGTACGGTTCGAAGTCATCTGCGACCAAGTACTATACTGCCCGCCAATGACTCACCGACCACAACATAGACTTATTGGTTCCATCTTACCCCCTGGCGTCTAAGCCATCCGAGGCACGATGACGAAGGCGCCAGGAAGTTGGGGTGCCAAAATCGGTCTATGCAGGGTGTACCGTGCCCTCGTCGGGCCTTCAACGGAAGGACATGCAAACAAATACAAATACTAAAATGTGGTTTAACGGTTCCTATTGGCTCTAAGCCATTCCCAACCCCCAACCCACTTTATTTTTTACTGTGTGGCATTGTCCTAAGTACATCATTGTACATAATTTTGAGTTACCCGGTCGCTGATTGATTCTAACCCTGAAGAACAAGCCGGCCTAGTGTTGTTCTTATGCTCAAAAGTTTACGTGGGACGTCTTATCCGATTCCCCGTTGTTTAACGCCTAGTTAACCGCTATTCCAGTGTTTACCATTACGCCTAGCCCACAACGACGTACGCACCATGTCCTGGTCGGATTTAGCATATTCGCTAGGCGGACTACGACTGCCTTTGACATACCTAGCGAATGAACCTTCCGACAGCGCGCACCGACTCGATAGCCGCAGGTAAACATCGACTGGCTTCCCGTCACCACATCCGCTAATACCGTACATACACTAAGGAGTCGTCCATCACTGAAGCAAGGGTGAGGCGTCCGCTTGCAGCGAACCGAAATGTCACTTTAAGTAATTTCACCTACCAAAATTTCCTAATTCTAAATGGTCCTATACATAATTCATTAAAGAAAGAGGATGCATGCTCTCTGCTGTTTCGAAGCTGCCAGATACTTCAAATTTATTCATTTGTTATTATTCAAAAGTCTACAACATTCAACTTATAAAAAATTAATTCTGCTCAAATTGTCATCATTATGTTCGCAACTTAATGTTAAGTATCTGGCAACAACGAATTTATTCATCACTTCTTGTTCTTTATTTATTGTATTGTCACATTAACATCTTCAATTTTATTTGCAGTTTCAAATGCATCTTTTTATTTATTTTCTTCGTTGAAAAAGGACCATTGAACAAGGAGTAAACCAAATTTATTTTCACTAGTTACATTTCCTATTTAAGTTTAATATTGACCGCAATTGATTTGAACTTGAAACCCAAGAACATGACAAACAAAACAACCAAAGGCAAAACTATCACCCCAATTAAAATTATTTTAAAATCAATAATAATGTCACTAGTTTCATTAAAATTCCCTTGATCCCTTAATCTGTACTACCAAAGTACTATTAAAGTACTAGTAAAGTAAAGACGATGTGGTTTACTCCTTGCAAACTATTGCCTAAGTTAAAATTAATTGTTGAGATCATATTCACATGATCATTGGGAATTGAACCCAAGACTTATTTCCAATCTCAACATTATTATCAAAGATAGAAGATTCAGTCTTTATTATTTATCTAAAGTATTATTTCGAGTTAAAGAATGATTCACGCAAATGGAAAAGACTGGCAAAACTATCTTTGATAATTCACTTATCACTAAGTCTCTGGAAGGCTGCTGGAGTTGATGTCGCCTGCAGAAGGTCCCACGATGGATGTTGAAGTTGTTCAGTGTAAGCCCTCGACGACTCTCGTGGTTGATGTCATGTGCAGAAAATTCTTCCATGTCCTTCAAAGACTGCTTGGCTTGTTCACATCAAATACCTAGGAACCACAAATCATTTATTTACATTTGATAAACAGTGTTTGCTTATCCTGAAAATATTAAATATTTATAATAAATGAATTATTTTATACTGGAAGTATCCAACAGTTGACGGCTGGTAACCGCACACACGATAAAAATATATATCTATACCGATTCTCACAGTATGTGAGGCTTCCGCACCCTAATTGGGTGAAAAGCTTGATAGATTATGTATGTAATTAATATTATTATATTTGTTTGACTTTGTTTCCTCGATTTAATCTCGGTTTATTATCTGTATTTGTATTCAATTATTTTTCTATTTTGTTCATTATATTTAGTCAATGTACATTTGAAATGTTATAATATTATTCTGTAATTGGGTTCTAAACCTGTTGAATAATAATAATAATAATAAATTAATTAATAAATGTAATGTTTTAAGATGCAATATTGAAATTGGAATAAAATAGTTTAAATTTGATGCAATCTGAATGTGCTAATGACCGACTGTGGTTCTGACTGTTTAGTTTCAGATCCAATTTTAATTTACTGCACAAAAATTTGCCCTGTATTGTACTCTCCAGTCATGAGTACACACGGTAAAACATAATATCCATACCGATGACTCACATGTGAGGCTGCCGTACCCAACTTGGGTAAAAGGTAAAAGGCATGACAGATATGTCATTGTAAAAAAATCTGACATGGCCATCACAAGACCTCCCGCTATACCTACTTTATTCTTTTTACTTATTATACAAATATATTAATATATAAGTACTACTACTACTACTACTACTACTCACAAATATATTTTAGTCATTTTATTTAAACTGCAGAAGAAGATATAAACGATATTTTACTATTGACACTTGGACACTGCCACTGTCATGTCATAATAATTAAAATTTTACGTAGTAAAAAATGTTAAACGATCATAGACTACAAGATACCGAAATACTAAATTATAAGTATATAATTTAATTATTCTTAAATTATAGCAGATACAGACAAATTTATAAAATATCGATTGTAGATAATAATCACATAATCTGTCATATAAAATAAGAAATTTGGTCTTAAATTAATTATTTATCGAAATATTTTTAAAAAGTACTACTTCCGGTTTATGAATTGGTACCAAAATTTACTGGGCTCTTAAGATTCGTATTAAAATCTTAAATATAAAATTTGGTTGTTAAATTCTTGTAACTTTTTGAGTTATAGAAAACGAAAAAAAAATGTTACATACAACCTAACATACATACATACACACACACACACACACACACACACACACAGACATCATCTCGAAAATACTTTAGTCGTATTCTATGGATTCTAAAACGTGCTTATCTCTTAAAATCTCACACTCGAAAATTTTGACCCATCACAATACCTCCCTTATAGAATATGAGGCGGGAGGTAAAAAGAGTAAAGAAGCTTACCGAAAAAATATTCTCCCATGTCTTTTGAAGGCTGCTACAACTGCTCCTGCTTCCTTAGAAGATAACACGACACTTATACAAGTCCTCTATGACATCCTCGAATACCTAGAAAACACAAATATATTAGTAACATTTATCGCACCCATATTAAATAAGAATAATAAGTTAAACATCTATTTCACAAAGTAAATGCCAATAATTCTCTTATTTCAGTGACTTGTAAAATAAATTATTATATACGAGCTCCGTCTCATTGAAGTTGGCCCAGACGTAAAAAAATGTCGTTTCTTGTTGTACAAAAGTTTAAATAAAAATCAAAATACAAGTACAATGTACTGTAAAACTGCAATACATTTATTATCTAAGTTTATTTAAAGTTTAATTTACTTAAAATATATTAAAGGTATATTTTAAGTGCATGTAACTTTAAATATAAACTTAGAGAATAAAGTATACATCTGGCAATTTTTTTTTATTGTTTGCTCTAATTATTATAAACGACTTTACCTCTATTTAACTTCACCTTAATTTTTTAAACTGTTTTAATTCGTTGTGGTCTGTATCTACAAGTCTTAAACATACCTTTCTGGAGAAAAAAATTCCAAATATTCTACAGTTTGTATCACAATTCTTTGATTGTCAGTGCATAGAACGATTTTTCAAAAAAAAAAATATTCGGTTCCATAAAGTTTCGGCTGCTGATTTTAATTGATATTGTGATAAATGTATTGCTGATTTCAATAAATAGAAGATATAGCACATTATATTTGTATCTTGATTTTTATTTAAACCTTTGTACGACAAAAAACGATTTATTTTTACGTCTGGGCCATGTGTTATGTTTCAGTTTCAAATCCAGGCAGGTACACATTTCAGTTAACTGCACAAACATCTCTCCTGTAGTGTACTCCCAACAGTCATGAGTGAGTGAGACTGGCAACCGCACACACAGTTAAACATATACCTAAACCGATTACTCACATAAGTGAGGCTGCCACATTTAAATTGAGTGAAAGCATTGAGTCACTTTTTGATCTGTAGTATTTATACTGATCTTCACAGTGATCTGTGAAGCTGTCACACTCAAGCTGAGTAAAAGCAGCATGTTCCAAATCGAAAACACAAAGTGAAAATAAAAAACTTACGTGTTAAACTGGGGAACGAGACATTTTTAGAAGTACACCAACTATTAATTCATTTAGTAGCACCAGATGATGTTTCTTGTCCTAGACTAGAGACTAGACTCCAACAGTAGAATTTCAAACCAAAGAATCTTCAAACTTTGTACATGAAGTCCAAATTAATCTAAAACAATAACAAACATTTAGATTCATATAAACCTGCACTAAATATCAAAAAATCTTCACTGTGCTGTGCTCTCCGCACATTTAAAAAATGAGTTAGAAAAAAATAACATCATGACTGTGTTCTTGAGAAAACACATCTTTATAAAGGGGATGCAATAGTAGCGATGGATAATTTTCAAGGCGGAATAATTTCCTCAGGCAATTTTACACCAAGAACCACATTTTCGCGAATTTTCTACGACAATTACATGTCTCTTTCGTGCTACCATTGCAATAAGGGGTACCAGTAGAGACAGCATAATATTTAAAGGACAAAATCAGCTCTCAGACAATTTTATGCCAGTAACAAAATTTTCACGAACTTTCTACGATAAATAATAAAATAGATAATATAAGAATGAAATGACTCATATGTACTACTTTTAGGGGAAGATAGCAGCGTAATATTGGGGCCCAACAGTGGAGGAGGATAATGTTTGAGCTCAGAATCGGCTTCCCCAGGAAATTTTACCCCTGACTACAAATATTCACGGCTATTCTACGATTATTAACAGATAAATCATAAAGTATTTAAAAATAATGGCGGCTGAACAGATTGTAACAGTCATTTTAATTATAAATGTCAAAATATTTACTCTATAATGCCAAATATAAAGCAAGAGTACCCGTGACTTGAAAATCATTCATTTAGCTACGACTGTTATACATTGAAAGTGTGGTTCTTAATATAGAAATGTCAGAGGATTGATGATGAAAAATGCTTACATGATTGCTTGAAGATCTGAAGAGGTTGATTCCAAGTTGACTGTTGAAGTTGATGTTTCCCGAAGACTGTTCAGATGAATGTTGAAGTTGTTGTCCAGTGAAATCTCTCGTCGTTGATGTAAGGCGCAGAATATTCTTCTACGTCCTTCGAAGACTTCTAAAGTCATTGTCAAGTTGCCAGTTCATTTGTTCACATCTAAATATGATATGCTCGAATACCTAGGAACCACAAATCATTTATTTACATTTGATAATTACTAAATAAATATTATTTTATACAGGAATATCTGCACAAATATTAAACCTGTGGGTTATTTTTCACCAACAACTATGAGTGAATCTAAAATAACTATTATATTTTGATTCAACCTTGTAACAGTAAACAGATTAATTAAGTTCCAAATTGGTTTGTAGAATTACATAATTATTCTATAACATGAAATAAATCATGTTCAATATGAAATTTTGACTTAAAAATGTAAATAGTAACATCTTACATTCTATGTTCGGGGGCAGAGCACCTCGTGCTGGATTTTCAGGATGATGAAATGGTAATGGGCTGCTAATCTGTAACAAAATAAATATTTTCGTTATTACACAACTGCAAACATTTAAAATGCATCGCAAATCAATATGTACGTTTGCCAGAAATTATTACATCACGAACGAATGTTAATGTGCAATTAGCGTAAATAAATAATAAAAGAAAGACTGCTTACCTTAACTGTAGAAATAAATATTCTCATTATGTAATCTCATGTTTAAGATAATCATTTTCTTCAAAGATGATGTTAGAGACCCAGAATTTGTAGGTAATTCAAGTATTTTCTTTGAAATTGTCTCTTTTCTACATATAACAGCGTTTACCTGTAAATAAATCACTTATTTTAATACTTGAAGCGATGACCTCGGCTGGCATGAACTGATCATGGAATCGATTAACAATTAACAGCAAATTAATAAGTTTACAACAACTTGTGGATCATTTTGTCGCAAACCAACATTATTTTATGTCTAGGATACTCACATTTCTTATTTATCACTTGAAATTAAGCCACTTGTTATTTAAATACAAAGAACAAACTACGAACATGCAATGGCGTCAGTTTCATTACATTGCATTAAAAATAGCACAACCTCAATATGGCGTTGAAAAAATCAATAATTTGTTCATAAATCGTGAAATCAAACCGTGATTTCTGCCCTCTTTTGAATAAAGTAAGAACTACTCTGGCTACGTCCCCAAGTTTTTATCAAGTTTTAAACGGTATAAAGTTTAGATAGTTGTGTACTGGAAATTTCACGTTTGCAACGTATTTCACAATGCTTTCACATGAAGAAGACGGATTTCTCAACAGCCGCTTAGTTTTGAAGTGTAGAGTATAACCTAATATTAGAGAATGTAATTTAGGAACGCAGTTTTGATTTTTGACAAGCGGATACGCAAATTTTAAATACGAGACGAAGTTATGTGGGAGGGAAATTTAAATTATTATAAAGAAAGGTTAAACTACAAGAATACATACAAAAAATTGTCATCTGGTTAAAATAGCAGCTTGAAATGTTTGAAAATGTGATTACTAATAGTATTACGACTGAGGAATCCAATTATATTAAATAAAAAACGATATTTTTAATATTTAATTCAATTAAAAATTTAGAAAAACATTATTTCTAAAACAGAAACATGCAAGGAATCTAATTGTGTTAAATATAAAATATATATATATATATACAGAGAGTTTTTTTTATAAGTAAACATAGGGCATGTCATTATCATAGTTACAGTGTTACAGGATGACAGCAATGCATTAGAGCGTTTTTTTTATCAGTAAACATAGGGATAATTAACATACGAAAATAAATATGAAATATAAATTAAAGAAATGATAAATTATTTATTTATGTTTTCTACACTTAAGAACTAGGTAGATACATATTAAACTAATGAGAATTTAAGAACTAGGTAGACACTTAAAAAATAATGTGTACAATGGTGACAGAATGAATGTTGAACAATTAAAAAATCGAATTAGTGCTGCTTCTCACAATATTACTCCCCAGCAAATGCTATAAATTATTTTTTAATCGTTTAGGATATTGTTTAGAAGTTAATGGTTCCAATTTTGAGCCTTTAATTCGTTTAAAAAAATTCTCATTAGTTTAATATAGGTATCTACCTAGTTCTTAAGTGTAGAAAATATAAATAAATAATTTATCATTTCTTTAATTTATATTTCATATTTATTTTAGTATGTAATTATCCCTATGTTTACTGATAAAAAAGACGCTCCAATACATTGCTGTCATTCTGTAACATTGTAACTATGGTAATGACATGCCCTATGTTTACTAATAAAAAAAACTCCCGGTATATATATATATATATATATATATATATATATATATACCGGGAGTTTTTTTTATTAGTAAACATAGGGCAGGTCATTACCATAGTTACAGTGTTACAGAATGACAGCAATGTATTGGAGCGTCTTTTTTATCAGTAAACATAGGGATAATTACATACTAAAATAAATATACATTAAAGAAAAGATAAATTATTTATTTATATTTTCTACACTTAAGAACTAGGTAGATACCTACATTAAGCTAATGAGAATTTTTTTAAACGAATTAAATGCTCAAAATTGGAACCATTAACTTCTAAACAATATCCTAAACGATTATAAAAATAATTTATAGCATTTGCTGGGGAGTAATATTTTGGAAGCAGCACTAATTCGATTTTTTAATTGTTCAACATTCATTCTGTCACCATTGTACACATTATTTTTTAAGTGTCTACCTAGTTCTTAAATTCTCATTAGTTTAATATATCTACCTAGTTCTTAAGTGTAGAAAACATAAATAAATAATTTATCATTTCTTTAATTTATATTTCATATTTATTTTCGTATGTTAATTATCCCTATGTTTACTGATAAAAAAAACGCTCTAATGCATTGCTGTCATTCTGTAACACTGTAACTATGGTAATGACATGCCCTATGTTTACTTATAAAAAAAACTCTCTGTATATATATATATATATATATATATATATATATATATATATATATATATATATATATATATATAGTAACAAATTATGTATTTACCAAGTACCAAGATCTTTCAGGAACTGTTGAATATATTTCTATAGCTATATAAGAAATTAATAATGCACATAATTTAAAATTTAAAATAAAAGTATACCTATTTTGTTTATAAAGATAAAATAGGTGTGAAACGGACTATTTATAATTCAACGAATTTTTGTATATAGATATCACACGTATTAATAATTTATTCAATTATTATTATATTTTATATAAATGTAATTATTCCTAACTAATATTATTCTATAACACAAATCATAACATTCCATGTGATAATTCAATATTTCTATACACAAAAATGAGTTTATATATAATTTAATACTCATTTTGATTAGTTTATTATGAAAATTCTGTTTTCACAAGCATTATTCAACAAAAGATGATAACCATGACATTTGACAATGTATATTGTAAATATGTGACATTACTTTAGTAATTCAGGCTAATTGGGATTGGTACTGTTTCTAGTAAGATTAAATACTAGAAAATAGATTGTAAGGTTGTTTCACACATAAAATGTATCATGACTACTTCTTTACAAGATTTCTACCAGTTTTAATAACATATTAATGGTCAACTTTTGATTATGCATAGAATATGATATGATTTTAACGATATAAGCTTAATATTGTATTTTCACTTTAGTCTATGGTTGTATATTAGAAGAACACGATGAAAAAATTATACCCTTATGCTATATTGTCTCAAAATGCAATGGGGAACCATTTAAATTTTAGTAACGCACGTTATTTCCCCATTTACAAAAATATTACAAATAACCAAAAATATATTGTGTATGTTTATTCTATAAACTAAAAGGAGTCTATGTTTTTGTTGTGGTACTAATTGGTATTAATAATTTTAAATTATTAAAATTTTATTAATTTAATTTTGATAATGGCTTTTTCAGCTATTTCTAAAAGTTGCAATGTTTTATTTGACTTTATTGCATTAATGTGAAAACAATTTGAACTTATTCATACATACATACATAAAATCACGCTATCTCCGTAAAAAGGGTTAGGATGAACCCCCTAACACACTCATTATATATCAATTAACCAGCAATAAATCGTTTCTAAACATTTTAATAAACGGATACTTGGTTTAGCGTGTTTTAGATTATTTGTAACAGATTTTTTTTAATGAAAAGTTAAGACGATTAGGTAATTTTTATATTAAACACATACTAAACTGAAAGTATCCGTTTATTGAAATGTTTTAAATGCTGGTTAATTGATTTATAATGATTGTGTTAGGAATTATTATTCAAATTCTTATTGGTTGTTGTATATTAAATTGATAAGTAGGATATTGAAAGAGAATTAAGACTGTGACTGTGAAAAAATTAATCTAAGAAATAGGCGCAGTTTTTCCTTGGAGCCATAGGCGCCAGAATTTCTATAGTAACGGTTCTACACAACACTTTTTATTATACATACATTTTGGCATTTGAAATGAGTCAATGGAAAGTTAAAACGCATTTGAAATGTAATTTTATAATAAAACCAGAACATCAAAACAATGCATTAGTTACTGTATCTCATTAACGTGTGCAGCACTTCTGAATTTGTCTTTCTATGTATTTGTTTATAGTGCATTTATTCGATTGTTTATAAGAAACTATGTATTAAAGAACGTTTATTTAAAAAAAACTGTTACAAATAATCTAAAACACGCTAAACCAAGTATCCGTTTATTAAAATGTTTAGAAACGATTTATTGCTGGTTAATTGATATAATGAGTGTGTTAGGGGGTTTATCCTAACCCTTTTTACGGAGATAGCGTGATTTTATGTATGTATAAGTTCAAATGTTTTTCACATTAATGCAATAAAGTCAAATAAAACATTGCAACTTTTAGAAATAGCTGAAAAAGTCATTATCAAAATTAAGCTAAATTATGACCCTTCAAGTGGCTGTGGACCAAAAAGTATTGATTTTAAAAGATCATGCCCGTGGAAACATTTGATAAGGGCATCAAAATCTTCACTTTTTTCATAATTTCAAACAATTTCACCGAGGGGTAAAATATAGTTTTGTGCGGGGTCCTTTAATGACCAAAGTTCACGCCGGTTAAATAGAGGCGTTAATTACAAAGCATTTTTTTAAAATTAATTCATTTAGCAATATTTTATTTAGATTATACTTCTAAATCTTATTTCATTCTATTTTAACTGCATACAAATGGCCTCTGTGGCGTATTGACCACTAACAACCATCGTTGATGGCTGATAACCGCACAAACGATAAAAAATTATTTTATAGGTACCTAAAATTCGCATGATAGATTATGTAGTATGTACATACTTACTGCACAAAAATTTCCCCTGTAGTGTACTTTCCACAAACAGTGATGATGATTGACTTAACTGATAACCGCACACAGTATAATTTATATAATTATATACGAGTATATACAAACGACTAACAATACGTGTATGTAATATTTACAGCAAAAATTATTTAAAGTAGTACATTCTACAAACAACCAAGAATATATCTGTGTGCGGACAGCTGGTAACCGCACACACTGTATACATATCTACTCCAAAACATTATGTGAATTTACCATATCCACGTTGGGAAAAAAGACAACTGTTTCAATTCGTTGTGGCCGTTGTGGCATATTATCTACAACTCCTAAACATACTTTTCTAGAGAAAAAAAATCCAAAATTTTCTACAGTCTGTGTCACAATTCTTAGATTGTACTTGCAGGACGATTTTTCAAATTATTATTTTTTATTTGGTTCCATAAAGTTTCGACTGTTGATTTTATTAGAGATTGTGTAAAATGTATTGCAGTTTTTAATAAGTATAAGATACAGTACATTATACTTGCATTTAGAGTTTTATTAAAACTTTTGTACAACAAATAACGACATTGTTTACGTCTGGGCCAACTTCAATGAGCCGGGGCTCGTTTCAGTTTCAAATCCAGATAGGTACATTCCAGTTTACTGCACAAATATCTCGTCTGTAGTGTATTCTCCACGAACAGTCATGAGTGAGATGACTTAATATTATTTTATACAGATATATCTGCACAAAATATTTTCTGTGGTGATTTTTCACTTACAACTATATGAGTGCCTGTAGGTTGACAGCTGGTAAACGCACATGCGCTATGAAACATCTATACCGATGACTCACATACTGTGAGGGTGCCATATACTAAGTAGGTAAAAGGCACGATAAACATGTATTTGTGCATAAAATGGCCACTAACGCTACTTTAAACATAAATAAAGACACTTACAGTTGAGTTACCGTCTTGTCTCTGGAACTAGAAGATCGGGGGGGGGGGGCTAGTCAGAAAAGGAGACTCTACGATTGGAAACAGCAGCCAGCAAAATGAACCGTCGATCAGAAATGAGCAAGTCTGAAAATGCAAGAAAAATTACATTCATAATGATATTCAAACTTGCAAATTTAAAACTGTAAAGTATGAGCATCGTATGAGAAGTTGTTTAGGAACGCAGCTTGCCTATTTTTTGAGCGGATTCACGTATTTTGATGTTATTTTTTAAATATTTCCGCAGTAACTCCGCACAACTTCACAAATGCAATACAATATAAATAATAGTTTATTTTTTATAAAACATTAAATTCAATTACGGCTAAACCAGTGCAGTGACTAACTAAATAGGAGCATTCACACGTCCTACTTTCAAGCATTGTGAATGCTCGTATTTAGTTAGATGTATTCAAACTTTCTTAAACGTAAACATATTATAATATAAACCTTAAAACTAAATGCGTATGTGAATGCAGCTTAAGTTTCATGTAAATTGTACTAAATTACAAATAAATTAATAAGCCTCATACAAATGTCATAATAAAACGCTTACCTTCCATATTAAGATGCACTAGGTTCATGAACAGCTGCAGATGATAACCAATGTAGTGATTACAACTCCAGAACTCTTGAAGAGGCTTCAATTCCTTGCATCCGCCAAGAATGTAATAAGATACAACAGGAGGATCAATTCGCTTTTGAAGATCCGATATCCAAATTCTACGGTTTGTGAGCTCTGGAATCCACACAAGCAATGTAACAATTACATACCAAGCAAAAGCAAACAATAAATAAAACTGATTAATTACCTTCCATGCATGGTCCTACTGAAGAAATGCATCTTCTTCAAACACTACAACTACAAGAAGATGCCAAAACTGCACTCACAATGGCGTCATTAACTTCAATGCCATGCCAGGTCGAATACCATCACCATTCTGTAAAATTTTACAATATATTTTGTGCTTTTGGCAAAAATAATACACCGTTTATTGCGTAAAATTATGCTGATTAATAATCCGCGAACAGATTTTAATTATCTAGTACCTTTTACGAGAAATAATTATTTTAGCAAAATTTCGAGGTCAAGTCTTACACAAGAACATGTTTCGACGTTTCTGATTGGCCCATTTATCGCGCTGGCATTGGTTTTTAAAAACGAAACGATGCTTCTGATTGGCTGAAATTATTGCGCTCATTGGTTACTCAAAGCGGGCTATATGAAATAAAATAACACCCGACAATAATTATTATTTATTACATTTTGAAACAATCAAAAACTATTAAAATATGCGCATAAAAATAACTAAATATATGTGTATGTGGTAAATTTAATTTTCGGCATGAAATAGTATATTACATAATGAGCAAGGAATTTATTGATATCCTGTGAATGAGAATGTTGACGCACGGCCATAAATATTAAACATTTTATTCATGAATGTATTTTGATGAATGAATATCGTCTATTCAGCACTCTTCTTTAACTAATGAAGCTTCTGTAATTACCACAGAAACATTTTTTCTTTTTTTATTTACAAATGGAAACATGCGTTTCACTTTGTTTGTTATTTTTAAAGAAGCTTCCTTAACTTAGAGAAGATTGCTGAATACGGCCCAGTATTTTTTTATCAACATTAGCAAATGGAATGAGAAAATAGCAATTTTGAACTGGTATCTACGTTTACAGACAGACACTGAGATCTGTGAATTTTAAAGTTGATGAAACATAGTACAAAGTATGTCAGTAAACTTACGTTTTACAATCCGTATTCATCAATAGTTTTTCAGGGACTGTCGATGCTTGAAGAACCGTAGAAGATGCTTCCACAGGAGTTATAATTTATTAATTAATAATTTCCGAAGACGGCGTTTGATGAAAGATCCACGATGTGTGAAGATGTTGTCCAGCTAAAAAATTAAAACCGAATTAGTCAAAGCAGAGAAACTGTTTGAAGTATTACCTTTTATTGTAGTAGACTATTTCCCATACGGTTTAAGTAATTAAATTATAATGAATGACGTACTAAAGTGAAAATGACCCGATACATTTTAAAACGTGTACTATAATTTATTATAAAATTATTACAAATTTCTAACTGAATTGTTCTTGTGTGTCGAATTTTGGTGTTTGGTGTTTTACTATATACGCGAGTGCTTGTTGACCCTAAAATATTATTTTTGCTATCATTTTATTTGGGAAATAGTCTAATAAAATATAACTAGGTCCTATTATCGTGCAGGTAAAATTGTACTAAGGTAACGATAGAAAATTGAATGATCAGCTAAGAATCTTGATCATTTATCTTGAAATGTTACCAATAAAATTTTACTGGCAAAATAATGTTATCTAGATTATATTACTATTGACTATGAACTAGTTTTTTTATATAAATTACACTGGCAAATGTTATCATCAATTTGTAAGTAACGCAATGTACACAGACAGAATTGTGTTTTAGTTTGCAAAAATACTAAACATAGCTATTTAAATGAAGTAAAAATACCAGTGTGTCTGTAAAAATATTTTTAAAATAATAAAATGCACAAACTAGTTTATTTCATCTTTAAAATTATTTTAAAACTGTTTTCATGAAATTGAATATTTTAAATCACAATTTTGCGCTGTTATATTGTAGTTGAACTTTCTGTAAATTATTGTGTTAAAATTTGTGTAAAGGAGAGAATGTACAAAATTAAATAACGATTTTATTTAATATATTGTGTAAATAAATAACACAAATTGTTGTGTTTATACTTTATTTAGAATGGTGTCCATTTTTTCTTACTTATAAATTCGTCATCTCATAAGCAGAGATTACAATTATATCTTTAAAATGTCAACAATTTTTAATTTTTAAACAGTATAACTGTTTTATATATCTATTCACTTTTAAATTTTAATAAGACTGATAAATACGAACTAGAAATGTGAAATAAAGTGTTCAGTTAAAAATTAGACCTTTACGCACTTCACTATCATACAAACTAATTCCTAGTTACCACAAATTATTAGGAATGTTGAGTTCTACTCTAAAAGGAGGTCAAATATAGACTAGATTCGATATAACTATTTAACAAATCGTATTTTTTGCAACCAGGTGATTTTAATCGTTGATTTAATCTATGAGTATTCACAAAAGAAAATAACTCGATTAGATATTAGATATCTGCTTAAAATGAACAACCAATTTGTAATTCAATTGTTACACTTTAACAATTTGCTTAGATGTTAAATTAGCAATTTTTCTTTAATTTAATTAACAACTGAGTTACAAAATAGGGTCGTAAGAAATAACAAGCAGTTGAGTATCATTGTTTTTAACTTTTTATAAATTATATTAAAGAAAATTGCTTAAAAATTATTCACAACTATACGACATACAAAAAAACTTAAACATTTTTAAAGCTCGAAATACTGAACAGAAAATAAAAGTACTTATACATGAAAATTAAACAAAATAAATAAAACAATAATTGATACAAAAATCTAATGATCGTTCTATTTTTTTAAATAGACTTTAGTCAACTACTCGTTAATCAAGTTATTAAATTTAGCGGTTTATTTTCTGAGTGAATACAATTTTAAAACGCCTGTATATTTACTAAATGACAGTACTGGTCAGAAAATAGAAATCTATATCACATCAAAGGAAAATTACACTTCTATGAACAATATTAAAGGGTGCTACTTTATATCTATCCTCTACAAAATTATCTTGATAAAATTTGGTGTGAGATGTCAACCTTATATTCATGATTCGTGCAAAATGATTTTCTTTATTGTGTAGTTTGTGCCGTGTGGCAAATGACAGTGAATTGTTGAAATTATTAACTAATCAACAAATAAATTGAGTTGGACTCATTTTAACCACCCTCAAAGTGATTTAATAATCTAATTTAATTTACAAAGCTCATGATATAAGTTGGATGGAAGAATATTAATTTAATTTGGTTCATTTTTATTGAATTGAATAGTAAAAAATACAGATCTGTTAAATTGTTAATAATTGACAAATCAGCATATTATATTTGCAGTGATTGTAAAAGCAATGAGCATTGATATTATTGCAATATTTTATTAGATAACTATTGTAAAGATCTGTAGTATTTACTAATAATGTTTTGAGAGCAGCATAAAATGAGAAAATCCCAAATATCACATAATACCATAAAGATAAACGACTTCTTTGTCAATTAGAAGTCAAGATCTTTTATCAGTAACAACAATTTGATAAAACAATCAGAGCACACAAGTTACTTCAACAGTAACAGAAAGTTAAATAGATCAGCTGTTTATAAATCGAATAAAATCAGTAGAACCGAGAGAAATTAGCAGAGCGTCACAGCCGACAAGAGCAAGAAAGGCAACAGCATTAGCATAACGTTTAAGTTTATAGGGACACTGGATAAGTCTCACCGATCCTGAGGTATCCGGGTGCCACGAAGCACCTTGCTTAGCTGCAAGATAATTACCGAAAATCAGTAAATGCGAACTACTACTCTACTTCTAGTCGCTACAGCCAAGTGAAGACGATGACTATTTAATTTTTTCACGACATGCGGAGAAAACGCAATTTTCTTCTCGCGAAATAGTGAGGAAAGTAGGTTTTCCCTCTCTAGAGAGGAAAGTAAGTAGTGTTACCACCAGTGTTATTTTACGATGAAATATATTTATAGTGATATACTGTAAACTATTATTTTACAATTATTATTTTTCTATTATTTCACTATTTTACAACTTAAATTTAATTTGGCATATTGGCTGCATTTCGTTGTTTTCAAACGTCATTCTGACAGATGACAGTTATAACCTAACTTCTAGTTATGTGTTTCTTCTACATTTACAATGTTTTTAAATATGTCGTGAAAAAAATGTTGTGTCTAACACGAGAGGAAAGCTCTTTTTCCACTCTTGCTCGACTGCCTCACTCGCTTCGCTCGTGACACAATCTTCGAGCTCGAGTGGGAAAAAGAAGCGCTTTCCTCTCTAGTTGTACTATTAACTTGAAGTTAAGCAGTTAAGAATAGACAGCGAATCTTAAAATGTATTTTTACGAAGCAAAACAAAAACCGATTAAGCTCGATCCAATAGATAAACTATTGAAAAACCTGACTTGTTCTCGTATACGACATTATACAATATCTAGAACGAAAACATGAACGAGAAACAAAATAAGAAAAATGTTGTTTATATTCCGGTTTTGTTTTGGGAAATTATAAATCCGAAATATTTCACTTTTAAAACATGTAAAAAAGACGGAAGCCTGTATAATTTGAATGTCTCAGAAGAACGTTTCAACAATGGATGAAGTTAATACGAGAAAGATAAACCCAAACCTATTGAAATGAATCAAAAATATAAAAGCCCACCCACCCAAGTAAAATACTTGTTAATTTTCATATAAAAATGTATGATTAGACTTAGAAAATACCGAAAATATGTATATAGTATTTCGTGAAATAAAAAATACATTTGCTATAAACCTTCGTAGTATAATGTTTATTTTGGCGGATAGTCGAGTGCGCCACGTGACTGATTGTTATTATGACAACTCAGGTTCGAATACATTTCAGTTTAACTGCACAAAAATCTGTCCTTCTATTGTGTAATCATTGCAGTAGGTAGTTTGAAGTGAAGAGTCGGGCGGAGCTAATTTTTGTGTACTACACATATTACACAATTTGATCTAGTACCACTTGCTATAATGCATTTCACACCATAACAACATAAGTAACGAGAACGACAAACAGAACACTGAATACAGCACAACTATCAAAACAAATTATCCACTAAGGGATGCAAACATCAGTATGAGAAAATTCCTGACAGATGTTTCTGAGATAGAGAGTAGAGAAGTTTTCTTTTTCTTTCATCTATACATCTTTATCTAAGACCAAAATTTGTAGTTCGCGAAATCGACTCTTCATTTTAATAGTACTGTATCAAACATGATACTAGTTAGTTGACGTTTAATAGCTGCACACCCGGTATAATACATATCTACACCGATAACTCACAATCTGTGAGGTTGCCACATTCAAGTTTGGGCAAATGGCGTTTTATTTATGTATAATATACTAATAAATAAATGTACAAGATTCCATATGTACTTGAGTAGTAACTTCACTTGGCTGTATCGACTATTTACTTTATACTACAACTGAATAACTAACCCATGATTCACGAAACAGGTTAACATAAATATTAAAATGTAATTTTGTACATTTAATTATCAATCGTAAAATTCAATAGAATAATCAAAGATTTAATGTTGTCACTGTGAATTGTAGCATTGTTCCACATAAGCCAAAATGCGTGCATTTGTAATTAGTAATTGAAATTTATAATTTGGTAGCTCAGAATGCAGTTCTATAAAATATTACTTATCTAAATAATTAGATACCTGTTTCATGAACCACCTATGTCAATAAATTTTGAAGAATTTAGATTATTGGTTCACTAGCTTTCTTTACAAAACCTAATTATGTAATGAATAAATTAACTGAGCAGAAATTTTAAAATTTAGTACGAAAGAAAAGCTAGCACCTTAAACAAATGAACTTTCAATCGTAACAATTAACCACATAATCTAATAAAAAATGAAGCACCTACACAATTCTAAATCCAATAAGTTCTCTTACTGCATGTTGTAAAAAAGCTTTGATTAACAATCTATCACAACTTATAACACTGCATTGCTTACCTGAAACTGTGATTCGGTGTCGACGGTACCAACGACGGCCACGACCTGGTACTGGCGCGCTTTCATGGCCAGCTCCGACTTCCGGATGAGCCGTAGCGCCGCTGGGGCGGTGCTGGTGTCTGCCAGTTGCCCCATTTGGTACGGGGAGTGGCTCGGGTCCAGCACCAGCAGGGATATTGAACCGTCGCGGAGTTGCTCTACCCCCATTATTGTTCGGCTGTGGCCTGGAAATATATATCAGATATTATGAACATTTTCAATGGTAAATTTTATTTATGTTGGGTGATCACGATCAATATATCTGAAATTTAATTTTTTTCTTGAAGTTCTGAAACAACCTGTATATTTATACCGATGACTCACAGTATGTGAGCTGCTATACCCAAATTTGGTAAAGGCATAATTATGTATACTTCATAAAAAGCACAATAATTGATTTTGCAAATTAAAAAAATATTTTTTATTCGTGATTACGATAAATATACATGTAGAATCTGCCATTTATTTTGCGAAACATTCTGTACAATATATACCGACTAGTCACAGTATGTGAGATTGCCATACCCAAGTTGGGTAAAGGTTGTGCCGTTGCCGGCAATTTAAAATATAAGATAACATTGCTGGAAATCATTATTCCTTGGCTGCTTGGGTGATAAATTGAAAAAACAGTACTGGTAATTCAGCCAATATATTTGAAATTACACTCTAAACGTTTTGATTCTACCAGAATCATCTTCAGGAGAGTGGAGTCAATTTGAAAAATTAATTGCTTTTTTACACATTTTAAAGCAATTAATTTTACAAATTGACTCCACTTTCCTGAAGATGATTCTGGTAGAATCGAAACGTTGAGAGTGATTTCCAATAAATTTATGCTTATTATTAAATAAAATTAGTTTCTTGATTTTTAGTTGATTCTTATGATTATAGATCACCGATTAGTTTTTATAAAAGTAAGAAACCCCCACTGGAAAACTTAAAATGCCACAATATTTTAACTTTTGGCAATATTTCCATTTTTAAGTCTTTACAATCTTTACAACTTTCCAGTAATATTCCCAAAGTGGTAACATTGCCCATTCTAAATATTGCTGATGGCACATTGCTACTTGCAGTTGCATACATACGCCCTGTGCGAATGACTCAAGGTCTCAAAAAATAGATTATGCACAGTGACAACATTGCTGGAAATATTGTCGGCAATATTTCTATATTTCGAGAAATATTCATTTTTAATGCTCCAATATTTATAAGGCTCTAAGCAACTTTCCGGGCATATTTCCAATATGACAATATTGCCGATGGCACATAGCTAAGTATAGATGGTCGAGTGAGTTATGCGACTAACTGTGATTCTTACAGCTAAGACAGGAACATATTTCCGTTCAACTGCATAAAAATCTTCCCTGTGATGTACCTACTCTCTAGTTACAAACATGATTATCTGAGTTATATTTACCGATGACTTAGGTACAGGATGCCATACCCAAGTTGGGTAAAAAGCGTAATAGATACGTATGGGTCTTTTAAAATTAATTAATTTTTTATTTTTCTTACCTTGATGTTGTAAATAAAGTGGTGGAATAAAATCGCCGCCATTTTGGAAATAACGTAGAACCCATAAAAATAATTCTGGATGAGTGCCGTCTGGACCCGTTGGTTTATGAAAATCGACTAGCTGACACCTATAAATTTTAATTTCAATTATTAACTCGTACTTTTATTATTATTAATATTAACAATTAAATGAAAATAATTTCCACTCCACTACTACTAACAATCACAAATTGGTGGCTGGTAACCGCACACAAGGTAAAGTATATCTATTTTAAATTTAAGAAAACAGTGCGTTACAAACTTATTTAAATTTTATTTAATCATTTAGCGATCGATTTCGTTTGCATAAACATCATCAGGCTAAGCGAAATCGATCGCCAAATAAATAAATAAAATTTAAATCAGTTTGTAACACACTGTGTTTTCTTAAATTTATAATAGAATATTTTACCATAGTAGCAAATTAGCAATCAGTCAATTATATTGAAAGGAGACCTCAAAAATGAGTTATTGCCATGAAAAAAGTTTTCAAAAAGTTAATAGTTCTATAAATATTTGAGATATCTACGTCACAATAATGCGTTTTACGTGTATTCTCACTTACAGTAATAAAGAAACTACCAAATTGTATTTTATATTTTGTAACATTTAGAAACAGTTGATTTTACATAAGTAGATTTTAATTCCAGCCCCATGGTTTGAGAATATTGTCAGCTATACATCTACGTCACACAAACTTTAAAAATTAATTACAGCTTTATTAAGAACAATTAAGGCTTATTAGTACTCTCAATCGCTTTCAAATATCATGAAGTTTCAATAAAAAACTTTTTTTTAAATGGTAAACTACCCGGAAAAACAAAACAATAGCAAAACCTCCACTCACTTAATCCTCAAGCTGCTCATCAGCGTCACCACCTCCGTAGCGCCGATCCACTTCCTGGTGTTGTAGAGCTTGCAGCCGAGCTGCTCGGAGCCCTGGAGGTCGAAGCCCTGGGCCCAGGCCTGCTCGATGAGGCTCTGCAGGCGCGAGATGCTCGGCACGGCGGATCTGGGGGGGCGTTGGCCCTGCCAGGCGCGGTAGAGCAGCTCGTTGTAGCCGGTGTGCGTCAGCAGCGAGGAGATCAGCATCTGCGTGTTGCGGTAGCCGCAGCCCCAGCCCCGGTCGCCGTAGCTCGCGGCGTAGTGGTCCACGCACGTGCAGGTCGATGTGCGCGACACCTGCGGGCTGGAGAGGCTCACGGCGCGCACGCGGCCCACCTAGAAGAGGATGAGGTTCATTACGAACGGTAAAAGATTTACAAACAGATAAATAAACAATAAAACAACATGGAATCAAGAAATCAGACCAGCAATTGAACGAAGAGACGATTCATTTATTCAGCTGGTAACAAGATTTACTCCAAATTATAGAATGGTAGATGCTAGTATTATAATGCAATATAAATACTTCGACCAATTCGCCTCTCAATCCCTGCGACGACCTTTTCAAATTCAAAATTCAAAGCGGCATTGGACTATATTTAAGACCTTTTTAAATCCTTTATATTAACTTCACCGTCTTGTCGTGGTCAAAAAAACAAAAGTCAAAAATGACCCACTTCCCGGGATCCTATCGAGCTGAAATTTTGGAAATAGACTTTCGTCACCTAACAATGCACTTTGGCAAAATTTCTGATTCTCCGCCATCTTGAAACGAAATGGCGGCTAGCTATCTCAAAATGTACTGCACCGATCAAATTTGGTACAGTAATAGCCAAGGATCTAACTAATGATATAGATATATTAAAATGTCAGTCCGCCATCTTGAAACAAAATGGCGGACATATATCTCAAAATGTACTGTTACTATTGCGTTCAAATTTGGTACAGTAATAGCTAAGAATTTGTTTTGAAACATAGGTAAGTATATTAAAATGTTAGTCCGCCATATTGAAACAAAATGGCAGCTAGCTATCTCAAAATGTACTTCACCGATCTGGTTCATAAACAAAAATTTAAGTAAATATCGATCGAGTCTCTTATAATAAAGGATTTATAGTGAAAAACTTTGTTTTTACGGGTTCGTTTTTTCACACGATCCGTTTTTTCGCCGTTTACGACACGACTTCGTGCATTACAGAGATGGAAAGTACACGACTTTTCGTCCAAGAATACTAGGAACAAACTACGGCGCTTTAATAAAATTCTAGAATATTCATATACAGGAATAGAAAATTTATTATGTAACAAAATCCAACAGTAAAAGATTCATTCACAGGAAAATGCAATCTAGAACTTTAGATTCGGCATAAATGCAATCATAGGAAGATGCAAACACTAACAACCTTGTGTACCTGTGAGTTGATAATAACCAAACACACGGTGTAATACACATATTTGTACCGTTGCCAGGCCCAAGTTGGGTAAAAGGTATGGTAGATATTTGTATGTATGTATGAACGTCGCGGTCATAATTTTTCATCAACACATCAACAGAAATATAATGTACGTCTAATCTGCACCACGTATAAACAACAACTGATAAACAATAAACTTGTGTTACGTAAATCATTTCTATACAAACTCCTAATAAATGAAATTAAGAACCGAAGGTTACTGCCAAATATAATTAAAAAATGTAGTTGAAGACATGTCATGTTGTTCATAAGATAAACGTGCGATTTTAGGACAAGATAATGAAAGAGTTTTTTCATTAATTAGTTCTGGGTCTAATTAATACCCAAACTATAATGACTACAGAAACATATAACGATTTTTGATAAACCGTACAAAACAAAGTACTAGAACATTCTACAGAAATTTAAATAAGAAGATATTTTTATTTATGTGCTGCAATTTGCATTAATAATATTTTTTAACTCCTGCTATGTTATGGCTATGATGCGATGTTTTTTTAATACATAATAAAAAATAAAATTGTTATGACTTACAATTCCTCTGGTGACGGAGCTGCCATCATCAATGCCGCAACTTTCTGCTGCTCGTAGATCCAACTGTCTTTCATAATAATCCGAAACACTCATTTCGCCTGCATAAACAGCTCGTTGCATATTTGTTACACTTTGCTCTCGGAAATTACCTTGGTTGTCCATCCCGTACTGCGCCTATGAAAAACAAAATAACAGACACATTAGACTTCGCTCCATCGGTTGTTTTTTAAGGAATAATTTATAAAATATTTTATCTACGACTTAAACTTAAACATAACAATATTTTGCAAAGAACGCACATTCGTAAATTTAAGATTTCTAACAGCAGCTATTTCTAATTTAGCTACATCTACACAGACATACATTATATCAACTCAACTAAACTTGTGTATTCTATCAGTAGACGTATAGATAATGTATTATATCGTGTGTGCGGTTACCAGCTTTCAACTCACGGGTACTCATGGTCATGGTTGTTAGTGGAAGAAAGGAAGATATTTTTGCTGAAATTTGTACGTAATTGAATTCGAACCTGAGTTGTCAGCCGGTCACGTTACGCACCCAGCTATACGCGTCTAATACTGTTTATAAAAATAATCGTATAATGAATGCATTATTCAATAGTAGTAGATAAAATAATTATTTATCGTTATTTTACTTTATTATTGCAGTCCAGTTTAATTACACAAAAATCCCCCCTATGAATAAATAATAAAAATAAAAAAAGTTATGGATGAATAAAGCTCATTAACGAACTTGAAGTTAGTTTTTGGCTCAAGATCTTAAATATAAAATTTCAGTCCAAAATTCCATAGCGTTTTTAAGTTCTCCAACATCCAGGCAGCGTGAGGCAGACCTACAGACTGACAGACCGACTTTAAATCATGATTTTTTGGTTCAGTAGGGTCTAAATCGTGAAGATTCATCAAAATCTCGAACTGTCAAAAATCACAATAGGGTACTTTACCATAGAAGCAAATTAACAATCCAGTCAATTATATTGAAAGGAGACCTCAAAAATGAGTTATTGACATGAAAAAAGTTTTCAGAAAGTTAATAGTTCTTTAAATATTTGAGATTTTACGTATCGATACTACGTCACAATGCGTTTCACGTGTATTCTTACTTACAGTAATAAAGAAACTATCTTTATTTTATATTTGGAACATTTAGAAACAGTTGATTTTACATGAGTACATTTTAATTCCAGCCCCATGGTTTGAGAAGATTTTCAGCTATACATCTACGTCACACAAACTTTAAAAATTAATTACAGCTTTATTAAGAACAATTAAGGCTTATCAGTACTCTCAATCGCTTTCAAATATCATGAAGTTTCAATAAAAAACTTTTTTTTAAATGGTAAACTACCCTATTACAATACTTCTCTCTATTACATAGGCCAGGGAAGTAAAAAATCATGCAAATAGCCTATTGTGCGAGGCTGTCATTTGTCATATCCAATTTGGATAAAAACGCACGACAGACAGCAATAAAAATAACTTCTCACCCTCAGCATCTCGAACTCGCGTTGCTCCTGCACCCGCCTGGCCTCCCTGTCCACCTCCCTGCTGGGGCTGGGCACCGGGAAGTGCGCCTCGATGTGCTTGGCCGCCGTGTCGGGGTCGAGCTCCACGGCGCACACGGGGCACGTGTTCAGTGCGGGGGACGCAGGGCTGAGGATGTCCCGGTGCTCGATGTTCACGTGCAGCTCCAGGTCCGACACCGAGTCGAACGCCTGCGTGCACAGCGGGCACATCGGCTGGTTCACGTCGTGGTTGCTGGCCTGGTTGCTCGCGGGGCCCACCGACGGCGACGTCAGGTCGAAGTGCTCCCGGTTCACGTGCTCTTGTAAGCGACTGGGGCTGCTGCTGCTGTGGGGACACATGGGGCACTGAAAGGAGATGCTTGTTAGTGTAATTTTATAAATTCTAACACTTAATACTAAAATGTATTATTATTTATTTATTTATTTACTACTGGACAGGACAAAGTCCCAATTAAGGAGTGTATATAATCGAATTCAAAAAAAATGCCAAGAATATACGAAGAAGTATAATACAACTGAGCAATGAGTAAATATGCGGTATATTAATGCATTTGTCTTATTTTTACCTTCCGCTTACCTGTAAAGGAAGGTATTGGAATCATGCAAAAAATCGAGTTGTGAGTTTTAAGTGGATGAGCACGAATTAGGGTCCTTACAACTCATTTTTGATAGTTTCTCGATGATGTCTGTATGTATGTGTGTGTGTGTGTGTGTGTGCGTGTGTGTGTATGTGTGTGGTCCGGGCCGATGCCGGATGTCGCATAACTCAAATATGAATTACCCAAAAATTTTGATATTTGGTATTTTACAATTGTATACGAATAGGAAGAGCTCATTAGATTTTGGTACAAATATCTTACCCGGAAGTGATATTTTTTGAAGATTGAAAAAGATAATTGTCAAAAATTTATATAAATTTGGATAAATATAGTATTTATTTGCAATAAGGATAAGAAGCAAAGTTATTTGCAACTCACTTTCTAAAAAAATTGTCTTTATCTGGTAGCATTAAAGAACTGCAGTAAAATTTAAAAAATAAATTTATCAAATAAAACGATAAAATCTTGTAATCCATGTTCGGTTGATTTTTGTTTCTGCGTAAAAAATATTGACAGGTGAGACGGGTGACAAGTTGACATACTAGCGCCATATAAGTCATAAGTCAGATATTAAATGTAGTAATTGAACGGAGGATGGCTTCAACACAGAAGAGTTTTCTTGTGAATGAATCTTTTGATTCAGGTGATACTAATTTCTGTGTTTGAATATTTTAGATTTTTATTTTTATATTTTAAATGGGCAACGGATTGTACGTATACATTTCTGTTTAAAGTGTAGATATGGCGGAAGGTTGTGTGATGGCCACGTCAGATTTTTATAGTTAAACTAGCTGAGGTGTGTACCCGGCGTTGCCCGGATAAAAGAAAGTTTTGTTTATCCCCACCCCCGGAAGTCCAATCGAATTAAAACATCCCTGACAATCTGATT
This sequence comes from Agonum fuliginosum, assembly GCA_947534325.1. Classification (NCBI taxonomy): domain Eukaryota; kingdom Metazoa; phylum Arthropoda; class Insecta; order Coleoptera; family Carabidae; genus Agonum; species Agonum fuliginosum. The sequence goes on from OX384036.1 coordinate 22,104,644, forward strand.
TTGGTCAAAACAGACAAACGGTCTAGGTTCTAGATTTTTCCCCCACCCCTAATGGTCCGAACGAATTTATACATATTTTTTATTATTATATTTTCATAGTAAAGTACATTTAGTTTCGTTGCGTCCGTTAGAGCGACTTTTAATTTTTACCTCCATCCCTAGTGGTCCGATCGCAGTCAAACATACCTTAAAATCTGATCCTGGTCAAAAGAGACCTGCATGCAAAATTTCATAAGGATCGGGACAAACTGTCTAGGTGTACATTCAGTTTTATATATTAGATGACTGAAGAATACTATACAATTTTTCCTAGAAATATGTCTAACTTCACAGCCTGTAAAGGGCTAATTTAAACGCTTGGAGTTAATTTGTATACTTCATTTACGTGCTTCGTTGATTGCTTAAAAAATCCGGATGTACCTTTTTGAAATTTTATTTAAAATATTTTTTTGCAGCCTTTGCAATAGTACACATAGGTACTTATATTATTTTTAGTAATTTTTGTATTAAATAATATCATGAATTCGGAAAATTACTTTAAATCTATAAATTTCTCTACATTACAATAATTATATTAATTAAAAAGAAGTGCATTAGATTTAAATAGACCTGCACGGAAGTCATTTTTAATATGAAAGTAGCAACTAGCTGTTCCTCTTAAGATAATATCATTTAATTTACTTAATTATTAAAATAAACGAAAATAGAAATCATAAATGCATGCACTTAACTTGTAAATCTACCTGTAATGTGCTGGCAGGGCTCTTAAGTTTCAGCGCTAAGTTATTCCGTAAAGGTGATCCCTGGGGATGATTTGATTGTTTAGGACTAATTTCTCCACCCCCGTTTACTATATTCGTTGCTAAGTTGATATTATTTACGCCTCCACTAGCGCCCCAATCATCTGGACTGTAGCTGTGGCCATTCGTCATAGTGTTGGAATCTCTGCAAAAAAAACAAAAGCATAGTAAGTAATAGAGATTATATTCTATATTGGTGCACATAAAAATCAATATGCATATTTTATTTTTAACTTCAATCGCGAGATATTAATATAGAGGTTTGACCCCTAATGGTTCACACAAGGATTCTGTGAAGATTCTTTCATGCTTCTGAATCTTGGAAAAAAATAAATTCACGGTTTTGAGCAATCAATGAATTAGAAATTTTTCTTTTCCAAAACTCATTGAAGATTCAATTTAGCGGCACCACAATCTGAATGGCAATTCTCACTACAAGCATGAAAGAATCTTCAAAGACTTTTTGTGTGAACAAGACATAATAAGTAATGATTTATTTTAATTCTACACAAACAGCAGGGACTCGAATCGAACCGGAACAGAAGCGAAAACCGGATAACGAACCGCAGCTATTTTAGCGAACTATGGACTGAAGCAAACCTATAACCGGAGCACGGTTTAAAGTATTTATTGAAATTCGACGATTTTTCATCAAAATGCTAATAAATTTTTATGAAAATTGTAGTATTTTCTACGGTTTAATCTCGGCTTTAGCAGTTTTAAATTTTTAAAGAAATTTATTATGTTAGTACAAAATTGTAACGATTTTTTAAATTAATTGCTGATTCATTTAAAAAGAAATATGATAACCGGCACAAAACCGAATCCCCTAAATCACAGCGAATCGCGAACCGAATCTGAACCGTTATTTTGTGCGGTTCTAGTCTCTGATAAACAGTTTTCTGAATTAAACTGTGGTTGTTGTTTGATAATCTAATGATTAAATGATAACATATCTTACGAAGGGCTATTATCCTCGTCAATGAAGGTCATTAGTTCCGCTTCCGGGGTCAAAAAATCCAAATGAGCCTGGTTGACATGTATTAACAGCTCAGCTGACGAAACTGCAGCCAGTTCGCAAAACGGGCAAGTGGCATGCCCCTCAACATGAACTGTCTTGGTGTGAGTTCTCATTTCCTCTTCTGTCATGCCTTCGACCCCGCATATTTCGCACGAATAATTCATATCTGATATGTTACTTGCCATTTTCACTGTCACTCTTCTGTATAAAACTCACTGTAAAATTCACTCTAAATTACAACCTACAAAAGAGTGTGTTAGGAGAATTCTTATATAATAATAAATCAATGAAAACCTCTATGTGCATTTCCTTGTATAAAAAACTAGGTAAGATTCGATTGGCGCTGAAGATGAATGAATGTTGCAAAGTTACTGTTTCTGTTGATGATGTTTAGGTTTTGGAGCAGGAATGACAAATATTTGAGACATCTCAACGGCCCATGGACAGCTAGCAACCGCAGTGCTTAGCTGCAATGCAAGCTGACAGCATTTCCGTGACGTTGGGCTCGTGTCTCTAATTTATTTGGGTGCGTTCAGAAAATAAAACTTTTTTTATGCCTCATTACCATAAAATGTAGAGCAACCATAATTCTCATTCAAAACAATACGAAATTTCCATAATAATTATATTGTAATAAAACTTAATCATTTATTTGTTACAATGTAATAAATAAAATCAGATTCGAGGATACCTGTTCCGAATGCACTTGGTGGCGCTCCGACGCCAGCCCGTTTTACACACATAAAATATAAACTTAAATTTAGAGCATATTTATAAATTAGTTTATGTTTATAATTTTGATTTTGGTTTACACCAAAACATTTTCGACGTTTAAAAATAGTCCACCTAACCGTAAGTGAATAATACATAGAAATAGCCAGGTAAAATTTAAATACGACACAACAACAATAAATAAGGAACAACATTTACATAGAATAAAATCAGAATAATTGACATAACATTTTAATTGTGTTTAAACCACTCTTGATAACAGCACGTAGCAACCAATAGAATCACAAGAATCTATCTGTCAAAATTCTTTCGTTATTTCAGAGTATACAACACCTTCTTTTACAACGTTTAACTGCAAACTGAAATGTTCTAATACAAATTTTTCGTTATTGTAAACTAGATTCGCGCCAATCAGAAAGCTGGAATCGTCCATTCTTAACTAGAATAGATTAAAGATAAACTTGTAATTAGGTACTGTTAATTTACGCATCATATTAATTTTATTGGCTTACAATGAAATAGTAGGCTAGGCGAAAAACAAATGAGGGTAGCAAATGCAGCTAGCGCAATGCAACATTCAACTGTTTTGAGTTGAGTTTTGACAGCTGACAGCTGACACTAGTGAAACACCTGACTGTCTGAATCAGCAGGTGGTATTAACTGAACGCACCCAAATGCAAGGCAATACTGGCCTAAATTTATAAATTTAATTTTATACTTTAGCAAATTATTTATAAACAATGCTCAATAAATATAAATAAATATATTCCTCAATAAATTGTATTTATTTTGAATTAATTTGTTGTATAAAATGGCTGAATAAAAAAGTTTCTCCTACGATTGTCTGCAGTTTTAATGAAATATTTAAAATAATGAAAATGAAATGGAAATGACTTTGAATTAGGCGAAAACCAGGCCAAGCGTATCAAGTTCAATGTCTCTTATTAAAACGAGAAAGGAAAACGTCCTTTATTCATTGGATATCAGTCCATTGAACGTATAATGACGCCGGGTTGACCTTTGCGTCCCTAAGATTGTGTATTTTTTAACCTTTATATATTTAACTAACTTATATTCCTCTACTCGATAACCAGTGGCCAAATTGTTCGTACACACAGACCGCAGAGGTTCTAAATTTTTATAATTAACACGTCATGTTCTCGGCGTAAGGTCTGCCCACATATCGCTCTATTTTTCTAACAGTTTATATCAAAAATTAATAAGTGCTTCAAAATGGGAGAGAAAAAAGACGTACCAAAGTATATGAAATTCGTTTTTGGGGGTACAGCAGGGTAAGTAAAGTGGTTTAATTCATGTATTTTGTTAGTGTTATACCCTAGATAGCTATTTTTCCCTTTCTCCCCATAGAGGGATGAATATGCAGCCTCATCGCCCACAAAAGCGGGAGGATTTAAAAGTACTCCCTTTTAAAACTTTCCAACTTATACCTTTAAACTTTATTCTAGATTTCTTGAATTTATTTTTAGAAATTGAGGGAGTGGCAATTGATATTCATGATGTATCAGTTACAATAATATTACTTTCACGTGATGTACTAATACAAAACAAACATAATCATGAAAATAATGAATGAATTCTTGAACAAAGATTTGATCTTGAATTAAAATAAATTCAAAGTCATCTGTTTTCCTATTTTTAAATATAGTAATGTTACGAAAAACTTTAGTAGAAGCTACTAATCATAATTTATATAACTGTTGGAATTGGAAAACCCATATAATTTTATCAAGCTAATAGCTAAGTATTTCAAATATTGCATGATAAAATTTGGATAATGTTTAAATACAAACAAATTGTTTTTTGTACCTTTAAATCGTCATTCGTAATTATATTTACAAAACATGTAACACACCTGCATTTTGCATATTGCACTTGTAAATATTATTATTAATACCGACAAACGTTTCTGATAAGAACTACATACTCATTTGATAGGAATTTTAATCAGACCGCAATTTAATGTTCAGCATTCTAATTTTAAATCTTTAATGTGTAGTATTTTTGTGTTCCAAATATTCATTTTCGTATGATAAAAAAATCTAGAATTTTAATTTAAACCGTACCGAGTGGCCATTCAACACCAGAAAATAGAATTCTGGAATATTCATACACAGGAAAACGCATATATAAGAATATTAAAATCTATAAAATTTATACGTGATAAAATACCTGCATTCAAAAATTATTTCACAGGAAAATGAAAATCTAGATTTTTTAGTATAGACATAAATGCAAACATAAGAAGATGTAAACACAGTAAGATACAAATCTAGAAAACTAGTTTCTGTCTTCAACACAAGTGAAAAATTAGGTAGAACAAAATGAACCCATTCTTGAGTCCCACATACTCGATTTTGACTATAAGTAACTTTTCTAGATTTGCATCTTCCTGTGTTTGCATTTATGCCAAATCTGAAATTCTAGATTTAAATTTTTCTGTGAATGAATCTTTTGATACAATATTTTATAACTTGGGTATAAATTTTCAAGATTTTCTAGATCTGGTGTTATATTTGCCTGTGTATGAACATTTTTCAGAATTATTGTATTTTCTGGTGTTGAACCTTTGATTATAATAGTGGGGAGATAAGGCATGGAACTCGTGCACTATGCTAAAGATGTTTGGTTGAAAATCGCTTGTGATCAGCTGTTGGAAGAGGACCAATCAATCAAACAAATACTTGTTGATATATTTATTGTTACCTACTGGTATTGTTGCGCAAAACTTAGTTTGTCCACTGTCTTCCAACAGTTGATCGCCATTCGCAAGCGATTTTTTGGCATAAACGTGTTGATCCCATTTCCATTTTAAGATTTGCATTTGCGAGCAATCCTACTTGAGCATTATACTAGCCGGGCAGCCCGTACTGGGAAGCATTGTTCGTGTTTGACGTGATATTAGCGCCAAGTAGTTTTAATGTTTTCTTGGCGAATCAGATCCTTCAAATTTGACCTTCGCAGTACGGGCTGCCCGGCTAGTATTACTCTTTAAAATAATGTTTCGCCTGTAGATCCAGATATGAGGACCACTTTACACTATAAAACATCATCTAATTACCTTTAAATAATCATAAACTCTCTACTTCTTCAGTATGCTGGCATCCTGCGTGGTCCAACCCCTTGACCTCTTGAAGAACCGAATGCAGTTAAGCGGAGTTGGCAGTGCGAAGAAAGAATACAAGACTTCATTTCATGCTATCAGGGCCATTGTAGCCAATGAGGGCGTCGTTGCCATGTACAATGGCCTATCAGCTGGGCTGTTACGACAGGCTACTTACACCACCACGAGACTTGGAATTTACACTTGGCTCTTCGAAAGTGCAAGCGGGTAGGTGGAGATATCTGAAATGAGAACTAAAGTTATTATCTGTATCATTATTTGTCATGCTTTTTACCCAACTTGGGTCTGGCAGCCTCACATAAGTCATACTTTATCAATATTTTACCATGTGTGCGGTTTCCAACTGTCAACACACGTGTCAGTTATTTGTTCAAGTCACTAAAATCCAGCACTGGATTTTAATACTTGCTTGGTGTAGACAGACTAAAGCCTAGTTTGCACTAGGCTAGTAATTTATTCGAGTACCTAGCGAGTAATTTAGTAACTAAACGTAAGTGAACTACAAAAATTTAGTCGAGTAGTTTAGTTTAGTAAGTGATTTAGTCGAGCCAATCCATTTATTTCTATTTTTTGTGTCGAGTAGCCCACAACGCGGCACTGTTTAATAAATAATCTACTGAAGAAGTAGTTCCGTTGCTGCATTTTCATTTTTTCACCACCTAGTATACAACTGACGACTTGCTTAATGCGATCACTTTTTAGTCAGTTATAGTAGATTTTGTTACTAAATTACTCGCTACTCGACTTCATTACTAACCTAGTGCGAACTAGGTCTAAATTCCATCATTGGTTTTAGTTATGATTCCAGTCAAGTGAATAGAAAGCAATTGGCACCTCTACTCCTACTATCTTGTCAACTAAACCTGTGTTTGTTTTAAGTAACAAAAATTTAATAAGCCCCTTTAGAAATAAATATTACGATTTCAGGGAGACACCAACTTTCTTCAAAATCTTTGAGTCCTGGATTTTAGCGAATTGAACGAGTTACTGGCACTGTGTAACACCGCCTGTACTCATACTCATGGTGGTTTAGATTTATACCATAAATTACCATGTGTACGTCAACTCAAGAATACTCATGATTGTTAGAAGAGTACATTTGTACTGTCAGATGCCTTACTATGTTGACATAAAATTAGCAAAGACATTTGACAAATATTGGGTGAACTGTTTCATAAGAAATATGCAAGTTCTACTTCATGACATAGTATAAAGCCCTGTTCGCATGATGATCCTTTGAAGATTCTACCAAGATTTTTTATCCTGGAAAAGAAGTTTTCTTCTTTCTAGTGATAATTACATGGTTTAGAAGCAATCCAAAAATTATAAATTCTTCTTTTTCAATACGCATTGAAGATTCAATTTAGCGGCACCGCAATTTAACAAGTAATTCTCACTAGAAAGAAAAAAACTTCTTTTCCAGGATTCAGTATCTTGGTAGAATCTTCAAAGAATCCTCATGTGAACAGGACTTAAAGTTATAGTATATCCAGCGAAGCAACCGATGTCGTCACAACAACTATTGTGTCGGTAACGGTTGATTCGCTGGATACCATACCAATTTTATCTTACTTTTAAGCCCTGTTCACACATTGATCCTTTAAGGATTCTTTCATTCTTCTGAATCCTGGAAAAAAATAAATTCAATGTTTTGAAGCAATGAATTAGAAATTCTTCTTTTCCAAAACTCATTGAAGATTCAATTTAACAGCGCCGCTATTTGACAGGCAATTCTCCCCATGATTATTATTCTCAAAATTCAGAAGCATGAAAGAATTCTTGTGTGAACAGGGATTTATTTAGAATTATTAAATAATCAAACTATAAATGCATTTTAAAATTAATTTAAACTGTCTTTTTAGTCCCGAGGGCCAGCCACCAAACTTTGCGACGAAAATGGGGCTGGGCATGTGCGCAGGCATCTGTGGAGCCTTCGTAGGGACCCCAGCAGAAGTATCCCTAATCAGAATGACGTCAGACGGGCGTTTGCCCCCGGCAGAAAGACGAAACTATAAAAGCGTAGTGGACGCGCTTGCAAGAATAGTTAGGGAAGAAGGCGTAGCCACCTTATGGAGAGGAGCTATTCCCACCATGGGCAGGGCTATGGTTGTCAATGGGGCCCAACTTGCCTCTTACTCTCAGGTGAGAAAGATAGCATAAGTAAAAACCAGCTCATAATAAGAGAAAAATATTACTACAAGAAGTAAAACATTTTTAAAACGATATTTTTTACTTATCTAACATAAGTTATGCACGACTTTATAATAAAATTATTGTGAGTGAGAGCTTCCATAAAAAGAAACACAAATTATACAAATTAGTGGTTTTAGTATATACGCATTTTTGAAACTAATTTTTAAATTGATTGTTGGTTGAATATATGTTTCAGCTTATGAAAAGTAGCGTGAAATTTATGTAAATAAAAAATATTTATGTCTACTTGTGTTGTTTAAAAATAGCATTTACAATCAGACTTTGTTTAATTAAAATAATTTAACATAAACATAATTTTGTTATTGTGTACTTGAATATTGAGAATGAAGGACACTTTCTAAATAATTGCAGTTTATGCTACGACGAAAAACAATGTTTACATTATTGCACGAATTCAATAATTCTACCCAAGGTTTATACTAGGTACGTTAAATAATTATTTTTCTTTTTAGGCCAAGCAACAACTATTAGCAACGCAATATTTCGACGACAACATTTTCCTGCATTTCGTGGCTTCGATGATCTCTGGACTTATTACTACCATTGCTTCGATGCCCGTTGACATTGCCAAAACTAGGTAACTTTATTAATAAGTAATCACTCCTTTAACTCAAATTGAGTATGTGGCAGCCTCACAGAAAACCGTGAGTTAGAATTTCATGGGTACTCAAACTCATGGTTATTAGCGGAAAATAATACTCGTATTCTTAACGAATTCATATAAGTTTACTGACTGATTCGAAATTAACTTATCCCAATTCTTGAAAACTTAGAGCTAGAAAATTCAACTACAAGAAAATTCTTGCGTAGAATTATAAAACACCCGAAAATTCAAACACAAGAAAATGCATACATAAAAAAATTCATAATAGAAAATTCAAATCTAGAATCCGACGGATGCAGAAAACGCATGTAAAGGACTATTCAAATCTAGAAAAAAATGTTGGAATATTTCCAGCGATTGTGAGACAAATGGATTAAGGCCCATCTCTTGCTATCAAGTGCAAAGCAAAAATGCATGTTATAATAAATCATTTTGTGACTTTGGTTTTGAAATCGATGACCTCATATTTTACAATGATGTACTTATAGGTTGTGATTACATGGCTATAGAATGAAATTTACAAAAAACCTTGCCGTATTTTGTTAAATAATTTCTAAAAATTATTATTAGTTTTACATAAATTATTACAGTCAATGGGTTAACTGTTTAAAAAAAATATCTCTACCCGTCTTCCGACTAATGTATATTATCAATTTCAAAAGAAAATTTTTATTTTTGTTTATTAATGAACGTATAATATGGATTATTAAATGATAAAAATTAGCTGCAAGTTTTGCTAATTGATGTCACAGCAATTAATAATTTGCATTTATTGATTCTCTAATGAGTCATGATTCCTCATGTCAAATTTCAATAATAATAATTTTTTATAATACAGCCAGAATCGTTCAAATTGTTAATCTTCTGGATTTACAAGTGTAAAAAAGTGTAAAAACAAAATCATTACAGGTTGAATTGAATTTTAGTTACTTTGTGCAAACACAAATTCATACAAATCTATAAAATCCAATAGCCTAAAACAGCAGAGACGCAAACCAAATTGCAGAAACTGTCTTTGAGTTACTTCTGATAAATGGCAGAAAGTGGCTTGTAACATCGTGTTAAAAATTTTCCCAGTGGTTGTAACAATGGTGAATGGGAACAAACTCGCTGTAGGCTTTTTAAACTATACTGACCCTAACATAACATATTGAACACACCGTTGCGCTGTTTGACTGTCATGAGGGGAGCGACTGAAAGGGGGCACTATACTCGTCGTTTTGAACCGATTTTCAACTTTGTTTCAATTCTGATGACACTCGAGCAGAACATGTAAGAATCCTTTATATGAATTTTCTGTGTCCACTGGTTTCTTGATATGAATTTTATTTATCTTGTTGTGTATAGTGTTCTTAAAGGCGCACTTAAAAATGAAAAAAATCGCAACGCGAAGTCTGTAATGGTAATGTTTTTAACCCGATAATAGTCAAAATCATATTATAGGTCATTATTTGATTTTTTAAAAAATTCTGTAACTACTAGTGCCACGTCAGTGACACTTTAACACTTTTACAGGCTCATTTTGCACATACTTTCTGCATAAATTTCGGATAAATGATGTAGTCTACAATGAAAATTATGTTACACAATGAAAATATATACATTCCTAATTGCCTTACTTATTATGTCTGTAATAATAGTTCATTTTGCATAAAATTCATTGCAATTTGATGAATTTTGCTCCTTCTTCTTTCACTTCTACTGCAAATTATATTTATTTTCAGGTATTCTTATTTAACATAAGGCAATGTAGAAATTCTAATGATTCTATTGATATATTATTTATGCCTATTGCTTGTTTCCATTTGCAGAAATTTATGCAGATAAAGTGCATAAAAATAACTATCTGAAAACGGTTTAGAGCGTGACCTTAAGCATGAAGTTTCTCTCGTTTTATGATTGTTTATAAGAATTTTATCTTCATTGAACATTCTAGTTATAAATACCGTAGTGTTGAAGACATTATCATTATACGTTGGGCCCCTTTATGTATCTACACGCCAAATTTGAAGCCTGTAGCTCCAATAGAAGTAGAACAAACTCGAAACAAATTTTATTTTGAACTGTCTCCTGTAATAATTCTTCAACACCGGCCTGAAGATGATTCTATAGAGTCGAAACCGGTAGTTCATCGTAGATCAAGACGTTTGCTTCCATTTTTTGCATCCTTCTGTTAAATTTTATTTTGTTTCAGGATACAAAACATGAAAACGGTGAACGGAGTACCTGAGTATAAGGGCACAACCGACGTTTTGCTCCGGATTGTGCGTGGAGAGGGCCCCCTGGCCCTGTGGAAAGGCTTCACCCCCTACTACGCCCGCTTGGGACCACACACCGTACTCACATTCGTATTTCTGGAACAACTAAACAAAGCGTACCACGATTACTGCCAGTAACGTCTGGTGCCAAAATTGTTGTTATGTTAGAATCTGTTATGCTTTACAATTTTATTTCCAGCATTTATTAATTGTTAACACACATTGTGAAAATCATGCACAAATATATTTTTCAACAAATAGTTTTATTTATTTTTATGAATACATTTGTACACTGATATGATTTACACATTCAGAAGTCCTGTCAAAATCTGTGATATTTTTTTAATGCTGTTGAGCAGCATTTATTCAGAACACCCAAATTATTTATGAATAACATTCTGTAGATCAGATTAATTTTAAGTACACAACTATTTGGACATAATTTTGTAGTTTTTATTTACAAAAACTGCACTTTACTTAAATATTAAAATATTAGATGCGACTAACAATATCACTTTTAAATAAAATATACTAAATTATATCTGAAATAGTTGTTGCAAAATATTGTATAATATTTTATCACGTCTTTTACTCGACTAGAGTGGGGCAGCCTCACAGATCATTGTGAGTTAGATACCGTGAGTTACCAGCCATCAACTCACGGATATTGATGTAAATGACTAAATTTAAGTTTGTCAAGGGGTAAACCACCTATTTCTTCAATATTAATGCTAGGTTTATGCAGACAACTAAATTAAAAAATTACATTATGGAATAATTAAATAAATAAAGTAGACATCATTGTTTCCTATACAGGCTGATTCACAACTTAGTGCATATATTTTAATGGCATATAGTATACTCAATTTACTGATCATAGAACATAAATAATTTTATTAAAATTCGTAAATTTAATGACATTATTGAAACCAAACCACTGGGGTGAAGATTGCATAATTGATATCTGACTAACTATGAATGGAATAAAATTAAATTTTAATTATAATTGCTAAATAGTTAAAAATTAAAGCAAGTTATGAAATTCCATATGGAAACAATGGCCCAAAATTGTTTGATCAAAAAACGTGTAAAATAAAATTGCGAATTTTGAATAAATTCTTTCAGTTCCATATTCAGTAAATTGAGTACCATGCTATTGAAATATATGCACGAAGTTGTGAATCATCCTGTATAAACGTTTATTAACTAAATAAACAAACTAGCTATTTTGCTATTCAACTTCTCAGTTAAATTTCTTAATTTTATAATTTGGTTGCTGCATAAACCCACCATAAGTAAAATCAACATAAAATTCAAAATAATTTTATGTTTTGTTACCATGATCAGTATTTATATATGTAGTGGTTTACTCCAAGTCCCAAATAAGGAGCTTACTAATTAATAAATAATACCTTTGGTACTGTTAACAAAATAAATCAGTCTTAATAAATGCGACTATTATTAATCCGCCAATTTTTCAGATTTTTCCTCACTCTTATGTACAACACAAGCATCTTTAAAATTCGTAACATTCAATCCAGAAAAATAATCGTCATGAATGAACCTAACAATATCTTCCATGCGACAAAAAACAGTTTTCTTTCCATCAGTAAAAATACTTTCAGAGTTGCGACAAAACGGCATTTCTTTAGTTACATCTTTACCGTTGACCAAGAGCTTAAAGTAAAAGCCTTTCGGTCCAATATGAGACATACCTTCATTCTGGTACACTTCTATAACCAACCGAGAAGCGAATTGTAAACTGGCATGCTCGTTCGAAATTCCAAGAGCTACACTTAAATACTGTAAAGTATAATCATGCCCAGAGTATACTACTAGCTTCGGACTAGGTTCTGAAGCCATTTTAAGCATATAACTAACAATATTCTTAAACAATCCGTACGCTTTTAACAAGCAAGCGTTTCTCCAATGCCTGCTTTTCCATCTTTGGTGGTTGTCCCATTCGGTATAAGCGAATAAGGCTGACACATGGTCCGCTTTTAAGCACATGCTTGAGCTTGCACAAGGCAGCATTGCGTCGTGGCAAATGTACGTTAAAAGGGCGTCTCGAAGGGCCAATGGGTTCGTTATAAGAGCTTCATCAGGTTGCTCGAAAACTAAAGTTGCTGCTTGACGTACTAAGCGGACCACAGCTGGGTGTAGGTGGAGTTGTTCTTTTACTTGCTTGTTTAGTTGCCTAAAATGATGTCGGTAGATAGTAGAGTGACTTAGAAATGAGGTTCTAGCAGATTTTATCCTCTACTAACATATTTGATACAAGATATGCGCAATTAATATTTTTTAAATTGAGTTCTTGAGTTTTCGTAAATGAATCTATTGTATGACACTTCAGATAATAAACACAGACCAGTTACTCACATGTAATAAATGACAAATTACAGTATTTAATTATTGCAACTGAATGTACCGATTCATGTTATATACAGATTAATTTAATTCAAAATAAATAAACATCTAATACCTATGCTTTTTATTCCATATCAAGTTTTTAGTTTTGCGGTAAACCATTCAATAGTTATTTATTATACAAGACGATAAAATTATATTTTATCGACGAAAGAAAGCGATGAAGGGGCGAGTGAATTATATTTCTCGAGTCGATAATATAATTTTATCGTCATGTATAAAAATAGCTGATTTTAAAGAAAACATATAAGAAAACCAATTAAATTAAATTATTATTTAAACGCAATATATAAACATATAAGAAAACCAATTAATAGTAATTTATTATACAAGACGATAAAGAGATCATTTATCGAAAAGTGAAAGATGTTAGTTCACGAGTGACGAAGGAACGAGTGGGCTATCTTTCACGTGTCGATAAAGACTCTTTATCGTCGTGTACAATATATTATTTTATTTTGTACTTAATGTTAATTTGTGTAAAAATATTCTTATTTTACTTAAATTTTATTTTATCTACTCAAATTTTACTTTATCTACTCAAATTTTACTTTATCTACTCAAATTTTACTTTATCTACTCAAATTTTACTTTATCTACTCAAATTTTATTTTATCTACCCTCGATGTTAAAGTAATACTTTATCTACAAAAAATGAACGCATATAGCCTACTTTTAACATTAAGTACAAAATAAATTAAATTATTATTTAAACGCAATTTCGGAGTTTGTAACGTTTTTCATCCTACTTTATTCACAGAATGAATGCAGAAATGTGTAAAAAAGAATTTGAAGAAAAAATGTAAAAAAATACGCGAATCTTACTTTATTTACTCAAATTGTACTTCATCTACTCTAATAATTTTTCTTTATCTACCATTGCGGGTAAAGTGTTACTTTATCTACTCTAAATAGTTGATAAAGTAGCACTTTAACATCATCTATGGAAAAAAAAATTTGTATCTAAATTTGCATCGTTATACATAATAACAGCCTCAGATATTATGGGTCTTCGATTTAAATATGATATTATGTCATGTGTGCGATTACCAGCCGTCAATTCACAAGTAGGTACTCATAGTTAGTGAAGATTACATGACATGGGAGATTTTTGTTATTATAGTAAAATCCAGTTATTCGGATTCAGTGAATTTAGTTACAGCCATCAATTCACGAGTACACCACAAAGATTCTTAATTTGAAACAAATTATTTATGTCTATGTGTGCAAATTACAAAATAATTGTATTTATACAAAGTGTAAATTAGATCTAATTTAGTTACTAAGAATGCGGTTCTTATACGTAGAAAATTGATCTAATAAAATATTTTTCAATAATTATGGTTTATAAAACTGTAATCCGTTTGAATTTGAAGTTTTTTGGAAAAGACGTACTAAATACAATATACAGGCTGCGGCACAAAGGACGGACGGTTTTTAAAAAATCATAAAATCGGTAATTTTTATTCAAAAACAAATTTATTTACGGATTCGGGTTCGCAATGAAACTGGATGAGTTGAAGGAAGCAATTCGCGTGGAAGTCGCCCAAGTTGAGGAAGCCATGTTGGAGAGAGTCTACGCTAACTTCCAAGAACGCCTCCAGCAATGCATCGTCAAAAACGGTCACCACATAACTAATGTGATTTTCCACACTTAATTGTCACAAATGCTATTTCATTGCGAACCCGAATCCGTACATAAATTTGTTTTTGAGTAAAAATTACCCATTTTATGAGTTTTTAAAAACCAACTCCTTTGTGCCGCACTCTGTATAAGATATTGCATAAAAATATCTACTATGTTCTGAATTAGGGTAAACACAAATTACATTACAGTGATATAGATAATGGAGTAAATTAAATAAATGTTGTTTTGAGTTTCTTGTAATTTGGGAAATTCTGTATTCCAGTATTCCATTTAATTTATCAAGAAAAACATAAATCTTAATACGAATCTACGTTCGATATTATTTAATAATAATTCTCGAAATTACTAAATAAATAATCTAGTTAGCATCAACTAATACCTATTACTATATATCTATTTCAAATTTCAAGGAAGCTAATATTCAAATATTTGCTTAAGAAATTTTATAAAATTATTAAAAATGCGATTATTATAAAAATATAAAGGCCAAATCTTACCAGTGTTTACTGCATTGTGAAATATATTTAGAGGAACTTACAAAAAATTGTTTGATTAAAAATAACAACAATCGCAAAAAATAAACCTTCAACTTGCTTTTATCTTGTGTTACTACCAGCATAGTAATAACTGCCATAGTAATTCTTTTTTGATTACTTTATCAGGGTCACACAAATCTCAAAGTGTTAGCAGAGGATAGTATTATATTATACAGGATGATTCACAACTTCGTGCATATATTTTAATGGCATATAATGGTGACAACTCAACACCAGAAAATAAAAGTCTAGAACATTCATACACAGGAAAATTCAACACCAGAAGACGCAAATCTAGAAACTTTAGATATAAGTAATAAAATATCTGCATTAAAAAATTAATTCACAGGAAAATTCAAATCTAAAATTTTAGAAAACTAGTTTGTCTCTTAACACAAAAAGAATTCTTGAGTTCCACATATTCGGTTTTGACTATAGTAAAACTTTTCTAGATTTGCATCTTCCTGTGTTTGCATTTATGCCGATTCTAAAATGAGAATGCGTTCTAAAGTACCAAAAAATTAAATTATAGAATTTTCATGCACATAAAAATATAACACCAGAAGATGCAAATCTAGAAAGTTCATATGTAATAGAATGCCAGCATCAAAAGACTCATTTACAGAAAAATTCAAATCTAGAGTTTTATATTCGGTATAAATGCAAACACAGGAAGATGTAAATCGAGAAAAGTTATGATTAAAACCGAGTATGTGGGACTCAAGAATAGTACATATACTGGGTAGTTCATTTAGTTCAATTCATCCTCTAATTTGTATATTCCCCTTGTGTTATGCCCTGTTCACACGAGGAAAGTTTTTACTAAAAAGTTTCTTGAAAGTAAAACAAGTACTAGGAGTTGTCATAAAAAAACTGTCAATACCGATTATACCGGGAAACCGTGGGGGAAACTAATTATTTCTTTAAAATATATTGAAGCTATTGATCTTAAATATATTTAATAAAAAGAACTACATTAGCCGTATGAATGGCAGACAGTTTTCTTTCTATGACAGCTCTCCTAGCACTTGTTTTACTTTCAAGAAACTTTTTAGTGAAAACTTTCCTCGTGTGAACAGGGGATAATTTTTCTAGATCTAAATTAAATTTGCATCTTCCTAAGTTTGAATTTATACCGAATCTAAAATTCTAGATTTACACTTTACTGTGAATGATTTAAGTACTGCAGGATATTTAAAATAAAGTTTCCTAAATATTTGAATATTCTTGTGCATGCATTTTCCTGGGTATAAATATTCTAGAATTTTATTTTCTGGTTGAATGGTCACTCATCTTAAATTCCAGATTAGAATTTTCTTGTGACTCAGATACAGGCAACTTATAAATTTTCTAAGGTTGCATCTTCTTGTGTTGCATTTTCCTGTGTACGAATATTTTTTAAAGTTGAACCCATTTCCGTGGAATACTATATGCACGAAGTTATGAATCATCCTGTATATTACCTCATGAAATAGTCAGCGCTAGAACAAGCGCAATCCGAGAAACAGAAACTCATGCTCGGGCTTTCTCTCACAACAATCTTGTTGAACATTTCTAGGTTCAACAATGGAAACAACAATGCCAAGACACTTTGAAAAGTTCGTCTGTATCTCGTGCAGTATATGACAACATCGTTGCTTGTGATGTTGTTGAATTTTAGCACATGGGCATAGGATTGTTGAAGTATTTGTCCGGTTCTTAATAATTGGGACACTCCTTGTATAGTTAGTTGTCCAAGAGAACATTGGTTTGGAGTTGATGGTAAATAGGGAAAACCGTGGAAGCCTCCAGTCTGCATCCATGATACTCGACCGTTGATACTTATATTGTGGATATAATTCTAAAATTAAATTATTTTAGATTGTTTTTCAGTTAATTTGTGTGTTTATTGTCATGTGACTAGATAGTTCCGGTAATTTTAATGTTTATCTTTGTGATTTTAATTAATTTATAAAGTTATGTAATGGGAAATTGTTTTCTATTTGTATTCGTAGCAATTAAACGTGTAGATTATTTAAGTTTGATGTGATTATTAATTCAGTTTAAAGCGATTTAAAAAGAACATTAAAATAATAAAAAATTATATCTTATTTCATTAAATTAAGATTTTTGAAATACTAAACACAACAATAATATAGGTAATTTAATTGATAGAAAATTAAAGAAACTGAACTATTACATAATTCATTTGGTAGGTACGTATATTAGTTCTGTGGTATACATTTATTTTTATACTTCGACGTTTCGAAAACGAAATAAATAAATATAGGTAGACATAACTAATACCCAAATAAATAATATATTAATATAAAAGAATGTTTAAAAAATTTATTTTTAATAAATAAATAGTTTAGTCTACAGAAACGTTGAAAATAAAATAAACATATACTACAGAACTTTAACCAAAATATTATTTATTTATTATCAAAGTTCTGAAAAATTGTTTGAGTTTATAAATATTTGTTATTTTAATATAAACCAAATCACTAAGTATTGCTTTGATCAAATTAAACGAAATAGATAAGTGTTCAATCTGTTAAATAAATAAAATAACAATTGGTATTACATTCTTGAACGTAAATTTGAGTAAAATATTAATCATTATTACTTCAATATAAATCAGTGCAGCAAATTCTGCAGTATTTAAAATGATATTTAAAATGATAAATTTAGCAAATAAAGTGTAATTCAGAACCATATGGCAAATGGAATACAGCTATTGTCTGCTAGATAAAAATCTAAGATTGTGTAAAGTAAATTTTCCAAACTATAAAACTGATTAATAGAACAAATATTTGCATATCTAGTGCACTATGTAAAAAGTGGTATAGTTCATAGATAAAAGATAATATTTATATGCACTAATATCTATTTAACCACAGAACCGTACTAAAATTATTTACTCTAAGCAACAAACAAAATAAACAATTATTTCAACAATGCTAATCAGGAAAAATGTAATTTTAAGGATGTGAGATCGAAAGCACACCCACTAAACTGGTTGCATATCAAGTAGGCGATAAAAAAGCGCTCAAAATAAAACATCATCAAAACGAATAAAAAATGTCAGGTTTAAAATAGTGTTCCAGTTTGCGAAAAACAATGTGCAGTTTTATTTGTTCGTGTGCGTGTACAATGTGTTTGCAGCCATACTTGGTACGAATTTAAAAGATTGTGACTTTTCGCTCCACAATTAACGGAAGAAATATTTCTTATATGCTGAAGGGGACCTCGGTCTCCGTGTCTTATAACGACAATAATACCCCGTAACGTCCAATGGGGAATATCAACAGAGCCTTGAAAACAAGTGAACATCAGTAACAGTGGACTGTTGATTAAAACAATTGAATACCTTCTGAGTCGGGCACTAGATCTTCTAACCTATTACAGCTTTTAAATATTCTTTTTGTTTTTAAACCAGACTTATAACTTTGCATAGACTCAGTCCTTGGTAAATCGAAAGGCTTTGGCCTTTGAGTCGGCTCTAAAAATTTATATAACCCTGCTACTAGTAGAAAAATCCATAAACTTAACAATATGTAACAATGAAGTGCCCGATGTTGAGTTGATAGTCGAATTATATCGTACAGCATTTTGGTTTTACACCAATTAGTTCAACAACAGGTCATCTGATAATGTAGACGCTTGTCTGATACATTATATAAAAATAACTCAGTGTTGATAAGATAATATGTTGTGCGCATAAGTCAGGAAAATCTAAAATTAAACTGATAAACTATTTACTTTTGATTGTGCAATTTTCTTTCACGAAGTACACATATTGCTGTGTAGATTAGTAGATTTGTTGTCAAATGACTGAATATAATACGATGAAAAAAGCTTGATTTACACTATAAAAAATACTGATAGAATTGTTTCTTTTTATCAATGGTACTGACAATAATATCAGTACAATAAACTTTATCGTTTTGCGACTAAACAAAAAAGCATGTATGCTTGTTATAATGAGGGTTATTTATAGAAATAAAGTTCTTTGAATGAATACGGTTATCTTACATTGTAAACACACCTTTACAACTTGCAAAATCAGCTGATCGACTGATTTTTGAAAACTGTTTATATTTTGGCCCATTTTCTATGCGTCAAAATACTAATAATTTCTAATTCTAATCACAAATTGATAAAAGATAGTTGCTAGGATAATAATGTAGACACAATAAACAACAATACGTCAACAGTTTAATGCAAAATGTATGTTTCGCGAAATATGATAAGTTTGTTTTCCAAATTGGAGTATGTGAAATAAAAAATAAAGTGTAAGCAAATAATTGTTTTCGAAATTTTCTATAAGCGCCTGGGAGTGGTTAATTAAATTAACGTATGCATATAATTGTAAATATTTTTTGTTGACAAGTCTTAGTGAGAATTTCTACCAAATTAGTTGGAATTAATCTGCCAGTCAAAAAATAGACGCAAGTTAAGACTTTTGGCAATGACTTTGTACGATACAAGGTCCGAGTAAGATCTACGTACAGTGTACAGTACAGCAAGCCAACTTCACAAGATACAAGATAACAAATCGCGAAAAATAAATTAGCAAATTAAAAAAAATCTACCAGCCCGTTTAGCAGAAAAGCCGGTAAATATTGTTACCACGTGATCACTGCATGCCTGCCCAATGGAAGGGATAGAAGATAACGAATGACAAGAGGACATGAGTAGAGAACCTTGTCTGGGCGACTGTATGAAGAGAAAACCAAAATCGAGCGAGTGTGGCTGCAAACGCGTAAGAAGTCACGTCGGCACTCTGACGATAAACAACAAGGGGTGCTTCATTTAGTAATGAAAAATCGTGCAGTGTGCTTGCATCTTCGCGACAGCTAAAATAGACTAGTGTGACATTTACTCTTTACTGGGATGTGGTGAATTTAACTCGTGCTCGTGCAGTGGAAAGATAACTGTTGGTGATGACACTGACACATCGTGATACTGTCATACACCTGGTAGCTGGAGGGTATGTTAGAAGTATTTGTCAAATATCATCATATCAGCATCCATCCGTTTGTTATGTAATGCGTTGCAATTTTCAATGACGCGCAGTTTGTGAGTAAACAACATACTTGGCGCTAGATATGAACTCGCCTTGTTGCATCTAAATTGGTACATTTAAATTTGGGCGACAGGATTGCTGACAACGTTCGTTGACATTTCGGAATTTTTCTTAGGTTTGTTGTTCCTCTAAAAATGTGGTTGAAATGTGCTTCATTAATTATTCATGCCGGAGAGGGACTCTCCCGCCAAGTGTAATCGAAGGACGTAATGGATAGCTCCACGTTCCAAAATTCAAAGTGTCATGAACCCTACTTTCTTGAAATCAAAACAATAAGTGAGAACACGCCCATAGTAACAACAACAATCCTACATCTTTCCACTTTCGGACCGTAATCTCTAATTTTAAAGTGATATATTTGTTTGTTTACGACTTACCAAGTAACCGGCACGGTTTTTTGCGTTTAAACTTCCAAAAAACTTTTGTAAAATTCTTCTCCGTAGTACCCTCAAAACTGAACTGAAAATAAAAATTTTGATAACAAATAATACATTTTTAAAAAGCCTCATTCACATACGCATTTAGTTTTAAGGTTTATAAACCTAATAAAATAAATAAATCTAATTAGATTTATGTTTAAGAAAGTATGAGCATTCCCAGTGCTTGAAAGTAGGAAGTGTGAATGCTCGTATTTAGTTATTTGAATATAAACTTTCTCAAATGTAAACATAAATGTAAATCTTACAACTAAATGCTTCTTTGAATTAGGCTTAAGAATGTCCCTTTGCTTCTGTAATGACACTTTTCAAATGTTTTTCTCAGTATTTTTATGTCTAGAAAAACATGACCTATTTTTGCAATTTTAAAACAAAAATTTTAAAAATGGCATTAGAGGAGCACGGGTATTTGCTTAAACTATTCGACAGTCTATTATGTTTAACGAAAAAGTCAATTTTCAAATAAATTTTAATAGGAATACTGAATACCATTTTTCTTTGTTTTGACGGTTAAAAATGAACAATTTAAAATTGGTTTATTGGGTTAAAACGTTCAGAAAAAATGTATTTATTGATTAAGATGAGTCTCTGTTTATTTATGGCCGATTTATGGTGATATGTCTATTAAAAATCCCAAATGACCTGGAATGGAATGGACCGCCTTAACTTGAAACGGATACCCTGTCAATGCCAGAAAATAAAAATCTACAATATTTATACACATGAAAATTCAACACCAGAAGATGTAAATCTAGAAAATTAAATCTAATAAAATACCTGTAACAAAATATCCATTCACAGAAAAATTCAAATCTAGAATTTTTGATTCGGCATAAATGTAAACACACCGAAAGATGCAGATCTAGAAACTTCAGCACATATAACAACTAAATGAACAACCCAGTACGTTCTAGATTTGCATCTTCCTGTGTTTGCATTTATGCCGAAACTAAAATTCTATAGATTTGAATAGTCCTGTGAATGAATCTTTTTATGCAGGCATTTTATTACTTATAAATTTTCTAGATTTGCATCGTCTTGTGTTACATTTTTCTGTGTATGAATATTCTTCCAAAAATATTATTTATTATAACATAAACTTGAAAACGGCACTAAAATTTCATTCATTACTTTATTTACTCATTCATGACGCACTCATTTGTTATTTCTGAGGTTACTATTCTTAAATTATCTCCAGTCACGGATATGCAATTATATCAAAATTACGAAAATCGAAAGATAATCATACCATTTTGTAATATAAATACTGTTGTGACATTGAAAGATGGTTATTTAAAATTTTATTCCATGTAATAAAATGTATGGCACAGTAAAATTTGGATACGTATATTTTTGAGAGACTATAGGTAATAAACTTCAAAAGAAAACTGTAACTTTTTGATCGAAATGTACCTACATCAAATTATAAATTTAAATAAATTATTTCATAAACAAATTAAGCACAATACATTTCAAGGTAAAATGAGGCCACTCTATAATTATTATGTTTCAGATAACGTCCTATTTTTCACTACTTTGTTTACATAAATCTTTCACATATTTTTCTAATCTTCTAAAGTTCATTTTTATTTTTATTCAAAGTACTTTTCATGAGGCATCAGGTTCAGCAACAATTATTGCAAAATAAAATCGTAATTATAATATGAAAGTATCGTGAGTTGACGGCTGGTAAACGCACACACAGTGGACAGTGCCGATGACAATATGTGAGACTGCCACACCACGCGTGAAAAATATGTAATTACATACATACATTATCATTACATTACATTATGTTGTCCATTACTCACATATTTAAGTCATCGGTTACGCATTATACCATATGTGCGGTTACCAGCCGTCATTTCACGGGTACTCATGGTTGTTCGTTAAGAGTTCACAATAGAATGAAAATGTATTATTTGATTATCTTCTTTTTTAAAACAAAACTTACTATTAAGGGTATGTTCCAAAATTAAACCATGTTTACCGTGGTATTATGTTACGGTAATTCTTTGGTAACTGAATGTGACGTTTCTCCCAGAAACTTGTGAAACGCTTCGGTAAAATTTTGACATTTAGGTTAGAGTATTTATTGAAATGGAAGCACAAAAGTCACAAAAATATACTTTTTCATCTTTAAATAAAAGCATAATATGATATGACACAAATAATACATGCTTACATACAATTTCGCAAATTTTTAGAATATATAAATCCGTTTGTATATAATCATTTCCAACAGAGAAAAATCAGCCATTCAACAGCAAAACAAACCAACGTTTTTAAGTTAAAACTGTGAGATCGCGATACACAAATACAAATTTACCACAAATATCGTACTCTCTAGCACGGTAAACGTGGTAACGAATATTTGCGAAAATTTACCGCCGTTTTCAGTTACCGCGTTTCAAATTAGTACTGACAGCCTGAAAAAAATTACCATGGTACATGTGGTTTAATTTTGGAACATACCCTTAATATTTTATGATGTTACGTGTCTAAAATAAATTGTTTTTCCTGATATATCAATATATCAATCAATGCAAGCACTGAAAAATTGTTTAATTACGTATAATACATAGAAATGAGGCTATATTCCCAAATAGGGTAAGAACAAACCCTTAAACACATTCATTCATTCATTCATTCAACACCTCAGTCACATCATTTTAAACCAAAAATATATATTTTTGGTGGCTATTGCATAAATAGTTGTTTTACGTATCCTTTGACAGCCGTAAAGTGTCACATTTTTTGACATCTGTCAAAATGACTACCTACTTTACGGCCGCATTTACTTCACGGCCGCTAAATAACAAATTTATTTAATTTTAATTGGTAAATATACTTAGAAGTAATTACCTACAACTTTTTTTGACATAAAATTAAATTTTTTTTGATAGCCACCTAAAAAATGTTGTGTGCACCTCGGCTTAAAAGTGTTTTTAGCCTCACCTGAATTGCTGGCCTCGGCTGCAAACTTCAGATTCGGGCAAAAAAGATCACTTTTACAGCCTTGATACACAAATAACTATTTAAATAGACTATATTTTTAATTTGAAGAAGGAAAATAATGGGTGCACCAGTCACTGTGATTACTATTATGCTTCTTTATTCACAATGTCGACGTTTCGGTCTTAAATTGAGACCTTCCTCAGGACAAATGAATTTCACATAACATTGTCAATACACTAATTTACAATCGTATAAATAAATCTTCGGTACCACATGGCAAACTTGAGACTTATTTAGTTTTAAAATTGTTATTAAAACATTTGAATCAAACGGAGAAAACTGACAGCATTGCTGTCAGTTTTATTTATACAAGATCGATTGTAAATTATTGTATTGACAATTCCACTCATAGTTTTTCATCCAATCAAAACACAGTATTTTGCTGAATTGTACCAATCACAGACGAACTACAGTGACAATTTTCACTAGTGAAAATTACACTGACAATTTTCACTAGTGAAATCCTGCTTGTTGCTTTAGAAAATAAGCACTCGTGTTTATTTTCGACACAACAAGCAGTCGTGACCAGACGGTAAAAATTGCCGGCAAAATCATAGTCACTAATGGTATTATATATAACAATATTGTGTGAAATTCATTTGTCCCGAGGAAGGTCTCAATTTAAGACCGAAACGTCGACATTATGAATAAAGAAGCATAATAGTAATCACAGTGACTGGTGCATCCATTATTTTCCTTCTGCAAATTCCAAATTCAGTCAAGAATTATTTCACTATATTTTTAATGCTCTGTTCACACAATGATTCTTTCATGCTTCTGACGAGACTTCTGAATACTGGAAAAAAGAAATTAGATTACGATTTGAGTAAAATGCGTTTGGCAAGATTACGGTTATGAATAACTGCGATTTGACAAAAATACGTTTTGGATACATTCCGTGTTGGATGATTCCAGTTAGGTATAGTTGCGTTTTGGCTAAACTACGGTTTACCTGAAAACGATTTGACAATATAATATTCTTCGAAGTTGCGGTTTGGTCAAATTACGGAATGTGAAATTACAGTTTGTCTAGAAAACAGTTTGGTTAAATTACGAGTTGGCATATTTACGGTTTGACAAAATTCCAGTTGAACAAATTACAGTTTGGCTTAATTATTTTTGGTCAAACTACACTTTGACAAAATTATATATGTCCAAATTGTGTGCTCCCCATGAAAGAATCAAGAATAACGTTGCCGAATTTCTAGTGTTGCAGGGACAGTAGGAGCAATAGTAACATGCCCTCTGGAGGTGGTAAAGACCCGTTTACAGTCCTCAAGCAGCGGCTTCACCGTAGAGGTCCCCAAAATCGCAGCCG
Source organism: Agonum fuliginosum (assembly GCA_947534325.1). Lineage (NCBI taxonomy): Eukaryota > Metazoa > Arthropoda > Insecta > Coleoptera > Carabidae > Agonum > Agonum fuliginosum. The sequence continues at coordinate 22,129,870 of OX384036.1, forward strand.
AAGGGCACAACACCCAGGTGACATGCAAGACTGTGCCCCCGGCCCAAAAGCGGCGCATCTGCACTGCATCCTTGCAGCGGGGCTCCCAAGTCATGACGTTTTCAGGTATAGAATCTGCTGTGGCCGCCACAGTACTGCCCCGACTACAAGTTTTAAGACTTGCTTTCGTAAAGATAATAGCTATTAATAATAACAAGAATATTATGCGATTAATGGCCATTTGCACCGCTTCCACTTAAATTTTAAGTGTCACTTAAATGAAAAATATCGAATCGAACTCATGACAGCAATGTTATTTCTACGTTTGACAATTTGATTTTGATTCGATATTGTTCATTTAAGGAAAAGTTAAAATTTAAGTGGAAGCGGTGCAACTGGCCATTAAGGATTTATAATACCGAGGATGTTGCTAAGCGACGAGATGAAACCGAGTCTCTTTGAACATCCAAGGGGGCTTAAATCGCATATATTCGCGTTATATTCTGATTCAAAGCTTAATCGTATCATCAACGACAGCGATGTTAAAACAAATCAACAATTTTATCTGTCAATTAGTTGACGGTCTGCATATTATGGAAGGTTTTGATGTTATTATGGTTGTATCTAACGTATTAAGTTCGTAATTAATGAATTATAAGTATCTAACGTATTATGTTATTTATAATTATCAATAAATGTTGGATATTAAAAGGTAATAACAGTTGATGATACGATTAAGACTTTAATTTTATACTTCATTCTGCAAAATTAAAATGTTTCATTTTTCGCGAAAGATTTAAGTTGATTCCAACCTCGGCATAATTTGAATAACATGAAAAATAATTGATCATCGTTTAAATGTGATTGATTCTTCGACTAGAATTATTCTTTTCCAAAGAACTTTAATTTCTCTTAGAAATGTCCGGACCAGCAAATTTTTTATTACAGCAATAAAATAGTAGAACACTTCATCTCTTTATTTACTTATTTCAAGGTTGTATTCCAGCTTAATACTTAAGAGTATCGTTTACCTAAATGACCAAAACATGCTTCACATAAGTTTGGGATTTATTTAACAACAAACAAATGTAATAATATAATAATGACCAATGGTCATTCACTAGTATTGAATTATCTTGTTTTAAAAACACATTTTGTTTCACAAAGCAAAATCTTCGATAAATCAGACATTAAAGAATGGAATGTACATCGCGAATTTTTTATTATTACATTTGTTTGTTGTTAAATAAATCACAAACTTGTGTGAAGCATGTTTTGGTCATTTAGGTAAACGACACTCTTATACTTAAGGAGCTCGTCTACCTATTTTTCTAATTCCTAATATACTCTCGATATTACTTATTTTCTAATTCACTCTTTTCCCCACTACGTCGGCTGCCCGAACCCAGCCCGAAACTCGTACTTTCCCGCATCCTAGCTATGCAATGTAATTTTGAAGTTGAAAAATACTGTAAACATGCAGATTCCCATAATAACTTCTGTATTTTTTAAAGAAATTAAGTAAAACAAAAATTATTCGAAAAAGGAAGCTTAGCTGCATGCTTCTTGCTTTTTTAATTTTTCTTGCCATTTATAGTGACCGAAAAAAAAATCAAATAATGACAAAAAACGTCATTTTTACTTCAAATTCCTAGACCAAAGACAACAAATAAAAATATATAATCATAAAGACATCCTTTGTTAATAAATACACTCATATGTAAAAACATCATATATTTCAATTATAATTAAAGTAAACGTGGGAGGCGTACACCTCTGTAACGCTGTAAAATTTTAGGGTAGACGAACACCTTAAGCTAGAATTCAGCATTTTTCTTGAAAATGGACTTTTTTGCGCACTAAAATGAAAAGTTTGTTGTATTCTACATTTGTTGTGACGTTTTCAGGCTGCGGTGTGCCTTCGACGAAGTCCATGACCCTGGTGCAGTGCCTGCGCCACATCGTGAAGTACGAGGGCCCCGCGGCGCTCTTCAAGGGCCTGGGGCCCAACCTGGTGGGCGTGGCTCCCTCCAGAGCGATTTACTTCTGCACGTACTCCCAGGCCAAGCAGTTCTTTAACTCTGTTCTGCCGCCTGACACGCCGATTGTACATGTTTGCTCCGCTTCCACGGCTGGGTTTGTGGCTTGCACTGCCACTAACCCCATTTGGTTTGTGAAGACCCGGTTGCAGTTGGATAACAATAGATTTGGCCATATTACTGCCGCGGAGTGCATAAGAAGGATATATGCTAGTTCCGTAAGTATTCTGCTCTAAAAATATATAGACTTTCGTTATACTTGAACTAGTTCTGAAGGGATAAATAGAATACGTCTCAATCATATCATATCAATAAATCCAATTAACTTATTGATTGTTCCTGAAGACCACTATTTCAAAAATAATTATTCTACAGCCATTCTAAATTCATTTCATCTATAACAATTAAAATATTTATCCTAACGATAATTTTCCCTGAGTTCACGGCTGGTAACCGCACACACATTTATATAAGGCATGTGCAGCTTACGTCACAATCTCAAACAACAATAGTTTGATAGGCAAGCATGACAGGGAGGTGCAAGTTGATTTTTGTAAACAAGAGTTTATTTTCAAATTTTTTGACTTATTTTTATGAAAATATTAAATAAAATGCTAGTATAACTCATTTAACAGCATAAATCATAGGTCAGTACTTTGTATTTTTCACTTTTCTATCATGCTTGCCTATCAAACAGCTGATGTTATGACGTAGGTGCACATGCCTTATTGAGTATTGCAGTGATCTGACTTTCTTACAAAGTGCCACAACCTAAAATAAGCTAACTGCCTGATATACAGGAAGTTTCTAAGTTTTTACAAAGCACTATAACCCTTATTAGGCTAACCGCGTGATATATACTTCAATAAAAGTATAAAATATGTACTTTTAAACAACAACGATAAATATGCGTGAGTTGATGACTGGTAAACGCACACACATCAATATTGACATCAGCACAACAAATATTAGGCTAACAGCGTTGACAGGTATCTCCAATGATGTGCTTTCAATTACCAATGATAAATACCCGTGAATTGACGGCTGGTAACCGCACATACATTTAACATGTCAAATTATCTATGAAACACTTTCTTACAAAGCTCCATAATCCAATTTACGCTAACTGCCGTCATATTATACTTTCAAAATTTTAAAATACTTCTACTATGGTATACTTTTAATCAACAACGATAAATACCCGTGAGTTGGCTGCTAGTAACCGCACACACTTAAGGGTATCGATTCCACGGAGCTCAACACCGCGTTTGTCCTATGTTAATGCATAGAAACGCTCGCTAAAAATACGGAAAAGCAGTCTAGCAATTTCTACAATGCTCACGAAGTTTTATAGATAAAGCTAAATTTCATAAATTTATTTACAGACGAAGAATGCAACTAGGATTATGCCGAGTTACATTTTCTAATAAATCTCTTAATAATATGAAAAAGCATGTAAAAAATTGTTTAAACACACTTTTTCATTAATTTTGTATATGGATTTCAAAGATTTTTTCAGAATTCTAACTGGGCATAAATTTTCTTTCACAAAAATCTAGTACCTGTTTTTCCTTCAAATTTTTAATATGCAATGAGTAAAGCAGAAACTGTTATACCTCTAAACACGCAATATTTTGTTACGGAGACGAGACCCTTAATATTTAGAGTTTTGATTAGACACAACTCAAATTATTTAGAAAATTGTCTGATGGTATACTGCACACTAAAAATATTAAATTCACACAGCGTCTCAACCAAAAATTATAATATCTACCTCTAGTGGTATACTCAACCAATAAATAAGAGTACCCGTGAGTTGACAGCTGGTAATCGCACACACCAATATTCACAGTTATCTGAGAGTCATATTGGGCAACAAACCTGATTATTTATTTAATTCGAGCACATGTTCAATAAATATCTATCAAAAATTGCGAACAAGTTGTCATTTATAAGTGGTACAAGATTTGATAATTTATTTATTATGCTAGCTCTTCATCAACATCTGTACAATATTTGGTTAGTAACCAAAATCTGCGATAAAAATAATTTATTAAATGTACACTCCAGTGTATTATAATGTATTTGAATAACAACATTAAAATCGAATTAAATATATAGACAATTGCTTAATAATGTTTGTTTATTTATTTCAATGTCGTGCTAATAGATTACTGCAGGAAAAATACACATTTCTGTTGTTGATTTAGAATCAGGAACTCCACAAATTCATTTGTTACAATAATGAATTCTATTACCTATTAGATTGGATGCGCATATCTATTTATACAGTTATCAATATTGATTTTTAATAAATAAAGTACAATTCTGTTTTTATTGCGCATGTACACGATATATATAAATATTAATGCAATAATCACTGCAAAAAGTATAGCCATTACCTTGCAAAAACGTTCTTAAAATAGACTACAACACTACAAGTTTTCAATAAAAAAGAAACCGGTACTCGGCAAAAAATTAATTTGGCTATAAATATAAAGTAGAGCAACTATTTTGATTTGATATTGTTTAGAATATTTTTAATCCTGAAAACCTTTGAAATAAGAAGCTAGAAAATTAAAATTATTGTGGCGTTTTTAGGGTAGCAGCTGTAGCGCGAATAACCTCATTAAATAATAGTTTGTTTTTTTGTATTTGAAGGTCGGCAAGTAGTTGCACTTTCTGATCTATAAATTCTGAATATAATCTTTAGATTCAGTACAGAAGCCAAATTAAAATCCAAATATATATAAAAAAAATCGTTTATACTTTTCAACGCTGCGCACTAAAAAGGCCAATCAATTTTCTTTACTAAAAAGCAAGAACTATCTTTGCAATTTATGACGTTATTCCAGTTTATTTATAATTGAATATTTCCTTTGGTGTATTGGATGATAATCATAAGTACCCGTCAGTTGACGGCTGGTAATTGTACCAAAATATCTACCGAGATTCAAATAAATGTATTTATCCTATTATACAGGTGATTCACAAGTCGTGGCATATAACTCAACTTACTTAGCACGGAACTGAAGGAATTTTATCAAAATTCGCAATTTTAGTTTCCAGGTTTTTTAATCATCAAACAGTTTTCAAATATAATTTCATAAATTTACTATTCTGACCATTGCAAATTAATTAAAATTTTATTTTATTCCATTCATAGTTAATCAGATATCCATTATGCAGTCAAAAATGTGCTTCTTGCGACAACTGCTCTTAAATGTACGAATTATTTTCTTTGTTCCATGATCAGTAAGTTATATATATATATATATATATATATATATATATATATATATATATATATATATATATATATATTATATAAGTTGCCAGTAAAATATATGCACGAAGTTGTGAATCACCCTGCATATACCAAAAGCAGCAATGATCGGTGAGGTAGCTACATTAAATTGAACAGACGCTCATAAATAAATTTGTTCGTTGAACTATTTAATAATACAATTAGCATTTAATCTACAGTACTAATCATATCCTTGACATACTTCTGTCATCTCACCCCCATTTTTTAAAACAAGGCACGAACCACTCATAAAATCTTTGAATACTTTGATTAAAATCATGGTAAATAAGTCTTGAAATCTTACAATCTTTTGTATAATTCGGTACAATCTGAAAGCATAAAAAATTCTAAATATAACTCCAAAAATAATACGTTTAATATTTTATAAAATATTTCGTGAAAACTTGTCAAACAGGTAAAATAATGAATTAAACTTATTAAATGACTGCTATATTCTTGAAAAAAAACTATTAATATCATAAAATATGTGCTTCTCTACGCTACCCGTAAAAAATGTTAAAAGTTATTAATTTGAATGAAATTCTAATGGTTTTAATTTCTTTCCAGGGTTTTCGCGGTTTCTACAAAGGAATCACAGCTTCCTACATGGGAATATCTGAAACCGTAATACATTTTGTAATCTACGAGGCTGTTAAAGCTAAACTAATCGCATACAGAGCGCACACACATAGTCACAACGACTCCAAGAGTTCAGTCGACTTCCTGGAGTTTATGATGGCGGGAGCCATCAGCAAGACTGTTGCTTCTTGCATCGCTTACCCACACGGTAAGAAAAAGAAATAAATCGTCTTCCGTTTTCATAGACAAAATAACTGTTGAGTTCAATTTAAGCCCAATTGTCGCATTTTATAATAGTTATGTTATAAGAATCGTAACGTCAATCATTATGGTACTAGTCGTGAAGATTACCCGACGAGGCGAAGCCGAGTTTGATAACACGACGTGTACCATAATGATTGCCGTTACGATCCGTATTGCATACAAAATTTTATCTGCTGATGCTGACGTAAATTAGTCAAGAAGTAAAATAAATTATTTGATATTGAACAAAAAACTTTAGATCTAAAAAAAATCAAGAATGCTTTTTTTGAATCTTCCTTACTCGCTTCCTTAATAACGAGTTGTTTGTTATTTCATTATGGTCTTTGCCCTATAATGAACGCTATTATGGTCCTCAAATTGACGCCTATAATGTTGTCATTATGACACGCCATCAAATAAATATAATTTATGTGGCCGACTGTGGTTTTAACAATCTATAGTCTATTTTTAAACTAGAAATAAAACAAAAATCAGCTTTACACATAAAAAATCCAGAAAGTCACTAGGATTTTCGTTTGCATTATATTTTAATTTTTGATAACGAAATAGCGAGTTACCCCCTCCGGCTAATTGTAAAGAATTTTTGAAAAATCTTTATTATATTTTAATGTCCATGTGTTACGCCCTGTCCATACAAGGGATCTTTGAAGATTCTTTCTTGCTTCTTATTGTGGAAAAATAAATTCACTGTTTTGAAGCTATCAATGAATTTATTGCAAATTCTTCTTTTCCAAGACCCATTGAAGACTCAATTTAGCGGCGCCGCTATTTGGCAGACAATTCTCACGATTATTCTTTTTCTTTTAAAAGAATCCATGTGTAAACAAGGCTTTAAATCACCTAAACTGTAATTCAGTAGTTATTTTATTATACTGAAATCAAGTTGAAAGAATGAATTTTGAATAATGAATTTCGAAAAACATTTAGACAATAACATTACCCTTAAATCTAAGGAATTTATGAAAGTAAAAAAATGAATCTATGTTTGTGCTGATTCCAAATTTCAGAATCATGTCAAATAAAGTTGCAAAAAATATTGAACATAGTCATTCAACTTATGCAAATGAGATTTATTTTTACAGTTACCAGTACGTGATCGTGGAGTGATACTATCTGTATACCTTTATAATTAGTGTCGCAAATTGATTCGATTAGGATATTTACTTTAACTATTTAGTATATTCGTAGTAGACGACTCAGCATCGCCCTAGAAAATTACTTTACTGTTTAGCAAGATTTCAAATCAGTTAGAAGCGTCTCAAATTTAATTAGCAACTGTGGACAAATGTTTGAGTAAACAGTTCATGTCATTGTCGTTTGTATGTTTTAATTATTGAGTCAGATGATTTTTGGCCACGCAATAAAAATCTCTTTGCCACTTTTGCGTAACGTGATCGACAATGACTCAGGTTCAAATTCAGTCAGATCACGGCACTAAAATATCTCTCCTGTGGTGTTGTTTCGCTAACAACCACGAGTACCCGTGAGTACTAGTAACCGCACACACGGTATAAATATATTTTTACCGTGAGACTGCTACACTCAAGTTATCGAGCGGACATAGATTATCAGCAAATTTTTGGGCAGAAACCGCTTCGCTACCTTGAAATCGTCCAGCTCAGTTTTTCTCTTGACTCAGTTGCATTGTGGCAAGTAATAAGTTGGCGAACTTTGACTCAGCTATGTGTAGGACATAGGCACATTCTTTCTCTCCCTTACCGCTTCGGCCAACTCTGGCTGCCCGGACAGTAGTGTCCGTCTTAGTCACTGACACTAATACCACTGGGTCCAAGTGATTGGATCCCACTCATTCTGTAATTGGAAGTTGAATGGAAATAAATATGCAGTGAGATTTGATGTGGAGAAATGTTGTTTATGGTTGATTATTGTTGCAGAGGTGGCCCGAACCAGGCTTCGAGAGGAGGGCAACAAATACAACGCTTTTTGGCAAACCCTAGCTTTAGTGTTCCGCGAAGAAGGCGTCCGTGGAGTGTACAGAGGCCTTAGCACACAATTAGTCCGACAGATACCAAACACTGCGATCATGATGGCGACATACGAAGCAGTGGTGTACATGCTGACAACGCACTTTACGAATGAATTCTACAGCTCTACAGAACGAGAATAGAAGTATTTTTTTTGTAATTCCCGCCCAGTTGCTCAGATCAGTACATGTGATAGCTATTGCACAGAATCCGACTGATTTTTGAGGATTTTTACGATACATTTTGGTACTGATTGTAGAAAGAGTGAACTGATACTGATTAAATGTAATTATATGTTTATATTAGTGATAATATAACTGTGGCCGTGTTATAATACCAAAAAAGGTTTTTGAGTCAAGTGCCATTGTTAAATTAGTAAGAAAGATTTTTTGAGATGACTGTAATTATTATTATTGTTGTATATATGTGAATTATATCTTAGTTGTTAAATTGTGCTTTGTTATTTACCCAAATAACAATTTTCCTATAACTTATTATATAAAGTAGGGAGTCACTTTTTCCATCAATTTTTTCCAGTCCGTTGTTCTAATGATTTTTTTTTTCAATAATGCAGTTTTCCAATGGGAATTTTTTTCCAAAGAAATTATTATTTAATTTGGATTGGAAAAAATGGTTTGGAAAATGTGTCGTATAAACATATTATATAAATCCCGAAAGATCTTTTTTCGCGACCGAGAGTAGTTGATTCTTATGACATCAAAATGGGGACGGAAACTTCACATAATGTGCACATTATTCCCCTAGGAAGTTTACGTTATATTATATTCTTTGTTGTCACGAAGTTTTTAAACTTAGTTTGTTGCGCAAAAAATAGTATATAATCTCAGGAGAAAATGATAATTGCATATCTCTCCCTCGATATACAATACATAATTTTAAAAAATTTTAAAACTTGCATTACTTTACAAGTTTTTTGGTACAAGTATGGATATGACTACTTGTTGATCGCTACATTTTTATTCCAAAACGACAAAAAGTAAGAGAACCAGTTCTAGTCTACATAAAAACTATCTAATTATATCAAACATCTACAATTACAAAGAAAATGACTTACAAAAAGCCGAAATCTAACCACGAATCAAAATAAATCTTGACCTGTTGATTCCTCCCAATTTTTGACTGAAACGAACAGCACACTTATTAGCTTTCGATAATTGTTAAATAATATGAATAATTTTGTATAAAATCCTTAAATTTTCACTTTAAAAAATCCGTTGATAAACACTTTTCCCACTTTCAAAATAATACCCCTCTAGCCTTCCTCTACCAGATACTTTGAAACAGTGTTGCCAGTTGTTAAAACAAAATTATCATATTTTAAAGATAATTATCATGTAAAGGTGTAAAGTCAAAAATATCGTATTTAAAAGAAAAATTATCGTGTAAAGTAAATTAAGAAAATAATCGTGTGCAGTAAAAAGTCAAATATATCGATGAAACTTTTCCGAGAAGTTGCACTAAATTTGAAATTCTTATGTTTCTGAGTACCATTTTATTATTAACAAATAAAAACAGCAACAAAATTATTAGAAGAGAATTATCATGTTATCGTGTACACGATATCGTGTAATATTTGTATAGTCATCACATAGTCATATTATCACATTATCGTGTAATTAGGATAATTATCGTATATGTGGTAACACTGCTTTGAGAACTACGTTTCTCGGTCGGTAAATTTGTAACCTTCAACGGAAACTTGCTTGTGCGCAGTCGCTCAACTTGCTGTCTTTTGCAAAGAAAAAGAACATCCTTTTACATCCGTTTTGTACTTGTGTGTCAACTAAAATGGTAAAGCTTCAAGATTTTTACTTACTATAACTTATTATTAAATATTTATGATGGTAGAACAACTTGAAATAATAAATATAAGTTGTGTAGTGCTGTTTGTGAAGGTTTAAAAATGTATTTTGTTCGTTTTCGAGTTGTAAACCTGATGGTCACATGGCCATGTGAATTTGACAAATTTTCCATAAATATATTGTGTGATATAGTAAATACTGTAGTGTATTTATTAATACATTAGCTTTAAACATTGTGTTTAGCAAGTTTTGTGAATCCGGTTAACAAAGAGGCAACCTAACCCTACATTTACTGATAGCTGTTTTTCATTGTAGACTTGCAAACGCCGTAACGGAGGACGTTCCAAACACGGACGTGGACACGTAAAGCCTGTCCGCTGCACTAACTGTGCCAGGTGCGTCCCGAAAGACAAGGCGATCAAAAAATTCGTCATCAGAAATATTGTCGAAGCCGCTGCAGTCAGAGATATTACTGAAGCTTCAGTATACACATGTAAGTTTACTTTTGACTGTCAGATTCAAAGTATGGAGAATCATTTATTGTGTTTTTCTAGCTTATGTGCTGCCCAAGCTCTACGCCAAGTTACACTACTGTGTATCTTGCGCTATTCACAGCAAAGTTGTAAGAAACAGAAGCAAGAAGGACAGACGTATTCGTACTCCTCCACAGCGTAACTTCCAACGCGATATGCCCAGGGCCCAACAACAGCCAAGGAAGTAATCTGTTCCCAATTTATATGTAATTAATAAAAAAAATTCAAATAAATGTTGTTTTTCTGTAATAAACCTTTTCCAAATCTGTTATTTTCCTGTGGCATTATTCAGTTGTTAGCAAGAGGTAAGTAGATATAACAAATAGCTGGGTTGTTTATTTCGTTCACTTGTAAGTTTTGTAGATTGCATTTTTCTGTGTATGCATATTTTTTTGTATTGAACAGGCACCCGTAAGCATAAACTATGTAATTAATAGCTAAAATTTATATATATTTTATTTCTACTCAACATAGTATTTCATACAATATATATAAAAGTAAATTCAAAGTAACAACTCACAAAAATTATTAATTGACCTATATAATCCAAATCCTATATTGACATTATTTAAAACAAATTTACTTTTGTACTTAAAGCGGATAAAATATTATCTATCAATTAAAACAAACTAATTATTCACTTTCTTGTGAAACGCTATTCATAGCTTCTTTAAGATTTTTTTCGAAAACTTTTTTCGAGTCACAAAATCCATGTTTTGTTTTTCCGAAGGAATTTGGCCCAGCAGAAGTTGGCGTGTCTCTTGAAAAGTAAATTTTCTGTCAGTTTTACAACATTAACTTCATTTTGATTTTTACCTTCCGATATTTCTCATTCTCATTTTTGCCTCTGGGGGCATTTCCTCAGGTTCACTATCGCTCTCCTGGTTGAACGCAGAAGCTACTGTTAATTTTGGTTTCATTGGAACAGCTGTCTTAGAAGTTGACAATTTAATTTGTATCCCTGATTTCCGAGGTACGGGTGAGCTTGGTTTTGGCTTTTTGCTTTCATTTGGTTTACTGTGTTTTGGTGAAGGCGAGGGTGACCGATCATGTTTTGAGCCTAGTAAATACTGCCGAATTTGAGATTTTAGTTAAAATGGGTTATGGTACATAAATTAATGCGCCATGTCATTTTGGTAATTATTTTGTATCAAACTGCTAGGAAATTGTAAGAAAACATAGATGAACTATAAAATGCTTTAAATAATTACCAAAGTGCGGATTAACAAGCTATGTTAAACATAACCCAATCATATTACCAGTTTTGTAGGATTCATAATCGTCTGAATGTCGTTTGTGTGGTCTACTCATTTTGAAAACAAGTTAATTACTTAATACGTATAAAGTATTTTGTCAAACTTTGATCAATAATCAATTAATTATGATAAAACTAAAATTTATATGCCATTTTGTGGATTTTTTTTACATTGACATTTTTGTAGTTACTATTTTTTACGTTCTTCAGCGCACACTTTTGGCGCTAATGTTTGACAAATGACATAACCAAACTTTTTCAACTTCGAAAGCGTTCAAAAGTAAAGTAAAAATGCATTAATGTTCGCTATATATCTAAACAATTTTAACTTTTTCAGCTAATACATACATTTGATATGAATCATTTAAGAACAATCTCACCATTCAGATTATTCAGATCTCTTCATACCACCATAACTAAATTTGATACATTAAAAGTCCCGCTCCAAAAAGTAAAAGAAGGAACAAACCCAGAACTTGTTCCATCAACACCAGTCAAGTCTCAAATAAACCTCGATTTGCTACCCCCGAAAACAAAAATAGATGCAGAGACTATCGCACTTTTAGAGCGACTCTCTTTAGTTGACTGTGCAAATAAGCAAGGAATTAAAATTTTAGAGGACGCAATTGAATTCGCAGACCAAATTCTTCAAGTTGACACATTAGGAGTTGAACCTCTTATCACTGTATTAGAAGACAGGCCGCTTTTAATTCGCGAAGACGCAGTAACGGATGGAAAAATAAAAGACCAAGTTCTGGCCAATGCTTCAGTTACTGAAGAAGAATACTTTGTCGCTCCACCAGGCAATATTCCGTTAGAATCTCGAGAAAATTTGTTACACGAAGATAAAACAGTTAATAAAACTTAGTAAAATGACTGCTACATTTAAAGAAATAATCGAATTATGCAATACTCGAGGATTTATTAAATTTTTATCATCTTGCTCAACAAAATGCGACAGCATCACTCTAGGACCTGTTGGGTACTTGCTACAAGAAAATTTAAAAAGAGAATGGCTGCACAGTAATTTAACAAATAGAGACATAAGTGTGTTCTTAAATAAGAAGGATAATTTGAGTGAATCGTTTAATTTCGTTAAAGAAATATGCCAGGAACGATTACCTTTCGGTATAGCACAAATTATTAACGATTCTAAAATACAACAAAATGTTAATGAGTCTAATGAAGTAGATTTATATTTTCAGACCCCGAGTCAAGTTAAACTACAATCTTTAATGTTTGTGCCTCCTAGTAATTCAACTCAGTATTTTCATAATTGGCAACGACAGCGACGCATGTGGTGGAGAAAAGTAATTACATATTTTGTTTTAAATATTTAAATAAACCGAATATTTTTTAGTTTTCTGCATCTCCCGGCCGATATTCTTTTACGGATATTCAAATTTCCCCTTCAGGGGAACAAAATGTAGAAATTTTATCAACATACCCTTGGGGATCTCATATGATGGAAAAAATATTTTTAAATCCAAACGGTGAACCGTCTCTCACTAAAGAACAATTACAAGCAAGTGCTATTCATTTGTTTATTATAATTTGTTAATAATTCAATTGTTTTCAGACAAAAGACGGCCGAAAACGAGTTACAGCCCACTGTATAACCAGCACAACTTATTTATCATCAATGGTTTTAAATACTCTTTGCGACGCATATGACGAACCTCTATTTCAAAATGTAAAGAGACCTTTACTGAGGTTTCACCGAAAAATAGCGCCTTATAAAATTAGTTTTGCTGTTACTACTTCTAGTAATACTGAGGAATTGAATGAATTAGCTTTATTTTTATGTAAAAAGTTAAGAAACAACCATGTTTCTGTTTTATTGTTACCTAGCGCTTCCAGAAATTCTTTGGAAAATCAATGGAACCAGTATGACCAAATTGGAATACCGTATTGCGTAGTTTTAAATGATAATACTTTAAAAAACGGTATTGCGCATTTAAGAAGTCGGGATACGACACTGAAAGTATGATTACAAAATAAGTATTTATTGTTAATTTTTAAAGTTTATTTTATTTTTAGGAACAGATTCATATTAGTGATCTACCAGAGTATGTTGAGAAACTATTTAAAAACTATTGAATATTTTGTAAAAATATAAATAAAATTTTGTTGAGCATATTTTTATGTTTAAATATCATTGTACCAACTTAAAAATAAATTCTCCTTGCCCATTATTACATAATACCACCACAACCAACCAAAATCAAATGTCAATGAGCTATCACGCAAATTTTCATGATAAATCAAAAGTTATTTGTGCAACAATTTCGATTTGTCATTATCATAAATAAATACGGATAAATCATGGAGTAAACAATTTAAATATTTAACCCATTAATGGTTCGTCTAGTTTAATAAAATGCCGCACCGATTCTGAAATAAAGGTTTCGATATTTTAGAATAAATTAAAATGGAATCAGAAAGATTGTTAGTGGCTGCAGGGATCACGGCAGCGGCAGTAGTTGGGGCGTTTGTTTTCTGGGGCCCTGCAACTGGCACTGGGCATGGGCGAGGGCGCCTTGCAGGGCTCATTAACCTGGGGCAGACATGCTTTCTGAATACTATTCTTCAGGCACTTGCTGCTTGCCCGCAGTTTATCACCTGGTTATGCTTGGATCCCAGCATAAGAGAAGAAAGCTTACGGAAAACTTTGGCCACCGTTATATCAGGTATGTATTTTTTACAATAACCAAAAAATAAATTAATTATTTATGAATTGTAGTTATAAACGGCACGCATGTTTCGATCGGGCAAGGGCCCTACGCTCCGGCTGATGTAATGAACGCTTTGAGAAGACTTGGATGGGCTATTCCTCCTGGAGAACAAGATGCGCATGAATTATTTCATGTTTTATTAACATCTTTAGACGAAGAAACTCCCCGAGTTGCCCGAATGGTAATAAAATACACGTTGAAATGGCAACACAAAAAATAGTAGGAATAAACTAATGAATTTTAGCTTAGGGGTTGTTTATCATTAGTACTGTAATTGATTTAAATTTCACAGCGCCCTTATCACCGCTTCTACAGGGTGATTCACAATTTCATGCATATATTTTAATGGCATATATACTTACTGATCATGAAACAAAATAATTTTTGTAAAATTCGTAAATTTAAGGGTAGTTTTCGCAAAAAGCACATTTTTAAAACTACTGGATTCTTTATTGTATAATGGATAAATATGAATAGAATAATATTAAATTTTAATTAATTGGACAATGGCAAGAATAATATTTTTATGAAATTCCATTTGAAAACAGTGACCAAAACTCTTTACCCATCTGTTATTAGGAGTTAATCCTGTTGAATGGTTACCATCAAAATTAAATCAACTCTTTTTAGAGTGGTTGTCTTTCGGACGCGCTTGGCCTAGACACCATCGACTGCAACGACCCGACAGTGATCCGCGATCCAGTTTCTCCACCGCCGTCTCCTGAGCCGTCCCTCCAGCCCCCATCACCGTTGGGGAAGTCCGCCAGTACGTTATCTTTAAGTGAACTAGCCAGCAGTTTTATGTCAGAGCCTGGCACGGGTGTTTTCTTGGGCGGAAGTGGTAGCGGAAGACCTAAGACCTTACGATGGCGGAATGGGTCCGGTTTGAACAGAAGATGGGTCTCCAGAAGCTGTAGGAGTTTGAGGTTGTCTGGGCCGCCGCCCCAGGTGACGGGGTTGACGGTACCCCATCCGTTTTGTGGCACGCTGGCTAGTCAGTTGAAGTGCACGGATTGTGGATACAAGGTGAGAAAATAAACTATTACGAGATTATTTAAAATGAAGTGTTTTTTCAAGTCGGCTGTGCGCTACGACAAATTTGATAGTCTCTCTCTTCCGCTTCCATCTGGCATGGGAGATTTGGGTTGGGGAAGGCATAAACTACATCAGTTGTTGAATAATTTTACAACTGCAGAAGTTGTTAATGACGTAGCTTGTGAAGGCTGTAATAGGGGACGAGACCCTAAATTGTCGCCTATTCATGCAAAACAACTGAAGACGCAGCAGTTCGGGAAGGTAAGACAAAAATCTAGACTCTAGCGCTAATATTAATTTTATTGTCTACTTCGTATCTAATTATTGAATTCATTGCGCAGCTATCGCGCCTTTTACCTAATTTAGGTGTGGCAGCCTACCATATACTGTTGGTTACCGGTGTATACTCATATATATATATATATATATATATATATATATATATATATATATATATATATATATATATATATATATATATATATATATATATATACTCATGTTTGTAATTATTGAATACAGTACAAAAAATGATATTAGTGGTAACCTGTTAGAAGACCATGGAATTAAAGTATAATAATTTTTTTAGCTTCCATTATGTTTATGTATCCATATATCGAGAAATATGTGGCACGCCAGCGGAAAAATGTCCAAGAGACAAGATTATGTGCAATTTCCAATTAGATTATCTTTAAGTGCATACACTTTTTTGCAAGCTCAGTTTTTAACAAGGGTGAGTATAATAATATTTTATAATGGCAGTCTCACATTTTACATTATATTAAACATGGATTCTTTGAGGATTCTTTCATGATTCTGAATCTTGAATACAACATACAACATAAGAAACATACATACATACACCATAAGAAAATCACTGGTTTAAAGCTATGAATTAATTATAATTGAAGATTCAATTTAGCAGAACAGGGCTAACTAATATTTTATTTTTACAGTACTTTAGCAGCACGAGCGAAGGCGGCAGCCCGTTATCGTACAGTATGCCCAGTTCATGGGGGGCCCAACACCAAATCGACAATAGTCAAGAATGGCGGCATTTGTACCAACTGGCTGCAGTTGTCGTTCACATTGGAGACGCGCATTCCGGACATTTTGCCACTTACAGAAGGGGGCACCACACCACAACTTCCAAGTAAGATTCAGTAAATAAAATTGTTAGGTACCTTTATTTATGATTGTTTTTTGTTCTAGGTGGTTCTACACCTCTGACACTGAAATAAGGGAAGCAACTATGGACGAAGTTTTGAGAAGTACCGCATATATGCTCTTCTACGAAAAATGTTCCCCCTTGGGGACGTTTTAAGATGTGATAAAATACGGGTTTCTGTCACAGCTCCGAGGTTGACCTGAACGTAATTTAAGCTTTACTAGTCTAAGTTACAAGCTTGCGTTCCTTTAAAACCAAATTTTTGTAGTTTGTTTTAGATATTTATTGAGTTTCGTTGCATTTAGATTTTCAGAAACACAGACACGTAAAGTCAAATTTGTACTTATTTAACAATTTAACGAATATAACGCAGCTCTTGTTTGTATTTTTGTACGGAAATGTCATATCATTTAGTTCACTACCTTACCTACATAAGTCCAAACGTACAATCATGATATAAAGATTATGAGAAAAATTATTAGTATTATTATAAAGCAATTTGGGACACCTAGATTCGTGCCAAATAGATTATTTTCACGAAATTCACTGTATTTTCAAAAAATTACTTTAAATAATATGTGTGATATTGTATAATTAGTACTACTATTATTTCATGTATGTAGTATAGTTATTGCTTTTAATTCACTCCTGTTACTTATATTATTAATTTAAAAATAAATATATTTAATTCAAAGGATTTCAATTGATTTCCCGCTTTGTAACATAAAAAAATCTGACTTACCGACATCAGTGACTTCTCAAAATTATGGACGGGAAAGCCGTATATTTTTAGCAACAGAAAAGGGCTAGCTCTTACGAACTGTCGTGGAAGAGACTTCGTCTTTGTCATTTTTAACATGCTATCTCTATCTAATGTAACAACTGCGCATGCTCTGTAATTTGATGATTGATTGTGATGCTGGTTAGAAAGAGACAACCTCCCTTCACTGATATGACACATTTTTTTTAAGTTCCACGCAAAAATTCTTCTTTTCCAGTCCATAATTTATAGAAGTCTATGATCTATGTAGATATCTTCTCGGCGGTTATTTTTGTTTGAAATTTAAAAGGTGATAGCTGTCAAAGTGAAAATTTATTTATATTTATTTAATGTTAATCCTGAATGTTCAGCTAATATGTTACCATCAAGTGTTCGTTAAGTTTTTATTTACCTATTTCACATAAAATAAACCATTTAACCGGCGTAAATAAAAGGCAAGTGACATTCTATTGAATTTTTAGGTTATAAAACAATTTATTCAACCACCTGTTTCTCGTAGGTACTGCTTAAAATGTCAGAAAATCTAGAAAATGAACTACCACCTGCATTTGTCATGTGGAAAATGTTCCACAGTACTATTTCTGCAATATTTAAGAACTTGGACAATGCTGAAAATAATTTACAAGTCCTGGCAAAGACACTTTTAAAAGAGAAAGAATGTTCAGATATTTTTATATCTCGTTATGATCCTGCATTAAGTATTGAACAAAATCAGAAAATTGAAAAAACTTATCAGGAATTCACCACTTGGATGCTGGGAAGATTATTTTATTTGCTAAGTTGCGAAAAGTTTGAAAGGTACCGTTTACTCAGCAAGTATTTAATGCAGCCTAACGTAATTTATTTTTTAGAATACATGATTTATTTATTAAAGCTCAACAGAAAATCTTAATAGCTTTAAAATCAAACCAGCCACATATTTACAATACAATCATCAAGGAATATAATGACTCCTTAACTGTTGTTAATAATTGTTTAAACTTAATGCCCGAAAAAACCGAGCCTGTTTTTATAACAAAATTTGTAACAAATCACATATCTTTTCAAGAAGAAAATTTAGAACTTACATCAATTTTTATAGAACTTAAAACAGTTGATTCTTGCTACTTTTTACAACCCAAAATTTTAAAACTTCTTGTTGAGCCTACTTTAATCTACATTGATTGTTTTTGGATTGATACAACAGTTCAATCTATATTAGATAATATTCTTTATTGTTTGCATAACTCCAAAACTTCTAGTAAAGTAATAGTCATTGAATATTTAACTCATTTAATTCGTCAAAGTTATGAGGAAATTGATAAATCATCAGTATTAGATGAGCATTTTCGTGAATTATTTTCTTGTTTAGAATCTACAATTTGTAAAAATGGTTTAAATTCAGCAGATTTAGAAATATTTGATTTAGCTTTAAGCAATTTGTTTGATACGATTGTCGAAATCAAAATAATAAAAAAAAATTATTTCGTGCTAGAAAAGTGCAAAAATATGTGCCATTTCTTGATTTTATGCAAGCTTAGAGAATTTATTTCAAAGAACAAACAAATTTTACACTCATCTATGAAACTTTTAATACCTATTTTATTGTATGAAAATAAATTATATTCTGAGATTAATTTTATAACAAATTATGTTATTAACAGTAAAAGTTGTGATGATGTTGACATTTTATTGCAATATCAAATTTGCGAAGAATTGAAAGTTGATATAAAAGACAATTTTATTGATGCACTTGAAATAAGTCCCACTTGGATTATATTGTATAACGATCTTAATTCCAATTTGGAAAAGTGTTTAAATAATATAGAAGATATAAATACGTTATCAGAAGTATTATATTTTATGAAAAGCATTATGTATATTGCTAAAATTATTTTTTACATGGTTCAAGAACATTTTTATGAAAAATGTAGCCAAACTATTTCTGGTCATTTTCAAGTAATTTTCTTCCCAATGGAAGATATTTTGAATAAAATAAAAAGAATTATAAATATCTATAATATCAATACGTCGCCCAATACTTTACATTGTTTAGATTTTATTATTGATAGTCTATCATCTATAATATCGTTTAATTATTTCACTCAATCAAAAATACAAAATCTCAAAACTATGCTTGAAATAATTTGCTACCCATTTTTGAAAAATTCAACTATCAGTAAAGAATTAATTTCTGGTAACTTTTCCGAAGAAATATGTGTTGAAAAACAATTAAGGGCTATTGAAGTATTGTCAACTTGTTTATTAAATGTTGATGCGATAGAACGACCATATGCGAATGAAATAAAAAATATGATATTAACAATTTGCAAAACTTGTGCCAGTTCTAAGAACAACAATATTTTGTTGCAAGTAAGTAGCAAAATAATATCTTTTGTCGATTGACTAATGATTATTATTTTTAGATGTCCAGTAAATTAATATATTTTCTAAGTATACTTCGGGGTGCAACTTCAACTATCTACGAAATACTAAAGCAATTACTAAGTAGCAACAATCAAGTATTAAAAATAATATCACAATCAATTGGAAAAATAATTTGTGTACTATCAGGCAACTTTATTATAATAGTTCCAAATATAATAGAAAACCACATTTTTTACGATGT
The DNA here is from genome assembly GCA_947534325.1 of Agonum fuliginosum. Lineage (NCBI taxonomy): Eukaryota > Metazoa > Arthropoda > Insecta > Coleoptera > Carabidae > Agonum > Agonum fuliginosum. Next base: position 22,149,961 of record OX384036.1, read on the forward strand.
ACACTGCCTTCTATGCGATTTTACAAAAAACAAGGAAGACCGAAAATTATACCGAATTTCGGACAACAAAAGTTTTTGCGTCTCACAGTTTATTGTTCATAAAAACTTTATAGCAAATACTGATGTGTCTTTCATATTAGATTTATTAGATTCCAATGATCCAAATGTGAAAGTAAATATTATTGGGCATCTACCTAGATTTACAAAACATCTTAGTCAGTTTAATACTATTGTGGTAACTAAGAAATGGCTTAAATTTATTGAAGACGATGACCGAAATGTTAGATTGAATCTTATTACTGTTATTCAACCAATTATTGACAATATTCAGGTAAAAATATTTCATTATATAACTTCTAGTACATACGTTAAGAGTTATACAGTTTCATGAGTTTCATATGCTGATTACGAATGAAAAATTCGAAAAATACAAGGAAATTTATTTCTGAAATATTTGAAAAATTCGTTTTAATCCGTAATCTGCATATCAAATTGTGTGGCTATTCAACACCAGAAAATATAATTCTAGAATAATCATAAACAGGAAAAATGCATCCACATTCCTCTTTAACGTATATGTTATGTTATGATGTAGACTGTATATTAATTAATTAATACATTTTTTTAGAATAATAGTTCGCTGACTGCAGAATATAAAGAAAACATGTTGGATACATGTTTAAAAGAGCTAAAATCAGCTACCCAACAACATCTACGCTCTGGCAATGCAGATTTGTTAGAAACTTTACTAGACACCATAAAAGAATTTGGTTGTTTGAACAATTTAAATGCTTTATGTACAACATCTCAACTTCTGATAATTTACGTAATTTTTTGCAATACAGATCTATCTCTAACAGCTATAGACCATCTCAACTGCATAGCAAGGAGTCACAATCTCACACTCAATATAATCTTCAATAAGAATAAAAAAGTTCTTTGCCAGTCTATAGCAAATATATCAGTTGTTGCTTACATTGATCTGGAATATAATATTGTTCAATCGTTGGAAAGAGTAGTTCTGGCTTTTGGTTTTGTTATAAAAGATTTTCTAACTAGGAATGGGCACCATTTGCTATCACATTTAATTCCTAGTTTTATCAGAGCTCCAGAAAGTCAGAAAATACTAAATGATATTGCTAATTTGATGGTTGTTGAGCCTTCTGAACTAATTGTCAATAATTTTTCGTATATTTATACTTATGTATATTTGAATGAAGATTCAGAGGTCTTTAAAAACTGTATGCAATTTATTGAACGAATTACTGGCAGCAGTATTAATACTATGAAGAAAAGAAGCATTAAGGTTAGCCCAAAATATTTAAATTTACTTATAATTACTATAATATTTGCATGAGTTGTATACACATAAATTGTTATGTTTATACGGATATTAGCCCATGGTTGTAAACAAATAGTAGATATTTTAGTGTTTATTTTTTAGGTAATTCATAACGAATTGTTGATGCATATCCACGACAAAAAAGAGTTAGTTTACCGCGAACTTTACAAACTATCCTTAGAAGAAACCGATTCAAGCTCAGGAAAATCTTCATCATCAAAATCAAGCAGTGAAAATAAGATTAAGCAAATTTCTGAATACCTTCAACCTAGATTTCTTGGCGTTCTAGTTTATTTCGATACAAAATTAGTATCGAAAATTGTCGATGATACCGTAAAAATTCGGGTTTTAGAAAGCCTACCAATCATTATAAAATTAATGGGTACAAAGTTTATAACTTCTTTGCGCCACAAAGTTCTTGCAACTTTGAGAACAGCGTTGTCATTGACTGATAAAAAATATTTGGAGCTATCTTGCAACAATTGGGACACATTTCTTCATTGTTGCGAACCAGACACTTTAGGACCATTGCTATCAACAATTTTTGTGTCGATGTTACCGTTACTTGAATTATTTCCGAGAAAAATCAACACAATCTTTAAATATCTAATTGTCGATAACAACGAAAAAATGAGGGATTACATTCAAGATTTATTCTTTGTAACTGAAGCTAAAGTAGATAATGAGTTAAAAAGCATTATTAAGAATTACACTGCTGCGAATAAAAATAATTCTTGTAAGGAGCAACTTAACAATTATTTGAAGTACATCAACCATGAAAATTTAGAAGTACGAGTTTACGGATTGAAGTTTTTGAAAAAATATATGGAAGAGAAACATGCTGAACTAGACGATTTGATTTTGGGCAACAATGGAATGGATGCGGTTTTAGTTGAACTTATTGACGTATTAATTGCAGGTAATATAATATGAATGAATTAATTAATGCAGTGATTAATTTATAATTTATGCAGGGTGTCGAGAAAATGATGAGCAAGTACGACTAGCATGCGGAAAATGTATAGGGGAATTGGGAGCGATTGAACCTAGCCATTTTCCCAGAAAGTAAGTCTTTACAAGGGCTGTTCGAGCATCCAAATTTTCGACCAACTATCTAATCGATCTGATTTATCAAATCGATTAAGTTGATTAGATCGATCTAATTATTGATCTACCTGTATTAAATATTAAAGGACTGGTAATGTTATCAATGAATTTTTGTTATTAGTCGTAAATAAAATAGTATTCTTACATTTTTATGTTAATTACAAAAATTGGGAACTTATATGTTAACATATTAATAGTTCAGTGACAGAAAAATTATCGATCAATCAAATCTGATCGATCAAAATAATTAATTGATCTGATCAATTAAATGATTATCAGTGATCATATTGAACGATAGATCGATCGAGTTTTTTTCGCAGTTCTAGTCTTAAATACATAATCAAGCCTTTTACTCAGTTTGAGTGTGGCATACTCACATTGTGAGTCATAATTTATACTTATACCGTGTGTGCTGTCAATTTTCGAGAAATCATGGTTGTTTGTGTGGAGTATGTTTGTGCAGTTAAACTGGAATGTGTACCTGACTGGATTCGAACCTGAGTTGACCACAGTCGGTCACGTTACGCATTCAGCTCTCAGAATTAACAGAATTATTTTTTAGGTACACAACTCAATCGGATTCGACGTTTACATTTTACCTAACGGATGATTCATTTGTTGTAAATGCGCTTTTAGAACTTTTAAGATCATTTCAAATGGAAAAACATACACAGGTACTGATATTTCTAATTATTTTGCACTATAAATTAATTTTAAAATTATTTTAGAACATGAACAGGTTCGCTTTAGCCATCCAAGAAATTCTGAAGGCTTATGGAGTGTCACCAGACGAAAATGCGCCTAAACATAATCTGTGGGGAATGTTTTCAGAAAATATGCAAGAACTGATGCAGCCGCTACTTTCTTCTAGATATACTGTTGCTGCGCAATCTAATGAAAATATAACTGTTCATCCCATTTTCGGATCACATTTGGGGTCCACTTCTAAAGATTGGATTTACAAGTAAATATACATACATAATCTGTCACGCTTTTAACTTAATTTGAGTGTGGTAACCTCACACACTGTTATTTATCGATAGAAAAATATTTTGTGTTGTGTGCGGTTACTATTGGTCAATACATGGGTACTCATAGTTGTTAGTGGAGAGTATACTACGTGAGAGACTATTATTATAAATTTATTACATCTTTTACCAAAATTGAGTGTGACAGCCTAAAAAACTGTTAATTGGTGATTATTAGTGGAGAGATCGTTATTATTATCTATCACGTCTTTTACCCACTTGTGTCTGGCAGTTTTACAAACTGAGATATCAGTATTGTTAATTTTACTATGTGTCGGTGGGTGTGGATATACCACGGTGTAAGAAATATGGGGATTTCTTGTGTCGCTAGTTCTTCACGTCTCCGTGCGGGGCGCTGGTGTCGTTAGAGGATAAAATGGCGACGAACAACTTGTCACCACTGAAATATAATAATACTGGAACAAGTACTGCTCTATGCTCGCTGCGTACGAAAAGCGAGCCGAGAGAGACAGCTACTCACGGGTGATTCTATCGTTGTCTTATAGTCCTGCGCATGCGCATTAGAACAAAAGTCACGCGGCGTACTGGCCATCAGGCACACCATCAGGAGTGTACGACAAAGACGCAATCACCCGCGAGTCGCTGTCTCTGTCGTCTCGGGCTGGCGTCGCCAGAGCGCGTTCCAGTATTATATTGCAGTGCTTGTCACCGTGACAGAGACCGGGCAATGGCCGCCATTTTACCCTTTATATGGCGATCGCAGCGCCAGTGGAGAATAATGAAACTAACTCGGTTCGACGGATTACCAAAGAGTCGACACACCTATTCGTCTTACACCGTGGGATATACCAGTCAACTTATAGAAACTCTTGGTTGTTAGTGGAGAGTACACCATAGGACAGATTGTTATAGTCCACTGAATAAAATCTTATTTTGGTTCGTTTTAAAAAGTAATTGTGTTACAAAATAGCTGCATATTAAAAATTGACAAACAAAATTCTAGCGTTATTATTTTAAAATATAAATATTGTGTTTGATTTTCAGCTGGACATCACAACTAATATCTCTTTTAACAGACGACAAAAGAAAATTGTTGCAAGTGTGCAAACCAAGTCTAAAATACGATTACAGAACTCTTATGATTTTTCTGCCCCATATTCTAGTCCATGTGTTATTAGAAAGTTCTGACCAGGATCGCAAGAAAATATTTGAAGAATTTATGGCCGTTTTGAATTTTTCGGACGGCCAAAAAGTGCTAGACACTAAACAATTAAAATACCAGCCCTTAAAAACTAAACAGTATGTTGCTTCTGGTAATTTTGAAAAGTCTGACGATTCTAGCAAGGTAATATAATAATAATTTTTAAAGCATACTTTAGTTTAAAAGTAATTTATTTTCAGAATAATTGCATAAAAGCAATTTTCGTCTTGTTGGACTACCTAGATCGCTGGCTTCGCGAATATGAGTGCCAAAAATGTCCGAAAAATTCAAATCCAATGTCGGACACTAACTACAAAACAATACATAAATTTTTGGCACAATTTTGCAAATTAAAAGTTGCTAAATGTAATTATTTAAGAAGCGAATATCCAAGGGCACTCATGTATTTGGAGCAGCATGTATCTGGCGCGAAGGATAAATTAAATGAACATTTAGGTTTCTTTGCTAGGATCTATGCTGAATTAGAGGAACCAGATGGCGTAGCAGGTAAATTTTTTACACTTACCAGTATATTTGTGTAGTGGAAGCTTCGATATTAATACTAATTTTGGCTGTGAATTAAATATACCTCTAGTTTTTATTTTATTTGTTTACTTTTAGGTGCAATTGCAATGCAAAAAACCGATCCATCTATTGAAGACAAGATCTTAGCTCATAATGTATCTGGTCACCTAAGGGATGTTGTTGCTTGTTACGAAAGAATAGCAAAAGAACGTAGTTTAGAGCCGCAATATTTACAAGTAAGTTTCGTTATTAAATTTTCTCGGCTTTTCTTGGATTGGTATCCACTTCTTTCACCATTCCAAGTTGGAATATAACTAACTTGGCTAGTGGTTGTAACCGGATTAGCAACACACATGATTGTAAAGTTATATTGAAATTTAAATCTGTTACGCCATTTGTCCAACTTGGGTGTGGCAGCCTCATATATTGTGAGTTTATATTATACCGTGTGAGCTGTTACCAGCTGTCAACTCACGAGTACTCATGGTTGTTAGTGGAAACTACACTACAAGGAAGATTTCTGTGCAGTTAAGTGGAATATGTACCTAACGATTCGAACCTAATTTGTCAGACCATAGTCTATCAGTTACGCACTCAGCTAAATATATTTATGGAAAATGCCTTTTACGATTTACTCAGTTTGAGTTATTGGTATAGATACAGTAATCGAAATAAGAGATGGCCGGTATTTGGAATTTTATATTGTTAAATAATATTAATCGAGCGGACATATTCGTAGATTATCAGCAAATTTTTTGGCAGAATCCGCTTCGCTTCCTTGAAATAGTGTATATAGAAGTCGTCCAGCTTGGTTTTTCTCTTGACTTAGTTGCCTTTAAGCGAGTAATAAGAATTGTGACTTAGCTCTGTGTAGAGTAAAATTCAAATAGCTAGAACCCTGCGCGAAGTACGAATTCTCGTCTTAGAGAGAGAAGCATGGATGATAAACAAGAGGAAACTACGCTACTGTCTGTTCTACAGAACATCAGCTTCAATATCTATTATTCTCATGTTGACATTCGTAGTGTTTTGCTTCGTGTAACCCTGTGAATTTTGTAATTGATTGTGATTGAGTTATATTTTAGTTTTCTTTGAAAATTAAGTGAAGTGCAACGCAGCACATACTCGCTCGCTCCGCTTTTGTAAAACGGACAGTACGTGACAAGCTCTGCCTTCTCGCGCAGTCCAGGGTCCTAGCTATTTGAATTTTACTCTAGAACATAGGCACATTCTTTCTCTCCCTTACCGCTGCGGCCAACTCTGGCTGCACGGACAGTAATTTGTGTGCGGTTACTTGTTACATAATGGTTGTTACTGAATATTATAATTTTAATTTAATTTTAGGATATGGTCCGATGCTACCTTGAATTAGACAATCCATACACAGCTTTAGATATCGCAAGTAAAGCTATGGAAAAATTTCCAGAACATGAAATTCTATTCAACGAATGTCAGGCTGAACCTTTTTGGCGACTTGGAATGTATGACGAACTTACAGACTTATTGCAATATCCGAAAATGAAAAATAATACTAATTGGGGGGTCAGAGTAGGACAAGCCCTTGTTCACTTTCGAGATGGTAACACAATTCATACATTTTATGATTTATTTTTCTACCGATTTGGTTGTCTAGGTAATCGGTCAGAGTTTCAAAATGAAATCAGCAGCGTACAGAAGAATTTGATAGAGATGTTGAGCATTACTAGTCTTGAAGAAGGTGTCTATAGACATGGTTACCCACATATTATCAAACTCCATATTTTGAATGAGCTAACAAAAGCTGAAGAAATTGTTCATAAGTAAGTACTCGTTTTGTATTTGTCAGTAGCATGCAGTACATAAGTATATGTACTGCAAGTACATGTATGTGCAGTGCACATCCTAAAATATAGAAACTAAATTCATAGCAAAATTAATGGAAAGGTAATTATATAATTTTAGTTATTTGTCAACTATGTTTTATATAAACTTGAATATTAAAAGAAAGTTTTTATGTAACCATACCATAACTACAAGCTAGCAAGACGCACAGTTTGTGGTTTATGAAAAAAAAATTGCGTGGGACGGTTTTTAACTTTTTGCCGAAAAAAAAAGTCCTAAATTAAAAAAAAAAAAATTGGCGCGGGACGGTGTTAGGATTTTGACTTTTTCCAAAAAAATGTTAAAGTCCAAAACCCGGTAGCCAAATGAAGTTAGGAGCTAATATATTTATGTGTATACAATTTTGAATGCGAAATCTGATTTATCTCATAAATAATCAAATATTCTCCTACCTTTTGAAGGGAAGTTCTCCGCAGACCATAATTATATTTCTTACCATATCTTACCTTCAGATCAAAATCCTAATACCGTCCCGCGCCAATTTATTTTTGATATTTAGGACTTGTAATTTTTTTCGGCAAAACCTTAAAATCCTAAAAACGTCCCACGCATTTTTTTTTACAAACCACAAATTGCGCGCCTTGCTAGCTCGTTGCTTAAATACTTTTAATAATACAAAAAATAGTTGACAAATAAATAAAATATATAATTACCTTTCTATAAATTTTATTATGGATTTAAGCTAGAACTATTCAATTTTAAGTACAAGTGTCTAATTGAAATTGGAATTTTGTGGAAGCGCTAGTTGGTTAATTTAGTACTTATACTTATAATTGAGTAAGTCTGAATCTAGCTTACTTTATAGTTTATATTTGTAGGGTGTGCACTGCATATCTTGCTCGTATGAACTGCACACCGTGTGTGCAAGTCGCGAATCATTCATGGTTGTTAGTTAAGAGTACATCACATGGGAGATTTTTGTGCAGTTAAACTGGAATTCAAACCTGAGTTGTCAGAACTACAGTTGATCATGTTACGTACTTAGTTATTAAGCATTAATGATTTAATTTGTAGATTAAAAGAAATGACCGATAAATCAATGTGCGAACGAACGATAAATGAATTAGTAGAAGAATGGGACCTTAAATTAAATGTAGTGCAGTCTTCCGTACGAGTTGTTGAACCTATATTGAGACTGCGTCGAATTATGTTGGAACAAACTCAAGTAAATATCAAAATATTATTAACAAACAATTGTTAAATCTATCAAATTAATTTCTAGCATGTACTAGGCCCGCAATCAGAAAGAGTCAAAGAAACTCTAGACCGTCACATAGCAAAATATTGGCTGAAGAGTGCAGAAATAGCTCGTCAAACCTCAATATACCAAGAAGCTTATATCTACATTCTAAACGCTGAAAAATATAACCCAAAGGAGCTTTTCATTGAAAAAGCTAAGCTGTATTGGGCGAAAGAAGACCACGATTTAGCTTTCAGCACTTTAAAAAGAGGGATAGAAGTATATTTTCCAGATGCAGTCACGTTTAAAGACATGGATCAAAGTATAAGAAAATATGACCGAAAATTGTGCGCAGAAGCTAAGCTATTAATTGCGACTTATAATGATGAAACTTCTAATGTTGATATGGATGTAAATATAATTAATTATCGCGAGGCTGCTGATATGTATCGAGAATGGGAAAAAAGTCAGGTAACTTCAAAAAAATCACTACAGTTCATTTTTATCTGGTAGAACGCACGTCAAAAAGAGCTAGACGCCACAAATATTATAATGGACAGAAACAGATGTTTTCAAACTTTATCTATTGGAATATATGGTGTTTCTATTACGTCACCAATAATTTCTCCCATTGCTACTGAATTAATTCATACAAAAAGTGAATGATGACGTGTGTTCTGCCTGATAATATATGAACTATACCAGTCAAGGTGTCAAGGTATTGGTACCCTTTTGGGTACCGGCTCGCAAGTATTTATGATTCTGAAGTGCTATATTTTTTGTAGGTATGTTTGGCTCAATATTACGACCGAGTATTTTCAACTATGAGCGATGAAGATAAAGATTTAAAAGGAGGAGATATTCAAATACATATTATTAACTGTTTTGGAAAATCTTTGCAATATGGTACTACTTATATCTACCAATCTATGCCGCGCATGTTGAGTATTTGGTAAATAAATAGATTCACTAAAAAGATGTTGAATGTTCATATTAATTTTATCATTTTAAGGTTCGATTATGGAACAAGAATTGTTGAATCCAGACCGACAGATACTGCCGAAGCTAGAGAATTTAAAAAATCAACTCTTTTTAAAATGATTAAATTAATTGATACTTATTTGGATCGGTTGCCTGCTTTTATATTTTTGTCGGCTTTTTCGCAACTTGTTTCAAGAATTTGCCACCCTGTACGCGAAGTAAGTTTACCTACTTTAAAGCCTCATTCACATAAGCATTTAGTTTTTAGGTTTACATTTATGTTTACGTATAAGAAGGTTTAAATACACTAAATACGAGCATTCACACGTCTCACTTTTAAGCACTGCGAATGCTAATATTTAGTTAGATGCATTCAAACTTTCTTAAACGTAATCATAAATGTAAACCTTAAAACTAAATGCTTATGTGAATGGGACTTTAGAAGCCTTGTGTTCTATTATAAAAGTATATTTTAAGGTGTACGTCCAAATAAAATCAATCCTAATTAAACTAATTTTAAAATATCCTCAACAATCCATGTGGATGCTCATGGCAGTTTCTAAATCTGCTTATGCCATGCGAACCAAAAGATGTCAAGAAGTCCTACAAGACGACCGAATCAAGAACAGTAGAATAATGAAACTTATTTACGATTTTAATCGTTTAGCAGAAAAACTAATCGAGCTTTGCAACAAACCAATTGGAGATGGCGTTTTAGTTAGCAGTGTTAACACTTTAATCAGAACTTTACCAAGGTAGGCAAAATATATTGCTACACAACTTACGTGTGGTTGCCTCACATATACTGTGAGATGTTAAATCACGGTTGTTAGTGGTGACCAACAACCACTTTCCACTAACAACCATGAGTACCCGTTAGTTGACGGCTGGTAATACATGTGATGACGTATGAATCCGGTGTTCCGTGATTCAAATCTCTCGGCCGGCAGTGTGTGATTATCGTTAAATTCTACAACATCTTGCAATTAAATAGCATTCGGACGCTTCAAACTGACAAATTGATTGTCTTAAATGTGTACCGGTGACATGTGTCACCGCTACATTTAAATGTAGCGGTGACACATGTCACCGGTACAAATGTAATCCTGGTTACAATAAAAATCTATCCCTTGCCGCACGGATTAAGCTTATGACTGCACCAAGACGAATCGGTCGAAATGGTTGGATCCACTATAATAACATCTACCATTTGGTATGGTAGCAAAATAGAAATAAATATATTAATATCGATGACTCATAATATGTGAGGCTGCCGCACCCAAGTTGGGTAATAGGCGCGATAGATATGTATATTGTATATGCTTGTATGTTTTGTTTGTTACAGGTTGTTGCAAAATAAAGATTTTAGCGAAATAATGGTACCGATCCAGCGGATGAGAAAATTGGTGCTGCCAAATCCTGAATATTCTAATAGTCAATATAATCCGTTTCCAAATAGTATGGTCTATATTGTTAATATTGATGATGAAGTGCAAGTGTTGCAGTCTTTACAGAGACCAAGAAAAATTACTTTCAGAGGTAATTATTATTTAAATACATCAAACATTAAAACATTGTATGTAAGCTTCTTCAATTATATTATTGTTGTGTTTAACCATAGGATCGGACGGCCAAAAATACATCCACATGTTAAAACCCAAAGACGATTTACGAAAAGATTTTCGGTTAATGGAATTCAACGATGTTGTTAATTTATATTTACATCGAGAAGCAGAATCAAGACAAACAAGGCTATGTATTAGAACATATTCCGTGGTGCCTTTGAATGAAGAATGTGGTTTAATTGAATGGGTGGATAATTTAGTTGGACTTCGCCCCATTTTAATGAAGATTTACAAACAGAGGGGTAAGATTTTTAGATTTTTATACGAACTAAAATTGATTATTGTCGCGAATTGGATGGCTGTAAGTTATACCCGTGCTACATAGCTTCTGAAATGCTATGGCAATGTTATATCATAAAGTGAAAAATGTATTTTTCTAATTAATATTAAACATAATCTATGTTAATGCTAGTGCTTGTTCTTTATCAACATTCCACAGACATTTTACAAAGAATATGTGTCTGATTAGAAATGCGCATTCTACTTCATGATATTTATATTTTATTATGTTAACCATTCAAGAGGATTTGCTGCCAACTACAGATTTTTATTATAGTGGAATCCAATAACTTCGACCGATTTATCTTAGTGCAATCAGAACCTAGATCCGTGTGACGATTTTTGAAAGCAGCAACGGGTGCAACGGAGAGATTCTTTAAACAACCATAACTACATTAAGATGCTCAAGTGGTCAGCTTTTACAGTTTTAACGACAATCTCACACTGCTACCCGGGAGACTTGAACCACGAAACTACGGATTCATACGTCATCACATGCAGAAAGCTGGCGCCGTCCCTAAACCAGCGCAGCTACTGACTTGGCAATGTATAATAATAATAATACCACTAGGTCCGAGTGGTTGGATTCTACTATAATAACATCTACCATTCTGTCATTGGGACTTAATTATCAAAAATAAAATAAAAATAATATAGTATTGGATTGTCATAACATAACAAGCTATGTAGCTCAGCCATAACAGTACGATTTCTAGAAATAAATTTAAATATCAAGACGACTTCAACAAACTAATAATGACAGTAACCGAGCTAATGTTGCTGCTCTCATTTAGATACTTAATTAGAAATTCTGTGATGAAGTAGGAACCCGGAGTTCCGTGATACAAGTCTCTTGGCCGGCAGGGTGTGATTGTCGTTAAAATGTAAAAACATTTTGCAATTAAATCTGACCACCTCCTGATTGTCTTAAAAGTTATGGTTGCATAGGAATATCTCCGATGCCGCTTTGGATTTCAAAGATCGTCACACGGATGTAGATTCTGACTGCACCAAGACGAATCGGTCTATGAAGCTCCATACGAAGCGGTGCAACTCTACACTCTATTCTGCAATTGTTAATTTCTAGATAAGAATAAATAAACTTTTATAAATTTAATAATTAATTCTCTAGGTATCTATCTATCCGCCCGCGAGCTTAAAGCAATGATGTGCAACGTTCGCGACCCTCTATCAAAGAAGCGCGATGTTTATGAAACAAAGCTACTCCCACGCCATCCTCCAGTGTTGAGCGATTGGTTCAGAAGAACGTTCCCAGATGCACATTGCTGGTACCACGCAAGATCTGCATATGTTAGAACTTCGGCAGTGGTTTCCATGGTTGGATATGTCTTAGGGTTAGGAGACAGACATGGAGAGAACATTTTGTTTGATTCTACCAATGGAGACACTGTCCACGTTGATTTCAATTGCTTGTTCAACAAAGGTGGGTGGTGTTGATTTATTAAGTTAGTGTTTAATTGATTGTGGCGCTTATACGGTTAAATATTCTTATTTTTATATAACCGACGTTTCTTCTTGACTTGGAAGATTTAATAATGTTGACGTACAACCATAAACACGAACTTCGCAACTTGGAAAATTTTGAGCTTGACATTTTGTTTATAACATAATCAAAAAGAGAATGGGTTTACTACCAGATAATAAAAATATGGAATATTCATACACAGGAAAATGCAACACCAGAAGATACAAATCTAGAAAATTCATAAGTAATAAAATATCTGCATCAAAAGTTTCATTTACAGGAAAATTCAAATCTAGAATGTGAACTGTGAATGAATCTTCTGATGCAGGTAGGTATTTTATTACACATAAATTTTCTAGATTTGCATCTTCTGATGTTGCATTTTCCTGTGTATGAATATTCTAGAATTTTCTTATCTTTTGTAAAATGGGTCCCTCAAGTTTTGTTCGCACGAGAATTCTTTGAAAATTCTACCAAGATTCTGAATCTTGAAAAAAATAAATTCATGGTTTGAAGCAATCAATAAATTATAAATTCTTCTTTTCCAAGACTCATTGAAGATTCAATTTAGCGGTACCGCAATTTAACAGGTTTTTTACTTCCAGGCCACTGTGTAAAACGTAAATACGATTATTTGAAAACCCAGATCAATCTGTAATATTATATTATAATTGAATTGTAGCTGACCAATCGATAACCAAATTAAAAGTAAAATTACACAGTTTATTAATTATGTTTTCTTAATAGGTGAAACTTTCGACTGGCCCGAAAGAGTACCTTTTCGTCTAACTCACAACATGGTAGAAGCGATGGGGCCTTTAGGAGTTGAAGGTATTTTCCGAAGAACTTGTGCAGTTACCTTAAAAGTACTTCGGACCCACACAGACACTCTAATGTCAATAGTTCGGCCATTTGTTTATGATCCTTTAGTTTCTTGGCCTAGAAATCAACTGATGAAGTCTGACATAGCCGAAGCTGAGCGCACCAACGAACAAGTAAGATTTATTTGCATTTCTACCTTTCAATTTGTTGTGACATCCTCACAGATCATGAGAGTAGTCTTGAACTCTATCTGCTCGTTTTGATGTTGTTGTTTTTCGTTGCAGGCAGTGGAACATATAAGAAATATCGAGTTAAGATTGCAAGGAATGGTAAAAACTAAAGGAAAATCTTTTTCGATTTCTTTATCTTGCGAAGGGCAAGCTAATAATTTAATTGCAGAAGCTACCAGTATTGATAATTTGAGTCAAATGTATATTGGCTGGGGACCATATTTGTAAGATCGGATACTGTTTTTATGTATTTAATATACGTGATTATTTATTTTTTAAGGACGTTGTAAGTGTTGTAAATAAGTAAGTTACCCAATGAAAAGTAGTTTTTAATTTGTTAAAAATACATATTTTGTACTTGTTTTGTGATTAACAAAATATTAGAATATTTATTTATCGAGATCTATGATTGTAGCACAACTATTTTTATAATAATAAAAATCTACATATGGCTTATTTTACATGACAGCCTTTACATATTACTCATGATTCGGTAATAAAAAATATCTTGATCGGGTACGACAAGTAGTAAATTCACGGGTACTTTTTGCTTGTTGATAAATTAAAAATAATACACCACAGAAGAAAGAGGCGTTAAATTTAGTAAACGCAATATGTTATAATTTTGTTTGAAGTGTCTGATTGTCATTTTTACCTTCCGCTTACCTGTAAAGGAAGGTATTGGAATCATGCAAAAAATCGGGTGGTGAAATTTTAATGGATGAGCACGAATTAGGGTCCTTACAACTCATTTTTGATAGTTTCACGATGATGTCTGTGTGTATGTGTGTGTGTATGTATGTGTGTGTGTGTGTGTGTGTGTGGTCAAGGGTTGTTAGTCGCATAACTCAAATACGAATTACCCGAAAATTTTGATATTTGGTATTTAACATTTGTATATAAATTGGAAGAGCTCCCTAGATTTTGGTACAAATATTCTCATCGGAAGTGATATTTTTTGAAGATTGAAAAGGTTAATTGTCAAAATTGTATATAAATTTGGAAAAATATAGTATTTATTTGTAATGAGAATAAGAGGAAAAGTTATTTGCAACTTACGTTATAAAAAAATTGTCTTTATCTGGTAGCATTAAAGAACTGCAGTAAAATTTAAAAAATAAATTTATCAAATAAAACGTTGATATCTTGTAATCCATGATCGGTTGATTTTTGTTTCTGCGTAAAAAATATTGACAAGTGAGACGGGTGACAAGTTGGCATACTAGCGCTATATAAGTCCTAAGTAAGATATTAAGAGTGCGTTGCTGTATGGCGGAAAGTATACGCAATAATGACATTTTTTTGTCATCATTTTCTCATTTCTTTGAAACAATATAGCCCCATAATATACATATTTATAAAGCATATTTTTTTGTTTAGTCAATGAATATATTTTGATTCATTATATGTTGTTGTTGAAGAAATTATAATTTTTATTTTGCCAACTGGATAAAATAATAAGTTTAATTTTATCTCATTGACTAAAGTATGTACAATATGTCACAAATGTAAAATTTCATCTGGATTGATGCACTAGTTTTTGAGAAAATGATGACAAAAAATAAAGTAAAATATTTGTCTTGAATAGCAAGATTTGGCGACAAATAGTTCTCCCTTTCTTACACAGATGTCCACCACATCGGATCGGTAATGCAGCATGGGCATGGACCGTGACCGTGGCAAATTTGAAATGAATCATCCCACATAGCACAAAGTAAATCATAAAGATATCTTTACAATAAATAAGTTACCATAAATAAATAAAGCTGTTTGTGTTATTCATATTTCTGAAATATTTATTATTTTACAATTTTTACTTTAAAAAAATTGTTTATTTGTATAACAGAATATGTATAATACAAAATTCTGAAACTAATATTAAAATATTTAGCGCTTTCATATGAGCAAATTTTTTAACTTCATCTGTATTAATTTTTGATACCGTATAGTTTTCAATCTGAATGTAAGCTATCCTTTTTGATAGTAGAATGCAAATAAGATTTAATCAATTTAAATTTGCTGAAGTAAGTGTCACTCGATATTTTTATTCAAAACTACTACACATATCGATTAAGCCGGCCCTGAATATAACAATAGAGGAAATAAAATGCACGATAAATTGTAACAAATTTATATATTTAATAGAATTTAAAATACATAACAATTGTAGTGAAGGTATTGACAGTACTTCGCTGATCACATACTGCAAATCTACGATTCTGTTACCATCAATTTTTATCGGTGCTGTTAATTTAGGAACTCTTTCCACCTGCAAAACATGGTCCATTGTGCTAGAATAAATTATATTTAATTAGTAATTTTATACATATTTGTTATACACAGTATTTTAAATGTCGTACATAAAAATATTATACATACTTATTATATTCATCTTGTGACATGAAGGACATGGATGCAGATTCAATAGAATTATTATTAAAACCAACAGCGGAAGTAGACGGTGTTGCGAAGTTGTGTTCCTCAATGGAATCTTTCATATCCGGTAGTGTTGTAGAGACAGAATTCAATTTCATGGTCGCACTATTAGTTTTATAAAAAGAATGAGTTAATATTTTATATTTAAAATCATACCTTATGAAATATTACTGATAAACATACCTGAATTCAGATAAAGAAAAGCGTTGTTTCTGACGTTTGGAAGCCTTATTGCGTTTACGACTTCGAGACGCGCGAATATCACATTTTCTACCCATAATGTAATTGTTCAAATATTACACAAACACAAGTAAAATAAAATTGAAAATATTCTCCAATAAAAACCACATTCAATATTCACGTCTGCACTGTTAGGAAGCACAAAACAGATAGAAATTTGAATTTCTAATAAAATATAACACTTCTTAAAATTAACGGTACACATTGCTAATTATGGAAGGGTTAATCTCCACGCTCCACCCGCTCCCTATTGGCTAATTATTATCTATGCAGGATGTCATTTGTATTGGTCCATTTTTGTTTCTAAACAATACACCGAATATCGCTTATTTCAATGTTTCTTCCATAACTTTTCATTGGTAAGCAAGTGGATGTCTTTATAATATTTATTTCATCAGGTGTCAAATTTTCTTCTTAAATACCACTCGAGATGATAATTTTTTTAGAAAATTATTGTCGCCCACGGCATCTTATTACAATTTCACTCCAGAAAACATCACAGTCACAGATATTAGTTAGAGATCCCTTTAGATTTTTAAATCCTTATAATCTCGTAGGAAATTTTCCGCCCTAACTAATGGTGCTAATAATTATTTCAAATTTTTTCGCTCATAGCTGCAATAAATGATTTTCAAAAAAAAAAAGATTTTTACGTTTAATATATTTTTTCCGTGTACCTACTTATAACTTACGTTTTATACAACATAGCACCGAAATTCTTTTTGTGCTATATTCATGGATCTATTCATATCATAATGATCTCATAATAGTAATTTATGATATGTGTTAAAAGTGATATTTTATGAGTGAGTGGGAAAGTTTGCGAAACGAGGCGAAGCCGAGTGAAGCAACCCCACGAATGACATAAAATCACTTTTAGCATATTATATTATACAATATTTTATCTACGACCTTCTTAGTGTAAACTAAAAATTGAAGAATGATATTTCGGTAGGTAATATTATATTTGTTGATTTATTGATACAAATCGTTAGCAACGTGTTAAAAGTATAAATAAAATAACACTGTGCCATAAATTGACACTTTTAACTTGCTAAGCAACCGTTAAAAGGTCCACTTTTAACAACAGTCGTAGATAAAAGTATTAATTATATTTATACGTTTAAACAATTGAAAAAAATAGAAACTAAAAATAGAATCTACACATGGGATGAAGTGTGCCTGACAATGCACGATTCGGGCCTTCGGATCTCCAGCTATACGTGTCGTGAAACTGTTAGAAATAAGTTGCCGTGTACCGACTAAATAAATTCTTAGAAAATATCACCTCTTGGGGTATTACCCTTGTATATTTTGCATAAATTTATGCACACCAAATTAGTCGGTACTATGATTATAATGGCTCAAATTCAAAACTAAACTAACTGTAATTACTGTAAGCCTCTTATAGTATTAAAAATGCAATTAAACCTAACAGGTACAAAGTATCATGTTGAAGTCACCATTGCATTGCATAAAATTGCATGGCACTCAAGTTTACTCTTTATCATCTTGTTATTAGAAATAATAAGAAATGGTAACCACAAACATTGCAGCGTCTAAAAAGTACTTCAAATCAAAAACGAGTTCAATACTATGCAAAAAATTCTGATCTGCTACTGAAGTAAAATAGCGAAAATTCTGATTGAAAATTCATTTCACTATATATTTCTTATTGAAAAGATTGAAAATAAAGTACTTTTTAGCCGCTACAATATTTTTGTATTTATCATTTAAAAAAAATTCTAACAACAAATTACATAATCGATTGAGACAAATTTAGGAAATACCTGTATACGAAGAAAAATTATTTATATACTTTTACATTAAAATGTTATTTGTTTATAATCATTATTTTGTTGAAATTCAACTTAAAAATTACGTGAACGGTTAAAGATAAATACAAAGTTCTTATTCTAAATTTTTGAATAAAGCTAAGAACAAATAATACGATGCGGACTAAAAGTGTAAAAGTTAGTAGTCTCTTCATTTCGGCAAAATTTCTTCACACAGTCCAACGAGTTGAGCAGATCGGAGATCAGATAGTGAGATAAGCAAAAGCGGTATGTTTACTATGAATCACCTCCCCTGCTCCCCTTGTCAAGCAGTGCTATGATGCAGTGTTCGAGTGTTAGGCCATCTATTAGGAATATTTGTATCTTTTTGGAAGTAGTTCTACGTAAGACCGGTACAAATAAATTGGCGCTGACCGGCAAACGTACTCTTAAATGTAGTAATTGAACGGAGAATGGCTTCAACACAGCAGAGTTTCCCTGTGAATGAATCTTTTTATTCAGGTGATGCAAATTTCTGTGTTTGAATATTTGAGATTTTTATTTGTATATTTTAAATGGGCACCGGATTGCACGTATACATTTCTGTTTAAAGTCTAGATATGGCGGAAGGTTGTGTGATGGCCACGTCAGATTTTTAATAATAGTCAATGTGTGTATTGAACTAAAAATATTATTTATTAGTCTCTTAACTCCTATTTAAAATCGCAAATGAATTTAAAAAACCGTTATATAGATATTAGTTCGCCTGGATTAGAAATAACTATTAAAGAAAGTTTTATAGAATTTATGAACAGAACATGGCCTAATCTGTCTCTAAATATATACCATAATTTGTACCGCGGTTTGTACCTTTACTTAAATATAAATGTGTGAAAGATATATTTTATTTTTTGTTTCTAATTTTTTAAATATATTTAATTTTTAAAACCACAGGTAGGTATACTTCGATTTTTATACAAGATGATTCCAATGTACAAACATTCAAAGCATCAATAAGCATAGATTAAACCAGATAAAATATAGAATATGTGAATTATTTAATATTGATTATAATTATTAATAAATTTCATAGGTTTGGGATTCTCTTTGTATAAAAAGCCGAGTAGGTATATTAATATTAAAAAATTTAAAAAATTTCAAATTCATGTCAATTTTATTAAGTACACTATAGATCACTGACCACTAACAACCATGAGTACCCGTGAGCATCCCGTGAGTTGACGGCCGGTAACCGCACACACGGTAAATATATTTCTATACTGAAAACCCATAATTTATGTGAGTCTGTCACATCCAAGTTTGATAAAAAACGTGAATGATAAGAAAAGAAAATGAAAGAAAAACACAAAATCATCCTGATTAAAAATTATATCAATGGTAAAGCAGAGTAAATAAAAAAGTTGTATCCCGCGATCGAATGGAACAATGCGATATAGTCCGCGAGCATACACGTGACGAAGGCGTCCTTCAAATCAGATGTTTGGGGGTCCGACCACAGCGCCAGCTCAGGAACTAATTTTCTTTGGCGCTGTTTTAAATAATTCAAAACAGTTCAGTTCGTTGTTGGTTTATTATCGTAAATATTTTGGTACTACATTTTTTGCAGTGTTGAAATCTGTCTGTTTATTTCCGTAGTTTGAGTGACGAAGTGAGAGCTCGTTAGTTAACGAAAATAAAATCGATCCGTACAATTGTGATGAGCCGGCTTTTCAGATAATATTGCACTATTTCCGAAAATTGTGTACGGCGACATATATCGGTATTTAGTGTTGATGAAAAGTGCATACACCGATGATGACTTGAAAGCTTTTAAAAGCTTGGAACCTTATAAGTTCTTTTCATGTGATTGGGTGCGCGATGTGAAGATGCAGCTTTTCGGTGAGAATGTATTAATTTTGGGCAAGGTAAGAATTGATTAAAATTTGGTTGTGCAATTTATCACATCGCGCACCCAACCACATGAAAAGAACTTATAAGCATCCAAGTTTTTAAATGCTTTCAAGTCATCATCGGTGTATGCACTTTTTGTCCACACTAAATACCAATATATTCGCCGTTGATACTGCAATAAGTCGTATGTCAAAAAATTACAATTTAGGCTTATGGCACCGTAATAATCAGAATAAGTAGTATATCTGGCTTACTGCTCGTTACTGCAAAAGGTTGTATGTGTTAGACCAATAAGAAAGGCAAAAATCTGACAGTGAATAAGACCAATGTCGAAGACCTATGAAATTGTATACAAAGATTTGTCGTATGTCTTGAAAACATATATATTTGACATACGACATATTGCAGTATCAACGATATGTCGGCGTACACAATTTTCGGAAATAGTGCAATATTATCTGAAAACCCGGCTTCGTCACAATCGTACGAATCGACATTGTGTATTAATTTTATTTTCGTTAAATAACGAGCTTTCACTTTCTCACTCAAACTACGGAAATAAACAGACATATTTGAACACTGCAAAAAATGTAGTACCAAAATATTTACTATAATAAACCAACAACGAACTGAACTATTTTGAATTATTTAAAACAGCGCCAAAGAAAATTAGTTCCTGAGCTGGCGCTGTGGTCGGACCCCCAAACATCTGATTTGAAGGACGCCTTCGTCACGTGTATGCTCGCGGACTATAGTTAGCCATTTACGTTGCTTCTCGTTGCACACGTGGGTTTATCAGCAATCGAACCGACACGTGCGGTCGTAACGTTAAACGTTAAAATAACGTTAACTCACAAGTGATGTAAATCATGATTTAAATCTTCCAGATTGTATGCAAAATCAAAACCGAGTTCATAAATTCCTACAGATGGTTTTAGATTGCGTGGTGCCTTTTCCAAAGAAGAAATTGAAGATTTAGATAAAAATAGCAGAATATTGATGAAAATAAATACAAATTTTTTATCTATGTACACTACACTAAATAAATAAACAAATAAAATTGATGTGCCAAAGAATATTATTTATTAATATATTATATTCTTTGGTTTTATTTTTTTACCTAATATTCTAAGAATTAAATTTAAAGTATAAGTGAAACTGATGTAAATAATAATAATAATAAATTACCCAAAGTACCTATTATAAGTACTTACAATAAAATATACACTCATACGAAATATTTTAATCATTAATTTATTTAAAAAATCAGAGGCTCATGTAGATATAGAAATTTAAAATTTCTTAAATGACAGATTTTCCTAAGATTATCATGTTATGTTATTAATTAATTTGTTGATAAATAATTGCTGCGATATTTTCATATTAATTAAGTACAATAAAATGTACACTCATACATGGAATATTTTAATAATTATTTTGTTAAAAAATTCAGGGGCTCGGGTATAGAAATTTAAATTTATTTCTTAAGTGATATAATTTTCTTAAGATTCTCATATATGTTGTTCATTAATTTATTGATAAATAATTGCCGCGTTAATTTTATATTAATAATAACAAAATATACATTCATACGGAATATTTTTTTAATCAATAATTTGTTATAAAATTCAGGGGCTCATGTACAGAACATTAAATTTATTTCTTAAGTGACATAGATTTCCTAAGATTCTTATATGTTATTAATTAATTGCTGCGATATTTTAATATTAAGTTCAGTACAATAAAATGTACAATCGTACGGAACATTTTAATTAATAATTTATTAAAAAATACAGGGGCTCATGTATAGATATTTAAATTTATTTCTTAAGTGACATAGATTTTCCTAAGTTTTTCATAACATTAATTAATTGCTGTGATATTTTTATATTAAGTAATAATAAAATAGCAACTAAGATATTAACTTTAAGTATTAAGACACATCTTTAAAGTTTATCGATCGCAAAAAGGGAATAACTTTAAAATATTTTTCGAAATGAATAAACCATCGATGATTCCTCCTATAAAACAAATACCTACCGACAGTTTAAATACAATTTCTGCAGTAATTCTTCTTAACAAAGCTCTTTTTTATATATAAAATCTTTAACATGACTTAAACAGAACAATTCTCCACTTATTTTTATTAGAACAGCACAAAAAGCATGAGTTGTGATACATTTAGCAGTATTTTATTCTCAGTGCCTTCGTGAAGGCATTTACGCATATGTCAACAATCATATGACTTCCATACTTGCCTACTGATGCATTTTGTAATTAAATGCAATTATTTTGAGACGAATACCGCGGTGTAAAAACTTATCGACCTTGCTAAGCCCTAAATAAGATCGTCTGCCGATCCAGTTGATGCCGATGGCATGAAGATTGGAATTGCTCTTCTTAAAAAAGACAAAATATTTTTAAGTCTGGGTTTGTTGACTGTTAAGTGTCTGTATAATTCAATTTAAAAAATCTTTTGTAAGACACGGACATGAAATTTTAAATAAATTTACAGAATAGTTTAGTTTTTTAGTCAAGCAGTTTTGGGCACTGTTTTCAAATGGAATTTCATAAATTTGCTCTTCTTGCCACTGCACAATTAATTAAAATTTAATTTTATTCTATTACATTTCCATTATACAGGGTGTTCCATAACTTAGGTCATAAAATTAAAGGTATATACCTACTGTACGACGTGCTGATCATGAAACAAAATTATTTTTTTAAATTATCAAAAAAATTGCATCGTATTCAAGCAAACATTTTTTGCCACTGGTCAGTAGTTTCTTTTGAATTTTTTTTTCAAATCTTCTACAATGAAAGTAATTGTTTACATAATATCTAATACTAATAAATGTCAAATTATCAAATATACCACCATCAAAGCAGTGATACTTAAAATGTACACACGTCAAGTAAACTACCTGTAACTTTGCGAATTTTAAAAATATTATTTTTGTATATACCCTTTAATTTTTTGTTGTGGAACAACCTGTACAATCAAGAATCTAGTGGTTTAAAAAATGTGCTAATTGCGAAAACTGCGAATTTAGAAAAAATTCTTTTTGCTTGTGAATCACCCTGTAAAATTAGTTCTGGTCTTTCAGTAATTATTTCTTTAAATAGATACTCGTATACAGGGTGATTGACAATGGATATATTTTAATATTTAGTATTTATTTATTTATTTAAGTTTAAGGTATTCAACAGGCTCAATAAGCCCAATTACTGAATAACTATACATACATATTACATTGTTAAATAAAATGTACCTACGCTTAAAATAATTTACAATTATTTTAATTCTTTTTTGAATATTGACAAACTGTTTGCAAAATCTAATTTATCACCATTGCTATTAAAATTATTGCACATAGAGAAAATCGGAGAATTTAAATGAAAATTGGTCTTCGAGAATGGACAGTAAAATATAGGTAGTTGAGTTTCTAGTATTGCAGGGCCGTACAAAGAAATTTATTTGAGACAATAGTTCAGGAGCATCAATTATGCTATTAATTAATTTGAACAAAAATAAAAGTTCTTGCTTAACACGACGAGTTTATAATGTATCAATTCAATTCAATTTATTAATCGTAGAACAGAAATAATTGTGTATCTATACTGATGATTAATACGGGCATAAATTCTAGAAAGTTTATACACAGGAAAATGTAATACCAGAAGATGCAAATCTAAAAAATTCATAAGTATGAAATATTTGCATAAAAAGAGTCATTCACAGGCAAAGGAAAATTTAAATCTAGAATTTAAGATTTGGCATAAATGCAACCACATCTAAAAAATTTATAGTGAAAACTGAGTATGTGGCACTCAAGAATAGTTTTGGGTTGTTCATTTAGTTCAGTTCAACTTATTTTGTGTATCTCCTTGCATGGAAGAGACGTACTAGTTTTCTAGATTTGTATTTTCCTGTGTTCAGCATCTTCTTATGCTTGCGTTTATGCCGAATTTAAAATTATAGATTTGCATTTTCATATGAATGAATCTTTTAATGCAGGTATTTTATTACGTATAAATTTTCTAGATTTCAATTTGTCACATCCTAGTTTAGTAAATGGTATGAAAGATATTGAACCTGCACTGTATGTCCAGCAATTTATATTAACTTTATTTTGTTATTATTTTAAAATTAGAACATTTATTCTTTATCTGCGCAATTCAATTATATACATAGTTTTAAAAATATGTTTTAAAATATCAAGCCATTATAAAACTAACAGTAACATGTCATTTATAACTTCCTGTGCTTACTATTTTTTAAAGTTCTAGAAAAACTAAACAATAATTTACATGAAGTACGTAGTTAACATTTATTTCCAAATGATGAGAAAAATCCAGTAACTAGAATGATATATGTTTTAACCCGCCCTAGGGATTTAAGTAATTTTCTTAGTGAATTTCCTGCCTTTGTCCAAGCCTACTTAGCACTTCGTTATCGCGTTGTCAATTTAAAATTAATTGGTTTGTTAGTTAGAAAGTCAGAATGTAATAATATATTAATTATTATGAACAATGTGTCAGTTGTTTTTATGCAATTGTTATGATTTTCTTTGACGGTGTAACAATGAAAACATTTGAGAACCCGGATTAAAAGTTTTTTGTCCTTAAGGTTTGTTGTATGGTAGTTATTATATAATTAAGTGTAATGGATAGAAGATTTTTATTGCGCCTATCGCCCTAGGCAACTAAGCTAACGCGTAGGAATGTATGTAACGTACTTCAGGCGCTATACTTTATTATTTCTGCTAACAAACCATAATTTTTACGATTGTGATTAAATTAATGACAAATTCATGACAGATTCAGCTTCCTATATTTATAAATTCAGTAAATATATTTTTTTAACGTCTATGCACTAATTTTCAGACTAGAATTAGGTATTGCACCATTTAAGTTAATTCGCTTATAAATAAAAGCTGTACACTGTACAGTGGCGCGGGAAAACCCTCTTCTTTACAAATATTGCAATTTTTTACAAATATGGGTGCCAAAATTATTTTCTCTTCTCAAACATAAATTATTTGTTATTTTTATGTTTAACAATAGTATATTATATATTAAAGGGCTAAAGTGCATGATTTAATCCTGAGGATGAAGTTTATTTCACGAACCGAAGGTGAGGGAAATAATCACCTGAGGGATTAAAGGTTCTGTGGCCTGTGGTATATACGGTATATTTTGCACTTTATTCTCAAACGAATACAAAATAGTTTAAAATAATACACATATTGCAATTTTGACAGTAAACTTTATGACCGATATTTATATTGTTACCATAGATACCTTGTAACAAATAGCACGTATTTATTTGACAACGGGATTAATTAATTCCTTGACAACGGGAATAAATATGAAAAATACTCCCTTGGGATCAAATTAGAAACCTTACTATCTAAATTAAAAACTAAAGAAGAGATTTAGTCTCGGAAGTGCAAAAATTATTCTTTGTCCCTCAAATATAAATTATTTGTTATTTTTACCTCTCGCCTCATATTCTATAAGAGAGGTATTGTAATGGGTCAAAATTTTCGAGTATGAGTTTTTGGTAGGTAAGCACGTTTCAGGGTCTCTAGAATACGAATTTACTATTTTCACGATGATATCTGTATGTGTGTATGTGCGTATGTATGTATGGACGTATGAATTATATTACGATTTTTCGTCCACGATATCTTAAAAAGTATCAAACCTTTAATAACCAAATTTCATATTTAAGGTTTTAATAAGGATCTTAACACCGGATAAGATTTTGGTAAAAATTCGCAAACCGGAAGTAGTACTTTTTAAAACTTGATATAGTTTTCATTAAATAAATTGCTATTATTTATTTATGACAATTTTTGCAATTAAAAATCAAAGAAAATATAATTATCTAAGGGTACAGTTCATTTTAAATACAATTTGCTGAATACAATAAAATAAAGTACAATTTATATTATACTTTATTTAAATTCCAGTATCTTGTTGTCCATGATCAAATGAAATTTGTTTCTATACAAAATTTCAATTATAATGACAGTGACAGTGCAGTTGAGATCTTTTGCTTGCATCTTGGTTTACATTATCGTTTACATATTACATGAACATGAAACTATTAAAATGTAAGTCAAACTGTTTATTAGATTAGTAGAATAAGCAGAATTAGGCGAGAGGTCGTGTGCTGGCCACAGCAGATTTTTATTATTTTTTATAGCGTGCGGAATCAATGTTTTTAACTGTCTTCTGCCATGGGTAGAGGCTCACCCCTCAACCAATCGCTCAATCAGTCAATCATTTATCGTCCTTGATCTGCTTCTGCACACATCGTCCAAGTTCCTGGATTTTTACACATAACATCGAGTAATAAGCGGTAGCTAATTTCAACCATGAGGCGGTAGTTGTTGGTTGTTGGGTGCGGTTACGGTATCTGTGGTAACCTCAACCTGGTTTGCTTTTTGTTAGCAGTATGTGGTGTGGTCAATGGTACCGGTCATGATTTTGCGGATTTGGATTTTTATTGAAATGAACATGAAGTGTTATTATGGGTGATTGATTATTGAGATCTTGGAGATAAGAGATTAATTGTGGGACTGCAGTTTGCACTGAATTCATTTGGATTTTTAGTTGTGTCTATTAATTAAATTATTGTTTATCATGTCGTGTAGCCAATTTGGGTGCGGTAGCCTTAAAGATACTCGAAAGGGGAATGGGTTCAACACCAGAAAATAAGAAAACTAAAATATTCATACACAGGAAAATGCATGCACAAGAAGAATCAAATCTAGAAAATACCTGCATCAAAAGAATCATTCAGCAGGAATATTCAAATCTAGAATTTTAAATTTGTCATAAATGCAAACACAGGAAGATGCAAATCTAGAAAACTTATAAACAAAACCGAGTATGAGGGATTCAAGAATGGTATTGGGTTCTTCATTTAGTTCAGTTCAACCTAATAGGGAGTGGCTACTCAACATCAGAAAATATTCATTTCATACGCAGGAAAATGCATGCACAAAAAATTCAAATCTAGAAAATTTATTACGTTACAAAATCCTGCAGTAAAAGACTCATTCACAGGAAAATGCAAATATAGAATTTGAGATTTACACGATTATATCTCATGATAGAAATTAATTTTAAATTTTTAAAAAATACATATCTGTAGATCCATTCTTTCTCTATTAAATGATAATAAAAACATTATCTTGAAGTCAATAAAACACTTTTATATGCCTCCGGTCGGTATCGCTAGTTTTCCATATCTCAAAATCCGCCAGAAACTCTTTGTTGCCAGCCTAGGCCGGCAAACAACCGGAAGTTATAGGTTGACATCTTGACATTACTACAGTTGTCAATTTTATGCGTTGAATATTTTTTATACCAGAATTAACAAGATTTTGACAAATTTTAGACGTAAATCGTTAATAGAAACTGAAATAAATATATTTTAAGCTCAAATGCAAATATTCAGTGCATATTTTTTTAGGTTATGTATAATAAAATACAAATTAATTAAATTCATTTTATATTTTTGTAATGAAATCGGCACATAAAATATTGTGTATTACACGTCCAGAAACTGTTATGCTAGTGCTCGTAATTTGCAAGCCTCGCCTGTGGCTCGGCGTGTCAAAGATACTCGCTCTTGCAAAAGGTCAGTTTCTGGCCTTGTGATACAAATAACTTATTACAGTATTTTTCAACTTCAAAATGACATTGCATATAGCTAAGATGCGGCAAAGTACGAGTTTCGGGCTGGTTTCAGGTAGCTGTAGTAGTGGAGAAAAGAGTGGAATAGAAAAAAGTAAACTCGAGAGTACCTATATTAGGAATTCGGTAAAAACGTAGACGAGCTGAACTGAATTAAATGAATAACCTTGTTTGCATTTATGCTGAATATAAGGTTTTAGATTTGAATTTTCCTGTGAATGAATCTTTTGATACAGGTATTATATTACCAATAAACTTTCTAGATTTGCATCTTTTGGAATTTTCCTGTTCATAAAAAATCCAGAATTTTAATTGAACCCATTCACAGACCTAGTTTATCCCCATTGTTTTGAAGAAACAAACAAGTTTTCTAGATTTGTTGCATTTTCCTGTGTTTGCATTTTTGCATTTATGCCGAATCTAAAATTCTACGTATACATTTTGTAGATTTGAATTTTCTTGTGCATGCATTTTCCTGTGTATTATTCTAGAATTATTTTCTGGTGTTAAATGGCCATCCCAGAGAGAATACAACAGTGATGTAAATATAATATTTGCCCAGTTATTTTGCTGGTAACACTTCCAATTACAGAATGGTCGATGTTATTGTAGTGGAATCCAACCACTTTGACCAATTCGTCTTAGTACAGTCAAAATCTCAATATGTGCGAGGGCCTTTGAAACTCAAAGCAACAACGGAGGGATTCATTTTGCAACCAGGGTTATATTTAAGACGATCAAGTGGTCAGCTTGAAGCGTCCGTGTGCTATTTAATTGCAAGATATTTTACAATTTAACGATAATCACACACTGCCGGCCGAAAGACTTGTACCACGGAACTCCGAGTTCGTACAGCATGCAGAGAGCATATTTAGCCAACTTGGGTGTGGCATACTCACATACTGTGAGTTATTAGTAGATATACGAAACAAACTTCCTCAAAAAATTTCTAATGAGTGGTAGGTTCAACAGATCTCAGAAAAAATACAACAAAAAATATATAATATTAAAGTCTTTGTTTTGTAAATAATTTTGCTTTACGTGATTTCAAGAAGAAAGTGTAAAAACTCACGTAAATATAGACCACTTATTAAAAAACTAAACCGGATCTGTCAAAAATCAAATTTAAAAACGTAACACAATTAATGTCACGTCAATGTTTATATCTAATAAATTCTGTTTTGCTACTATATAATTATATTTTTTACTTTCGATTGCTACTCGTTTTTCTTGCATTATAAATTTGTAATAAGTAACAGTGAATTATCAAAATTATAATCAGCATTTTTATGGCAGTCAAAATAGAGCACAAAAACTATTTATTATTATTTTATAGAAAATAAGATGTGATGTCACCGAAATATCTGGTTTAGAGTTATAAAAAATTTATAAGGATGTTATGATTTAATATTTACTATGTCCGCATCTAAGTCAGGGAATTTTAGCAATTAATTTGATCAATTTAATCGATGACTGATCGAATTAGGTCCGTTTATATTACATAATAAATCACCAGGCCTTTTACCTAACTTAGGTGTGGCAGCCTCACATATTGTGAGTCAGTTGTAAGTTATAATAATAATAATAATAATGTATTTATTTAGCAGAGCTATTAAAAATACAATCACTTTACAGTAAATTTAATAATTTATGTATTTATAATATTTCTTATTTGAATTTTAAACCTATTTACATTAGAATTCTTTACATAAGCTGGTAATTTATTATATTCTATTATTCCCTTATAGAAAATTGTATTTTGGGTAGAAGTTTTATGTTGTTTTTCACGATAAATATCACATGTTTGTCTTGTATTATAATCGTGTACATCTTTATGAAATTTAAACAAGTCAGTTAGATAATTTGACATTTCTCCACTAATAATTTTGTGTATAAATACTAACATGTTATATTTAACAAATTTTTTTACATTTAGCCAATTTAAACTCTGAAGCATGTACTCCACACTTGTGTACTTATTACAATTTAAAATTGCACGCATAGCCCTATTTTGTAATACTTGCAGTCGGTCAATTTCTGTATTATTGCACATAAAAAGAATAGTGGATACATAATTGAAATGAGGTAGAATTATTGCATTAAAAATAGTTTTCTTAGCCTGAGTAGACAGTATTTTTCTTAATATATTTAGGAACCCTATTTTCTTGGAAATCTTTTTACATAAATAATTAATATATGACTTAAATTTTAAATCACAGCTTAATATTATACCTAAATATTTAATTTCAGTTACTATTTCTATTTCACAATCATCTATCAGTATACTTAAATTATTGTTATACAGGGTGCTTCAAAATTATTGACTAAAATTAAGGGTACCTATATATTATTTGATGTACTGATTACAACGCAAAAATAATTTTTCCGAAATTCACAAAAATAATTGCACATTTCTTGGAGTAAAATTTTTTTTTGCAGGAAGAAAAACTGCATTTTACTCTGCTTTCGTGAGCCGAATGAAGCAAACCTGACTTCAATTTTTTTCATTGCTGTCGTCATTGTTTTTGTAAAATGGTCCTTTTTATTTTATTTCTCCGTAAGGAGGTCAATGGTCGTACAAAAATAGACAAAATTTTAATAAAAAATGTTAAGGTGCTCAAATTTCGGGACACCAATGAAAAATAACAAATAAAATTTATCTTTATAAAATAAAAATGTACATTTTGAAGTGCCATCTTAATCGTCCGGGACACCTCTGAGTTAAGGGGGTTTTATCGCTCAGCGCTGCTAGCTCACAAATCCCCGTTATTTCAGGTACCCGCGCTGACAGCCTGTGTGCTATGAGTACATGTTGTCTCTATTTATCTAATTGCTATGTTTCACTCCAATCTTGTTTAGAAAATACTTAATTTGATTGTCTAGCGCGCATGCAATTTTTAAATTTATTTAACAAATTACTCGACTACTATTTGAAAATTTTATGTAATAATGTGATACAAACATTTTAATTTACAATGCAATAAGACTTACGAAGAGTTTTTCTCAGAATTATTATTATTTAATTGTTTATAAATAATAATAATAACAAAAAATTCGACATCGTAGCTATTTTTTACTGTATTTGTCTTTATATGGTATTTTTTAAAATTTATGAGTAATTTGTTAAATACTTTTTTACCTCTCGCCTCATATTCTATAAGAGAGGTATTGTAATGGGTCAAAATTTTCGAGTATGAGTTTTTAGTAGATAAGCACGTTTCAGGGTCTCTAGAATACGAATTTAATATTTTCCCGATGATGTCTGTGTGTGTGTGTGTGTGCGTATGGACGTATGGACGTATGAATTATATGACGATTTTTCGTCCACGATAACTTAAAAAGTATCAAGCCTTTAATAACCAAATTTCATATTTAAGGTTTTAATAAGGATCTTAACACCGGATAAGATTTTGGTAGAAATCCGAAAACCGGAAGTAGTACTTTTTGGAACTTGATATAGTTTTTCTTAAATAAATTGGTACATTATTTATTTATGACAATTTTTGCAATTACAAATAAAAGATAATATAATTATCTATGGGTACAGTTAATTTTAAATACAATTTGCTGAATCTGGTAGTATTTAGCAATCAAATAAAGTTCAACTAAGTACCAATATCTTGTTGTCCATGATATGAAATTTGTTTTTACTCAAAATTTGAACTATAATGACAGTGACATTACAGTTGACATCTTTTGCTTGCATCTTGGTTTACATATTACATGAACATGAAACTATTAAAATGTAAGTAAAACTATTTATTAGATTAGTAGAATAAGCAGAATTACGCGAGAGGTCGTGTACTGGCCACAGCAGATTTTTTACTGTGATAAAAGCCCCTTAAGAGCATTCTGTACAGGAAGAATGTACGAGTACACGTTAAAGAATTTTACACTCATACACCTCATCGACACATGGTTGCACATTTTAACAAAAACAAATTTTTATATGGTAGATAAGGGATAAAACTTCGTTCTATTAGTGCAAACTTTTTTTTTCAGCACGTTCAACGGTCGAAAATACTTACTTTCAACCGGTTGCAGGCGTTTAGAAGCACCTACAGATTTTTCTTTATATTTCGCAGAACATGATATTTTAAACTTGAATCATGTAGTTTAAAGTTTAATCTACGTTGGGGTAGTGTTATTTTTTAGAAAAAACTTTCTGATTTCGAGAAAATTAGAGGTAAAAAAATGTGAATTTTTGTAGTTTTCTTTATTTTATAAACTAAAACTTCGGTACAAAACAGAAAAAATGCCACTAATAGAACAAAGTTTTATCTTTTATCTACCATATAAAAATTTGTTTTTGTTAATATGTGCAACCATGTGTCGATGAGGTGTATGCGTGTAAAGTGCTTTTTATGTGTATATTCTTCCTGTACAGAATGCTCTTAAACTGAAATGTTATCTGACTGGATTCGAACCTGAGTTGTCAAAACCATAATCGATCACGTTACGCACTCACTCTATATTTTTCTTGTCATATATTTGCATCTAACAACCGTGGTGTAATTTATTCTTTGTGAAATTTCTAATCTATTTTGAGCTTTTCAACTCACTATTAAAACACTTCCACTTAGAGAGTTGAATAATAGAAAGAGCACGTGCAGAGTATAATATAAAATGTCGCAGATTTAAATGCAATTTAGTTTTTTGTCGTGTTCTGTAGCATGCATTGTGTAATTTTGATAAATCACATTTGTGTAATGAAACGCGAGTTGAGTCTGCGGTACATGTGTGCAAGAAATCTGTCCGGAGATAAACAGAGCCGTACTCGAAATATTTTATAAGAAATAACATCCCATTTATTTGCGGGACCCATGTATTCTTTGTCAAACACAAAACTACCTACTTTTTAATGAATAAAATTTGATTAAAATTTTCAGTTTACTAGTTTACTAAATTGGAAACTAACTGGATAAATTTGATTTATTATATAGGTATTTAGGGTCAAAACATGTTAAACTGATAAATATAGTGTCACTATAGACGTAAGTTTAAAAATATTCTTATACATAGATGAACTACTAATGTTAATCTGTTTGTTCCTTTTAAAATTTGTAATGATAATAATTATTCATGTTTTACAGGCATAATACTGTATGGAATAGAAATTCTATTTATGTGCCTCTTTGGAATGGATGTTCAATATTTTTGCAGTTGTATTTATAATTATTTAAAATGTAAACGAACTTCAATTTTGATCTTTAACATACTCTTATGTTCCATAAAAAAATATTTTGATAAAACAATGTAAATGCAGTTGAGCTAAAATACTACATAGGTAGGTACAACGGTAGAAGCGGATTATTATAAAAATATTACATAAAATTGTAGAGCATCAAATTTTTTAATAAGATTTTTATGTAGGTACCTACTATCTGAAGTGGTTGGTTAAAAAAAATCTTGAAAACATATTTTTTTAATAGGTAGGTAATATTCTGGCTCATTACAGAAGAACGGTTTTAATTTTTAACCGATGAAAATACCAACTTTCGGTTTCCAGTATTTGATTTCTCGAACATTATTCTATAAAGACTATTCTTAAAATTTGGAGAAATTGGTCCTCTGGTTTAGCAACAAATTTAAGATATTTTTGAGAAAACGCTGTCATTAGTATCAATTATTGTGTTAAGTCACCTACAATTTCTGAGTGCATAAAAATATCAACTTCCAGTTTCGGGCATTCCAAAACGAAACTCTTTCAAAGAGCTTTATTATTCACATCATCTCTCATCTGTCAAAAAAGACCAATAAAAATGCAGAATATTGAATTTAACAACCAATCAAAAGACTTGATTATTTTGTACTAGTAAGGTTGTGTGTCAACTGTCGACTATTCGTAATACTACCAGAAAAAAAATCTGCTGTGGCCAGTACACGACCGCTCGCCAAATTCTGCTTATTCTACTAATCTCGAGACTAATCTAAAAATTAGTTTTACTTACATTTTAATAGTTTCATGTTCATGTAATATGTAAACGATAATGTAAACCAAGATGCAAGCAAAAGATGTCAACTGTACTGTCACTGTCAGAATCATTCAAATTTTATGTAGAAACAAATTTCATATCATGGACAAGAAGATAGAATATGAATTGTACTTTATTTTATTGTCAAATACTACCAGATTCAGCAAATTGTATTTATAATTACTGTACTCATAGATAATTATATTTTCTTTTATTTTTAATTGCAAAAATTGTCATAAATAAATAATGTACCAATATATTTAAGGAAAACTTTATAAAGGATCAAAAAGTACTACTTCCGGTTTGCGGATTTCTACCAAAATGTTATTCGGTGTTAAGATACTTATCAAAACCTTAAATATGAAATTTGGTTATAAACTGTTTGATACTTTTTAAGTTATCGTGGACGAAAAATCGTCGGTTCATACAAACACACACACAAACACACACACACACACACACAGACATCATCGTGAAAATAGTAAATTCGTATTCTAGAGACCCTGAAACGTGCTTATCCACCAAAAACTCATACTCGAAAATTTTGACCCATTACAATATACCTCTCTTATAGAATATGAGGCGAGAGGTAATAATCGACATAACTGCGACTACTTATGGTATTATAAGTAAACATTTATCTCTAATACCCTCCTGTGTAAAACTATTAGCGATCTACAAGTCACAGGACTTTAATTCATTTACTGGTATAGAATCAGAGCACATAAACCGCATAGTGCATATTGCACAGCTCACAGCTGTATGCATCTAACAGTGATACATCTATTGCATTCATGTATAATGTAATGACATATTATTGTATTGTCACTGGGCTATTGTACATTAAATGCTTTAACTGACTTGAATTATCAGAAAAATGTGTGAATTATATCGGCATTGTAGACCAGAATTATAAGTGAATATCATATTATACAGGGTGTAACACAATCTGTGTAACAAAATTTAAAGGTGTATAGTATTGGACGCACTGATCATGAATCAAAACGAATTTTGTTGAAATTCGCAAATTAAAAAATGGGTCCAAGCAAATGAGACATTCTGTAAGTAGGTACCTACAAATTTCATTTTTTCCAGTTTGTAAAATTATTATTACATTAATGTAATTCGCTAATAAATACTGCATAACTATTGTTTAACTGTTTTTGTATTTAAATGTGACAATCAGTGGTATCCAATATGATATTGTTTTGCAAACTACTGTTAATTTTACGAATTTCGTGTTGCCGCGAGAGTCGAGACTAATCTCGGTCTCGTCTCATCTCGTCGAGAAAATCGAGGCGAGACCATGAGGTAAGTCTCGACCGACTACAAATTCAAACCGAGACGAGACCAGTATCAAGTCTCGCCGAGAGTCTCGTCGAGACTCTCGAGTCTCGTCTTATATAATTGATTAGTAACTAGTATTTGCTTAAAATTAAAATTAACAGAAATATGCTTTTGTGAATATGATAGGATTAAACAATTATTCTAAAAAAAATTCACCTCTTGTCCGTGACGCATTTTTAGATGCTAATGCTGTAATATCAGGACCAGATCCTAAATGGGATCTTTCACAAAAAAGTTGTATTAAAAAAAATAATTTGAAACACTTTTGAACAAAAAATAATTAAAATACTATCAAATTTTAAGTAATATTCCCCCAAAGGCTGGACC
Source organism: Agonum fuliginosum (assembly GCA_947534325.1). Taxonomy (NCBI): domain Eukaryota; kingdom Metazoa; phylum Arthropoda; class Insecta; order Coleoptera; family Carabidae; genus Agonum; species Agonum fuliginosum. The sequence goes on from OX384036.1 coordinate 22,185,333, forward strand.
GAGGCCGAACTAACACTAACAAACTAATGCTAACTTGTTTGGCATGTCAAATAAATAAATACCACACAACCCAAGTTGATTCGAGATTTTCGAGACTCTCGACTCCAAGTCGAGATTAGTCGAGAAATTGCGAGACGAGACGAGACGAGAGTGACTTTTTATTAGTTTTGGAAATTCCGAGTCGAGACGAGAGTCGGGTGCACTCTCGACTACTCTCGACAAACGGCATCACTCAATTTCAACAAAATACTTTTTGATTCATGATCAATGCGTCCAATACTATACACCCTTAAATTTTGTTACACAGGTTGGGTTACAATCTGTATAGAGTAGCTGTCTTCAAATTTGTTTAAAATTGAACTACCTACTAAAAAAATTTATGGAAGTCTTAATAATTAATTTATAAAGAATATTTCCACTTCTTACAAATTAAGAAAGTTTATAAAACAGCGCAAACGGTAGATTTCTTTGTACGAAAATAAAAATAAGATAAAAATCACTGATGAAGGCTATGTGAATGTAAATTTTATACATAAAATATGTCCTGAATCACGGTACAAATGAAGTGTATAATACATAAATTAGTAACGCTTATAAGACAATTGAAATCAATATTTAATAACAATAACACCAGTTCCTTTTGGAAAGGAAACAATATAAACTAAAGCACTTCATAAATAAGAGCGAAATGTAATTACAGAAAATATGATATACTCTTGTCATAGTTTATTCATCTATAGAGCAATAAATAATTGAAATAAATTGTTCTTTGTTAATTGAAGCATGGAGAATAATTTAGTTTTTAATTACGGGAAAATAATTGGAATAGTTTCATATATGAATGCATGAAACATTAAATTTTAAAATTAGAAACATAAATTATCAGTTTTCCCTTTCGAATATGATAATAAGCTAGGGAGTTTAGTTATAAAAAAATCAAATATAATCGAATATGTCACTGTAACTAAATTTAACGAGAAAAAAATCTGATATGGGCAGCACACGACCTCTCGCTTATTCTCAGAGCCGTGTTAAGACATCTCGGGGCCCCTAGGCACAGAATTTATTGGAGCCCCCTTGTAAAATAAGTAAAACTCATAAGTTAAAAAACAACTTTGGTTAGTTTCTATTAGGTACCTATATTTTTAAATAATACCGAAATTATAGCATAAAATAAATAAACTCTAAGTGTGGCTATGAATAGGTAAAAAACTAACATTCTACTCGTATAAATTTAATCTATGGAAAAATATCTATTACAAAAACAAAAATAGTAAAATAAATATTGAGAATTTATCCAAATCTCAATTAATTTTTTTTATATTTGCACTTTTATTTACCGGATACCTAGTAAATTTTTGAAGCAAATTCATGTTCAATGATTATTTCCCTTCACCTTACTAAATCTAGGCTATACGCAGATAAAATATAATACGCAAAAGATGGTAATTGTAAATTACAAGCTCTAATATATATTTTCAAATCTATAGTTTGTTTATGACTATAAGTTAGAGCGGTGTATTGTAACAGTATAGAAGAGCGAACCACGCTGATGAGAATAAAAATGTTGTCAACCAACCCTTACCTTACAAGGATGAAGTTTGCACTTTACGCGGTAAATTCGTTGCCTATACACAACAATTTTAACTTTTCAGTTAATTTTAAAATATTTCTGCTGAATTATTCATGATAAATAAAAAATAGAATTTTAAAGTATAAAAATATTTTTTCTTTGCCAACGCTGGGGGCCCCAACAGTCGGGGGCCCCTAGGCGCGTGCCTTACGTTTGATAATACGGCACTGCTTATTCTACTAATCTAATAAATAGTTTTACTTACATTTTAATAGTTTCATGTTCATGTAATATGTAAACGATAATGTAAACCAAGATGCAAGAAAAAGTGTCAACTGTACTGTCATAATAATTCAAGTTTTGTGTAGAAACTTTCAGACAACAAGATACTGGAATTTCAAAAAAGTAGAATATTAATTGTACTTTATTTTATTGTTAAATACTGATTCAGAAAATTGTATTTAAAATTAACTGTACTTATAGATAATTATATATATTTTTAGTTTTAATTGCAAAAATTTTCATAAATAAATAATGTACTTAAAGAAAACTATATAGTTTCAAAAAGTACTACTTCCGGTTTGCGGATTTCTACCAAAATCGTGTCCAGTGTTAAGATCTTTATTAAAACCTTAAATATAATTTGGTAATTAAAGGTTTGATACTTTTTAAGTTACTTATTGTGGACGAAATATCACACATAATTCATTCGTCGTTACGTCCATACGCACACACACAGACATCATCGTGAAAATAGTAAATTCGTATTCTAGAGACTCTGAAGCTTATACACCAAAAACTCATACTCGAAAATTTTGACCCATTACAATACCTTTCTTATAGAATATGAGGCGAGAGGTAATATAGGGTGAGTCAGCTAAGTGTTCCCTATTTCATTTGTTTGTAAAGTCTCAAGTTTTTGTGTAAAGTCCGCCAAATTTTTGCTGTAAATACAGTAGCCACTTGAGTTTTTGTTCGCAAAGTTTTATCATTATTGCTCTATTGCTTCCTAATTGGTGACTGAAATAATGATTAATTAATTAATGATTAGTCAAACGACTATTTGTAGGATTTTAAAGGACCTTAAGTGGCATCCTTATAAGATTCAAATTCTGCAGGCAATTTCTGAAGAGGATAAAGCAAACCGATTGGAATTTGCAGAAGACGAAATTGAACGAATTAATGAAAACCCTGGTCATGTGAATAACATCATGTTTTCTGATGAGGCACATTTTCATCGTGATGGTGGATTTAATAGACACAATCATCGGTATTGGTCAGATGAAAATCCCCACTGGATTGCTGAACAATCCTTGCACTCTCCTAGAACGACTGTTTGGGCTGCAATTGGAGATTTTGGATTAATTGGTCCAATTTTCACATTGAAGTGAACCACTCGTGAAGTTTTTGTCTGATCGATTTGAAATTTCGGCAGTAAAAATGCCTTTAGATAGTTCATGTTTTGCAAAAATTTCGTCACTTTCTGATAAAAATTGCCTAAGTTATAAAAAATCAAAATAGGGAATAGTTAGCTGACTCACCCTGTATGTATGGTCTTAAATTGGCATGACTTATAGGTACTAAGTAAAAAGAATTAAGAATCTGATCTGATTTAAAGTTAACTCAGGTTAGCTGCATACAATTTTTACACAGTATAATAAATATATAGGTTATTATTATAATTTGGAAAAATTTCTCCTGCGACGCATTTTTACCTTCCGCTTACCTGTAAAGGAAGGTATTGGAATCATGCAAAAAATCGGGTAGTGAGTTTTTAGTGGATGAGCACGAATTAGGGTCCTTATAACTCATTTTTGATAGTTTCACGATGATGTCTGTGTGTATGTGTGTGTGTATGTGTGTGTGTGTGTGGTCAAGGCCGGGTGTTAGTCGCATAACTCAAATACGAATTACCCGAAAATTTTGATATTTGGTATTTAACATTTGTATATAAATTGGAAGAGCTCCTTAGATTTTGGTACAAATATCTTCATTGGAAGTGATATTTTTTGAAGATTGAAAAGGTTAATTGTCAAAATTCTATATAAATTTGGAAAAATATAGTATTTATTTGTAATAAGAATAAGAGGAAAAGTTATTTGCAACTTACGTTATAAAAAAATTGTCTTTATCTGGTAGCATTAAAGAACTGCAGTAAAATTAAAAAAATAAATTTATCAAATAAAACGTTGATATCTTGTAATCCATGATCGGTTGATTTTTGTTTCTGCGTAAAAAATATTGACAGGTGAGACGGGTGACAAGTTGGCATACTAGCGCTATATAAGTCCTAAGTAAGATATTAAATGTAGTAATTCAACGGAGGATGGCTTCAATACAGCAGAGTTTTCCTGTGAATGAATTTTTTTATTCAGGTGATGCAAATTTCTGTGTTTGAATATTTGAGATTTTTATTTGTATATTTTAAATGGGCACCGGATTGCACGTATACATTTCTGTTTAAAATCTAGATATGGCGGAAGGTTGTGTGATGGCCACGTCAGATTTTTTAAATCACTTTTCATACATCATCTAGATCCGCAATTGCTCTAAATTCGATGAATAAATCATCTCTGAACTCTCAAATCAATAAATAAATCAGCAATATTTATATTTCCTCTTTTCTCCAACCATTATAAATCAAATCATTTAAATCTAAGTTGATTTGAAGTAACAACCCAATCGTGGCCACGTTGAGTGATTAAAAATGACTGGTTACGTGAACTTTCCTATTGCTATTGCTATTCATAGTTGATAGTTAGCCAGAAGCGTAGTGGCTGCAGAATCGATAGATCTCTACTCCGCAACGTAAATGTACGTAGCCGTAAGATGCGTTTTCTGTTTTCTGCTTCAATAGTAAATTGTGAAGCACTTTAGGCAACTCGTGGCCGAGGAGTCGCGGATGATTCATATCAAACGGTCAATGAATGCATTTTGCTTACGGGTTCCAGTGCCGTAGACGACGAATTTGGATGCTGGAAGCTCGAAAATTACAGAAACAACAGTATATATGCCGTTGAAACGGTGTAAAATTACTTATCAGTCATACTACATATTTCGTGAAATGATGTAAGATTTTACTAACCCTGACGAAGGTTTAAGGCGCTACACTTGTGCCAAAAATATAGTGAAAAGGGACTGAGCTCTTGTTAGTACACCTACACTGTTCATATTTTATACATAGATAGTTGAGATGGCTCTAGAGTGCTAAGAATTTATATTTTTGAAATACTTAATGGTATTTTAATAATAAATTAGTAAAAATAGCCAATTTGACCGATTTTTTTTTTACTATTTTTTACTATTTTCTTAGCACTCTCACGAGCAATGCAAGGAATCGATTATTTAAAACAAAATTAATAAACATTCAATAATATAGCCATAATTTGTAATATTAAAATGCATAAATTAATTATTATTTTCTCCAATTGTAGTCGCAACAATGTATTGTATGAATTTTTCGATCAAATAATGCTTCGTAATTACATATGGTAAATTTCAGATTTTTATTTTGAGCAATATCGTGAATTCTGATTCTATTGCAGCAATATTGCGTTCAACAAGGTGTAAACCGAAACGTCAGTTATGTAAGAAGAAGAATGGTTGTCTGACATATAATTTGAGCCTTACATATCTATACAATCGATTAATAGTCACTTTATGCTATTTGTTTTGTTATTCAAAATATTTGCTAAAATACTGATACATTTTTTGAATGAGTTGTACTTCCGTCTACGTTTTATCCGAATCCGGGGTACTTGCATGGTACTGAAAATGAGATTTTTAACTCTACGAACCTAATGTTAGGTCTAAAACATTGGTAAAAATACAAATTTTATTTAAACAAAATTATATGTTTTTACTAAATTGAGAAAGAAATTTTGCTGTGATGTCACTATTACCTCCCGCTTACCTGTAAGGGAGGTATTCGAATCATGCAAAAAACCGGGTTGTGAGTTTTAAGTAAATGAGCACGAATTAGCTTCCTTACAACTCATCAGATATTTTTCTATTGGACATACCTACATGAACATGATAGCTTTCTACGTCACACCACATATTACTCAAATTTTCATGAATTATTTTTGGGCTTGTTAATAAAATATTTGTAAAAATAAAAAATACGGGTTCAAGTTTTTATCCCTTTTACAAAAATATTTAATAAGAAATCATGCAAGTAGCCCATTCCTAGAATACTCTCGAATTTACTTTTTTTTTCTATTCCACTCTTTTCCTCACTACTACGGCTGCCTGAAACCAGCCCGAAACTCGTACTTTACCGCATCCTAGCTATGCAATGTCGTTTTGAAGATTGAAAATACTGTCAAAGTGTTTTTGTTGCTGTTAGTTTATTATTAACTTCACGATAATGCTTTTATAAACATTTAATAGAGAAAGAATGGATCTAACAGCTGAACCTTTTTAAAATCAATTTCTATTATGAGATATAACCGTGTAAAGTTTGCATAAATTGGAATTTTTGAATATTTCGGCATTTTTATAATCATGTACCTACCTACCTACAATTTTTTAATCAAAATTATTTATCTATTAAATTTTTGTTGAAATAAAATTTAACCATTCTTGTACTGGACATAAAACACTCGCTACGGTTAGTACATTAAAGGAGGTAGACGGGCCTCTTAAATGTCTTAAATTAGTAGATAGATAATAAATTCTATAATTATACTGAGATCAAATTAGAAGAACAACTTTAAAATAATTGTCACCTTACAGAACCAACTTGCAAATGACATTTTAATAGTTAACATAAACAAAACTTAATCTGACACTTGGACGTGTCGGGTGTAAAACTGGTGGTGTTCCAGCCAATCACAAGCATAAAAGCAGCCAAGAATTTTGTTTTTACTCTTCCTAGTTTAAAAATACACTATTGTTAATTGATATTTGCCATCTTAAAATCCCCATCTTCTTCGCCACCCATGCATTATGATTGGCTAGTGTAGCGCATCATTTCAGCGACCGTCGGTCGTCCATAAACAACAAATAGTTTTTACCTAGGCAACAGAACACAATAATAAATTCATCGCGATCTATTTGACTACGTCGCCGTTGCCGATGCGTTATGCCTGAATGTGTTCCCGACAGAATCAACGGTAATACATCATCGCTAACCAATCGGAAATGGCCATCTTGCACGCCATATTTTCACATTTCAAGTCAGGAGAGAAGAATTGAGAATTTTAGTGAACTAGTTTCAATTAGAAGAGCAGGAAAAGCAAAAGTATGTTTTGAAAGCGGCGGTCTTGTTGGAAGATTTAATATCTGAGGAAATTACAGAAAACAAAATTTTGACAAAATGGATTTTAATAGAAAAATGGTCAGATAATCGAATGCTGTTTTAGTTAGGTTCCAGCATAAAATATACTAACGTAGTGAGTGTTTTGTGGCTAGCACAAGACTGGTAAAATTTTATTTCAACAAGGATTTAATAGAGAAAGAATGGATCTAGATGTGCCTTTTTAAAATTTTGATTAAAAAATAGTAGGTACATGATTAATAAAAATTCCGAAAAATTAAAAAAATTCCAATTTATGTATGCAAATTTACACGGTTATATCTCATGACAGAAATTAATTTTTAAAATTTTAAAATGGCGCATTATAAAAACATTATTCCGAAGTAATAAATCTGTCAGTTTACACTTTTACAGTATTTTTGAACTTCAAAATGACATTGCATAGCTAGAATGCGGTAAAGTACGAGTTTCGGGATGGTTTCAGGCAGCTATAGTAGTGGGGAAAAGAGTGGAATAGAAAAAAATCTGATGTGGCCAGCACAAGACCTCCCGCCATACCCTACTTTTTTACTACTATACAAATACCTATATAGGTACTTACGGTACAAATATATTTTAGTCAAAACGTAGACGGGCCGCTTAACGTAGCGAGTGTTTTGTGGCCAGTATACAAGAATGGTAGAATTTTATTGCAACAAGGATTATATACTTAAAGGATGAATTAACAGTTGTGCCTTTTTAAAATTGAACATGATTATAAAAATTCTGAAAAATTCATAAAAATTTCCAATTGATTGCAAACTTTTACACGGGTATATCTCATGATTTTAAAAAGGCACATCAGTAGACTCATTGTTTCTCTATTAAATGTTTCAAAAGCATTATTTTGAAGTCAATAATAAATTGACAGTTTACTCGCAACGAAAACACTTTTAGAGTATTTTTCAACATCAAAATGACATTGCACATCTAGGATGCGGCAAAGTACGAGTTTCAGGCTGGTTTCGTGCAGCTGCAGTAGTGGGGAAGGGAGTGAAATAGAAGAAAAAGTAAAATCGAGAGTATTTTAGGAATTCGGAAAAAACGTAGGGTCGCTTAAGTACCTAACCCAGGCTTTAAATTTCTACCCAGTGTCTGAAATTGATTTAAACCCAAGACTAATACATAACCAAGTGAAATTTGGCATGATTTGGTGAAGATAATCTTCTACGAATTTACAATTTCATTCATAGATATAGAAAATATTGAGAATTCTTTGAACATCTTCTAATACTGAGTTATAATTCTTTAAAAAGCAATTTTCTCGGTATAACGGGGTTGGAAATTCAAATGATATTAGTGCAACTGAAAGTGGAAGCCTTGACGAATAAAATGCAATTTTTATCTTTACAAAATGATGTTTATTAAGGTGCCTAAACGGTGCTACTTATGAAAAATTTTCAAAGACCATTTTGATAGCAAATTTCCTCAGCTTTCATTCTGTAAAAACCGTTTTCCAAAATCTTTTATAGTTTTCGAGGAAAATGCGTTACAAGAAATTTTTTTTGGGAAGCGGAGCATACCGAGGTGGATCGAATTTTTGTTGTTGTTTCTGTATGTTTTTAGCTACTCGCATGCCAAATTTTACTTGGTTATGAGCATTCTGTACAGGAAGAATGTACGCGTAAAAAGAATTTACACGCATACACCTCATCGACACAGGGTTGCGCATTTTAACAAAAACAAATTTTTATATGGTAGATAAGGGATAAAACTTCATTCTATTAGTGCAATTTTTTTTTTCAGCCCGTTCAATGGTCGAAATTACTTACTTTCAACCGCTTGCAGGCGTTTGCACCTACAGATTTTTCTTTATATTTCGCAGAACATGATATTTTAAACTTGAATCATGTAGTTTAAAGTTTAATCTACGTTGGGGTAGTGTTATTTTTTAGAAAAAACTTTCTGATTTCGAGAAAATTAGAGGTAAAAAATGTGAAGTTTTGTAGTTTACTTTATTTTATAAACTAAAACTTCGGTACAAAACAGAAAAAATGGCACTAATAGAACGAAGATTTATCCCTTATCTACCATATAAAAATTTGTTTTTGTTAAAATGTGCAACCATGTGTCGATGAGGTGTAAAGTGCTTTTTACGTGTATATTCTTCCTGTACAGAATGCTCTTAAGTATTAGTCTTCAGTCAAAACCTCTCCTAACTGCACTAAGTGGGGATAGAAAATGTAATGACTGTTCGAAGTGAGAGTGTCCGAAATGAACCATTTCTCTACCACTAAGGCCGTATTGTTCTCGGACAATACTGTGCTTATCTGCAACAAGTAGCTATATCCTTTTTATGCCCGTGGCTTGTTCAGCCATAATGGGACTTTAAATTCTCTGCCGAGCAAATTGTTCTGCATTTTTAACCTGAACGAGATTTCTGTTCATTTACTGATTACCAGTTAGATAAGATTTCGAGAGAAAATTATGCAAATATTTGCTTTGATATCGTTACGCTCGATCGGGGAGTTTAGCATAATAAAGAAATAAAAATGAGGGTAATTTAGTAAAAGTTAAACGGTGTTAAATTTAATTGCTGTGATATTTTCCCTTTTTCTCAATAAATACTGTGGAAATATTTCCATATCGGTGTAGATTTTATTGGCGATACTACCAGGGTCGGACTAAGTCCACCAAGATGCCAAAAAATTTATCGGTGGGCCCTCTTTTTAGAAACAGACAAGTAGCTTTATACGATTATTATTAATATCTAATTTCATTGTACAAAATTATGTTAAAGAATAAATCTAATCTAAAACCTGTTTTACATTATACTTTTTTTCATATAGATTTAGAGGTTCATCCGAGAAGTTCCTAGCCATTTCTAGTACAATACTTTTTTCTAGTAGATTGGTCTACGCATGCGCAGTTCAATATGGAGTCAGTTTGATCAACATTTAAAAGTTTTGATACAGGGTTCGCCAGTCAAATGGAAATATTTGATGTGGGGCTTAGAGCTCGTAGGGAGGTGGTGGGGAGGAAGATAACCGACTCAACATTATCAGCGTGGTCTACCATTTAGTTTATAATAGATCGTTGGACGGGTGAACAGCGTGGCTACGCATTTAAAGCGTACTTTCTCAGTGGCGAAAGTTTGGTGCAAACGCGCCGCGATTTTAGACGTCATTTCAACGTACCGCGCAATCAGCCTGTTCCGTCGAATAAGGCGATTCGAACGTGGATAAACAATCTTGAGCAAAGTAGATCGACGTGTAAAAAAAGGTGGAAGTGCAAAAACGGTTCGAACCCCCTGAAAACATCGCAGCTATTCAACAGGCTCGTCTCGAAATATTTCGATATAGAGTCGAGAGTCTCGAACATCTAGAACTTGGCTTGGGTGGTCTTTATTTATTTGACATGCGCAAACATATTCGTATTAGTTTGTTAGCTACCTAACTATACCTAGTTTTACCACATTTTTTAAATACTGAGATTACAGCTAAAGTAAGCGATTTGTAGAACTTTTTTATTAATTGCCTTGCTGTATAAAAATGTAGTTTACCTAGATTCTCCTCTATTTTTTACGGCAAAAATTATAGACATTATTCGATTCCGAAGTATTTTTCTGATTAATGCATCTTGTTTAAAATAAATTTTTCTGACAAAGGGTTGGTGCAGTCAGAATCTCAATCCATGTGGCAACTAGGGATGGGAAAAATATCGATATATCGATAAATAACGATATGAACATCAGTTGCAATCACTTTTCTTTTGGTATCATGTATCGATAACTCGATATTTGTTGATATATGGCGATAATTATCGGAAAATATCGAGTTATCGATACATCGATATCAAACGAAAAGTAGTATTGACTGATGTTCATATCGATATTTATGGATATATCGATATTTTCCCATCCCTAGTGACGACCTTTGAAATTTAAAGCATCAATAGATAGATATTTCTTTCAAGGTGTTTTTGTCTTAAGAGGATATCATTCCTAACGTGAATCCCGAATTTTCATTTTGACAAATTCAGTTTACCCCACCCCCTTCCTACCAAAACGGTCAGAAATTTACGTCAGAGATAAACACAAGTTAAAACCCCACCCTTTTGTGACACTATTATAAGTTACGCCGTAAAATAGGCAAAATTTGTTCAAAAGTGATCATTTTCTGGAACAAAATACAGCAGCAAAAACAAACTTAGGTACAAGCTTGAAATTTTGTATACTTCTAAATAAAGGTTCTGTACAGTCCGCTATCTCAGTAATATATCAATATTTAGGTTTTTTATATACTTAATTTATTGTCAAAAATTGGTGTATTTTTTAATGCAATTAAACATTTTGCCAACATTGAAAAATGCATAATTTGGAGTTAGCGGACTATTTTCATCTCTTATACATATAATAGTAAAAAAATTAATACTATATGTTGTACCATGCAGTCAGAATTTGTTCCAGAAAAATAGTCTATTTTTCGAGTGGAATTATGTCCTCTTAAGAATATAGTTCCAATAAAAATGTAGACAAGAAAAGCTCAAGGAATCAAATTATGTAAATAACAATAAAATATGTCGTGATTAAATTTAAATAAGTAACTAAGACCCATTCCATTTGCTATGCATTTACTTTGACCATCATATTTCATTCTTTACAAGACACTACATAATTCACATTCTACATAAATCTACAATTCGATATGATGCTTTTAACAAGAAAATAAAATTTTACAACTGTCGCCATTATGTTGGTACACTACAGGAAAACCGAATACGAACATACTAATTTTTTTTTTTGAATTGTTAATTACGCCGAAGTTGGAATTCTGAGGTTGGACTCTTGGGGTGTGTACACACTCCAAATAAATTTTAGTTTTAAGTAATATTTTATATAATGTAACTCAACTTATCAATTTATCAACATGTTAACTTCTGCTTGAAAATGACCAAGATCCTGATCGAAACGTCGCAAAAATTATAACTATGTTGTACAATAAAGCCAGTGATTCAAATAAATAGGATTTATTCATATTTCCAACCTCAGACTAAAAAAATCTGACGTGGCCACCACAAGACCTCCCGCCATACCTACTTTATTCTTTTTACTTATTACCTATACAAATATATTAATATATAAGTACTATTACTACTGCTACTACTCACAAATATATTTTAGTCATTTTATTTACACTGCAGAAGAAGATATAAACGATATTTTACTATTGTCACTGTGACTGTCATGGCATAATCATTTAAATTTTACGTAGTAACAAATGATACGATCATGGACTACAAGATACCGAAATACTAAATTATAAGTATTAAGTATACTTTAATTATTCTTAAATGATGTCAGATACAGACAAATTTATAAAATACCGATTGTAGGTAATAATCACATAATCTTTCATTTAAAATAAAAATATTTTTCTTAAATTAATTATTTATTGAAATATTTTTAAAAAGTACCTACTACTTCCGGTTTGTAGATTGAAACCAAAATTATATTGGGCTTTTAAAAATCGTATTGAAACCTTAAATATTTGGTATTTAAATGTTTGATATTTTTGAAGTTATCGTGTACGAAAAAATTGTAACATACGAACGAACGAACGAACGAACGAACAAACGAACGAACGCACGCACACACACACACACACACACACACACACAGACATCATCTCAAAAATGTGTAATTCGTATTCTAGTATTCTAGAGAATATGAGGCGAGAGGTAAAAAATTGTCAAAAATTATGCGCTAGTTTTTGTTATCCCCAAATCAATTTTATCTATAAGTTATGAATAATATGTGGGTATAGATTTTTAAAAAATGCAATATAATCTTCTACGACGTCGAATGTATTTCTCGTTTTGCAGGAATTAATTTCGCGTAGTGTATGCAAAATTCCTAATTCTATTCGTACGTATATATCATATGTGAATCATAAAGGTGCGATATAAAGTCTGAGTCTGACCACTATAACTCATAATCAATTTGTGCTCACCTTGCACTAATGAAGTAGACAAGGATGAGAACTGCGTTTTCCAGGGGCGTATCGTCAAATGGGGCACACACTTACCGAGAAATCTGTAACAAATAAAAAGATCACATTAGTTTTAAAAATAAAATTTACACAATTTTAAATAAAACTTTTATTGATACTACATTAAGTACTTACAGATAAGTCTTTTTAAAATTTTAAAAATAAATTTCTATCAGGAGATATAACCGTGTAAAGTTTGCATAATTTTTTTAGAATTTTTTGGAATTTTTATAAATAATCATGTACAATTTTTTAATTAAAATTTTAAAAAGGCACAACTGTTAATTGATCCTTTAAAGAAGTAAAAGATTTAGGCATAACTTTAGACTCTAAATTATTATGTGATACTCATATACATAATATTTCAAAAAAAGCGTACAAAATGTTGGGATTTTTAATCCGTACGGCAAAGAACTTCAGAAATCCGCAAACAGTATTATGTTTATACTACTCACTAGTAAGAAGTCAGTTAGAATTCTCCACTGTTTCTGAGTCACCTTTCTATACTTTATATACCAATAGAATTGACAAAATCCAAGCTAAATTTCTGAGGTTCTTTGTAAATAAATTTCCACATTACCCATTACAATTGTTGCCGTTGAGAAAAGAAGAATACTAGCGGATTTTGTGTTTCTATACAAAATATTAAATAATCTTATCGATTCACCTAGTATTCTAAGTTTGTTCTCCTTTAAAACATCTAATTATACAACTAGATCTATTACTCTTTTCTATATTGCCCAGACTAATACGAACTCTGCCGCAAATTCACCTATCAATAGAATTTGTTATCTATACAATAAATTATTAAATGATTCTACGCTACCGGATATTTTCACAGTCACCTTACAACAATTTAAAAGATTGATTTTGTCAAAAATATAAAATCCGTTAATATAGCTTCCTATTAACTGATAAATTGTATTCTTTATCTATGGAATTTTTGTTATTATTTATGTTATTATGTCTACCTTTAATTATCTGATGTAATTTGAATTTTGTTTGTATTAGTGCAACGCTGTTATTGGGATTTTTTGCCATGTTGTGTGGCCAAACTTTAAATAAATAAATAAATAAATAAATTTATATATAATCCTAGTTGAAATTAAATGTTACCATTATTGTACTTGCCACAAAATACTCACTACGTTACTACATTTTATGCTGGATTTTTGGAGAAAGACGAACCTCTTCATACCAGCTTCTTAAGGACGCTAGAATTTTGAGTCTTAGTTAGTCGATATGCAAATTTGGTTCAGTATATTTTTATGGACAATGTGAATGTGGTGCTTACTTAAGAATTAACCAGACAAATGAATAATGGCACTATTTTAGAATCAAAAATTAAATTAATGTTCTTTGAAGGAACTGTGGATAACTTATTGGCAAAACGTAATTTCGTGTCTTACAATCTAGGATTATAGATCGGGAGCGAATGACAGATGAAATAATATTTTTACAAGGTCACGTGACCGTTTGAACCCTTTGGGATCCTGCGAATGCCTATAATTTTTAAGACTTTAAATTGTGTTTCTTTTGATGCATTATTAAATCAGAGAAAAACACAAAACAAAAATGAATCTAGCTTAGGCAGCAAATCTGTATTTTTTGCCATGTTAAACACATTATTTTTTCGGCGATTGTTATTAATTAATATTAATTTAGTGATTATTTTAAATTATATTGATAGGTATCGCAATCAAATTATGTTGCTATGCGTATGTTGACAGTTGCTATGAAAAAACAAAATAGGTTAGGTATGTTGATGAATTTTATAAATGTCAAATTTGTTGATTCACCATAGTAACAATAAACTTTTGCTGCCTAGGCTTTTTTACTATTTTTGCTGCCTGACAGCAAAAGTGACACTTTGCTGACTGTCAGCTGTCAAAAAAACAGCAATTTCAATGTCAATCGCCTAAAAATGCAATTTTCCTTATGACCGGAAAGCGTGCAATGGTTTAATACCTGCTTTTCTTTGTTGTCATAGGGTCAATATTATATACTCCAAAAGGCGAGCTGTATGAAATCGGAGACCATCACCTGGGCCTGGGGTGCGTTCCAAAACCATACTCCAGAGTATAGAGTATGCTCAAAGTCGTTCAAAAAGATTTGAGTGTATCTCCAGTGGAAACTCTGGAGTGTTCCGAAACTGTTCGAGTTTATTCGAAGAGCATACTCTTCGTACCCTGTAAAATAGGAGGGTACAAACGTACTCTGGTGACTTTGGCGCCAAATAGTGATAAAATTATTACTCTATATTGAAGTAAAAATGTTTTATATTGATATTTTAAGTTGGCTTAAAAAACACTTAAGTTGTGACTTTGTTTTCTGTCAGTTAATGAATATTCATTCAAAGTCCTTTTCGTTTGCTGTGTTATTATTGTGTTAATTAAAGCATATTGTGCTAATTAAAGCATATTTATATAATCATAAATATTCGCAGTTATAACACTTAACACCCTTCTATTATCCGTGATGCAAGATCAATTTTGTATATCAAATAAATGTGGTTATAGGTTATATCACCATAAAATATTTCCTACTCTACTAGTCCGGGAGCTGGCGTCAAATTTGACCGAACCATTTCAACAAAGCTGATTTTTATAATATAATTAGTTCTATAATAACTAATTAAGAATTGCAATGTTAGCTGGTCCGAAAGCGGGGCTTAAGATTTTAAGAGGCTGCGGAACTTGCAAAAAATAAAAGATTTTTAAGTGAACCAGCAAAGCTAAAATTTTGTATAATAATAATTTACCAATTATATTTAACAAAAAAATATGTTAGCTGGACAGGGCAGGTGGAAAACCTTGTTAGCTGTGCAGGTGAACATTGACAGTGACAGTGATAATGTCAAAATAGTGACACATCGTTTATATCTTCTTCTACTGTTTACATAAAATGAAAACGATGTGTCACTATTTTGACATTGTCACTGTCACTGTCACTGTTCACTTGCACAGCTTACAAGGTTTTCCACTTGCCCTGTCCAGCTAACATATTTTTTTGTTAAATATAATTGGTAAAGTATCATTATCCAAAATTTTAGCTTTGCTGGTTTCACTTGAAAATCTGATATTTTTGAAAGTTTCGCAGGTTCTTAAATCTGCAGGCCACACGGTCGTGCCAGCTAACACTGCAATTCTTAATTAGTTATTATAGAACTAATTATATTGCAAAAATCAGCTTTGCTGCAATCACCCATGAAAATTTGACGCCAGCTCCCGGACTATACGTCGTTCCGAAACCCCACAAAACCCTGGAGTAACCTACTCTTACTCCAATACTTTACTCTGTGCTCCATGGTAAGGTTTTGGAACGCACCCCTGTCATGAGCTCTCGGTCTATTATAAAACTGTTCCACCACCGTGCCCCTCTTTCTGGATGTCAACGTACGCCACTGTGTGCAGAGCCAGCGCACATCAACATCTAATGGCCTAGGTATCGTTATCAGAACAGTAGCTTATGCTAAAGTGCTATATCTTGTAAATGCGCTAGCATGATGATCTTGCGATTAAACCTCCAGTTGTACCACGTGTGCTGTTCAAGTGTTCCTTCTGGGAGGCAGGCACAACAACCAGAGGAAGAATTCTTTCAACAACAACAACAAGACACGAACAAGAAGATGGTGAATGCTCTTTAGGTAGCAATATGGACAATAAGACAAAATTCTGTCATATCAAATAGTACTTTTTAGCCGGGTTTATGCAGGCTTGTCATAAGACATAGGTAGTCATAATCATAATCATAAGCATAGTCGTAAAAATGTAACCATTTATGCACGATTTATATTCGACTAACCTTAATTTCTTTTGCGTCACTTTATACTGCATTGTTCAAAATGTTCTTAACCTTCCAGCGGGCGCGCAGTCGTAAAATTTACGACAAATGCACAATATGGCTTTTCCTAATTTTATCACTCAGATTTGTAGGCTGCACACCCCACCTATTCCTAGCCCAGTGTCTCTCTAATCTTCAGACGGGCGGGGGTGCACAGGAGTGTTTCTTAAAAATAGATATTTTGTAAAGTTTCTGTTTTAGCATAAATTTTACGACACGATTCTTTATGTGTAAGTATATTTCGTTTACTATTTTCTCTGATATCTTTCACTTTTATATCAATTCCTAGATAAATCAATGTATTTTTGCGTTTTTTATGGCTCGTAGGTCATTTATACATAAAGAACTGGCAGAAATTATCAAACATATGTGTGATGAGCCAGAGGAAGAGAACGAAGAATACTTCCAAGTTTTTAGTTTTGTTGTTAACAAATATGAAATAAATAATTTTTTGCAGTACTGTCTTATCATTGTTTACATCCCTATAGCAATTTCCGAAGATTTAAATAAATACAAATCGATAAACTTGCATAAATCTGAATGTCGTAAAATTTACGACAAGCGCCCACTCATTTATAAAATAAGGGCGCGCCCGCTGGAAGGTTAAAAAGAAGGAAAATAGTTCTTGCTAGTGCTGCTGTTTTCTTACAAATTAGTACTTTATTAAATGTATTTATTTCGTATATCAGTTGTCTTCTGACAGTCTCGAGGCATGCGCAGATTGACAATCGTCATAGTCATAATAGTCATAAAATTAAAATTAAACCAATTCGTTATGATAACGACTATGACTGTGATTATGACAGCGCTGCATAAACAGATGAATTAAACAAAAAAGTTTTAATTCTTAAGAAGACTGTGACTATGATAGTGAGTATGATGATGCTGCATAAACCCGGCTTTAGTTAAATTAAACATAGTATTAGGTAGGTAGGTACAAGGTAGTAAATCCATGGGTACTGACAACCCAAAATATGACTTAAATTAATATACAGCATTCATTACAAGTCGTAGAATTTGAATAAAAATAAAAATTTATAGGTAACCGTTGAAATAACGAAGATAATTGAATTTAAAGTTGACACAAAAACGCGCTAAAATACATTGCGTATATGGAGGTTACCAGTAGATTTACTAAACGATTAGAAAATTTTATATCATAACAACCCAACACATATTTGGAAAACGAATATGTTATTCTTTGATATTTGAGGTATTTATTAGAAAAATAAAAAATATGAGTCACCGCAATAATGGTTGAGAAATCGCATGCAAAAGGTTCCAGTCTCAAGAAAAATTATGTTTTTGACGTACTACTACTGCATTTCCGTGTAAACTTAAATTTCAATTATATTTTTTATTTAATTGGATACCTATGATTTGTAATTTACATCCAAATCTACGATTTTTAATGATTTATTTCTGATTATTTGACTGCTTCGGCCTCACCTCACACCGAAATCACGCACGCTTATGACCGACGGATTTTCTACCTTAAACAAGGATTATATACTTAAAGTATCAATTAACAGTGGTGCTTTTTTAAAATTTTAATAAATAAATTGTACATGATTATAAAAATTCCGAAAAATTCATAAAAATTTCCAATTTATGCAAACTTTACACGGTTATATCTCCTGATATAAATTTATTTTTAAATCCTTTATATTAAGCCGGGGCCAGACATGCGGTATTCGGCGAATCCCGAGCACCTGTTCGCCGAACTTCGCTCGGTGTGTACGGGAAGTTCGTGATTTGACGAATCGTTCGGCGAACTGTTCGCCTCATCCCGCCCAGAGTCGGTAAACTAGCACACATCAAAGAGAGCGAATGTTCTTCTAGAGGCGGTTCGGACAACCGATCACACATTCAGGATTCGGCGAACAGCGAACTGTCGAATCACTTACTTTATTTCCTGATCAGTAGCGAAGAATTGAGTTATTAAACATATTGGTCGTTAGCAATTTTTCTTATTATGAATAGAAATATTTCTATAAACAATGTAAATGTTAGAATCTCGTTAAATTCCTAAAGCCCTATATTTTGTATAAATAAATGAAAGAAATAAAGCCATTTTGTCTCTTGACAAGAATTCGAAAATGAGTAGAAATGTTTGTTTTGCAACTGAATGTTCAACTAGGCGAACGTTCGGCCTTTTCCCATATTTTTTCTCGTCAATCGCTGAATGCCGCATGTGTGAACAGAAAGGTGAACACCGTTCGGCAAATCACGAACGTTCGGGATTCGCCGCATGTCGCATGTCTGGCCCCGGCTTCATCGTCTTGTCTATCTGTCTGTCTGTCTATCTACGTAGGTACGAAAAAATAAATAAAAGTCAAAAAATGATCCTATCGAGCTGGAATTTTGCAAATAGACTTTTGTCACCTAACAATGCACTTTGGCAAAATTTCAGATTAATCGCCATCTTGAAACAAAATGGCGGCTAGCTATCTCAAAATATACCTACTGCACCGATTGCGGTCAAATTTGGTACAGTAATAGCCAAGGATCTAACTTATGATATAGATATATTAAAATGTCAGTCCGCCATCTCGAAACAAAATGGCGGACATATATCACAGAATGTACTGTAACTATTGCGTTTAAATTTGGTACAGTAATAGCTAAGAATCTGTCTTGAAACATAGGTATATTAAAATGTCCGCCATCTTCAAACAAAATGGCAGCTAGCTATCTCAAAATGTACTGCACCGATCTGGTTCAAATACAAAAATTTAAATAAATATCAATCGAGTATCATATATAAAGGATTTATTGTGAAAAACTTTGTTTTTACGGGTTCGTTTTTTAAAATTTTAAAAAGGCACATCTGTAGATCCATTCTGTCTCTATTAAATGTTTATAAAAACAATACC
Source organism: Agonum fuliginosum (assembly GCA_947534325.1). Classification (NCBI taxonomy): domain Eukaryota; kingdom Metazoa; phylum Arthropoda; class Insecta; order Coleoptera; family Carabidae; genus Agonum; species Agonum fuliginosum. Next base: position 22,204,914 of record OX384036.1, read on the forward strand.
TTGAAGTCAATAATAAACTAACAGTTTACTGGGAACTAAAACACTTTTATAGTATTTTTCAACTTGAAAATTAGTGTTGCCGCGAGACTCGAGACTAGTCTCGGTCTCGTCTCGTCTCATCTCGAAAAATCGAGACGAGACCATCAGTTTAGTCTCGATAACAGACCCGAGACCGAGACGAGACCAGTATCGAGTCTCGCCGAGAGTCTCGTCGAGACTCTCGAGTCTCATTTTAAATAATTGATTTGTAATATTAATTTAAAAGTAGACATTTTTAAATAAAGGTTAGATCATTTTTTATTTATTTAAAAAAAAATTATTCTAAATTTATAATTTCATATGAATAATAACTATTCCACACTCCACACACGTAATTTTGACAAAAGTAGACTGCTTCATGCAATGATTTTTTGTTAATAATTTGTTGTCTTTCTACAGCAACTCGTTGCTATTTCAGTTGATGTTTTGTATTGTGAAATTTTTGAATGCTTTGTGTAAATTTTGAACCGAGTTGTCGTTTCTACGCAGGAATTATAATTTTACCTAATTAAATTATGGCTCGAATTATATTTATATATCAACAAAGGGTAACCATGGACATATCTACTGTGGTTTTATCTAATTTCATTGCTTAAAAATGTCTTCTAAGAACAAATAATGCATTCTCATTAGTTAAAAATGACGTGTATGGAATATTCGTTAAAAAACTACCTTCTTCGATCAAATAGAGCATTCTAATTGGTCAAAAGTGACGTATGTGGAATATTAATCAAAAATATTTAAATATACTGAAAAAACATGTTTGTACAAATAGCTGTAGTTAAAATCTTCGTGCCTATCTCCTAGTATAATAAATTTGAATTTTTTGTCTAAAATAAATACACTGTACAATACAGACTTGCGGAATAGTGGATAGTGAGTATGTCGTGTAAAATTGCCAGGTCCATGTATATTTTTTAAATTTTAATATTTTGGTGTTTCATCAAAACTCAAGCTTCCATTTTCCTAATGCTTACTTTACTAGTTTTTTACGGTGGTCTTCTTTAATGCAACGACAGGTAATATATTTTATTAACACATATTTACTTCTAAAAAATATTAAAAAGTCGAGACTCTCGTCGAGACTCGAGACCGAGACGAGACTAGAGCACTCGAGACCATCGCGAGACCGAGACGAGACCAAGGTGTTCGAGACTTTTTCGAGACCGAGACGAGACTGACCTTAAGTCTCGCCAAGTCTCGTCTCGCGGCAACACTATTGAAAATGACATTGCATTGCTGGGATGCGGCAAAGTACGAGTTTCGGGCTGGCTTCAGGCAGTCGTAGTAGTGGGGAAAAGAGTGGAATAGAAAAAAAAATCGAAAGTATTCTACGAATTCGGAAAAAACCTAGATGGGCCGCTTAAGATGATTAACTGGCTAATGATGAGTGACTTTATCACTCGAAAAGTTCTATCAAATAAATATTAATATCTCTACAAACTAAAATACTACACATTCCACATTCCTTCATCAATTAAAATTGGAATATCAAATATTGCACCATAACTGAACTTATTAACACTCCCAACTTCTGTTCTGTTTTCCATTTTATCTCCGCAGTTAACATGTAAACAACCCAGCGATGTCCTGATCTCTCTCAGCATCTCCAGTGATATGTGACACGTTAAAATAGAGTGTTGATGTTGAACGTCCTGGTGTAAGTTTAGCCCCCGCCTACGTCACGCGACACACGAGCCACGGTCAGATCACTCGCGATCTCTGATCAGCTGATCTGCATTACGCCGTCCGTCACAAATATGTGCTGCTTCACACGACCACGCAGTGGGGGAGTCAGGAGATTTTATATTTGAGAGAAGTTGCTTTAATAGCAGAAATTTACTTGTAATCCTCTAGAAATTAATTTTTGCTAAATACAGATTAAGGGATTCTAGGACAATTTCCCCCCGGACAATACCCCACCCCGGACAATATCCCCCCGGACAACATCCCCCCGGACAACATCCCCCTGGACAATATCCCTCTGGACATTATCCCCCTGGACAATATCCCCCCTAGGACAATTTCTCCCTCGGACAATTTCCCCCTGGACAACATCCCCCTAAAAAAATATCACCCTGCCAACATCCCCCTGCGCAAAATGTGTTTTAATTATAATAAACTAATCTATGCTAACAAAACCCTTCTTGAGTCCAACAGAACTCCGTTTTTTTGACATAAACTTATCTATGCTAACAAAACCCTTCTTGAGTCCAACAGAACATAAACTAATAGTTATTAAAATGTGTAATACACTTAAACAACAACAGTGTTTTAGGTTTTTACTTCTAAAAAAAACTCTGTTGGCAGGGGGATATTTTCTAGGGGGAAATTGTCCTAGGGGGGGATATTGTCCAGGGGAATAATGTCCAGGGGGATATTGTCCGGGGGGATATTGTCCTGGGGATATTGTCCGGGGGGATATTGTCCGGGGGGATATTGTCCTGATACCAGATTAAGGTTATCCTTTACCCATGGCAGAAAACAGTCAAAAATATTGATTCCGCACGCTATTCTATAGCGTTTATTGTTTTGTTAAACATAATAATAACAAATAATTTGTGTTTGAGGGGAAAACATTATTTTGGCACCCATATTTGTAAAAAAACTGCAATATTTGTAAAAAAAGGTTCTCGCGCGCCACTATACAGCTTATATTTATAAGTGAATTAACTTCAAATTATAATATGTCAACAAAGCTTAGATCTACAAAATAACCGATCGAATTTTTTAAAATCATTTTAATATTAGGATTCTATGCAGTTCTATAACTTCTATAAGCGTATCTATAGTAACTTATAGACCGATCTTAAAAAATGCTATTCTATATAAAAATAACAAAAATTGTCAAAATTCAAATTAACTTCAACCATTTTGTAGATTGTATTTTATCTTTTTATCTTTAGATTATTATATTTAACAAAATAATAAACTTAGTATATAATTAATGTAAAAATATTTAATAAGTCTCATCTCCTGAAAAAGATATGGGATATCGAAACTAGTACCAAAAGAAATATTTAACAGTAATTTTTTCCATTCCTTATAATTTTTTGGGAAATTTATGGAGGAATTCCTGTGGAAATGTTTAAAGAAATATACCAAGAAAATTTTCCGTACTAATTTTTTAAAGTAAAATAAGGTTTACAAATTCGAAGTTTGAATTTTAAAATAAATTACGGATTAGTTACAGATCAGTTATATCATTAAATCAAGCCAGTAAAGTTGCGACTCTGTATCAACCTTAATTATTGTCCGAAATTGTCCAGTTTTTGCCACGGAATTTTCAGGTTATCCATGGGAAATTACCCATTTCTTTTCGGAAATTTGTAAAATACAATTCCCTATAAATTTTCTGAAAAGTGTTTGTCATAATTTCCGGGAACTTTCTCGGGAATCGAAAAATTTAATTAATTGTCCTTTTCTCCGTAAAAGGTTTTAGTTTTAAAGTTGTAAAGGAAATTTTGCCACTTGTGCTTAATCTGTATCGCCGATAGTTTGAACCTTTTCCAGTATTTTAAATTCTAAATAAAGTTAATACGCCCCTGTGCACTACATTCGCTCGGTGTCCCTGATGTAGGGGCGTCACCCGAAGATAAAGATCACAGAATGGTTCAGTAGAAGCGGAACTCTGTGTTACTTTTTACTTGAATTTAAATCAGTAAAATAACTGTCGTCAACTTTTACATAAGACGTAATATACCTACACACACGCGTAGAATATCATTTATCAAACTAACTGTATGCTTTTCAAATACACGACAGAATTTTAAAAATAGATCAAGAGAATTATTTACCTTCTTATAAAATTCTGGATGAATATTTATCATAGAAGCAAAAGATATTGCTCGACAACAATTAATTTTTACCTCTCGCCTCATATTCTATAAGAGAGGTGTTGTAATGGATCAAAATGTTTGAGTAGGAGTTTTTGGTGGATAAGCACGTTTCAGGGTCTCTAGAATAAGATTTTACTATTTTCACGATGATGTCTGTGTGTGTGTGCGTATGGACGTATGTGATGATTTTTCGCCCACGATAACAAAAAGTATCAATTCTTTAATAACCAAATTTCATATTTAAGGTTTTAATAAGGATCTTAACACCGGATAAGATTTTGATAGAAATCCGCAAACCGGAAGTAGTACTTTTTAAATCCTTTATATTAACTTCATCGTCGTGCGTACGTACCTACGTACGGCAAAAAAACAAAAGTAAAAAATGACCCACTTCCCGGGATCCTATGGAGCTGAAATTTTGCAACTTTTGTCACCTAACAATGCACTTTGGCATAAAAATCTGATGTGGCCACCACAAGACCTGCCCGCCATAGGTACTCATTTCCCCATATCCAATCAATCTGAAATTTGGTACATAGATTCGTTGTGACCAAACATTTACTTTGGCACAAGAAAAAATCTGATGTGGCCACCACAAGACCTCCCGCCATACCCTACGCTTTTTAACTCTGAAATTTCTTGAAACACACTATCTAAGAAAGAGTTACAATGAAAACAAAAATATAAATAAATATCGATCGAGTCTCATATACTTATAAAGGATTTATAGTCAAAAACTTTGTTTTTACGGGTTCATTTTTTGAAACTTGATATAGATTTCCTTAAATAAATTGGTACATTATTTATTTATCACAATTTGTGCAATTAAAAATAAAAGAAAATATAATTATATATGAGTACAGTGAATTTTAAATACAATTTGCTGAATCTGGTAGTATTTAACAATAAAATAAATATTCTACTTTTTTGAAATTCCAGTATCTTGTTGTCCATGATATGAAATATTTGTTTCTACACAAAATTGAATGATTATGACTGTGACAGTACAGTTGACATCTTTTGCTTGCATCTTGGTTTACATTATCGTTTACATATTACATGAACATGAAACTATTAAAATGTAAGTAAAAATATTAGATTAGTTGAATAAGTAGAATAGGCGAGAGGTCGTGTGCTGGCCACAGCAGATTTTTTCTCAATTTATTAGGCTATGGTTTTGATGCGATGTTCTTTACGTAGATATTTCAGAGATAAGAAACACGAAACTTTATCCGGTAGAAGAATGATAGTTTTATATCGAGTTTTTACGTCAACCAGAAAATTCTCTAAAGCTCAGGATAATTTTTTATTATATTGGTGTAGAAAGGTAACGTTTTGCAACCAGTAAATTTTATTTTGATTTTAATGCGATACATTTTATGCATAATCTAACGGATAAGTTTTTTAAAATCTTTGACAAGTAGTTACAGAATGTTATTAAGACGATCCTCTACAGCCAAAAACATGGAATTCGCGCGCTACTCCACAGCGTTTATTGTTTTGTTAAATATAATAATCTAAAGATATTGTTACAATCTACAAAATGGTCGATGCAGAATTTTAAAATTATGCTTTAAAATCGAAATATGTTAATTTGAATTTTGATAATTTTTGTTATTTTTTTAACACAAATATCTTACACGAATTTTTGAAATTCGATCGGTTATTTCGCAGATCCAAGCTTTGTTGACAACATATTAAAATTTGAAGTTAATTCCCTTATAAATAATAGCTGTACATTGGCGCGCATATCTCTCTTTTTACAAATATTGTAGTTTTTTTTACAAATATGGGTCCCTAAATTGTTTTTTCCTCTCAAACATAAATTATTTGTTATTTTTATGTTTAACAAAACAAGAAACGTTATAGAATAGCGTGCGGAATTTTTGACTGTTTACTGCCAGGGGTAGAGGATCAACTAAAGACGCCCGTCTACCTCCTAAACTCCAGCATAAAATGTACTACCGAGGTTTTGTGGCCAGTACAAGAATGGTAAAATTTTATTTCAACAAGTATTTAATAGAGAAAGAATGGATACAGATGTGCCTTTTGAAAATTTTGATTAAAAAATTGTACATGATTGTAAAAATACCGAAAAATTCTAAAAAAATTCCAGTTTATGCAAACTTTACACGGTTATATTCACGATAGAAATTAATTTTCAAAATTTTAAAAAGACACATCTGTAGAATACTAAATTAAAGAATTTTTCTTAGTTTGTTGTACTTATACATTTTCAATGTTATGGATTCTCATCAAAATAAATAACAATTTATTCCTCAAATTTTCTGTGAATTGCCTTTACAAATATATAAGTTTATTTATTTACGTAAACTCAAGAATGTACTTAAGAGTTTAAAGTTTATGGGGTTGATTTTTACGCATTTTAACCCCGACAAATAAGGAAAACATAATTAATAATTCAGTTTAATCATCATCGAATACCGTACTTTATTCGCTTTTGATCTTTCCGCCTAACTAAAGCCTACGTTATAATTACAAACTATAAGTATCAAGATGACCGTTTATAAACTCTCTACTTTATTATTAAAATCTCCTATTTAGCAGCGCACTTTACAACCTCGTAGTAGGAGAAGAACCATCAAATGTTTTCACTGTCACTAATTATATTTCTATCCTTAAAATAACGTCTAGCAAGATGGGAGAGTTAAAAATTCCAGCGAGTTACAATTAATAAATTCAGAACTATATAGGGACAGTTGTTTTTAAGTATCTAATTCTTGAATGCAGATTACATTGCTTGGTTCAAGTTGTTGTGGTCAATGTAAGGCTGACATTAATCTAGGATTACGCGTAAAATATTCTAAATAAGATAGGAAAGGTTACAGGATTACTATGAAGTGCAACTAGTTTTAAAATGAGAACTTAAGTCTGAGGTTTAGTAGTTCAATAAATATTCAACAATAATTATTACCCATTATATATTTTTTTCTGATACATTTTTGAATAAATTGTCTCATTTGATTTCTTCATATTTAATTGTATCTCAACTAAAACTAGGTAATATAATAATAAGACAATAATTAATTAATTAATAACATTATTCTACTGACTTTTTACCTCCCGCCTGATAGATGATTGTGAAATAGAAATAGTAACTGAAATTAAATATTTAGGTATAATATTAAGCTGTGATTTAAAATTTAAGTCATATATTAATTATTTATGTAAAAAGATTTCCAAGAAAATAGGGTTCCTAAATAGATTAAGAAAAATACTGTCTACTCAGGCTAAGAAAACTATTTTTAATGCAATAATTCTACCTCATTTCAATTATGTATCAACTATTCTTTTTATGTGCAATAATACAGAAATTGACCGACTGCAAGTATTACAAAATAGGGCTATGCGTGCAATTTTAAATTGTAATAAGTACACAAGTGTGGAGTACATGCTTCAGAGTTTAAATTGGCTAAATGTAAAAAAATTTGCTAAATATAAATGTTAGTATTTATACACAAAATTATTAGTGGAGAAATGTCAAATTATCTAACTGACTTGTTTAAATTTCATAAAGATGTACACAATTATAATACAAGACAAACATGTGATATTTATCGTGAAAAACGTCATAAAACTTCTACCCAAAATACAATTTTCTATAAGGGAATAATAGAATATAATAAATTACCAGCTTATGTAATGAATTCTAATGTAAATAGGTTTAAAATTCAAATAAGAAATATTGTAAATACATAAATTATTAAATTTACTGTAAAGTGATTGTATTTTTAATAGCTCTGCTAAATAAATACATTATTATTATTATTCATTTTTATTTCTCTGTTTATTATTATTATTATTATTATTATTATTCTATAAGGGAGGTATTATTGTAATGGGTCCAAATTTTCGAGTGTGGGATTTTAAGAGATAAGTACGTTTTAGGATCTATAGAATACAAATAAAGTATTTTCGAGATGATGTCTGTGTGTGTACTGTTTATGTCTAGTGTGTGTACTGTTCATGTCTAGTGTGTGTGTGTGTGTGTGTGTGTGTGTGTGTGTGTGTGTGTGTGTGTGTGTGTGTGTGTGTGTGTGTGTGTGTGTGTGTGTGTGTGTGTGTGTGTGTGTGTGTGTGTGTGTGTGTGTGTGTGTGTGTGTGTGTGTGTGTGTGTGTGTGTGTGTGTGTGTGTGTGTGTGTGTGTGTGTGTGTGTGTGTGTGTGTGTGTGTGTGTGTGTGTGTGTGTGTGTGTGTGTGTGTGTGTGTGTGTGTGTGTGTGTGTGTGTGTGTGTGTGTGTGTGTGTGTGTGTGTGTGTGTGTGTGTGTGTGTGTGTGTGTGTGTGTGTGTGTGTGTGTGTGTGTGTGTGTGTGTGTGTGTGTGTGTGTGTGTGTGTGTGTGTGTGTGTGTGTGTGTGTGTGTGTGTGTGTGTGTGTGTGTGTGTGTGTGTGTGTGTGTGTGTGTGTGTGTGTGTGTGTGTGTGTGTGTGTGTGTGTGTGTGTGTGTGTGTGTGTGTGTGTGTGTGTGTGTGTGTGTGTGTGTGTGTGTGTGTGTGTGTGTGTGTGTGTGTGTGTGTGTGTGTGTGTGTGTGTGTGTGTGTGTGTGTGTGTGTGTGTGTGTGTGTGTGTGTGTGTGTGTGTGTGTGTGTGTGTGTGTGTGTGTGTGTGTGTGTGTGTGTGTGTGTGTGTGTGTGTGTGTGTGTGTGTGTGTGTGTGTGTGTGTGTGTGTGTGTGTGTGTGTGTGTGTGTGTGTGTGTGTGTGTGTGTGTGTGTGTGTGTGTGTGTGTGTGTGTGTGTGTGTGTGTGTGTGTGTGTGTGTGTGTGTGTGTGTGTGTGTGTGTGTGTGTGTGTGTGTGTGTGTGTGTGTGTGTGTGTGTGTGTGTGTGTGTGTGTGTGTGTGTGTGTGTGTGTGTGTGTGTGTGTGTGTGTGTGTGTGTGTGTGTGTGTGTGTGTGTGTGTGTGTGTGTGTGTGTGTGTGTGTGTGTGTGTGTGTGTGTGTGTGTGTGTGTGTGTGTGTGTGTGTGTGTGTGTGTGTGTGTGTGTGTGTGTGTGTGTGTGTGTGTGTGTGTGTGTGTGTGTGTGTGTGTGTGTGTGTGTGTGTGTGTGTGTGTGTGTGTGTGTGTGTGTGTGTGTGTGTGTGTGTGTGTGTGTGTGTGTGTGTGTGTGTGTGTGTGTGTGTGTGTGTGTGTGTGTGTGTGTGTGTGTGTGTGTGTGTGTGTGTGTGTGTGTGTGTGTGTGTGTGTGTGTGTGTGTGTGTGTGTGTGTGTGTGTGTGTGTGTGTGTGTGTGTGTGTGTGTGTGTGTGTGTGTGTGTGTGTGTGTGTGTGTGTGTGTGTGTGTGTGTGTGTGTGTGTGTGTGTGTGTGTGTGTGTGTGTGTGTGTGTGTGTGTGTGTGTGTGTGTGTGTGTGTGTGTGTGTGTGTGTGTGTGTGTGTGTGTGTGTGTGTGTGTGTGTGTGTGTGTGTGTGTGTGTGTGTGTGTGTGTGTGTGTGTGTGTGTGTGTGTGTGTGTGTGTGTGTGTGTGTGTGTGTGTGTGTGTGTGTGTGTGTGTGTGTGTGTGTGTGTGTGTGTGTGTGTGTGTGTGTGTGTGTGTGTGTGTGTGTGTGTGTGTGTGTGTGTGTGTGTGTGTGTGTGTGTGTGTGTGTGTGTGTGTGTGTGTGTGTGTGTGTGTGTGTGTGTGTGTGTGTGTGTGTGTGTGTGTGTGTGTGTGTGTGTGTGTGTGTGTGTGTGTGTGTGTGTGTGTGTGTGTGTGTGTGTGTGTGTGTGTGTGTGTGTGTGTGTGTGTGTGTGTGTGTGTGTGTGTGTGTGTGTGTGTGTGTGTGTGTGTGTGTGTGTGTGTGTGTGTGTGTGTGTGTGTGTGTGTGTGTGTGTGTGTGTGTGTGTGTGTGTGTGTGTGTGTGTGTGTGTGTGTGTGTGTGTGTGTGTGTGTGTGTGTGTGTGTGTGTGTGTGTGTGTGTGTGTGTGTGTGTGTGTGTGTGTGTGTGTGTGTGTGTGTGTGTGTGTGTGTGTGTGTGTGTGTGTGTGTGTGTGTGTGTGTGTGTGTGTGTGTGTGTGTGTGTGTGTGTGTGTGTGTGTGTGTGTGTGTGTGTGTGTGTGTGTGTGTGTGTGTGTGTGTGTGTGTGTGTGTGTGTGTGTGTGTGTGTGTGTGTGTGTGTGTGTGTGTGTGTGTGTGTGTGTGTGTGTGTGTGTGTGTGTGTGTGTGTGTGTGTGTGTGTGTGTGTGTGTGTGTGTGTGTGTGTGTGTGTGTGTGTGTGTGTGTGTGTGTGTGTGTGTGTGTGTGTGTGTGTGTGTGTGTGTGTGTGTGTGTGTGTGTGTGTGTGTGTGTGTGTGTGTGTGTGTGTGTGTGTGTGTGTGTGTGTGTGTGTGTGTGTGTGTGTGTGTGTGTGTGTGTGTGTGTGTGTGTGTGTGTGTGTGTGTGTGTGTGTGTGTGTGTGTGTGTGTGTGTGTGTGTGTGTGTGTGTGTGTGTGTGTGCGCGCGTTAGGTTGTATGTAACATTTTTTTCGTTTTCTATAACTCAAAAAGTTACACACATTTAACAATCAAATTTTATATTTAAGATTTTAATACTCATATACCTAATAATAATCATGGATTACAAGATTTCAACGTTTTATTTGATAAATTTATTTTTAAAATTTTACTACAGTTCTTTAATACTACTAAATAACGACAATTTTTTTATAACGTAAATTGCAAATAACTTTTCCTCTTATTCTTATTACAAATAAAATACTATGTAAGTAGGTATCCAAATTTATATAAATTTTTGACAATTAACATTTTCAATCTTAAAAAAATATCACTTCCGTTGAAGATATTTGTACTAAAATCTAATGAGCTCTTCCAATTTATATACAAATGTTAAATACCAAATATCAAAATATTTGGGTAATTCGTATTCGAGTTATCCGACCTACACCCCGGCCTTGACCTCATTCATACAAACACACATACATACAGACATCATCGTGAAACTATCAAAAATGAGTTGTAAGGATCCTAATTCCACAAAAAACTTCCAATTCCAATACCTTCCTTTACAGGTATGGCGGAAGGTAAAAATATCATTTCGTACGGACAGAAGAACGTAGCTTCATTTTTCATTTTGAGCCAAGTAGGGGAAAATTAGAGATCAGTGTGATTATGTAGTTCCTGAAGAAGATTGAAAATTGCCTATTTAGGTGTTGCAAATAATGAAGAATTTGCAGGGCGGAGTAGTGTTCAAGATAATTACTTGTTATGCGCAAACTGTGGCTAATTGTGTTCTAGAATCTAGAATTTTACATTATAAAAATACGAGTGGAAGTATGATATAACAACCTATAAAAATGGTTTGCAATTTTTTGAACATGGAAGCATTGAAATTTGACGAAAAGTGTTCGTATTATAATAATTATCTCTTTTATTTTTGACATTAAACACTAGTGTTTCTACACATCGTAGACACTTCGTTTTACATAGAATTTACAGGAAATTGATTGATCTTTATTGCTCAAATGGCGAATCAATTTGAAAAAATTATTCCAGCTCCGTACCGATCGCCAAATTTGGACGTTTTTACTTCCTTGTACGGAGTAAAAGAAAGTATTGTAATCGCGAAAAATTTCGGTTCTCAGATTTTTACGGAAATATCAGTTTTGACCTGTTCTGAATCCATTATGACTAGTTTCGTTGTGATGTGTGTACGTATGTATGTATGTCGCATAACACGGTTAGACGTAGAAAGTTGAAATTTTGTATTTAGGACTGTTATAGTATCTAGTTGTGCACCTCCTATTTTTGGTTTTAATCTATAAAACGGAAGTAGTACTTTTTTCAAATATTTCGATAAATATTTAATTTAAGGCAAATTTTTTTATTTTAAATGAAAGATTATGTGATTATTAACTACAATCGGTATTTTATAAATATTTTTGTATCTGGTATCATTTAAGAATAATAATTAAAGTATTTATATGTATAATTTAGTATTTCGGTATCTTGTAGTCCATGATCGATTAACATTTGTTACTACGTAAAATTTAAATGATTATGACATGACAGTGACAGTGGCAGTGACAATAGTAAAATATCGTTTATATCTTCTTATGCAGTTTAAATAAAATGACTTTGACGGGAAAGAATTATCATATAATGTTTTTTGACCCGGGTCAAGTTTCCCATTCAAAAAAATTAAGTTGACCCCAGGATGACACTTACCTTGACCCGGGTCAAAAAAAAAGATAATTCTGTCCCTTCAAATTCATTGAACCCGTGTTTCAGCATTTTTGGCTGGGTTCCACGGTTTCTGAAAAAACACATTTCGAAATTCAAATTTTTTCACTTTCCCGCGCTGATAACTCGAAATATAGGAGTGGGGGGAAAAAAGTTTCGTACAAAAGTTTCTTCTTTTTTTGCTTAGAACACGTTGCCAAAATAAAAAAGTGGGGTTCCCATTTGAAAAAAGCAAGTTGATCCCAATGTGGACAATATGCCCACTTTGGGCAGAAAACTAATTACATGGTTTTTCTTCCCCCTCAAATTCATCGAACCCGTATTTCACCGATTTTCGATCCGTGCCGTGGTTCCCGAGATATTTAGGTGGAAAGTTTTCAAAAAAACACCCGGTATATTAATATATTTGTATAAAATAATTCTATATTTTAGTTATTAAGAAAAGTATGAACAGTTTAATAGGCGTACAAGGAAGTCATGTGGTGTCCATGTCCCAAACCAGCCCGTACCTCGTACTTTCCCGCATCCTAACTATGCAATGTCATTTTCAAGTTGAAAAATACTGTAAACATGGCTCCAGATTCCCATAATAACTTTATTTTTTAAAGAAATTAAGTAAAACAAAAATTATTTGAAAAAGGAAGCTTAGCTGCATGCTTCTTGCTTTTTAAATTTTTCTTGCCATTTAGTGACCAAAAAAATAATATCAAATAATAACAAAAACCGTAAAAAACGTCATTTACAATTTTTTTACTTCAAATTCCTAGTAGTCCAGTCAGGAGAGGTTTTGACTGAAGACTAATACATAACCAAATGAAATTTGGCATGTGAGTGGTTAAGAACATACAGAAACAAAAAAAAAATTCGCTCCACCTCGGTATGCTCCGCTTCCCACAAAAATTTTCAGTTTAAACTCAAAATTTTCTTGTAACGCATTTTTTTTCGAAAACTATCGAAAATTTTGGAAAACAGTTTTGACAGGATGAAAGCTGAGGAAATTTGCTATTAAAATGGTATTTGAAAATTTTTCATAAGTAGCACCGTGTAGGCACCAGCCGTTTAATATTCGAATGACTTGAGAATTTTCTGTATAGTAGGCGCTACATTGCGAATGACGTAATAAATTCGCCGCTACAGAATAAATGTGGTATAACTTCGTTAAAGTACATCATTTTGTAAAGATAAAAATTGCATTTTATTCGTCGAGGCTTCCACTTTCATTTGCACTAATAACATTTGAATTTCCGACCCCGTTTATACCGAGAAACTTGCTTTTTAAAGAATCATAACTCAGTATTAGAAGACGTTCAAAGAATTCTCAATATTTTCAATATCTATGAATGAAATTGTAAACTGGTAGAGGATTATCTTCATCAAATCATCCCCAATCACATGCAACTATTTGGAGGGTTGTGTGTTGTACCTCCGAAAAAAAAACTGGTTTTCGCTATCTCATAGATTTCTTTATTTATCGCGGGTACGAGCATTTTTGAAAATAGGCCACTTTTTGGCCCCGTAAATTGATTTTTAATGAGCTTATCGTTAAGTACAAATCCTAATCAACAAGATTCTGTAATTTGTTTCATCAATTATACTACTACGTACATGTAACAAATGTTTTCCTAAAAAAAGATCATAACCTATAAATAAAGAAGGTAGCGAAAACCAGTTTTTTTTTCGGACGTACAACACACAACCCTCCAAATAGTTGCATGTGATTGGGGATGATTTGGTGAAGATAATCCTCTACGAGTTTACAATTTCATTCATAGATATTGAAAATATTAAGAATTCTTCGAACGTCTGCTAATACTGAGTTATGATTCTTTAAAAAGCAAGTTTCTCGGTATAAACGGGGTCGGAAATTCAAATGTTATTAGTGCAATTGAAAGTGGAAACCTCGACGAATAAAATGCAATTTTTATCTTTACAAAATGATGTTCTTTAACGAAGTTATACCATATTCATTCTGTAGCGGCGAATGTTTTACGTCATTCTCAATGTAGCCTACTATACAGAAAATTCTCAAGTCATTCGAATATTAAACGGCTGAAGCCTACACGGTGCTACTTATGAAAAATTTTCAAAGACCATTTTGATAGCAAATTTCCTCAGCTTTCATCCTGTCAAAACAGTTTTCCAAAATCTTTGATAGTTTTCGAGGAAAATGCGTTACAAGAAAATTTTGAGTTTCAACTGAAAATTTTTGTGGGAAGCGGAGCATACCGAGGTGGAGCGAATTTTTTTTTTGTTTCTGTATGTTCTTAACTACTCACATACCAAATTTCATTTGGTTATGTATTAGTCTTGGGTTTCAGTTAATTTTTGACTCTCCTGACTGGACTATAGGCCAAAAACAAAAAATAAAAATATAGAAGCATTAAGACATCCTTTTTTAATACACTCATATGAAAAAGCATCATATATTAATTTCAATTATAATTAAAGTAAACGTAGACGTACGTACACCTCTGTAACGCTGTAAAATTTTGGGCTAGACGAACACCTTAAAACACTTGATATTTTCTTTTCGTCAAAATTGGTCAAAAACACGCAGAGTTATGACGGTTTGAAAATTGGCAAAATTTGGACGAATTTCTAATGTTTCGTATTTTTTTGTCGCCAGCTTATAATATCAAGAAGAAAATCAACTGTAATTTTTTGACATCCCTATCTAATCTTTTCTAAACTCATCCCCACTCTCATCGACTCCTAACGCGGAAACGGCGCTCTGCGCTCTGCCTGTGAGGCACGGGTGCGCCCCGTGCTCAGAAGCGCCAAGCGACGCAGCAGAGTTCGCGATGCCATATAGAGATATCAACGAGCAGCTAAGCGAGCAACCCATGAACAACTAGCAGATCCTGGGGTCAAACGAAGAACGCATACCAGCAGCAGCTGAGGTTCTTCCGCCCAAGTGCTGCCAGTGGCGGCGGGGGAGAGTTTATTTAGGGAGGAGAGAGGTCAAAAATATAGTGAAAAGGAACCTTGCTATATTAAGGGTCTCGTCTCCGTAACAAAATATTGCGTGTTTAGAGGTGTAGCAATTTCTGTTTTACTCATTGCACATTAAACATTTGAAGGAAAAACAGGTACTAGATTTTTGTGAAAGAATTAATCTAGGATTATGCCCAGTTAGAATTCTGAAAAAATCTTTGCAATCCACATACAAAATTAATGAAAAAGTGTGTTTTAAGCAATTTTTTACATGCTTTTTCTTCTTAGTATGAGATTTATTAGAAAATATAACTCGGCATAATCCTAGTTGCATTCTTCGTCTGTAAATAAATTTATGAAATTTAGCTTTATCTATAAAATTTCGTGAGCATTGTAGAAATTGCTAGACTGCTTTTCCGTATTTTTAGCGAGCGTTTCTATGCATTAACATAGGACAAACGCGGTGTTGAGCTACGTGGAGCCTATACCCTTAAGTACAAACTACACCTGCTAAGTAATTATATTTTTGAAATACCTAATGGTATTTTAGTAATAAATTAGTAAAAATCTGATGTGGCCAGCACATTCAACGGTTTTTTTAACTTTTCACGGATACGGACGACTTGACGCATGCGCATAGTGACAGTGACAACAACTGTCACCTGACGTAAGATATCGGAGTGTATTTAAACATAGAAATTAGTATTATCTGAATCAAAAGATACATTTACAGGAAAACTCTTCTGTGTTGAAGCCATCCTCCATTCAATTACTACATTTTAATATCTTATTTACTATATGGCGTTAGTGCCAACGTGTTACCCGTCTCACCTGTCAATATTTTTTACGCAAAAACAAAAATCAACCGATCATGGATTACAACATTTCAACGTTTTATTTGATAAATTTATTTCAGATAAAGACAATTTTTTATAACGTAAGTTGCAACTAACTTTTTCCCTTATTCTTATTACAAATAAATACTATATTTACCAAATTTATAGAAATTTTTGACAATTAATCTTTTCAATCTTCAAAAATATCACTTCCGGTCAAGGTAATTGTACCAAAATCTTTTCCAATTAGTATACAAATGTAAAATATCAAATATCAAAAATTTTGGTTAACCGTTCCAAAAATTCTTGACCACATACACACATACATACAGACATCATCGTGTAACTATCAAAAAAGACTTATAAGGACCCTAATTCGTGCTCATCCACTAAAATCTTACCACCCGATTTTTAGCATGATTCCAATACCGTCCTTTACAGGTATGGAGAAAGGTAAAAAGCCAACTGAAAATACCTAAAAATTTCGGTAAACAATTTGAGTTTCTTTCTTTTTAACTTATAAGGACCTTAATTCGTGCTCATCCACTAAAAACTTACCTACCACCCGATTTTTAGCATGATTCCAATACCTCTCTTTACAGGCATGGCGAAAGGTAAAAAGCCAGCTGAAAATACCTAAAAATTGCGGTAAGCAATTTGAGTTTCTTTCTTTTTATTTTTTTAATTCCCCATAAAAATTCTCCGTAATTTCTTCCATTCTTGAACGTGTGCAAAATTAGAACGCGTATATAATCTCGCAACATGAACATGTAGTTAGCTGGACGCATTCTTCACATACGAGATCTCCATATAAAATATGTCTTCCGCCCGTAAGGTCGCGAGTTCTTGACCTTAACTTAGCTATTCCATCACATCTACAATTCATGTATTCTCTGCTTAAGAGATGTGCTACAGTGCTGACACTCGGGAATGTGCGTGGTCGAAAACATCATTGAAAACTTAATTTATCTGAATAATTTTTTTTTAATATACCACGTTTTTAAAACGGACTAAAAGTACAAAATACCTAATTAGATTTAAAATGAAAAACGTGAGCGCATGCAAACATGCAATAGATAATCGATACATGAATTAATTAACAATTTTATTGCACTGCAAATGATTATGATCTGTTGTTTGAGTTTTCTTAATTCTATGCACTCCTTACTATTATCTGTTGCATACGCCCCATATTTTTCATTTTAAATATAATTATTTTATACTTTTTAGCCCGTTTTAAAAACGTGGTGTATTAAAAAAATTGTATTCAAATAATTATTTTCTACTTTTTAGTCTTGCGTGTGTGTGAAATTTATATGTAGGTAGTTAAATATATTTTGTTTCAAGATGGTGGACTGACATTGTTGTATGCGTATATATTAAATTAGATCTTTAGCTGTTACTGTACTAAATTTGAACCGGTCAAGGTAATTATTGTACCAAAATCTTAGGACCTCTTTCGATCGATGCAGTATAAATAATTGAGATAGCTAGCCGCCATTTTGTTTCAAGATGGCGGATTAACATTTAAATATACCTGTGCTTCAAAACAGATCCTTAGCTATTACTGTATCAATCGTTGCAATACATTTTGAGATAGCTGTTCGCCATTTTGTTTCAAGCTGGCGGATTGATATTTTAATATGTCTATATTCTAAGTCAGATCCTTAGCTGTTACTGTACCAAATTTGAATGCAATCGATGAAGTACATTTTGATATAGTTAGCCGCCATTTTGTTTCAAGATGGCAGATTCACATCGCGACTCTCCTATATTGCATTGTCATCCAGTTCTAAATTATGTTTAAAGTTTCAAGTATTTTGCTCATAGGGAAGTTAGTTTAAAATCAATTGCAAAATTTGTACCGAACAGACAGACAGACAAGAATTTATTTAATTACGTGTGTGATGTGTGGAAGATAAAGAGGTGTAGACGTGTAGAGGTCTTTATATCAAATCGGTATCAAATTTTCAACCCCACGACCACCTAAAAAATTACTTGAACAATTATACATTAAGAAACTTTATTGCCCAGTGCACACGGAGAAACATTTTGACAAGTTTCCTGAAAAAAGTTTCCCGAAAATGGAGATTTTTTCGAAAAACAATAAATATGTTTATGATCACATGTCACATTTGACGATTTGACAAATAAGAAGTTAGTTGCACTTCACAACGTTTCCTGAAAATGCCTCATTTTTATAGGCGCCGTTAAAACTTTGAAGTTTCCGGAAACGTTTTTCAGGAAACATGTCAAAATGTTTCTCCGTGTGCACTAGGCATATGAAATCTCGTTATGAAAACAGTGGCCCAATATTGTTTTATTAAAAAACCTGGAAAATAAAATTGCAAAATTTGAAAATTTCTTCCAGTTCCGTGATTAGTAAATTGAGTACTATACAGGGTGTTTCATAACTTCAGGTACATACGTTCAAGGGTATATGTAGTTTGATATGCTGATTACGAATCAAAAAGAATGTTTTTTTTAATCGCAAAATTAATTTTCATGTTTCCCAGTCAAAAAATTTTCATTGTTACTGCCACTGGGTGAAGTAATTATTGTTTCATGAAAAATAATTAAATTTTGTATGTTTATTTTACTATATGTAATTTAAGATGTATGATTACCTATTTCTCTTGTTTGTGTTTAATAGGAAAACGATTCCAGCAGTGCAGTACTACAAAAAATGCTGCAGGTAAACTACCCTTAATTTTTCGAATTTAAAAACAATTCTTTTTGATTCATAATCATAATATCAAACAACATATACCTATGTATTCGAAGTTATGATACATTCTGTATATTATGAAAATATATGCACGAAGTTGTGAATCACCCACTATATTATTATATTGTCAAAAATCTGATGCCATTGCAGCAAGAAATCTCAGATCCTTGAAGGGATTAAGCGACTAGTCTACGTTTTTTCCGAATTCCTAGAATCCCTAGAATACTCTCGATTATACTTTAGGTACCTATCTTTCATTTTACTCACGCGTTCAGTCGTTTCTTAGAGTAAAATTCAAATAGCTAGAACCCTGCGCGAAGTACGAATTCTCGTCTTAGAGAGAGAATCATAGATGATAAACAAGAGGAAAATACGCTACTGTCTGTTCTACAGAACATCAGCTTCAATATCTGTTATTCTCATGTTGACATTCGTAGTGTTTTGCTTCGTGTAACCCTGCGAATTTTGTAATTGATTGTGATTGAGTTATATTTTAGTTTTGTTTGAAAATTAAGTGAAGTGCAGCGCAGCATATACTCGCTAGCTCCGCTATTGTAAAACGGACAGTACATGACAAGCTCTGCCTTCTCGCGCAGTCCAGGGTCCTAGCTATTTGAATTTTACTCTACTGTGTATCTTAGGTTTAGCCGCACGTTTTGTTATTCCCACTTTCATCTCGACAATACTCTGGCATGTTCCAATTAAAGAAAGCCATTGTTCAATCCCATCGTCCTTATGATTTAATTATATATCGGTAAATGTTAAAACAGAAGCGACTTTTAACGATAGATATCTGAGCGTTGCGGCGCGGCGTGCTGTTGCTGTGTATTGTACAATTCTTTGTGCACAAATTACAAGTTTCCTGTGTAGTGTAAAGTAAAATGAATCGTTGTAACGGTTGCACTATGATTTATGGATAATTGGAAAGGTCATGTGAGAGATTAAATCAGTGCACTTATGTTTCCGCTGTTGTAATCTAATTGTTATTCTTTTAAGATTTGTACACGTGATTTTAAAAGTGCAGGAGATATTGGAATTGTAACACAGAACGGATAGAACCTCCCTAGTCCCTAACTATTATTACATTCTAAAATTCAACATAAAATGTACTAACGTAGCGAGTGTCTTGTGGCTAGTACAAGAAAAATTATATACTTAAAGGAATAAAGGATCAATTAACAGTTGTGCCTTTTTAAAATTTTAGTTATAAGGTTTATTATTATTTTATATGAGGAAAATTGAAAATCTAAACTGTTTATATTAATTTGACGTTTTTTTATGGCGCACTGCGCTATAACGTGATCCGTGGGCTATAAAGTGACGTTTATGTCAAATGAGTTCGTGTATCTATACTGATGTGATGATATATGAACCCGGAGTTCCGTGGTTCAAGTCTTTCGGCCGGCATTGTGTGATTGTAAAACATCTTGCAATTAAATCGCATTCGGATGCTAAAAGCTGACCACCAGATTACTTTAAATGTAGTCCTGGCTGAAAAAAATCTCTCCGTTGCCGTTTGAATCGCGCGGAATGAGATTCTGATTACATCAAGAGTCAAGACGAACCGGTCGAAGTTGTTGGATTCCACTATAATAACATCTACCAATCTACGATTGGGAGTAAATCGTGTTATAATTATTTATAATAAATTATTTAGTTGGGTTTAGTTCTGTATTTTATATTTTTATTTATCTATACGACACGTTTCGAAATATATAATAATTTCTTAAGTAAACGTTTTAGATTTTTTGTAGATCAGTCAAGTCATTCTGAACTATATACCTCCCAAAATCCAGCATAAAATATACTAACGTAGCGATTGTTTTGTGCCCAGTACAAGAATAGTAAAATTTTATTTCAACAAGTTTTTAATAAAGAAAGAATGTATCTACAGATGTGCCTTTTAAAAATTTTGCTTAAAAAAATTGTACATGATTATAAAAATTCCGAAAAATTCAAAAAAATTCCAATTTATGCAAACTTTACACGGTTATATCTTATGATAGAAATTAATTTTTAAAATTTATAAAAGGATCTGTAGATCCATTCTTTCTCTATTAAATGTTTATAAAAACATCCTGAAGTCAATAATAATCTGACAGTTTACTCGCAACGAAAACATTATTACAGTATTTTTCAACTTCAAAATTATATTGCATAGCTAGGATGCGGCAAAGTACGAGTTTCGGGCTGGTTTCAGGTAGCTGTAGTAGTGGGGTAAAGAGTGGAATAGAAAAAGATGTAAAATTGAGAGTATTCTAGGAATTCGGAAAAAACCTAGACGGGACGGGAAACTACTTAATACAAACAAATTAACAAAAAAAATCTGATGTGGCCAGCACACAACCTTCCCCCATATCTAGTCTTATAAACATAAATGTATAATACGTACAATCCGGTGCCCATTTAATGGATTACAAGATTTCAACGTTTTATTTGATAAATTTATTTTTTAAATTTTACTGCAGTTCTTTAATGCTACCAGATAAAGACAATTTTTTTATAACATAAGTTGCAAATAACTTTTCCTCTTATTCTTATTACAAATAAATAATATATTTATCCAAATTTATATATAATTTTGACAATTAACCTTTTCAAACTTCAAAAAATATAACTTCTGATGAAGATATTTGTACCAAAATCTAATGAGCTCTTCCAATTTATATATAAATGTTAAATACCAAATATCAAAAGTTTTGGGTACCTAATTCGTATTTGAGTTATGCGACTAACACCCCGGCCTTGACCACATACACACACTCACACACATACACACAGACATCATCGTGAAACTATCAAAAATGAGTTGTAAGGACACTAATTCGTGCTCATACACTAAAAACTCACTAAGTACCCGATTTTTTGCATGATTCCAATACCTTCCTTTACAAGTAAGCGGAAGGTAAAAATTAAAGTTAGTAGAATCTGTAAGTTTACAGTAGTAAAATTAGTATACTTAAGCACTAAATTATTTCAGGAATCTGAGGTATAACATTAAATACATGATTTGTTTATTTTATTTGAACGTCATTCGCATAATTATACGTATAATTAAACATATTATATCTTTTTAAATTATAATGATTTCCATTTTCGTCCACATCGTGTTGAAGTATTTTCGTTTGAATCCAAGGACGAAGATCAGCAATTTTAGTGAACAAATCAGGGTGGCTCTCAGAGCCCCCAAAGGAGATTCCTGCCAACTTCCCGTCGTAGGTGACAGGCCCCCCTGAATCGCCCTCGCACATTCCACAAAATTCAGACGTTTTTGTGCAAATGAACCTGAAGTCTACTGAGCTCCAGAAGATATCTTCGCATTCCGCTTTTGACATCACTTCCAGGGAATTGTATCTAAAATATTTATTTACTTATAGCATAAATAAATTGTTCAGATTATATTTTAACTTGGGATGAATTCTCGCAAACGCTTCGGAGATATATTATATTATAAATTTAATCATATCGTAGGTGATAATTATTCAATTTAACTTTGAATTTATTAGATAATGATTATTTTACTTCGAAATCTACAACGAAAAAGTAGCTTATTATACATAGATGGTTGTATTCAGAATTTTATGTAGAATCGAAATCTTAAAAAATATACGGGGTGTTCCATTTAAAATAAGGAAGTTGATGTCACTTCCGGCTAAACAGGAAGTAATTAAAATTAATTATTTATGTAGTTTAATGCGCCTTTGAATGTAGTTTATAAACCTATAATATATACTTAAAAATACAATTTTTTGGAGGGTGTGCCTGTTTCAGGAAAGGTAGCATTCCGGGCGGCCTAAAACCACGCCGCCTAAAACCCACGCGGCCTAATTCCACGCCGCCTAAAATCCATAACGTCTAATTTTACCCCCACCACATAGAAGTTGACAAACCACTCCGCTTAATACCACAACGCCTAATACCACAACGTCTAATTCCATAACGCCTAATGTCCATTCCGCCTAATACCGTAACGCCTAATTCCACGCCGCCTAATCCCACACCGCCTAATCCCACGCCGCCTAATTCCACTCCACCTAAAATCCACAACGTCTAATTTTACCCCCACCACTATGTCCACGCCGTATAAACTCGTGAGACATACAACACACAGAACGAGTGAATACGGTGTGGACATAGTGGTGGGAGTGAAATTAGACGTTGTGGATTTTAGGCGGCGTGGAATTAGGCGTTATGATATTAGGCGTTGTGGTATTAGAGTTCATGCCAAATAGAAATGGGAATGTCAATCTTTCCACGCGCATCTTCTGTCTCACACCATACTCCAGTAAAAACGCGCTGACTGGTCTGATATCGCCAACCGGTTTGGGAAAAGGTCTACTATAGGTTTTTTGGGTCGCTGAATTCGAATCCGGGGTCCAAAGTGGCTGGAAAATAGAGGAACACCCTTAAATCAGCAAAAACTACCCCTTTTTAGGGTTTTTTTTCGCATTTTTTGAAGTGGAACTATAATTACCAAAGAAATGCCATTTTTTAAAGAGTGATTGATAAAATATCTGGGTTACTTCATTATGTACAAAATTTGGGGTGAAAACTACCCCCAAAATTACAAAAAACGATAAAAACAAGATGTAGGCTTATTTTTTTAACATTATTGGTAAATTAAGTATAACAAAATACTTAATATCACTTTAAACCAAGACACCATTTATTAACCACCCCCAGGGGGTGAAAACCACCCCCAAAATAATAAAAAATAAAAAACGTTATAATTTACTTTTTTAAATTAAGTGTTAGAAAACACTTTACCATAGTATGACTGTTATATAATTTATTAACCACCCCCCAGGGTGTGAAAAACACCCCCAAAATAATAAAAAGCCAAAAAACATGTTACAATTTACTTTTTGTAGATTAATCTGGAAATCTTAAATTGGGTTTTTTCTAATTTTAGGGGTACTTTTAACCCCCTATAATAAGCTCTAATACCCCAAATTTGGTACATAATGAAGTAACCTCGATATTTTATCAATCACTCTTTAAAAAATGGCATTTCTTTGATAATTATAGTTCCACTTAAAAAAATAATGGGAAAAAACCCTAAAAAGGGGTAGTTTTTGCTGATTTAAGGGCGTTCCCCTATTTTCCAGCCACTTTGGACCCCGGATTCGGATTCAGCGACCCAAAATACCTATAGTAGACCTTTTCTCAAACCGGTTGTCGATATCAGACCCCCCCCCACGCCTGTTGACTGGAGTACCAGCAACGTACAAAGATATACCATTGGCCCGTTCAAGTAAGGAGGGTGGAGCAAACGGAAATGCGTCTTCTGCGCATCGGATCTTATTCCCATTTCTATTTGGCATGAACTCTAGGCGTTGTGGTATTAGGCGGCATGGACATTAGGCATTGTGGTATTAGGCGTTGTGGTATTTGGCGGTATGGGCATTAGGCGTTGTGGTATTAGGAGTTGTGGTATTAGGCGGCGTGGTTTATCGTAGTCAATTTCTATTGTGGTGGGGGTAAAATTAGACGTTATGGATTTTAGGCGGCGTGGAATTAGGCCGCGTGGGTTTTAGGCAGCGTGGTTTTAGGCCGCCCGGCATGCACTCTCAGGAAACGCCCGATATATAAATATTTCTGTCCCGCCTATGTTTTTACCTTAGAATTTCAGGATATATGTCCTTCCGTCTATTGGTACACCCCCATCCAGTAGCAATCAGCCACTGTCGTTTGGGAATCTCCTGGTCATTCAGAGCAATAAATTGTACTTCAGAGTTAAACTGTATGGGTTTCGTAGTTTTAACAAACCCTATGTCATTCGCAAGTTGTTCAGGCATAAAAAGCTCATGACATATTGATTTCTCTAACTGGTATTTGTATCCGTTATACTTTGTGTCAGTTGTACCCACCAGGAGCTCGTAATATTCGTAAGACCATCTGCACAGATTATTAGAAGCAGGACATGACACTCGATTATTAACTACGTCACATATATTTACTCCGTGAGCAAAAATTGGAGGGGGTAGGAGGCCATATAGTCTGAAGTTAGAAGCACATGAATGAAAATTAAATTAATCTTGTATTTTATAATATGTTTCTTTATTCAATATTGCCATTTCAAACTATTATTTTGACACTAACATCAATTTTAAATAAATATTTATTCATTTGTGGACTACATAGTTTTAAAATAATTTTCGGACTCGCAAAAATAAATTCATAACATGTTCAGTTCATGTCAAAATAAAATATAATATAAACTACGTAAATAAAGTTCATAAATACCTATGATAATAGGTAATATCTACAGGGTGTCTCAAAAAAATGTACTCACACTTTAACTTTCGTGATGTTTGCGAATCTCTTAGTGCGCGTTATCAGCGTTGTCTGAACAATAATGGTCATCAATTTGAACATTTACGAACATGATTCTTCAATTACATTTGTCTTCTGTATTCGAATGTATTTCATTGCAATTTATGCTAATAAATAATATTTTTCTCGTCATTCGAAATGTGAGTACATTTGTTTTAGACATCCTGTATTTAAATTTTAAACTGACAGCTCGCCACTAACTTCACTGCGGCCCTCTCCCTCCACCCAATTCGATTGTATCTGAGTAAAATTGTGTGATATGGAAACACACATAAAATTAACAAAGTATCATCTCCGGTCTTATAGACCAGGAGCTCATAACAGGTGATGGTCTCCGATTTTATACAGCATGATGCCTTTTGGAGGATAGAATATTGACCCTATGACAACATAGAAAAACGGGTATTAAACCCTTGCACGTGTTCCGGTCATATGGAAAATTGCATTTCCACTTGCACAAAACTTTTCCGAAATTTTCCACCCTTTGGCCAACGAGGACTGCATGCCAATTTGGTTATAGGTGTTTTATGACACAAATATTAATTCTTTTCATCGGCAGGCTGAATGAAAACGCGGAAAATCAATTTTTTTTATTATAAGATCAAGTGACCGTTTGGGCCCTTTGGGATCCTGCGAATCGCATGCCTATAATTTTTAAGACTTTAAATGTGTTTAAGTTTCTTTTGATAAAAGTGTATGCATTATTAAATAAGAGAAAAACACAAGATTTTTGTGCAAGTGGAAAAATGCAATTTTCCATATGACCGGAAAGCGTGCAAGGGTTTAATACCCGCTTTTTCTTGTTGTCTTAAGGTCAATATTCAATCCTCCAAAAGGCATGCTGCATGAAATCTACGACAATCACCTGTCATGAGCTCCCGGTCGATTTGCTCCCATATTTACCAATCCTTATTTACCACTGTCCCTTTTTTACCACCGTAATTCTTTTACCAATCCATTCTTTACCACATTATACTTTTACCAATCCATTTTTTACCATCGTCCCTTTTTACCACTAATTCTTTTTTACCACCAACGTATTTACCAACGTATTCTTTTACCAATCCATTTTTACCACCGTACTAGAGCCCCACAAACTCGGTTTTGGTATTTACTACACTAACAAAGCTAACAAAACCGTACTAGAGCCCCACAAACTCGGTTTTGGTATTTACTACACTAACAAAGCTAACAAAACCGTACTAGAGCCCCACAAACTCGGTTTTGGTATTTGCTACACTAACAAAGCTAACAAAACCGTACTAGAGCCCCAAAAATTCGGTTTTGGTATTTGCTACACTAACAAAGCTAACAAAACCGTACTAGAGCCCCACAAACTCGGTTTTGGTATTTACTACACTAACAAAGCTAACAAAACCGTACTAGAGCCCCACAAACTCGGTTTTGGTATTTGCTACACTAACAAAGCTAACAAAACCGTACTAGAGCCCCAAAAATTCGGTTTTGGTATTTACTAGACTAACAAAACCGTACTATAGCCCCACATTAATGGTATTAATGGTATAACGGAATAGCGGTAAAAAAGTATGGTGGTACAAGTTGTAATGGTAAAAACGGAGTGGTAAAAATGTATTAGTGGTAAAACGAAATAGGGGTAAAAAGTATAGTGGTACAAATGCAGAGGTAAAAGTAGGAGTGGTAAAAATTAAGTGGTAAAAATGGGTTAACGGTAAAACAGGATAGCGGTAAAAAAGAATGGTGGTAAAAATGCTGTGGTAAAAGTTGGAGTGGTTAAAATAGAATGGTAAATATGTAGCACAACGCTCCCGGTCTATTATTATACTGTGTGATTCAGGTGCTCAGGTATAGAAATTTAAATTTATTTCTTGACAGATTTTCCCAAGATTCTCATATTATGTTATAAATTAATTTGTTAATAAATAATTGCTGCAATATTTTCATAATTATTAATTACATTAAAATGTGCAATCATACAGAATATTTCAATCACTGAATTGATAAGAAATTCAGGTGCCCAAATATAGAAATTTAAATTTATTTTTATAGGTTATTATTTAATTGCAGCGAAATTTCCATATTAAGAGGAATGCCCACAGGTTTTGAAAGTACATTTAACGAATTAAAGATGCCGTCACAAACAATTAATTTGATACCAATTGTGACGACATCGGTTGATTCGATGAATGAACCATATTTAACCACTTTCTATTACAAAAGGGGTTTCGTTGGGGACATGAAATTGCCACTAATTTGAAATATTTTTAAACAATTTTTTTATATATATGAAAGAATAAAGTCCAGGCTATGTCCGCTTAGTGTCATTTTTTTAATTTTCACTTTAGTTTTCAAATATTTTATCTTCAAAGTTCTTCAAATTTTACTATCTTTGGAACATGCACAAATTTAAAATTTAAACAAGTGGCACTAGACAGACCTGGAGACTTCTTTTATCTTTAAATTAAAAAATCCGATGTGGCCAACACATAACCTCTCGCCATACTCTACTATTTTTATTTTTCTAATATAAGTATATATTATGTAGTACTTACTCACAAATATACCATTGTACTAGAAGGGAATTCGGGAATTGTAGTTTTTATAATATTATGAAAGTTTATTATGACCTTATAAATACTAAATGACATTTCATATTTTCCATTTCAATTTGCCAAAAAGTCAAAAATTCATGTGACATTAACACTCAAATATTTTATTTTTTGTTTCCATAGGTAGGCAGATAAATCAAAATTGTAACAAATTTGTAGAATTTTTAACTTCTTGTAATTGGAAAATGGTGCTAGATAGAAACAACGTTTTGAATACATATTGTAGATAGTAACATTTAGTATACAATTTTATTTAAAAAATTCCTGTTAATTCATAAATTTTGAGAATATTCCAGAAAAACTCTTCAAATCTTCAAGAAACTACCACTTCCGGTTGCACGATCAACACCAAAATCTAATCAGATCTAATCTAGGGTGTCAGAATATTGTATACCAAATTTCAAATTTTTTTATTCAGTGGTATTTGAGTTATCGTACCTCCAACATCCATCCTGACACACTGACACACTGACACACTGACACACTGACACACACACACACACACACACACACACACTGACACACACACACACACACACACACACACACACACACACACACACACACACACACACACACACACACACACACACACACACACACACACACACACACACACACACACACACACACACACACACACACACACACACACACACACACACACACACACACACACACACACACACACACACACACACACACACACACACACACACACACACACACACACACACACACACACACACACACACACACACACACACACACACACACACACACACACACACACACACACACACACACACACACACACACACACACACACACACACACACACACACACACACACACACACACACACACACACACACACACACACACACACACACACACACACACACACACACACACACACACACACACACACACACACACACACACACACACACACACACACACACACACACACACACACACACACACACACACACACACACACACACACACACACACACACACACACACACACACACACACACACACACACACACACACACACACACACACATCATCGCGAAATTATCAAAATCGTGTTCTAGGGACCTCAAAACGTGCTTATCCATTGAAAACTCACTATCGAAATTTTGGCATGATTACAATACCTCTCTTACAGATATGAGTGGCGAGAGGTAAAAAGAGGAAACAAATCGGACCAAAATTAGAGTCAATTTCATGTCCTGACCGAGAACATATTTTTACTTTATTTTGTAGGGCTGGGCATTCCTCTTAAGTACGTAGGAATATAATAATCATTAATTTGATAAAAAAATTCAGGGGCTCAGGTATAGAAAATTTAATTTATTTCTCAAATGTAGGTCATACTTATGGCAAATACAATGGGCACTGGTTAATATTAATCTGCTAGAAATAATGGCTCCACCACAGTTTATAGATTTTGTAAATTTAATCATCAAGCCTGCCATGTATGGAAATTGTCCATATTTTGATGGGATGCCATTTAGGATGCATCTGGCCACTAAAAATTATTAAAGATAAATAATCCTGAGAGCAATATGTCTGCATACAAATTAGTAATTTTTGCATTTCAATATTCAAGATTCTTACTTTATTAATGCACACAATTGAATTTTGTTTGATATAACAGATTCCTGACGATGTTCTGAAGAGTGCCACAAGAAGTTTTTTTTTTAAAACTTCACACAATAAGTTAAAAAATAATTTTAAAATTGACGAAATTGATTTATTTCACCGGTTTTCACTAATTAATTACCAGCAGACTATTATTTATTTTTAGAAAATCGTCATGTTCATAGATTTCAAAAACAAAGTAACAATCTTGAATATTGTAGCACCCTATTTCATAGCATGTGTATAGCCTTAAGAGCATTCTGTACAGGAAGAATATACATCGACATCGACATCGACACATGGTTGCACATTTTAACAAAAACAAATTTTTATATGGTAGATAAGGGATAAAACTTCGTTCTATTAGTGCCATTTTTTCTATTTTGTACCGAAGTTTTAGTTTATAAAATAAAGAAAACTACAAATATTCACATTTTTTTACCTCTAATTTTCTCGAAATCAGAAAGTTTTTCCAAAAAATAGCACTACCCTAACGTAGATTAAACTTTAAACTACATGATTCAAGTTTAAAATATCATGTTCTGCGAAATATAAAGTATACTCTGTAGGTGCTTCTAAACGCCTGCAAGCGGTTGAAAGTAAGTAATTTCGACCGTTGAACGTGCTGAAAAATAAAAAATTGCACTAATAGAACGAAGTTTTATCCCTTATCTACCATATAAAAATTTGTTTTTGTTAAAATGTGCAACCATGCGTCGATGAGGTGTATGAGTGTAAAATGCTTTAACGTGTACATTCTTCCTGTACAGAATGCTCTTAAAACTCAACAAAACCTTAAACAATTTACCCTACTTTTCTCGTCTTCCCTGACAAACGTAATTCAATTCTTCTTGGCTAATTATTTATCAAGACATATAAATTTTTGTTAGTGTTTATACATTACATGGTCAATAAAGAATAAAATAAAATCAATTGATTACTAATCCACTTGTAAAAAGCATTTACTGTCTACATACCTTGCAAAAATATTGTAAATATAAAAACTTTTCCTGCATATTTCATTACTAACGTTATAATTTAATTGTGGTTTGTTTCTGAACTAAGAACAAAGTTACAAATGTACAGTTTTTAAATAACGATAATGAGTGATTTATTGATTTCAAACATACATTGCGTATTTGCTCAGTAATTTTATGGAATTCAATACATACAAATTTATAATACGTGATTTTATAGATTTTAATCCATAATAATTATTATAATAAACAGAAAATAATATCAGTACATATATAATACGTTTATTAAAAAATTACCATGCCTTTTACTACAGTTGACTGTGGGACTCATGGGCGTCCGCAGGAATTTTTGCAAGGGGGGGCAAAATTTATTTAAAAAAGAAAACCATATTAAACATTTTATTAACAGAACTTTTTGTATTTTGAAATAATTTCTAATATCCATTACGTCTAGTAAAATTAAATAATTTTAGAATACAAAAGAGTAACTAATTTACTACTCAACTATAAAGTTATGCGGTTTACAATATTAACAAATTACAAACCTATTTACTTTGATATTTTCTTACTCCTATACTCTTAATCTTGATTAAGATAATGGGCAAATGGGCTACTTGCATGATTTTTTTAATTGAATATTTTTGAAGAAGAACTTGGGACCCGTATTTTTTATTTTAACAAATTTTTTATTAACAAGTCCAAAAATAATTAATGAAAATGTGGTGTGACGTAGAAAGTTGCCATATGGTCAATGCAAAATAGTCACAGTAATTTTTTTTTCTCAATTTACTAAAAAACATAATTTTTTTAAAATAAAATTTCTACTTTTACCAATGTTTTAGATAGTTTTAAAAATCTAATTTTCAGTACGATGCAAGTACCCCATTGTGGTACTTTATGTAGATAAAGATTCGTGAATCGCCAGACTTTTATGTTTTTTGGTATGCTCTCCAACTTACGACCGCTCGCGTCACCAGTCACCAGGTCACCACAGTTGCGCGGACGAACAGAACTTATTTTGTGTACTAGAATATTACGTATCCTACATAAGTTGTATCACTGCAAACTATGAGCAATAGAAAAATACAATACATAGCTCACTAATTAAAATTTTTAGATTTATATTCTGAAACAAGTAATGAGTAAATGTAGGTATTGAAATAATTGAAAAAAAAGAAATTAACCAGAGGGGGAGGGCAAGCGCCCCCCTTGCCCTCTCTGTGGACGCCCATGGTGGGAATCTTAATACTGTGCGCCATCGGTTTGATATTTAACCGTAATTCTCATCAGGATTATTTTTCTCAAAACATAAAAGAATCCTTTTGTGAACAGGGATTTCAATAGTCAACTATTTGTTGTTCAAACTATAAACAAATTCTCGTAAATGTCATAACTGTTGTCAGTTGTCGAGCATTTGAGTCAAATTATTGTTCATTTCATTATACAGAGTGGTTTTGAAGTTATGCTGCAATTCTGTGAAAATCTGTAGTTGCTACAGATTAATAAAACTGTAAATATTAAACAAAATCGCAATGAAATCTATAATTGAACATTTGGGTACATGTCAACAAACATTGATGTGATTTTGTTCAGTACCTATGTACAGAGTTACAAACACTGAAATATAGTAATACTGGAACGTGCACTCGCGACGCCAGCCCGAGCCGACAGAGACAGCGAGTCGCAGGTGATTGCGTCTTTGTCGTACAGTCCTGATTGGTGCCCGAGTTAGCGACTCTCACAGTCCTGATTGGTTGATGGCCTGTACGCCGCGTGACTTTTGTTCTAATGCGCATGCGCAGGAGTGTAAGACAACGATAGAATCACCAGCGAGTAGCTGTCTCTCTCGGCTCGCTTTTCGTGCACAGCGAGCATAGTGAGAGCACGTTCCAGTATTACTATATTTTAGTGGTTACAAATATGTAAAACTTATAGATCTGTATTGCAGCATTAATGTCATAAATTTAAGGGTAAGTAGTTTGACATGTGTGTAGACTGCGAAACAGAAATAAAAATTCGAACATTCGAAAAATTAAGGGTAGTTTACTTGTAGCATTTTTTGTAGTACTACTGAATTCGTTTTCCTATTAAACAATATACAATAGAAGTAGGTAATCAACATCTTAAATTTCATAATACTAGTAAAATAAACAAACAAAATTTAATTATTTTTAATGAAACAATAATTATTACTCCACCCAGTGGCAGTGGCAACGAAAAATTTTTGACTGGGAAATATGGAAATTAATTTTGCGATTAAAATCAAAATCTTTCTATTTCGTAATCTATACACAACATGTCATTTTAACTTTGAATTTATTAGATAATGATTCACTTTGAAGAGATGAAACTAAATTTTGGACTTCCATTATCTTTATTTACGAATAACACAAGTATAAAATAATATTATTTTATATTTGTGTTATTCGTAAATAAAGATAATGGAAGTCCAAAATTTAGTTTCATCTCTTCAAAATACACATGTCATACTACTTCCTATTAAATTTGTGTCATTAACTGCAAATCCAGCCTGTATACCTACAAAATGTAAAACTAGTATTCCAATTACTGGCTTTTAAAAAAATGAAGTATAGTGATAATAGTTTTAAAAAATCACAGATCAATCACAAGTTCAATTGATTCTTTCTTGATTTGCATATACAGAATTAATCACAATGTTATTGACCTAACAATAAATCTAAATATCATTGATCTCTTCGTTTTGACAGTTAATCTATTAACTATCATTTAAAAGAAAGTTCACGCATTTAGTCTTTCGGCTACGGAAGAATTAATTTTGAATAATGTTAAACAAAAGTTGAAGAAGACCATTAATTATATTTTTTATTCACCTTTGACTTCTCATCGACACATTGTATAAAAAATTACATTGTGTTTTTTATCAATAAGTCAGAAAATAGTTTTCGTGTAGGAATGCCAAAGAGAGGATAGATTACACATTAGAGCCCCACCTATACAAATATTTATGTTAGTGTTATAATAGGTACTTTATGCACGGTCGTATCATAATTTGACATTTACACGAATTTCTTTGATATAGCTCACGAGCCACATTATAGCGCAGTACGCCATAAAGAAACATCAAATTAATGCAAACAGTTTAGATTTTCAATTTTCCCCATATAAACTACTAATAATCCTATAAATAACCATTTTTTATAATTAGTTGTAATTTTTTTTTATATAAATAACATCATTTTACCTACATTTAACACAAATTATCTTGTAAATGTTTAATTCAATAATGACAACTTTGACATTTAGATTTTTATTTATTTTCGGAATCTTAATCAAAGAATTATGTAATTTTTGGTAATTTGAACAATTTGAATAAGTAAATTAAATTAATTAATTCACCTATATCAGAAAATATTGAACCGTGCATTAAGTTGGGTATGTACCACGAGCGTAATTTGCTTTTTTGACTCTTGACGTATTTTTAGCCATTGATTACTGCACATTAATATTAAAAGATAAAAATTATTTAAATTTCAATTGCATTTTTCTCAATATTTTTATTATGTAAGGATATAAAACGAATACATGGTTGAATTCAGAAAAAAATAATAGGCCTAAAAAATATGTATATTCCCATTTGAAAAAATATAACTTTGTGTTGTAATTTGAGAACCACTGGTTTAAAAAATTATTTTATTCTTTAATCAGATGTCCCCCTTGGTCAGCTACAACTTTGCTATTTAACATTTTTTTGTAACTATAATAATAAAGAAAATATAGGCGTTGGTTGGTTTCGCTGTTACACCCTGTATAGTAATTTTAAACGAATTTATTTATAATTTTTTATGTTACACATATTTATTCAAAGTAATATAATTTAGTTTGTAAAGATAAATACAATGATCTCATTTTATACGATTAAAAGTCTATACCGTATCGCGATACTTAAAATTTTAGTTTAGCGATAAATGTACGCAATTATTTTTTCCATTATCCCGGAAAATTAAATTTAAAGTTTACATATCCTCGAAGACATGTACCTATGCCTTGGAATCATGTCCCAAGGTACAAGCAAATTATTGTCCCAAGGTACAATTATGCAAATATTTTTATTAAATATAACGCAGTATTTGTTTCATTAAATTTTAAATATCAATATCAATGCAAGAAGTTTTCGAAGAAGTAACAATCTTATATACTAAAAGGCTTAAAGTTGTTGATTTTTAGCCAAACTAGCAACGCATTTACAACTGCACAACGTTATGAACGAATTATCCGATTTTCATGATTTTTTTACGAGGTTATAGAGGGTGTCGAGACGCAAAAACCTTTGTATAGTTCAACTGTTTTTGATTTTCTTTTGTTTGAGAAAAATGCGAAAAACTGACTTTTTGATTTTCGTTAATAACAAATGAATGGTTTAATCTATCGATTTAAAAATTGGTATACATAGTAAGGGATTAAATGCGACCAGGTCTCAATGTTCCAGATAGAATAGTTTTTTAGTTATTAATGAAAAACTGAGATTTCATCAGTGAATCAGAGCTTTGAATGCTCAAATGTTCAACAACTGACTGTTGAATAAAAAACAATGCTACATTGTGTCAAACTGACGTTTACAATTCGAGATTTAAAATGCATTTATCTTAAGTAATATAAATAATAGGAGCAATTTGTTAATTATATTGAGTTATAATAGAAGGAGCGTAAATATATTTAATATTTTCATCAGTTTTAGTACTACTTTTAAAAAATTTATTTTATTTTGACAGTCATTACAAAGTACAGTCACAGAAAAAGACGCCAGAAGTTTTAGTACAGTCACAGAAAAAGACGTCAGAAGTTTTTGTACATTCAGGGTAAAAATTGTTAACATATTTGGGGAAAAACAAACTGTCAAAGTCAAACTGACGTTTACAGTTTACAATTCGATATTTCAGATGCATGTATCTTAAGTTATATTAGTAATAGAAGCAATTTGTAAATTATATTAAGTAACAATCGAAAGAATCATTTTTTGTATTTTTATCAATATTAGTATTTTTTAAAATTTTATTTTATTTTTACAGCCATTTCAAGTACAGTCCTACCAAGTAAGCACTAACTTTATAAAATTGTTGAAAATGGCGACCAACAATAAATGTCATTTGTTTTTATCAAAAAATCATATCGAGTTTGATATCAAATTCTGGGGCTGGATAAGGGCTACCTAATTAATAAAATTATTTAAAATGGTGGCCGACGATTGTCATTTATATTTTTAAAAACAATATAGAATTATATCAAGTTAGATATCAAATAAAGGGCTGAAAATGGGCTACCTAATTAATAAAATAATTTAAATCGGCCAGGTGAGCACTACTTTATAAAATTGTTGAAAATGGCGACCAAGGATTGTCATTTGTTTTTATCAAAAAATCATATCGAGTTTGATATCAAATTCAAGGACTGGATAAGGGCTACCTAATTAATAAAATTATTTAAAATGGTGGCCGACGTTTGTCATTTATTTTTTTTAAAACAATATAGAATTATATCAAGTTTGATATCAAATTAAAGGGTTGAAAATGGGCTACCTAATTAATAAAATAATATAAATCGATCAGGTGAGCACTACTTTATAAAATTGTTGAAAATGGCGACCAACGATTGTCATTTGTTTCTATCAAAATATCATATCGAGTTTAATATCAAATTCAAGGGCTGGATAAGGGTTACCTCTAATTAATAAAATTATTTAAAATGGTGGCAGACGATTGTCATTTATTTTTATCAAAAACAATATAGAATTATATAAGTTTGATATCAAATTAAAGGGCTGGGCATGGGCTACCTAATTAATAAAATAATTTAAAACGGTCAGGTGAGCACTACTTTATAAAATTGTTGAAAATGGCGACCGATTGTCATTTGTTTTAATCAAAAAATTATTAAATCAAATCGAATTTGATTAAAAAAAATCTGCTGTGGCCAGTACACGACCTCTCGCCTAATTCTGCTTATTCTACTAATCTCGATACTAATCTAATAAATACCTAGTTTTACTTACATTTTAATAGTTTTATGTTCATGTAAGATGTAAACGATAATGTAAACCAAGATGCAAGCAAAAGATGTCAACTGTACTGTCACTGTCAGAATAATTTAAATTTTATGTAGAAACAAATTTCATATCATGGACAACAAGATAGAATATTAATTGTACTTTATTTTATTGTTAAATACTACCAGATTCAGCAAATTGTATTTATAATTAACTGTACCCATAGATAATTATATTTTCTTTTATTTTTAATTGCAGAAATTTTCATAAATAAATAATGTACCAATATATTTAAAGAAAACTTAATCAAGCTTCAAAAAGTACTACTTCCGGTTTGCGGATTTCTTCCAAAATGTTATCCGGTGTTAAGATCCTTATTAAAACCTTAAATATGGAATTTGGTTATTAAAGGTTTGATAGTTTTTCAGTTATCGTGGACGAAAAATCGTCAGTCCATACATTCATACAAACACACACACGCACACACACACACACACACACATACACACACACACAGACATCATCTTGAAAATAGTAAATTCGTATTGTAGAGACCATGAAACGTGCTTATCCACCAAAAACTCATACTCGAAAATTTTGACCCATTACAATACCTCTCTTATAGAATATGAGGCGAGAGGTAATTAAAGGGTTTAAATTAAAAGGATAAAAAATAAACGCTACCTTATTAATAAAATTATTTAAAAAGGTGGCAGACGATTGACATTTGTTTTTATTAGATGAGGGCTAATTCATAAAATTATTTAAAATGGTGGCCGACGATTGTCTTTTGTTTAAAAAAAAATATGTTAGAATCATACCTATTTAATATGATATCAAATTAAATATCTTGATAAAAGAGCTGATACAAGATTGTTCAAAATGGAGACCGACGATCGTCATTTGTTTATATCTTAAAATTGTTAAAATCATATTGATTTTAATATCAAAGTAAAGGTCTTGATCTTGATGATGAGGAATGATATACACAATAAGTGATAAATGTGATAGTGGGTGATTAGCTTCGGTTTTTTTCCTTTCAAAATAATAAAATCATTTCAAGGTTGATATATCAAATTAAAGGTTTTGATAAGGTACCTACAATATTGTTTAAGATGACGTTAGATACAATTTTTTCGGTAGAGTCTAAATGTTAAAATCGTTATAATTGAGGCACGAAGTGCCGAATCCTTCCATATTCAGAGTTCGCGGAGCTTGAGCTCGCGAAGCTGGCGAATCCCCCTTGTTTCGCGGCAGCGCGACCTAGCTGACGGCCCGCGTAGTTCTATACTAAAATTTTTATGGCTTAACTAAAATTTATATTGAGAAGGAAGAAGAATAATTTTAAATAATTATAATTTCATCATACAATTTTTTTCGGTAGAGTCTAAATGTCAAAATTGTTATAATTGAGGCACGAAGTGCCGAATCGTCCCACATTCAGGGTCCGCGGAGCTTGAGCCCGCGAAGCGGGCGAATCCCCCTTGTCGCGCGGCAGCGCGACCTAGCTGAAGGCCCGCGTAGCGGGGCCTGACGCTAGTGTACTTACTAACTGGACTATCAAACAATGAAAGGTACCAAATAGGTACTTAGTAATACAAAATGCAATATACGATCAAAAATACATTTCCCTCTGAAAAAAAACATTCATCTTCAGTGACTGAACAATAAATGCATGAGGCTTGAAACAACGTGTATCACTTTATTTTCAACAGTGTTGTCAAATTCTACTTGAAATTAGTATATATAATACTAGATGCGGCTGCAATTGATGTTGTCCCAAGGTACATGCGTCCCAATGTACAACACTCTCCCCTATATGAAAATAAAGTGTAAAGATATGCATTTCAATACGAAATTGACAGAAAAACATTAAATATATAACTGTGAAACGTGTTTAGGTTTTATAAATGGTATAAAATTCACATTTTTCTAATGATCTCTGTGCTTAAACCGAACATCACTGTTAATAACTTGAAAACTGTTTGAAAGCTGGTATTGTATTAGTTCTGCATATTATTTACGCTATGCTGGTTTATATGTATCAAACAGAATTTTGTTAGAACAGTTCACCAAATAACCGTTGGCGCCATCATCGATTTCTAGTTGAATATTCTCTATATTTTCGTTTACTGGGATCGAACTCAGCTCCTCTAGCATGTTAGGTGGACACTCTAACCATTATACTTTCACTGATCGCAATTTAGTTAAATACTGAATCCAAACATAATGATTATTTGTTTATTTTAGCTATTAAAAATTTATTTTAATCTTTGACAAAGCAAAACAATACTACTAATAATAACTTAAGTTTATAGAACAATTGGTCGATTAGGCTCAGCTAATTCCAGATTCCGCCACCAGGCACCTAGCGCTACTGTCGCTTCCACGCAGCAAACAAAACACGATCGGCGATCGTGGCCGCCTCGGAGTTTTTTACACGATTTGCAATATCAACGAAGGCCATGCCGCTGTGTATTGTTTGTTGTTTTTTATTTGATAAGAAGGTCACTAGATCTTTCGTATTACTGTTACAATAACTTTTATATTAGATGGTTTTTTTTATAGAATGAAAAAGATAGTGGACTAGTTTTATTGTTTGATGGCGGTTTTCAGTTTTGTAATGTCAGATGAAGTAATAAAACGCGTTTTTTGCTATTGTAATCGATAAAAGATATTTAAAAGTGATATTTTATATTCATTGTTACACTCTCACTTCTTTAGAATAGTTTTTACTGTATTATTTTCGAATTTTTAATATATTTTACGATATCAAAATAACAAATTATTAAATTCGAAGAAAACCTAGACGGGCCGCTGAAGAGTAAACCATAGGGAAGATTTTTGTGTTGTTGTTGGTGTTGTTATACTAGGTATAATGTCTAACGTTTTAAAACAAATTTTAAAATGCAATAATTATAGAATAAACAATGAATCCAATATTTTTATACTAATTCTTATTTAAAGCTTAGCCACCAAATTTCTCTAGCATATTTAAGTATATACTAACCTAATTCTAATAACATAGGTTATTAGTGAAGCACTAAAGTCAAAAAATATTTTAATTTCGTCTGTAAAAATTTTACGTCTTGATCGAAGTTTGATTTACCGTATCATAAAACCAGATCAAGTATTCAATTTGAAAATTTAAATATTTTATTTTTTAGCAGTTAAAATAATTTATAGTCGCGGATAAATTAGTTCACTTTTATGTTCATCTTTCGAAAAATAAACAAACTGCTACTTACATAGAGATATTTATATTTTTATGCTCTATTTCTTAATAGTTTTTACGATTTTAAAATGTCACAAGAACTAGAATTTTAAAACAACTTTATCATTGAGATATTTTCATTCATTGTCACCACTATTGCAAAGATAAAAATCTGACGTGGCCATCACACAACCTTCCGCCATATCTAGACTTTAAACAGAAATGTATACGTACAATCCGGTGCCCATTTAAAATGTACAAATAAAAATCTAAAATATTCAAACACAGAAATTTGCATCACCTGAATAAAAAGATTCATTCACAGGAAAACTCTGCTGTGTTGAAGCCATCCTCCGTTCAATTACTACATTTAATATCTTACTTAGGACTTATATAGCGCTAGTATGCCAACTTGTCACCCGTTTCACCTGTTAATATTTTTTTCCGTTGATCGTTTATTAATGAGTATCATTAATGTAAAAAAATCATACATTTATGACCCCTATAAATGCATGATTTTTTATTAATCAACGATTTATTGGATGCGTTCAATACACGTAATATTGTATTATATTGACCAGGTCAAAGTTTTACCAAAATACAAAACACAATTAAAAGAAATGATTTTCACACTTCTAGGTAAATAATATTTTCGTAGAATTGCTTTAAAATGAATATAAAAATAATAACATCATTCTAAAAACTAAAAAACCTTGGGATTTAGTACTGCTAATCAATATTAAGTGAACTGACTGCACCCGCTTCTCCCTGAAAACAGTTGATTGTTATTGTTGAGTTGTCCATTGTTGTTGATCCAATTGTGGTGAACATTTAAAGCGGTCCTAATTTGTTATAGAATAACATTGAAATTTTTTCAAATTATAAAGGTATGACCAACGGAAAAATATTGTAACTAACTCATGTGTTAATAGGCGATTAATAATCTCAACAATTAACGCGTTCGCTTCTCTCACGCGTTAAATTATTAATCGCCCTCATTAACACACTAGTTTGTTAAATAACTTACGCAGAAACAAAAATCAACCGATCATGGATTACAAGATATCAACGTTTTATTTGATAAATTTATTTTTTAAATTTTACTGCAGTTCTTTAATGCTACCAGATAAAGACAATTTTTTTATAACGTAAGTTGCAAATAACTTTTCCTCTTATTCTTATTACAAATAAATACTATATTTTTCCAAATTTATATACAATTTTGACAATTAACCTTTTCAATCTTCAAAAAATATCACTTCCGGTGAAGATATTTGTACCAATATCTAATGAGCTCTTCCTATTCGTATACAATTGTAAAATACCAAATATCAAAATTTTTGGGTAATTCGTATTTGAGTTATGCGACATCCGGCATCGGCCCGGACCACACACATACACACACACACGCGCACACACACATACATACAGACATCATCGAGAAACTATCAAAAATGAGTTGTAAGAACCCTAATTCGTGCTCATCCACTAAAAACTCACAACCCGATTTTTTGCATGATTCCAATACCTTCCTTTACAGGTAAGCGGAAGGTAAAAAGCTGACATAAATAATGAGTACCTACAGAAAATAATTTTTATACCAACATGAAAAAATTTTGAGTCAAAATTTGACTTGATTGACTTAGCGACCGAGACAACAGGCGACCGGTTGCTAAGAATTAGAATAGGTCTCCTGGACTACATTTAAGGCGATCAAATGGTCAGCTTGAAACGCTCGAGTGAGATTTAGTCGTAATATGTAAAATGTTTTTACAATTTAACGACAATAACACATTGCCGGTCGAGAGACTTGAACCACGGAACTCCGGGTTCATACGTCATCACATACAGAGAGCTGTGCTTAAAACCGCGTAGCTACTGCCTCGACATTGAGAATCTAATAAAATTATTGCATATTGTCGACCTTTCGCAATCTTAATACCTACAATTTGATTTTGAAATCTATAAACAATAACCAAACACTAATATATCATTTCTCTTAAAATACTACCATTATCACACTCACACTATGCATGAAAGTTTTTTAAATTCCAATGATATTACAGCACAACAAATCTAATAGAATAGAAACCAATTTCCAATAAATTTGGGCGTTGCATAAGTAATTAAAATTGAGATTCTTGACCGTGTTCAGCTGCCGAAATACAAATTTAACCTTCAGAATGACCGTCCGAGAATAGTTAAAGTTGTAA
Source organism: Agonum fuliginosum (assembly GCA_947534325.1). Taxonomy (NCBI): domain Eukaryota; kingdom Metazoa; phylum Arthropoda; class Insecta; order Coleoptera; family Carabidae; genus Agonum; species Agonum fuliginosum. The sequence goes on from OX384036.1 coordinate 22,246,467, forward strand.
AAGTTAGAAGTATAAATTGTTTAAATGACAGTTAATAGTTTAACAATGGTTGGCAAATATTTAGGTTGGCAAGGTTAATTTTGAAATCTGGTAAATATCTCTGCATATTCGAGTGCGTTAAACATCATCTCACCGACTGTTTTAGTGCTTAACGCATAATGATTTGTGCGTAAGGCGTAATGCATAATGATTATTTATTAGATGGCCATTTCCACCTATTTTCCAATTCGACAGAGATGACAGTTGTTGTCGAATTTTTTAATTAAATCATTACCGGTATTTTTGCGATATTAAGGAAGGGAAGAACTGTTAATTTCATAAGTAAGATATTCAGTTCCATAATTAGAAACAGACAGAAATTGACAACTCGAAACAAATAATAAATATGACACATGTCAATCATTATGCTTGTGCATTACGCCTTATGTTTGGAGTTTGCAAAGTTTTATTCTTATGCGTTGCTCTTAGTACTTGTGCATTAAACATAGTTCTTAAGCATTAAAACAGTCGGTGGAAATGAGGCTTTATGTTTGACTGGCTGGTTCCGATATCTCAGGTTTAATTCCAGTCAAGTATAAATAATTCTAGTTTAACTGCAAAAAATCATCCCTGTTTTGGTGCTACTCTCCACTGACAACCAATACCAGAGAGTTGACGGCTGATAACCGCACATAAATATAATATACAGGATGATTTACAACTTTATGCATATACAGGGTGTAGCCCAACTTGTGTAACAAAATTTAAGAGTGTAGTATTGGACGCACTGATCATAAATCATAAACAATTTTGTTGAAATTTGCAAATTAAAAAATGGGTCCAAGCAAATGAGACATTCTGTAATACCTACATATATCATTTTTCCTGTTTGTAAAATTATTATTACAATAATGTAATTACGCTAATAAATATTGTATAACTATTATTTAACTTTTTTGTATTTAAATGTGACAAAGTAGTTGATGATATTGTTTTGCAAACGATTTTACGAATTTCAACAAAATTCTTTTTGATTCATGATCAGTGCGTCCAATACTATACACTCTGAAATATTGTTACACAGGTCCTAACCCTGTATTTTAATGGCCATACTACTCAACTGAATATGGAAAGAATTTTTCAAAATTCGAAATTTTAGTTAACAGATTTTTTAAATTAAATAGTCAATAAAGTTGACCTTAACGTCCGAAATTCAGGCCGCGAAATAAAACATTTGTGTTCGATACATTTCGCGTCCGCGTTGCTATTAGTAACGGCTGCGAAGTAAAATTGAGTTGTGCATGTCAATGTCAGATATTTTTGACAGAAGTCACAAAAAATAAAATGTGCGTTTTTAATAATTTTACAAAAAAAAAAAAATTGTGAACATATAATTTGTATGCGAAATGTGTTTAGTGTCCTCGAGAATTGTTAAGCCAGTCAGTAAACAATTTAGTAGGTACGGATAGGTTAAGTTAAATATAATTTTCCGTAAATATCATGATGCACGATATTTAATTTCTATTTTGATATTGAAAATAATAGATTAGTCAAATTTAATGGTATTGTAAAATACAATACAATACAAGGACAATTCAATAATACATAATTTTCTTTATAATAGGAACATATCAAAATAATATTATAACGATAAAATCTAACAGAAAAACTATATTATTAAATAACTTATTTTCGAAAACATTATCCAAAGCTATTTTTTAGCAGTTATAAAATATTTTATAAAATGAATCACTATAGTTTTTTAATTTTCAGTATTGTTTCAATCATTTATTTGAAAATTACCGTAAGTCAAATAGAAATTCAAAATATGCGTATAACTATATTATATTTAATTATGTTTTAGGCAAGCAATATACTGGTGAAAAAGCATTTTAAAGTAAATGAATTAGTAACAAATAATTCAGTGAATGGACCAGTAGAGCTTTATTTTAATATGATCAGGTTTAATAGATCACATCATACTTTAAATGCTAATTGTACTGTAAATGAAAACATTGACATGACATATGCGGTAAATAAATATACTTATGGCTGGTTTATGATGGATTTAATTTAAGATATTTAGATTTACAAATTTAGATTTAGGAATATAAAATATACATATCTGCCTTTGCTGGTTCTTGATGAATTTAGACTTATAATTTACATTTAAAATATATGACCATATTTTATATTCTGAATCTAAATTTGTAAATGCGTCCAATCATATCACAGTATTTTAAAGAAAGTGATCATAGTGAGACGAAAAGAGACAGTTGACACGTTGACAGCGTTGACAGTTTCACTTAAATATGACTTGTGATTGTCAATTTGTTAAATGAATTTCAGAAATATGGATATGATTCGTATTATGTAAGAAAATATAGATAAATATAAAAATGTAACAATTAATTCGTTACAGGATAGAACAAAATTATCGGTCATCTCATTTATGTCAAATCACGTGACAAAATATAAGAAGATGATTGAACGAATTTAATATGTATAATCCACTATAAACCAAGAAGATAATCGTAAATTTTAAATCTAAATTTGTAAATTTAAATTCGTAAATTAAATCCATCATAAACCAGCGATTAGTTGTGAATAATAATTTACCTCTAGTTATAAACTAGATTTCTTGGACATTTCGTTAATAATCAAAATGTTGATAAAAATTATAGTTCTAAATAATATCACAGTTATTTGATTCTTTAAATCTAAACTATTGCTACCAAATTTGAAATTCTAATATAGGTAATGCAGGTAGGTAATAGAGAAATAATGTTTAAAGAATTAAATTAACAGTTTATTAATTATTAAACACTATTACAAAATTACTAATATTTTTAAAATATTTTTAAAATTATGACTTATGAGCCATAAAAACTTAGAAAACGATGTGCCTAACAAATATAAAAATATTCAAGGAATTGAATTCTGGCAAACAGAAATTAATATTTTTATTCAATTTTGACGTTTTAAACAGCTATTATTAACTCCATAGCAACAACTTTAAACAACTGTTTATTTCACAAGTGAATTAATTTTTTTTTAAATCACTCAACACATTTTTAAATCACTCTGACGTTTTAAACTGTTATTATTACGTCAAAAATGCATAAAAATAATGACAACTTGCCACTAACGATTACTGTGATTAGTTTTTTTTTTTTTATGTCAAAATAAATTTATAATTCATATAATTCAAATAATTTCGTCAAAATTGAATAAAATATTGTATAAACCACGTGAGATACGAATGTTTATTCACTCGAAGAAATTATCCCACTCGCCTTTCGGGCTCGGGGGCTAAACTTTCGTCTCTTGAATAAACATTCATGTATCTCACTTGGTCACTTGGTGTATAAATATCTATTATTCGTATCATCAACTGTTAGTACCTTTTAATATGCAACATTTATTGATAAGTATATACAACATAAATACATTAGTTACTTATAATACCTTAGATTCTTATAATTCATTAGTTATGAACTTAATACATTAAATACAACCATAATAACATGAAAACAGACTGCAAACTGTCAATTAATTGATAGATAAAATTGTTGATATGTTTAACATCGCTGTCGTTGATGATACGATTAAGCTTTGAATGTAACGCGAATATATGCGATTTAAGCCCCCCTGGATGTTCAAAGAGACTCGGTTTCACCTTGTGACTTAGCAACATCCTCCGTATTATAAATCGCATAATATTCTTGTTATATTAATAGATATAATTTTAGTTGTTTAAAAATATCGTGCATTTTATTGCAATAATTATATATTCTAAAGTATAAACAATAGGTGTTTTCACAACTTCGTGCCCATATTTTAATGGCATATAGTGCTCAGCTCACTTATCACGGAAATGAATTTTTTTTTTCAAAAGTTGCAATTTTAGTTTCCGGGTTTCTTAATTAAACGGTTTTCAAATGAAATTTCATAAATTTACTATTCCTGCTATTGCACGATTCATTAAAATTTAATTTTATTCCATTTATAAATTTTACGAATTAAAAAATAGATATTTGTTTAACTAGGCAAAAATAGTTATTTACGAACCAAATGCGGGAAGATTTGGATCCCACATGAGCGGATTTTTTGAAACACGAGCGGAGCGAGGGTTTCATTTACGCGAATGCTGGGATGGTGTCTTCCCGCAAGAGGTTTGTACAATGTTTTTTGTAACGAATAAAACTATAATAAAATACATTCAAGTTGTAGTTGTAGTCTGGTCATTAAATTTGAGGTTACGATGCTTTTTGTACTCACTACTACCAACAGATGGCGTGCTGCACACAAGTTTTATTTTTAAATATTGGCGGTTTTCGGTGGTCTTCACTAATTATAATTCCAGGAAGTAACACTTTATAAACTAAATTTTATTATTTTTAAGATGATTTTACTTTGAAATGTCTAGAAAGGCCAGTGTTATTTGCATTTTTCCTGATTGACTGCACTGGGAAATTGACATTTCCGATTGTCAATTGCGTGTTTCATATGTCACTTCCTAGGTGATGAGTACAAAAAATATTGGATTTGCTGCCGCGGCTAGAGTTTCATAGACGAGGCGCAGCAAATCTACATTTTTTCTCATGTTAAAAACATTATTTTTTCGGCGATTGTTATTAATTAATATTATTTTAGTGATTATTTTAAATATACTTATTGATAGGTATCGCAATCAAATTATGTTGCTATGCGTATGTTGACAGTTGCTATGAAAAAACAAAATAGGTTAGGTAGGTATGTTGATGAATTTTATAAATGTCAAATTTGTTGATAATTACTTTTGCTGCCTAGGCTTTTTTTTTTACTATTTTTGCTGCCTAGGCAGCAAAAGTGACACTTTGCTGACTGTCAGCTGTCAAAAAACAGCACTTTTAATGTCAATCGCCGAAAAAAAAATTGTGCATGATCGATAAGTAGAGTACTACTAAATTCTAATAATATGCACAACGTTGTGAATTATCCTGTATACAATTTATTTTCAGTTTGATCTAGAGCTTCAAATTTGGGGCGACGGAGGTTGGAAACGAAATTTTGTTCGCTATAAGAACAACGACCCTTGTATGCACTTAAAATTCACTTTAGGCGCCATATGGGAGAAAATGTTACAAGCTGCGAATGTTTCAAATACATGTCCATATCTGCCGGTAAAAAATTAACTCTGAAAAAATTCTTTCACTAATAAATTGTTTTTAGGGATTCTACCACTTTGAAAATTACTTTATAGATATTGATGAAATGCCTATAATATTTAGAATAGGAACGTTTAAGCTGTTAATTGATTTGTATAAATATAAGAAATGGGTTCTTAATGTAAGGGCGGAAGCCACTGTTGTTGATAGCGTATGAAGAAAATATAAATCAACCATTATGTAATAGTTATTTACATTATATATGCAGTGGGATTAATTTTACAATAAATTATAGCCATTATGTCAAATATGTCGTTTTATCTACGACTTTTTAAATAAAACATTTCTTTTCAAATTTATATGTTCATGTAATATGTAAAACCAAGATGCAAGGAAAAGATGTCAACTGTACTGTCCCTGTCATAATAATTCAAATTTTGTGTAGAAACAAATTTCATAATAATATGATCATGGACAACAAGATACTGGAAATTTCAAAAAAGCAGAATATTAATTAACTGTACACATAGATAATTATATTGTTTCATTTTTAATTGCAAAAATTGGCATAAATAAATAATGTACCAATTTATTTAAGGAAAACTATTTCAAGTTTCAAAAAGTACAATTTGGTTATTAAAGGTTTGATACTTTTCAACTTATCGTGGACGAAAAATCGTCACTTACGTCCATCGTTACATACATACGCACACACACACTCACACAGATATCAGACATCATCGTGAAAATATTAAATTCGTATTCTAGAGACACTGAAATGTGCTTGTCCACCAAAAACTCATACTCGAAAATTTTGACCCATTACAATATCTTTCTTATAGGGTCTTTCATTAAGGCCCAGTTGCACAGTTATCACTTAAGTATTTTTTAAGGCTTAAGTTTTAGTTTATGGTTTAGCTGTTGCACAGCATTGATTTTTTGTTTAAAGTGTCACTTAAATGTCAAATTACTTAAGCGGTAGATGCGGTGTCACTTAAGCCAAAGTTTAACATGTTTTTGTGATTATTATTGTTATTATCCATTTTTCATATATTTTTAAAATGAATCTTAGAAATATTATTGACATTGATCACGATGAGGATGAAGATATCTTATATATTGACATTTTCATGAGAGTTCGCCCCACGCAGGTCGCCGTTATTCAAGACAGGGACAATAATTTCAATCAATAGAAAATAATTTTATAATAGATTTCATTTATTCAAGTAAAGAAAGTTATAATTATAATTTATCAGAAAAAAATTAGACACCAGGTAGTAATATTTCTTAACGTTTATTAGAAAATTTGATTAGTCTAATAATTAATTATTATGGGAATAAAATTGCAGGACACATGTTTACTTTTCTAATTTATTGTAATCCAATTACATATATTATAATAAGTCAATTTGTATTGTCTCTTGCAGGTTTTATTTATATTTTCGAACTTTTTTGTTAAACAATATGTCCTACTGCTGTTAGTACCAATATGGATTTCACTATTGAATTCAATGATGCACTGTTTTTCAAACAGTAGTTTTGTGCTTCCATAATAATGTGTTCGATTTTTTTCACTTTACAATATGTTTAGATTTCCTTACAACATTTAGTAAAAATGGTACGTCATACTTCATCCTTTATGAAATTCGAAGCGCTTTTTATTTTATTTCTTTCTGAATTGTCCACGTTTAAGATTTATATACAATAATTACACAAAACACTGTTTTCAAATTCATTTGAATTATGACAGTTGGTCATATTTTGTTTGTTTTTATGTCAAATTAGTTATAAACTGATATTCATGTTTACCAACATTGATCTTTTTTCGCTTAGGTAAGTATTTTCTTATTGAGAACTGTACAACACGTACGGCTTAAGTATTTCGTTTAAGTGACAGTTTAAGGATTAACTAAACTTTTACTTAAGTGGTAACTGTGCAACTGGCCCTAAGAGTGATAGGATTTTAATTTTAAATAAAACGTCAACGGTTTGACATATCAATTTAGTTTTTGCTTTATTTGGAAGCTAGGACAATGCAGTTATGTTCGGAACAAGATATCGTTCAAATGTCCACCACGGCTTTGTTGACACTGATCACAAGATCGCTCCAATTTGACCGAATTTGGCTCATCCGCAACACTGCCCGCTACAACTGTGATATTCTCCTCACTTCGAACATTTCGTTGTCTTCTTGGTGGCTTATTGTCTTAGTAATGTTAACTCAAACTTTATCACAATGCGTCTTATAGCCTGCGCAGAGTAACTGTGACGGCGACCCAAATCTGGGATGAATAAAAGTTGAGCACCCACAACTGAGCTCGAACTTTGGTAATATTTTTTTATTATTTCCAACCGTTCTAGAGGCGTCAAACGCTGCATCATGAAACTGCACACTATACTAAATAATTTGACACCTAGAAGTAAATAAAATATATATCAGAAACCGAGAAATCTTTGTTGAAAAAACTATTACTCCTATTGAAAGACCCTATAGAATAAGAGGCAAGAGGTAATAACCAATTTATTCTTTTATAAAGTAAAGAGATAATAGTCTTTTCACAATAAATCAAGCTCATAGGTAATTTAGATCAAATTTCAGAAACTACGGTAAAATCAGTTGTATTTACGAAACATGGAATAAACAAATAACTAAGCTAGCAATAGCAATTAGAGATTTGTAACAAACAAACAAATATGCAACACATAACAACATCCTAGAGCAGTTTTCTCTCAATAATATCTCTAAACGATCACTTAGCTCTGTAAACAAAGAACTAACAACCAACTTCGCATTCCACTTGGTGTAAAAAACCACGTCCAAGAGTCAGAATCGCAATTAATTTAATGACTTAAACAGTCACAATCTGCTAATTGTCATACCTCACTACTGTTTCGCAAGTCGAACCGTCGAACGTGTTTAGAAATTAAAAACTTTCAATTTCACGCTTAGTAAAGCGGAACGCGCTGAGAAAAATAACCATGGGTTATGGGTCTCAAAAGTAAAGCATTATAGGGAATCGGGACGTAACTAATTTGTTTGGTTTCATTGAAATTCTGTGACATAACAGTGATTGGGAAGTTTCGGAGGTAATAGCTTTATTAGTCAGATTTGTAGATCATTTCGTGTGACCATGAATCAGATCTTACTTACACTTAGTAGCTATACTACTTTTAAAAAATCTGTTGTGGCCAGCACACGACCTCTCGCTTTAACACTGTAATTTATGTGAATTTGGTTTTAGTTAGGCTTTCTTAAATTATAATTTTGCAATAAATTTACAAACTTTTTGAAAATAATTTTATAGTTCTTAGTTCTTAATTATCTCTTTATAGATAAAAATTTAACTTTATTATTACCTTACATTATGTTCAGTTAATAATATTTACATTTCTTTTAAAATGGTGCCACAAACATTTCAGAAATTGTGCATACGTCTGTTCATCTGTCACATTGACATATTCATTTTTGTTTTAAATTTTTTCCTATATTGTGATTTACAAATCGTGGTAGGTAAAATTATATATCTTTGAAAAATAATTTTCCTTTATTGGTAAGAGATATAGACAAGATGTTAAATAAATATTGTAAGATATAATTTGTTCTTTGAAATGTCGTATGACAAATTATAGCTATCGCAGAATTTTCTATATTTTTTAGCAAAGAATGGTAAAATGCTTCAAGAAAGTACCATTTCTGGTTAGCAGATTTTTACCAAAATCTAATCAGCTCTTCATTAACATATACAAATGTATATTGCAAAATATTAGAATTTTATGTTCAGTAGAATTTGAGATAATGAATCAGAACGAAAGACTATAGTAGGCGCACATACAGACTTCCATACACACACACACACACACACACACACACACACACACACACACACACACACACACACACACACACACACACACACACACACACACACACACACACACACACACACACACACACACACACACACACACACACACACACACACACACACACACACACACACACACACACACACACACACACACACACACACACACACACACACACACACACACACACACACACACACACACACACACACACACACACACACACACACACACACACACACACACACACACACACACACACACACACACACACACACACACACACACACACACACACACACACACACACACACACACACACACACACACACACACACACACACACACACACACACACACACACACACACACACACACACACACACACACACACACACACACACACACACACACACACACACACACACACACACACACACACACACACACACACACACACACACACACACACACACACACACACACACACACACACACACACACACACACACACACACACACACACACACACACACACACACACACACACACACACACACACACACACACACACACACACACACACACACACACACACACACACACACACACACACACACACACACACACACACACACACACACACACACACACACACACACACACACACACACACACACACACACACACACACACACACACACACACACACACACACACACACACACACACACACACACACACACACACACACACACACACACACACACACACACACACACACACACACACACACACACACACACACACACACACACACACACACACACACACACACACACACACACACACACACACACACACACACACACACACACACACACACACACACACACACACACACACACACACACACACACACACACACACACACACACACACACACACACACACACACACACACACACACACACACACACACACACACACACACACACACACACACACACACACACACACACACACACACACACACACACACACACACACACACACACACACACACACACACACACACACACACACACACACACACACACACACACACACACACACACACACACACACACACACACACACACACACACACACACACACACACACACACACACACACACACACACACACACACACACACACACACACACACACACACACACACACACACACACACACACACACACACACACACACACACACACACACACACACACACACACACACACACACACACACACACACACACACACACACACACACACACACACACACACACACACACACACACACACACACACACACACACACACACACACACACACACACACACACACACACACACACACACACACACACACACACACACACACACACACACACACACACACACACACACACACACACACACACACACACACACAGACATCATCGCGAAAATAGTCAAAATAGGTTCTAAAGGTGCTAAAACGTGCTTATTGACAAAAATCTCGACATCGAATTTTTTCACGATCCCTATACCTCTCTAGGCGAGAGGTAAAAAGTTTAATCTTTTAACTTTAATGGCCATTTGCACGAGTTCAGGTTAAAACTGATGGTTAGCTGACAATAGGTTACCCTTAACTACTGGTTAAATTTTATTTGCATTGCACAGCATAATTTTAGGTCATAGTTAAGTAAATCTATAAATATTAGAACTATTTATTTCAGATCAAAAAATTAATGATATTCTAGTGATGTTTTAAAGAAATATAGTGAATTTTGCAATATTTTTTATATGTAGCTGTTAGAATAGTTTTATTCTGTCGGAATTCTGTATACAAATACAAAATGTTATCAATTTTAAATATAATTCAGTTTGGTTTGACATATAATTATTGACAGATGAAAATGACATTTCTATAACAAGTAAGTTTATGAGTTTATATAATTGCAATAATTTATCTTCAATGTTATATGTCATAGAAATATTCTATAATAATTGATTAGTGCTACTTTAGAGAAAAAAAGTTATAAAGAAATAGTGTAAAATTTGGCATAAAATTCGTAGGTATAAAGTGACATTTTATTTCATCGACGAGCAAAAAGGACAAACAATAATAGCGATGGACATTTAATTTGAACATATTTAATGTGTATAACATTATTTTGTTATCATTATTGTGTGTATCAATATATAAGATACTTCAGTTCAGTCTAAAACTAATTTGTTAAACATAATCTAGCAAATAAAATCATAAATATGATTAGCTCATTTTATCTATTCGTCCTGGTCCTGGTAATCTGCGCAATATAAGTAAAAAATATCAAATATCTCGACATTATCGTCGAAATTTGTAGGTTAACTTCTAGTTATTCACTTCCGGCCTCGTGAGTTAAGATTTCCCTCGTGGATAATTCCTTACTTTGCCCACTTGTAAAGTAAATAACTGTTTTCTACATCTAAAAAATAATATATTCTTTATTCATTATAATATTATAAATGGTTGTTTTCCTTTTATTTCTTCGGCCTTTGTAATAGGGAGAAGTATTGTAATAGTGGTTTTTGACAGTTCGAGATGTTGATGAATCTTCACGATTTAGATTCTACTGAACCCAAAAATCATGTTTAAAAAAATGTCGGTCTGTAAGTCAGTTAGCCTGCCTGGATGTTGGATAACTTCAAAACGCGTTGGAATTTTGGACTGAAATTTTAAATTTAGGACCTTGAGCCAAAAACTGATTTCAAGTTCGTTAATGAGCTTTACTTAACCAGTGGTACCAACTTTATAAACTGAACTTTTTTAAATTTTTACTTCCTTGTACGGAGTAGAAAGGAAGTATTGTAATCGCGAAAAATTTCGGATCTCAGATTTTAACGGAAATATCCGTTTTGACCTTTTCTGAATCCATTATGACTAGTTTCGTCGTGACGTCTGTACGTACGTACGTATGTATGTCGCATAACTCAAATACTGTTAGACGTAGAAAGTTCAAATTTTGTATTTAGGACTGTTATAACATGCACCTCCTATTTTTGATTTTAATCTACAATCCGGAAGTAGTACTTTTCTCAAATATTTCGATAAATATTTAATTTAAGACAATTTTTTTTATTTTAAATGAAAGATTATGTGATTATTACCTACAATCGGTATTTTATAAATATTTTTGTATCTGGTATAATTTAAGAATAATTAAAGTATATATTTATAATTTAGTATTTCGGTATCTTGTAGTCCATGATCGATTAACATTTGTTACTACGTAAAATTTAAATGATTATGACATGACAGTGACAATAGTAAAATATGCTTTATATCTTCTTCTGCAGTTTAAATAAAATGACTAAAATATATTTGTGAGTATAGAGTAGCAGTAGTAGTAGTACTTATATACCTATTAATATATTTGTATAATATAATTCTACAGTTTAGTTATTAAGAAAAGTATGAACAGTTTAATAGGCGTACAAGGAAGTCATGTGGTGTCCACGTCAGATTTTTATTGAAATACTATTGGGCGTGATATCAAATTAAGGCTTTCGGGAAAAGAATTCTAGTAGAAGAATACCAATAATATTTAAATGATCGTCAATAATGGTTTCTTTTTACTTATATGTAGTAAGTACATAATTAGTCGGAACTATATACAAATTATCGAATTCCAAATATTGTTATTTTGTTATATAAATAATGAAGAACAAATTAATAATAACATCAGTTGTAAAAATAATTAATTTCTTTAATCGAACAATAGGATTTCCAATTTCTAGGGCAATGCCTGATGCCAACTGCTACTAATTTAATAACTAACCTTCAAAAAGTCGGAAGAAAACTCCACATTGCATTGTTCAAACCGAAAACATTTTTACTTCTTTGGTAGAATCCGTTTCAGCCATTCAGACGAAACAAAAGAATTACTCCAGCGCCCCGGGGTAAAAGAAATAATAAATTGATTATTTCTTTTTACAGTGAACAACTAGAGAAGTGTAAACGTGATCTCTAACTTCCTGTATTAAGTTTAAGACGGTAATTGTTGACGTCATTCATTTGTTATATTTTTAGACATTAAAACAATTGTTTCGCAAGAGAAATGATTGCTTTGTAAGGCTAAATAATGGATGATATTCCTTATTTAGTCATCTTGTCTTTGCAATAATTTAATTAGACGAATTGCGTACCGTTAAGTAAATACTAGCTTTGTACATTTAATATGAATCACACACTTTTTTGTCTTTAAAGTAAAAAATGTTACTACAAACTAGGAATTAGGTAATCAAGTTATACAATACGGAATCATCAGAACTTCAGAACTGAATAACCTTAAAAAAATTATTATTTACTTTTACAAATATAAACATAAAAATCTGCTGTGGCCACCACACGACCTCTCGCCTAACTCTGCTTATTCTACTAATCTAATAATAAGTTTTACTTACATTTTAATAGTTTCATATTTATGTAATATGTAAACGATAATGTAAACCAACATCCAAGCAAAACATGTCAACTGTACTGTCACTGTCACTGTCATAATCATTCAAATTTTATGTAGAAACAAATTTCATATCATGGACAACAAGATACTGGAATTTCAAAAAAATAGAATATTAATTGTACTTTATTGTTAAATACTACCAGATTCAGCAAATTGTATTTATAATTATCTGTACCCATAGATAATTATATTTTCTTTTATTTTTAATTGCAAAAATTGTCATAAATAAATAATGTACCAATATATTTAAGGAAAACTTTATCAAGTTTCAAAAAGTACTACTTCCGGTTTGCGGATTTCTACCAAAATGTTATCCGTTCTTAAGATACTTATTAAAACCTTAAATATGAAATTTGGTTATTAAAGGTTAGATACTTTTTCAGTTATCGTGGACGAAAAATCGTCACATACGTCCATACGCACACACACACACACACAGACATCATCGTGAAAATATTAAATTCGTATTCTAGAGATCCTAAAACGTGCTTATCCACCAAAAACTCATACTCGAAAATTTTGACCCATTACAATACCTCTCTTATAGAATATGAGGCGAGAGGTAAAAATCTGACATTTTTATTTAAACATAAAAATCTGATGTGGCCAGCAAACGACTAATTCTACTCATTTTACTAATCTAATAAAATGTTGCTTACATATTAAATCGATATCAAATTTAATAGTTTCATGTTCATGTAATACGTAAACGATAATGTAAAACAAGGCAGACGATGTCAAAATTGTCTCTGTCATAAAAATTCAAATAATTTGTAGAAACAATTTTTATATGATCGTGAATGAATGTTTTTAACCCGATAATTGTCAAATTCTTATTATACCTACGTCATAATATGATTACTTACATTTTTTTTAAACTACTAGTGTCACGTCAGCGACACTTTAAAACTTTTACATGGCTCATTTTGCACATGATTTCTGATGCATAAATTTCGGATAAACGATGTAACCTACAATAAAAATTACGTTGCATAATGAAAATATATACATTCCTTATTGCCTTTTATTCTAAAAATTATGTCTGTAATAATAGTTCATTTTGCATAAAATTAATTGCAATTTGATTAATTTTGCTGTATCTTCTTTCATTTCTACTGCAAATTATATTATTTTCAGGTATTCTTATTTAGCATAACTATAATTATTCTATTGATATATTATTTATGAATATTGCTTGTCCCTATTTGCAGAAATATATGTACAGATGGTCCGCGATGTGGTGATCGGTACGTCATTAGTTTCTAAACTTATAATAAACAGGCATTATGTATATCTCTCTTTGCCACATGCATGCTTGTTCATTCGTTGGTTAATGTTACGTCTGTCCAATATGTTTATCTCTTTTCCACTATGAAATTTAAGAATATTCGCAATGTTGTATAAGGAACAGAAACTACAAATAATAATAATATAACTATACTCACAGCAGAAAGCATAACACAGCCGTAAACTATTAAATACTAATAATCTTAAATAGAAAATTGCTAATGTCAAAACATACCAGTGAATCTACAACAATGGTTCTCGTTATTAAATATGAAACAAACCCATTGCCATCAGAATTCAATTTTTAGGTAATTTATAATGATAATAGCATGAAAGATTATTACTATTTAATTTTTATATTACATAATTCTTAATTTAAATTTGATATTTACTTATAGTTCTTGTTCATCATGAGTGACTGGTTGAGAACCTCTATGACGTCAATTAATTTTCCCCCACCTAAAAAATTTAACCCAGACAAATATGTTTGATGACGTAGCGATCACCACATCGCGGACCAACTGTAGATAAAGTGCATAAAAATGACTGTCTGGAAACAGTTTCAAGCGCGACTTTAAACAAAATCAAGTACCAAAATAGACTTTTCATTCGCAACTTCATGCTTCTACATAAATTCTCTATTTTTGTCAAGTAAAGTACCTACATAGATAGTTATCTTTATCTACACTACATAATTACATATGGATCACCAGTTCAGCTGTCTTACTACCAGTCTACTAAGATCTAATATTTCATATTTGTTCCCGCGAATATCAAGTCATCTGGCTTGTAAACTAGGTCGAATTGATACATCGCATACCGACTGTCTTAAGCCATATAAAGTAAGAGAAAAGGGGATAGAATTATAATCATGGCAATCTTCTACCGTACATTTTTATGGCAAAATACCTTATCGTTTTGATTGTTTTAAAGCCGATTTTGTTTTTTGTTTTATTAGAATCAATTTTAGCCACCATTAAGCTGCATTCATATAAGAATTTAGTTTTAAGGTTTATTTTTGTGTTTACGTTTAAGAAAGTTCAAATTCATTTAACTAAATACGAGTATTCACAGTGCTTGTGAATGCTCGTATAAGGTTAGATGAATTTAAACATTCGTAAACGTAAACATAAATGTAAACCTTAAAACTAAATGCTTATGTGAATGCAGCTTTACTCGGCATTCTAAATTTTTAAACACTAAATATAATTTTGTTTGTGGTAATTTTGAAATAACACATTTCATACTTTTAAACTGCAATCATATCTTAGTACCTACATTAATTAAAGTTTGTACAAATTGTTGTTAATAATTTAATAAGTATAGGCAGTAGGTACTCAAAAATGAACCTTGTTTAAAAAAATGTAAAGAACCTATAAAATAATTTGATTAGTAGGCACATAAAATATTTTACCAATAACATATTTTTTCTACAAACACTATTAAAAATTAAACTTTTAACACGGCCTACTGCTGTTAAAAATGCAATATTATAAGACGCCGTGTTAAAAGTGAACTGTCAATCACTTTTAACGTGCGTTAAAAGTAAACTGCCAATCACTTTTAACGCACGTTAAAAGTAAATTTCATCTCTTAATAAACAAACAAATTTTGTTACTGAACTGTCAAAAATAATTAAATAAATTATTTCTTATATTAAAATATAAAACGATGTTTGTAGAAAAAATAGTGTATGATATACGTGTTAAAAGTGCTTTTATTTTGTTCGAAGGGTTACGCCACTCCGCTTCGCGTCGTGTCCTAATCTTCCCGTCTCACAAAATAAAATGTCACTTTTAACACTTATATCATAAATAACTATTCCGTAGATCGTTTATTAATGAGTATCATTAATGTAAAAAATCATACATTAATAACCCCTATTAATGCATGATTTTTATTGATTAACGATTTTTTGTTGAATACGTTCAATACGTTCAGTACAGGTACAAAAAGGTATGATCAACAGAAAAATATTGTAACTAATAGGCAATTAATAATCTCTACAATTAACGCGTTCGCTTCTCTCACGCGTTAAAATGTCTCAATTATTAATAGCTTTCATTGACACACTAGATGATAGTTAAATAACTATTATGGTTAGTTATTATATTATATTTAATGCATGTAGGTACATATTTGACAAATAGTTTTTATAAATTATTTGTTTATTTGGAAATTTTGGAAACGATATGTTCCTGTCATCATGTATGTATACAGAAATAATCTTGTACAAAATATTTTCAAATCAAGTTAAAAATTACCTTAATTTTTAACTAATAACAAACGATATAAGTTACAACTTAAATGTAGTGATCTTTCTTTTTAGTTTTTTACCTGAAAATAGTAGTTTTGTATGCATTGTTCATAAAATAATAATACTTATTAATACGGCCAGACAAATAATTTAGTTCAATCATATTAGAACATAAATGTTATAAGTGCAATATTTATATAAAATATAAGCCAATGTTTTAAAACATTGTTGGAACTACAATTCCATTTATAACTAAAAATTTTAAATAATAAACTTTTACGATCAATAAATTTTTTATGCATTTAACGATAAGTGTATTTCATTTGAAATGACAGAAATTAGTATGCAATTTAGTTTCGCAAAAATGAATCAAATTTTAAACATCTGTATTATTTGTCTCATATTAGGTATTTTATAACATATAAACTTCAAGTTTTTAAATTAATTTCTCTGAAAAGTTCCAGTACGTCTAAGTCCTGTTGGAGGAAAAAAAACTCAAAGTATTAGCGACGGGACACAAGGTATTTTATAACATAGTCTAAGTTTAAATAAAAGATTTTCACTTATAATATCACATGTGCATTAATTCTTTCCAGAAATTTTTTGAGTGCTTCCAACAACGTCTTAATTAGCTCGAGTGGTACACGAGAGCTAATTACTTTGTTGGAATGCACGATAAAAAATTTCCTGGACATGAATTAATGCACGAGGGCATATTCGGTAAGAAAATTGCAATGACACCGCCGCTCTATTTTTGAATTCTTTTTACAATAGAAACTTGAAATATTTACTAATTTGTATTTAACATCAATAAATGTGTATTATTTACCATATTAATTGTTTATTTATACTCAAAATAACAATTTAACCAATTTTTAATTTAATGTCAAAGTGACAGATGCCGGTAAAATTTCCGCTTATTAATTTCAGTTAAGTTACTCAAGCTAAATTTCCGAGAAAATTTTTATATAACCATGGTTACTATTATTGTAATCAATTTAACTATTGGCTGTTATTTGTGTCATGCGATTTTCTCTGAAATATGATTTAATATTTGATATATTTTAGTTTATTCTAATTATATTCTTGGAGGACATAAAGCCACAAATACCGACAGGAGACGATTTAGATGTATAGTCAGCCTTTGGGACTCTGGTGTTTTTTTTTGTACTGGGTCAATAATCACTCGCAGATATGTTGTCACTGTGGCACACTGCACCATTGAGTAAGTTTATTTATTAAGCGGCCAGTCTATGTTTTTTCCGAATTCCTAGAATACTCTCGATACTGCAGCTGCCCGAAACCAGCCCAAAACTCGTACTTTGCCGCTTGCTAGCTATGCAATGTCATTTTGAAGTTGAAAAATACTGTAAAAGTGTTTTCGTTGCGAGTAAAATTAATTTCTATCATGAGATATAACCCTGTTAAGTTTACATAAATTGGATTTTTTTAAATTTTTCGGAACTTTTATAATCGTGTAGGTACAATTTTTAATAAAAAAATATCCATTCTTTTTATATTAAGGTAGTAAATCCATGGGTAGTGACAAACCAAAATATGACTTAAATTAATATACAGCATTCATTACAAGTCGTAGAATTTGAATAAAAATTAAAATTTATAGGTAACCGTTGAAATAACGAAGATAATTGAATTTAAAGTTGACAAAAAAACGCGCTAAAATGCATTGCGTATATGGAGGTTACCAGTAGATTTACTAAACGATTAGAAAATTTTATATCATAACAACCCAACACATGTTTGGAAAACGAATATGTTATTCTTTGATATTTGAGGTATTTATTAGAAAAATAAAAAATATGAGTCACCGCAATAATGGTTGAGAAATCGCATGCAAAAGGTTCCAGTCTCAAGAAAAATTATGTTTTTGACGTACTACTACTGCATTTCAGTGTAAACTTAAATTTCAATTATATTTTTTATTTAATTGGATACCTATGATTTGTAATTTACATCCAAATCTACGACTTTTAATGATTTATTTCTGATTATTTGACTGCTTCGGCCTCACCTCACACCGAAATCACGCACGCTTATGACCGACGGATTTTCTACCTTAAGAGGAACGGTTACTGCACTACCAAAATTTATCGGCCCGGGTCGGTTATTATCAAAAGAGTCAATTTCTTAGAATTTTAATAAGTGTACCCAATACGACTCTAGTTTGGAGGTGGAACTAAATTGAAATTCGAATATATATTCGAATATACTGCCTAACCTTATTTTTGTGTCAAAAAGGGGTTTAGTTTTCACCGTAAAATTTAGTCTAAATATTAAAAAAATTTAACAATTTTTTATTTGTAGAAGAAAGTTGGTTCTGTGACATTTCTGTATTGAAATTTTAAAATTCAAAACATAATACACTTTAAAATGAATTACAAAATTGCCAATGTTTATAACGCCTATAATAACAAATCAAGCAAAAATTTAAAATTGTAAGACACAAATGTCATACAAACAACCTTCCTCTACAAATTAAAAAAATAAATATTTTAAAATGTTAATATTTAGATTAGATATGATGGTGAAAACGAAACCTTGTTTTCAATTGTAAATTGCACCAGTATCCGTTCCTCTTAAATTCTTGTTGAAATAAAATTTTAGCATACGTTTTGTGCTGGATTTTAAGTGCTAGACAGGCCTCTTAAATAAAATATAAATAACAGTGTATTATTCAACGAGAGTGTCGTCATCATTTGAATGAGTAATTGTCATATTAATGTCAAGATTACTGTGCTATCTACTATACATGTATTTATTATAATATTAGTGAGGAAATAAGTTTTTCGGCCTCGTGACGTGTAATCATAACAGTCACACATCGTTGACGTCTATGGTAGTTGCGATTTTACAGACATGTCATGAGTTTATTACACGGGGGTTTGATAATACGCACCGTTTTTTTTAGTATTTAGAGGTTATTAATTAAAAAATTGCCTTGTAATAAAAAAGAAAACCTTTAAAAACGCTCGTTTACCCAGTAAATTATTTTATATTTTAAATGTAGCATTTGCTGACTCAAATGCATTCATTTTTTCAAGATTGTTTTTCAACGCGGCTTTGATTCAATGTTCATAACTTGAAATTTTATATAAATTACATATTTTTAATAAAGTTAGTATGATGGCCAAAAACTCCGCTTCGCGTCGTACTTTAATATAGAACCTCGCATTGTAAAATTGATCCTACCGCACATATAATGTAAATTACTATTACGTTTGAAATGCCTGGTAAATAAAAAATATATATAATTGCCAAATGAAACTGTTTATTTATGTCATGGATACCAGGTACGTTATATATGTAGTACATTATGTCCATGGTAATATTGACACATCACATATGTTTTTCTTCTGAAATTAATAATCCGTTGCTATGATACCAAAAATATTTAAAAAATTTTAAACTTCAAAGCGAAATGTCACGTGTGGAATATTTTTAATAAAATATTGTATGTACCACAGGATTGTTCACGTAGATTACGTGTAATTTTACGCGTAGACAAACACGTAATTTACGCATGCAGTATCTGTGTGAACAATAAAACAGTGTAGACAATGTAGCATGTAGCCAAAGAACAAATCTCACCGAAAACGAATAAAATGATAGGTTAGATTTTCTGACAATTGAATTAGTTACGAACTTTACGCAGTCTACATTTATTGTCTACATTTTACGTGTAGACGAAAATAACGATTCTAATTCTTAGCGTCTGTTGTCTCAGTCGCTAAGTCCATCAAGTTTTTGTCTATTTTAGTACCCCAAGGATGTAAAGAAAAAGTTTCTGCCGTGGCAACCAAGCCAAGCTGTAGACAAACATCTTTGATACAGTTGGGCGTAAAATATAAAATAATAATATTTATCCTAAAATTTTGTTTTAGTTTTCCTGCGAATCCAAAAGAACTCTACATACATGCCGGCGACACGAATCTCTATTCCGCAAACTCAGTCAAATACAAAATATCAAAAGTCCTAGTCCACGAAAAATACGTCACCAAAATAAACTTGAACGACATCTCCCTCCTCCTAACCTCAAAATCGATACTCTTCACAGAACACATCAAACCAATCACCATCTCCAGGGGGCCCCCTTCGGACAGTGCCAGAGTTAGAATCTGCGGATGGGGCTTAACAAGCTTTTCAGAAGACAAACCAGAAGAAGTGTCAGATGACCTCATGTGCTTCACGACAGAAGTTTACCCCATGGGGAAGTGTAACAAGGTCGACGAAGGCTATAAGGAAATCTACGGCCGACTGACAAAGGAATGCTTTTTCTGCACTAATAGTGGCCGGGGCATCGGCACCTGCAAGGGGGACTCCGGGAGCCCCGTTGTACTTCGCGGCAAGCTTGTGGGGCTCGTCTCAGGGGGCGTGCCCTGCGGAACTGGGATACCTGATGTGCACCTTAATATTGCCAACTATGTCACTTGGATTCAGGAGGCAATTCGGTCAAATTCCCGCCGGGCCGGTTCTCAATAGTAATATCAATTTTGCTGGAAAATTTATTTTAAAAGATTGTTGCTTGGTAACATTTCGAGACAAATGACATGATCAAAAGGCCGAGCTGAAGGCGAGGGATTTTATCATTCAATTTGTCGAGAAATGTTACCCATAAGCAACAATATTAAGAAATAATTTTACCTGCAAAATAATGAGACAGATATATATTTTGTTAGACTATTTCCCAAATAAACAGACAAAATATGAACTAATCAACGCTGGAGTATCCTAATATTTTTGTTATTAAATGTTTTCTAATTCCGGAGTAAGCAAAATTTTACACTGCTGCAGACCGATTACAATAATTATTCGTTTTAAATCGAAACTAATTATTGTTGACGACGCAGACAACGCGCCGTAGGTGAAATAAAATCAAATTTAAAGTTGGCGTTCGTCACTATAGGAACAAAAAAAAGAAGAAAAAATAATTTGTCAAAAATATAAATAAATACGAATAACTGTGACAATTCCACTCATAGTTATTCATCCAATCAAAACACAGTATTTTGTTGAATTGTACCAATCACAGACGAACTACAGTGACAATTTTCACTAGTGAAAATTACACTGACAATTTTCACTAGTGAAAATTACACTGACAATTTTCACTAGTGAAAATTGCCGCGAAGCGTTGCTTAGATATTATGTCAGTTGATGATTGTTTTAAAAATATATTACTTTTTTTGGAATAAATAACATAATTCGAGAAATTGTCAAGCCGAATACCATACGTGACTATGATTGTTTGGTAATTTTTGCCGTCTGGTCACTCCTGCTTGTTGCTTTAGAAAATAAACACTCCTGCTACGCACTCGTGTTTGTTTTCGACGCAACAAGCAGACGTGACCAGACGGCAAAAATTGCCGGCAAAATCATAGTCACTAATGGTATAATATATGAAAATAATAAATTTAGAAGCTAATACTTTGGATAGACCAATTGTAAGAACCATTTTATGTGAATCTACTGTAGGTACTAATACTATTATTTAAATTTGCAGATATTTGTAGCGAATCATATAATTATCATATCAATATTGAAAATAAATAAAGAAGATAATAAAAGAGTAAAAGCTTACAATTTGATAAATAAAAATCACAAATATTTCTCAATATTTTAATGACAAATGAACGAATGATACTTCAAATATGTAGGTAACATGTTTATGCATTTCTGTATCTTGTTGGGTTATGTTCAAATGCAGTAGTGTGTACATAGAACGTAAAAAAGTATAATTAAATTATAGAAAATATTCTTCATGTCTGAGCAAAAATTTGAGATTATAGACAATCAATTAACAAATATGAACAAAGTGAAACTAAGGTTGAAATTGCCCAAAAAACAATCACTGAACTGGAATCGCAAGTATCTATATGTACAGCAGAAGTTTCAAAACTCCAAGAAACCTGCAACCGTTTGGAATCTACCACCGCCGAATTTCGTCGCCAGCGAGATCTCGCCATTGATGAACGAGATAATCTCACGAAAATGCTCGAAAGACGAAATGCCGAAATCGAACGACTACAAACGGACATGACCACTTTAACAAATCAACTGAATTCTGCGGTGAATACAAAATGCGAAGCTTTGGCCAAAGTAGAAGAAGTCTCAAGTATGAAAGTTACTCTGGAATACAAAGAAAAGCATATGGAACAGGAGAAATTATTCTTGAATAATCAGATTAAGAACTTATCCGAAGATTTGTATAAACGAGAAGCTATATTACAGGATACAAGGCATGGACTGTTAAAAGTTATGGATAGGATGACCATAATTCTACAACTTGAAAACGGGGGGTCTTAAAAAATTTATAAATATTTATATATTACAACAACCAAAAATTTAAACAAAAATATTTTTTTCACACAAATATTAATAATAAAAAATAAAAAATCTGACGTGGCCATCACACAACCTTCCGCCATATCTAGACTTTAAACAGAAATGTATACGTACAATCTGGTGCCCATTTAAAATATACAAATAAAAATCTAAAATATTTAATTCAAACACAGAAATTAGTATCACCTGAATTAAAAGATTCATTCACACAAAAACTCTTCTGTGTTGAAGCACCCCTCCGTTCAGTTACTACATTTAATAGTTTACTTTATGACTTATATAGCGCTAGTATGCCAACTTGTCACCCGTCTCATCTGTCAATATTTTTTATGCAGAAACAAAAATCAACCGAACATGGATTACAAGATTTCAATGTTTTATTTGATAAATTTATTTTTTAAATTTTACTGCAGTTCTTTAATGCTACCAGATAAAGGGAATTTTTTTATAACGTAAATTGCAAATAACTTTTCCTCTTATTCTTATTATAAATAAATACTATATTTATCCAAATTTATAGAAATTTTTGACACTTAATCTTTTCAATCTTCAAAAAATATCACTTCCGGTGAAGATATTTGTACCAAAATCTAATGAGCTCTTCCTATTCGTATACAATTGTAAAATACCAAATATCAAATTTTTTGTGTAATTCGTATTTGAGTTATGCGACTAACACTCCTTGACCACATACATACCCACACACATACCCACACACACACACACACACACACATACATACAGACATCATCGAGAAACTATCAAAAATGAGTTGTAAGGACACTAATTCGTGCTCTTCCACTAAAAACTCACTACCCGATTTTTTGCATGATTCCAATACCTTCCTTTACAGGTAAGCGGAAGGTAAAAAAGTACCTCTTTACCAACTATTACAAAACAAAATTCAAAATATCAAGATAACAAGATATACACTGGCGGTCAAAAAAAGAAACACTTGAAATTCGTACAAATTTCGACCATTTTCAAACCGCCATAACTCTGCGTATTTACTACTTTACTTTAAAGTCATGCATGCAAACTTAAGCGCAACCCCTTCCGCCCTTCTCTAGCACCCAAGTGAAAAAAAAATTTAAAAATGTCCAACTTTGATAATGTGTACGGAGTTTACATTTTTTTTGACTTGATCCACCAAAAGGGCACTAAAATTTGTTCAATTCCCTATGCAGGACTCAAAGAACGAAATTCCTACGATGATTTGGCACAAAGTTATGGGTGTTTTAAAAAAATGCATTTTTAGGTTTTTCGCAAATAACTCAACGACTTTTCAACCAAATTAGACGATTCTTTTGGGAAAAAACCCATGCATTCGACACTAACAAAGCGCTGAGGCGAACTAACACGTAGTGCTTCGCGCACACTTGTTTGTAAGTACAGTGTTTCGTGCAGGCAACTCTGCGCTGCGCGAATTATTGACATTTAATATTTGTTTCAAAATATAAATAATGAATATTAATCGGAAAAATCCGTCTCGAAACCGGTTGTCCTTAATCAAATTTCATTTCATTTAATAAAAGAGTGAAGATCAAGACGTCTGAGTAATATCATTTATAACCTTTCTATAATAGTAAAGTATATATTTGCATTTTTCATATAGTCCGTCCCAAACTTCTTTGCCGTGACGTCATACCTGTAGTTCGTATGAATCAATTTGAAATTATGGCGGGAAAGTTATATTTTGATATCAAATATTTTTAAACTATATTATGTGAATATTTGGAATAACTATATAAATTTAATAATAAATAAATACCTCTAGAACAGCTGACACGGGAATAAATAATTTTCTTTTTCAGCAGTAAAATATTGGTACAA
Source organism: Agonum fuliginosum (assembly GCA_947534325.1). Taxonomy (NCBI): domain Eukaryota; kingdom Metazoa; phylum Arthropoda; class Insecta; order Coleoptera; family Carabidae; genus Agonum; species Agonum fuliginosum. Next base: position 22,271,739 of record OX384036.1, read on the forward strand.
ATTCAAGACAATCTGAATTGTTTGTTTATTATTGCGTTTGCCGAGCATATTTATAAATAATATTATAAATATCTATATGTAAACAGCTAATGTATGCATAAAACAACGATATACCTATGTTAAATTATTTAATCACAGTGAAAATAGTTTTTATTTGTTTGACAGTTTCAAAATTTACAATACAATGTATTTCATAAAACAACATGAAAAACAGCCTACTCAAATAACAAGTTATAATTGCTGGTATATCAACAATATAATTATATACGTTTTCTATTTCTTTCTTTTTCTACTTCATAATAAAAACAAAGAACAAAACTTCACGTAACAGTATCAATACTTCGCAAATTTCGAATGACATACGTGTTTCAACTAAATATATGACAGTAATAAGATAGAAAGAGTAAGACAATGTATTCCGTAGTTATTCTTGAAAATAAAATAATGACGTAACGGCAAAGAAGTTTGGGACGGACTATATAACTTGTTTTGTGCATTTTTAGACCATGTGTCAATTTCAATTTCAATTTATTACACCATTGAAGAGTACAACAAATATACAATGCGGGCTACTTGCATGCATTTTTTAAATTAAATATATTTGAAGAAGAGATCAAAACTTGGGACCCGTATTTTTTATTTTGACAAAAATTTTATTTACAAGCCCAAAAAAAATTATTTAAATTTAAATATTCAATATGTGACGTAAAAACTAACCCAACCAATGAATGGCCGTTAAGCAATAGCAACGGCTGTACTAGTGAACGCCCCTAACTACGGCTTGCGCGGGAACGAGTTTGGCAAGTTGACAGATCAGATGTGTTTGACATTTGTACTTCGTACATGTTTTGATGCTGTAAAATATAAGTAAGTATTTGTGTTTTCATAAACTAAATAGTCTACATTTATAAAATAATGTATTGTTACTAAATTTTATGTGTATTTTTGACAAGCAAATGTCAAATTCAAACATTTGTTGACTGACTCGCACGCTATCTACAGGTTACATTCTTAACTACGCTTCCCCTACCTTCTGTTCACACGAATGACGTCACAGAAAATTTAAGCTCAAATTACTAAAAAACATATAATTTTTTTTAAATAAAATTTGTATTTTTACCAATGTTTTCGATCTAACATTATGTGCATAGTGTTAAAAATCTAATTTTTAGTACCATGCAAGTACCCCATTGGCTTGTCACACAAAATATTAATCAATGTGCCTCGTGCTTATATCAAACTGCTCCATAAGGGGGGCAGTTTGATACACTTACAGAGGGTTTTTAAAATTAAATTTAAGGCAATTTAAAAATTATAATTATTGTTAATTTAAATACTAACAATAAGACAAAAGATTGAAGTTTATGTCTATTTATTAAAAACTCTGATTTGTTGGGTGAGGGTTTGAAGCCATGAGACTACTAGAGTATACCAATATGGCGGATATATTTATATTTATTCTGAAAGTTTCATAGTAAACACACCACGGAAGAACACAATACAGAAAATGTTATTACTGACCTTATATTTCAAATAAGACATACTTTATATTACGTTCAAATGAAATTTAACGAAGTAATACAAATAATTTTCATCTGTCAAATTCTGAGAAATGTCAATGTCAAAATAACCTTACTTAACTGTTATTTTCCTTTTTATTTATTTATATATATATATATATATATATATATATATATATATATATATATATATATATATATATACCGGGTGTATATTGAAAAGTGAAACATAGGCGTTTAACATGGTAAATCAGTTTTTCCGTTCGCATTGCTTCCCTAATTATTTTAGACAAAAATGTTTCAAATAAATGTTGTTGAGCATAAAATTCTACATCCGGATCAGTAAACAAAATTTATTTTGGTTGCTTTATAACTGCAGAAATCAAATTTGAAAATACACGGAATAGCGAATTAATAGTAACAGTCATGGAATTAAAAACTGTAGATAAACAAATGCGTAACGTTTTAAACGTCAAATTATTAGTACCTACGTATAAATGATTTTGACAATCTATTATTCTGACATTGACGTTTAAAGCGTTACGCATTTGTTCATCTCCTGTTTTTAATTCTATTACTGCTATTGTATGATTGTTGTTGTAATTTATATGAGCGAAAAATAAAGACTAGACTTCTTTATTTTTCGGATTTTAGTAGACACCTGAATCCATAGAACTTCGCTACACAAATTTCTGCTTAAGTGGGTAACGAATGCATTTATGCATAACTTACAGATTAAATTCAATGTAATACGGACGCATTCAACTATGATATTAAAGACCGGGTGGTCTGATTTCAACTGCTTGACACTTTCATTCTATATGGCTTCTATTCTAAACAGTCTGAACAATGGCTAGGTATCTTCAATGATTAAATTATAATTTACAACTAGTCCTGTCTCATTTGATCCTTTCTTAATCAAGCCTTTTAATAAAAACCACATGACTTCCTTGTACGCCTATTAAACTGTTCATACTTTTCTTAATAACTAAAATGTAGAATAATATAAAAAAATCTGACGTGGACACCACATGACTTCCTTGTACGCCTTGTGTGTTCATACTTTTCTTAATAACTAAAATGTAGAATAATATAAAAAATTCTTTTAACTTATTATACTAGTATACTCACAAATATATTTTAGTCATTTTATTTAAACTGCAGAAGAAGATATAAAGCATATTTTACTATTGTCACTGTCATGTCATAATCATTTAAATTTTACGTAGTAACAAATGTTAATCGATCATGGACTACAAGATAAAGAAATACTAAATTAAAAATCTGACGTGGACACCACATGACTTCCTTGTACGCCTTGTGTGTTCATACTTTTCTTAATAACTAAAATGTAAAATAATATTAAAAATTCTTTTAACTTATTATACTAGTATACTCACAAATATATTTTAGTCATTTTATTTAAACTGCAGAAGAAGATATAAAGCATATTTTACTATTGTCACTGTCATGTCATAATCATTTAAATTTTACGTAGTAACAAATGTTAATCGATCATGGACTACAAGATACCGAAATACTATAAATTATAAATATATACTTTAATTATTTTTAAATGATAGCAGATACAAAAATATTTATAAAATACCGATTGTAGGCAATAATCACATAATCTTTCATTTAAAATAAAAAACTTGTCTAAAATTAAATATTTATCGAAATATTTTTAAAAAGTACTACTTCCGGTTTGTAGACTGAAACCAAAAATAGGAGGTGCACAACTAGATGCTATAACAGTCCTAAATACAAAATTTCAACTTTCTACGTCTAACCGTATTTGAGTTATGCGACACACATACGTCCGTCCGTCCGTACGTACGTACGTCCGTCCGTCCGTCCGTACGTACGTACGTACGTACGTACAGACGTCACGTCGAAACTAGTCATAATGGATTCAGAAAAGGTCAAAACGGATATTTCCGTCAAAATCTGAGAACCGAAATTTTTCGCGATTACAATACTTCCTTACTTCGTACAAGGAAGTAAAAATTGGACGTGGCCACCACCATACCTACTTTATTCTTTTAACTTATTATACAAATATATTAATATATATATATATATATATATATATATATATATATATATATATATATATAAGTACTACTACTACTGCTACTATACTCACAAATATATTTTAGTCATTTTATTTAAACTGCAGAAGAAGATATAAACGATATTTTACTATTGTCACTGCCACTGTCACTGTCATGTCATAATCATTTAAATTTTACGTAGTAACAAATGTTAATCGATCATGGACTACAAGATACCGAAATACTAAATTATAAATATATACTTTAATTATTCTTAAATGATACCAGAACCAGATACAAAAATATTTATAAAATACCGATTGTAGGTAATAATCACATAACCTTTCATTTAATATAAAAAATTGTCTTAAATTAAATATTTATCGAAATATTTGAATAAAGTACTACTTCCGGTTTGTAGATTGAAACAAAAAATAGGGGGTGCACAACTAGATGCTATAACAGTCCTTAATACAAAATTTCAACTTTCTACGTCTAACCGTATTTGAGTTATGCGACACACATACGTACGTACGTACGTACGTACGTACGCACAGACGTCACGACGAAACTAGTCATAATGGATTCAGAAAAGGTCAAAACGGATATTTCCGTCAAAATCTGAGAACCGAAATTTTTCGCGATTACAATACTTTCATTTACTCCGTACAAGGAAGTAAAAACTATCACATGTGCATTAATTCATGTCATCGTGCATTCCAACAACGTATTCAGTTCTCGTGTACCACTCGAGCTGATTAAGCTCTATCATTTTATCCTTTCTTTAGTTAAACATCATCACTTATTATATCAAAAGAAAAACAGCTCTCTCTATATTTGGTTAAATTAAGCCGTTATAATCCAATTATTGCGGCAAAAATTATTCTTTAATTAATTTTCAATACCATCTTTAAGCGGAACATACCAAACCCCTAATTATGTCCAATAACGACGCACATATAAAATGTTAAGGACATGTGTGTGGAGCAGATAACTCAGAGAAGCCGTATAAACTCTCACGTGCAAAAAATGGCGACATTCTTCAAGACCCATCATAATCAGTGAAAACTGTATCACCTTGAATGGTAAAGAGTCAAGTAACGACAGCTGGCGTGACTTTTTACCTCTCGCCTAGAGAGGTATAGGGATCGTGAAAAAATTCGATGTCGAGATTTTTGTCAATAAGCACGTTTTAGCACCTTTAGAACCTATTTTGACTATTTTCACGATGATGTCTGGGTGTGTGTGTGTGTGTGTGTGTCTGTATGTGCGCCTACTATAGTCTTTCGTTCTGATTCATTATCTCAAATTCTACTGAACATAAAATTCTAATATTTTGCAATATACTTTTATATATGTTAATGAAGAGCTGATAAGATTTTGGTAAAAATCTGTCAACCGGAAATGGTATTTTCTTGAAGAATTTTAACATTTTTTGCAAAAAATATAGGAAATACTGCGATAGTTACAATTTGTCATTCGACATTTGAAAGAACAAATTATCTTTTACAATATTTATTTAACATCGTTTCTATATCTCTTACCAATAAAGGAAAATTAATTTTCAAAAATTTGTAATTTTACCTACCACGATTTGTAAATCATAATATAGGAAAAAAAAATGAAAACAAAAATGAATATGTCAATGTGACAGATGAACAGACGTATACACAATGTTTGTGTCACCATTTTAAAAGAAATGTAAATATTATTTACAGCTGAACATAATGTAATAAGGTAATAATAAAGTTAAATTTTTATCTATAAAGAGCTAATTAAAGAACTAAGAACTATAAATTTATTTTCAAAAAGTTTGTAAATTTATTGCAAAATTATAATTTAAGAAAGCCTAACTAAAATCAAATTCACATAAATTACAGTGTTAAAGCGAGAGGTCGTGTGCTGGCCACAACAGATTTTTTCTTAAGAGAAGATGGTAAATTTATGGGAACGTATGTCGAAAAATAGATTACAAAAAGAAAAACACATTGGGATGAGTTCAGCACTCTTCTCTAATTAAAAGAAGCTTCTTTAAAAATAACAAACAAAGACTTTACACATTTTTACCTCCCGCCTAAAAGGGAGGTATAGGGATCGTGAAAAAAATCGATGTCGAGATTTTTGTCAATAAGCACGTTTTAGTACCTTTAGAACCTATTTTGACTATTTTCACGAAGATGTCTGTGTGTATGTATGAAAGTCTGTATGTGCGCCTACTATGCGCTTTCGTTCTGATTCATTATTTCAAATTCTACTGAACATAAAATTCTAATATATTGCATTATACATTTGTATTTTGTACATCTTCGATTCATTATTAACTGGACATACTGTTATAGTGTTATAAGGTAATAATAAAGTAAACATTTTATCAACAAAGAGCTAATTTGATTTTAATGCCAATCGAAATCGGTTCTTTGCTAAAACCAAATTCAAATATTACAGTGTTAAGGCGGAAGGTTATGTGCCACATCAGATTTTTACTTTCTTATACACAGTATAAGTATAAGTTATAGGTACTTACAGGAAAAACATGAATGTTATTTTAAATTTTGCTGTAGTAAAGTCAACTGTATTTGTTTATTAATTTCCTACAGTCAGTTTCTTAATCAAATATTGCTTTTCGAAAATCAGACATAAAATGAAATCTGGTTGTATTCGGTGGGGAAATGCCAGTAAAGACGAAATTAAGAAAGGTAAACAGAATTTAAAACGTTTTTGGCAGCTATTGAAAAAGTATAACCAAACATTTTGGACTCCTTCATTATTATATTCTCCCTAAATATAACTCGGGCTATAATTAAAGTGATTCTCTACCCATGGCAGAAAACAGTCAAAAACATTGATTCCGTACGCTATTCTATAGCGTTTATCATTTTGTTAAACATAACAATAACAAATAATTTATGTTTGAAGGGAAAAAATAATTTTGGCACTCATATTTGTAAAAAAACTGCAATATTTGTAAAAAGAGGGTTTTCGCGCGCCACTGTACAGCTTTTATTTAAGTGAATTAACTTCAAATTTTAATATGGCTGTCAACAAAGCTTGGATCTGCGAAATAACCGATAGAATTTTTAAAATTTGTTTTAAAATAGAAGATATTTGAAAGAAATAACAAACATTGTCAAAACTAAAATTCATATGTTTCGATTTTAAAGCAAAATTTCAAAATTTTGCAGACTATTTTGTGGATTGTACTTTTATCTACAACAATATCTTTAGATTATTATATTTAACAAAACAATAAACGCTGTGGAGTGGCGCGCGAAATCCATGTTTTTGGCTGTTTTCTGGCGCGGTAGAGAATCGTCTTAATCATAGGTGATAGCATTCATTAGGTCCTCATAAAATAAAAATCCGATGTGGCCAACACATGACCTCTCGCCATACTCTACTATTTTACTAAGTGTGTATGAAGGTACTTACTCATAAATATACCATTGTATTAGAAGGGAATTCGGGAATTGAAGTTTTTATAATATTATTAAAGTTTATTATGACCTTATAAATACTAAATGACATTTCATATTTTCCATTTCAATTTCCAAAAAAGTCAAAAATTCATATGACATTAACACTCAAATATTTTATTTTTTGTTTCCATAGGTAGGCAGATAAATCAAAATTGTAACAAATTTGTAGAATTTTTAACTTCTGTAATTGGAAAATGGTGCTAGATAGAAACAACGTTTTTAATATAATTATTGCAGACAGTAATATTTAGTATAGAATGTTATTAAAAAAATTCCATTTAATTCAAAATTTTTGAGGATATTCCAGAAAAATTCTTCAGATCTTCAAGAAACTATCACTTCCGGTTACACGATCAACACCAAAATCTAATCAGATCTAATCTAGTGTGTCAGAATATTGTATACAAAATTTCAATTTTATTCAGTGGTATTTGAGTTATCGTACCTCCAACATCCATCCTGACACACACAGACACACACACAGACATCATCGAGAAATTATCAAAATCGTGTTCTAGGGACCTCAAAACGTGCTTATCCATTGGAAACTCACTATCGAAATTTTAGCATGATTACAATTAATAGGTAAGTACCTCTCTTACAGATATGAGTGGCGAGAGGTAAAAAGCTACTAACGCTGTAACATTCTTTATTCAATTTTATTTAAAATATTTTGAAAAGTGAAATTTAAATTTAATATTTCATTATAAGTGAAATAATACTGACACACATTTTATCTTCACTTTGAAATTAATCTCATCTCGACTCCTGCGAAGTCCTTGCCACTCCAAATACGATAAAAACAGTTAGCATGTAAGAATTCAACGCGAAGGCTGCGTACTTCATAATAAGTTTTAAGTTACATGAATTCTTAAATTTCATCCGATAAAACTAAAAGGAAGAAACAGATATTTCAGCCTTGATAATACCGTCAAATATTTACTACATACTGCGTTACATAGTTACATTGTACGACATGACACGTTTCAAATATCAGTTTTAGTTTTTACAACTTAATTTAGCGGACATGTTTTATACGAGTTACACACATAAACGTCATGTAGGAAAGATTGACATAAATTATAACTTTCACTATCTGTATCTTTAATTTTATAAATGGAATAAAATATGATTAAATCTTAATATACGCACTAGTGAAAATGTTAAGGGGCTCGTCTACCTTTTTTTCGAATTCCTAAAATACTCTCGATATTACTTTTTTTTTTATTTCACTCTCTTCCCCACTACTACGGCTGCCCGAACCCAGCCCGAAACTCGTACTTTGCCGCATCCTAGCTATGCAATGTCATTTTGAAATTGTAACTGTAAACATGGCTCCGGTATTTCCATAATAACTTCTGTATTTTTTAAATAAATTAAGTTAAATAAAAATTATTCGAAAAGCGAAGGATAGCTGCAGGCTTCTTGCTTTTTAAATTTTTCTTTCCATTTATAATGACCGAAAAAAATCATATCAAATAATGACAAAAAACGTCATTTTAAAATATTTTTTACTTCAAATTCCTAGGCCAAAGATAAAAAAAAAAATAGAGGCATTGAGACATCCTTTGTTAATACACTCATATTTAAAAGCATCATATATTTTAATTATAACTAAAGTAAATGTGGAAGGCGTACACCTCTGTAACGTTGTAAAATTTTATGGTAGACGAACACCTTAATCTACTACCTAAAATCCAGTTCAAAACGTACTAACGTAGCGAGTGTTTTGTGGCCAGTACTAGAATGGTAAAATTGTATTTCAACAAGGATTATATACTTAAAGGATCAATTAACAGTTGCGCCTTTTTAAAATTTTAATCAAAAAATTGCACATGATTATAAAAATTCCGAAAAATTCTTAAAAATTTCCAATTTATGCAAACTTTACACGGTTATATCTCTTGATAAAATTTATTTTTCAAACTTTAAAAAGGCTCATCTGTAGATCCATTATTTCTCTATTAAATGTTTATAAAACCATTACCTTGAAGTCAATAATAAACTAACAGTTTACTCGCAACGAAAACACTTTTACAGTATATTTCAATTTCAAAATGACATTGCATTGCTAGGATGCGGTAAAGTACGAGATTCGGACTGGTTTTAGGCAGTCGTAGTAGTGGGGAAAAGAGAAAGAAAAAAAAGTAATTCGGAAAAAACGTAGATGGGTCGCTTAAAATAGGCATTCCGTTTGACACTATAGAAAATTGGTTCACTAAATAAAGATCATTTATGCTATGCTTTAATTATAATTACTTACTAATTTAATACGAAACAAACTACATCTTGAAATGATGAGAATGGCAGTTTCTAATTATGAATAATTATAAATTATAATGTAGGTACTGATTATCTTCTTAAAAATCTGCTGTGTCCACCACAGTACTTCCCCGACTATAAGTTTTAATAATTTATTTCGTAATGCCTTTAATTTTATGTTTTATTCAGCAAAATTTAAATAAATTTATCTTTTATCCCAAACTATTTAAGTTGATACCAACTTGATTGAGAGCTTTAAATTGACGCCAAACTCGGTATAATTTGAATAATGTATTTAAAAAAATTGACGATCGGTTAAATGTTATTTTTATCTTTCTACTAGAATTATTTTCCCGAGAGCTTTAATTTGATACCATAGTATTTTAATAAAAATAAAATAAGTTATGTTAATAAAGTTGGTACCACTGGTTGAATAAAAAAATTTGAATAATTTTTTAGAAACAATTGACAATCGCATAAATGTCATTTTTTAAATTTTTAATAAACTTATCTCCCCAAGCGATTTAAATTGACACAAAACTCGATATAATTTCAATAATTTATAATAAAAAAAACAATTTACGATCGTTTAATGTTATTTTTATTTTTCTACTAAAATTCTTTTCCCGAGAGCTTTAATTTGATACTACACACGATAGTATTTTGATAAAAATAAAAAAAATATAAAGTTGGTACCACTAGTTGAATAAAGCTATTAACGAACTTGAAGTCAGATTTTTGTTCAAGATCTTAAATATAAAATTTCAGTTCAAAATTCCAACGCGTTTTTAAGTTATGCAACATCCAGACAGACCGACAGACCAACTTTTTTTTAAATGATGTTTTTTGGGTTCAGTAGGGTCTAAAACGTGAAGATTCACCAAAATCTCGAACTGTCAAAAATCACGGTTACAATTATACTTCCCTCTATTACATAGGTCGGGGAAGTAAAAATTGATTACTTCAATATGATACAAATCAGTAAATCTACTGTTTAATTTAAAGTTCTGTACCTACATCTGATACTGACAACTCAAAGATGACAACTTAACAAAATAATAATATAGTAGTTAGTTTCTATTCTGTATGTTCTTTTTCAGTAAAAAGCAAGATGATACTAATTATTTTATTGATGTTTTCAATCATTTGATTATAATTATAATGAGATGTAACTTTTGACATATAAATATATGTAATGAGTAATGTTTTGACACATTTGCTTATTGACATTTAAATTGCATGTGTGGTGTGTATTGTATTGTCATTGACTGATTGATACTAATCTACTTTCAAAGATAAATTGATTGACATTGTTATTAATCGAGATTCTATGGATCAGTATAAAACAAATATTATAGTACAGGAATATATGAAATTTGGTTAGTGTAGATTCGTACATGTTTCAATAGTATTTTCACGCCTTTTACCCAACTTGGGTGTGGTAGCCTCACATATTGTGAGTCATCGGTAAAAATATGTGCGATTACCAGCCGTCAACTCACGGGTATTCATGGTTGTTAGTTAAATTAAATGAAACATTTGTGGAAAAATGGTTATTTGTTTAATAGATGAATCGCAGCTGTTAAGAGCATTCTGTACAGGAAGAAAGTACACGTTAAAGCATTTTACACTCATAAACCTTATCGACACATGGTTGTACATTTTAACAAAAACAAATTTTTATATGGTAGATAAGGGATAAAACTTCGTTCTATTAGTGCAATTTTTTTTTCAGCACGTTCAACGGTCGAAGTTACTTACTTTCAACCGCTTGCAGGCGTTTAGAAGCACCTAGAGATTTTTCTTTATATTTCGCAGAACATGATATTTTAAACTTGAATCATGTAGGTAGTTTAAAGTTTAATCTATGTTGGGGTAGTGTTATTTTTTAGAAAAAACTTTCTGATTTCGAGAAAATTAGAGGTAAAAAATCTGCTGTGGCCAGTACACGACCTCTCGCCTAATTCTGCTTATTCTATTAACCTCGAGACTAATCTATAAATAGTTTTACTTACATTTTAATAGTTTAATGTTCATGTAAGATGTAAACGATAATGTAAACCAAGATGCAAGCAAAAGATGTCAACTGTACTGTCACTGTCATAATCATTCAAATTTTATGTAGAAACAAATTTCATATCATGGACAACAAGATAGAATATTAATTGTACTTTATTTTATTGTTAAATACTACCAGATTCAGCAAATTGTATTTATAATTAACTGTACCCATAGATAATTATATTTTCTTTTATTTTTAATTGCAAAAATTGTCATAAATAAATAATGTAACAATATATTAAAGGAAAAGTTTATCAAGCTTCAAAAAGTACTACTTCCGGTTTTCAGATTTCTACCAAAATGTTATCCGGTGTTAAGATCCTTATTAAAACCTTAAATATGAAATTTGGTTATTAAAGGTTTGATACTTTTTCAGTTATCGTGGACGAAAAATCGTCAGTCCATACATTCATACAAACACACATACACACACACAGACATCATCGTGAAAATAGTAAATTCGTATTATAGAGACCCTGAAACGTGCTTATCCACCAAAAACTCATACTCGAAAATTTTGACCCATTACAATACCTCTCTTATAGAATATGAGGCGAGAGGTAAAAATGTAAATTTTTGTAGTTTTCTTTATTTTATAAACTAAAACGTCGGTACAAACCAGAAAAAATGGCACTAATAGAACGAAGTTTTATCCCTTATCTAATCTACTATATAAAAATTTGTTTTTGTTAAAAGGTGCAACCATGTGTCGATGAGGTGTATGCGTGTAAAGTGCTTTTTACGTGTATATTCTTCCTGTACAGAATGCTCTTAAACAATCTTTTTTCGCTGAGTGTTATTCGTTTGTTAAAAGGTTGCTATGTATTATATTGAGCGATTGCTATGTATAATAGAATATTACATTACTAGCAAAGTAAAACAGTTACCTTGCGTGTATTGTACAACATTTTACTTGTTACTCATTTGTAAATCAAAATAAAACTTAAAAAATTATAACCAAATTCTGTTATTCATACACAACTGTTCTGTCAAAAATTGTCTCATATGATTTGACATAAGCCTTGGAAGGAACCGTTTATTATGAACATTTGACTAGCTACTAACTTGCTAAATTTTAACAAGTCAGCTGCCAATTTTACAAGTTAGTAGCTTGGGTAACTTGTAAATATTTATTTTCAAAGGTAATGTAGGGATTGATTAAATGACGTTTACAAGTGAGTAATAAGTAAAATACTTATTTGTTTAATTAGGCAAAAAATAATAGATATACTGCCGCATCTAGAGTTTCATAGACGAGGCGCAGCCGAGGCTATGAATCTAGCTCAGGCAGTAAATCAGTATTTTTGCCATGTTAAACACATTATCTTTGATTGTTATTAATGAATATTTTGAATATTTTGACAGGTATCGCCACCAAATTATGTTGCTATGAGTTTGTTGAGCTATTTTAAAAAACAAATGTTATTTAAAATTTAATTTTTTTATTGATTCTCCATAATAACAATTATAATACTACTATTGTGTAGGCATTAAAATTAACTTTATTACCTATAGTCAGGGCTTCGAACCGAAAAAAATTGGGGTTCGGTTTCGGTTAACGGTCTCACGGGTGAAAAAATTTCGGTTACGTTTATCGGTTACGTTATTTTAAAAATTGTATATTGGTTTTGGTTTCGGTTTCGGTAAAATTAAATTTAAAATTTCGGTTTTTAACGGATACGGTTTTTTAATGGTATCGGTTCTAAACTACCTAGATTTATTTTAACATTTCAAAATAACTTTCAGAACTCATTATTATATCAAAAAGTCTTTTTTTAAATTTTAACATAAATAATACATTCTACCGGGTGGAATACCATACATGTGTAACTACATAGGCGATTGGCATTGCATTTCACCGGTTAAGAACCGAAATTATACCGGTTAATAAAAACCGAAATAATATCGGTTCCGTTACGTTTTCGGTTTACAAATGAACAAATTGTTCGTTTTGGTTTTCGGTTTCCATATTTAAAGAAAATAAATATTGGTTTCGGTTTTCGGTTACGGTTCCATGAAATGGTAAATATCGGTGCGGTTTTCGGTTACGGTTTCGTTACGGTTCGATGCCCTGCCTATAGTCAATAAAAGCGACGTTTCACTGACTGTCGACTGTCAAAAAATAGCACTTTTAATGACAATCGGCAAAACAGTACATTTCTCATATTTTAATGATCTTGAGAAATCTGGTAGTATTTTAATCAATTAACACAGATTTCAAGATGTAACAGAATGAAAACAATTATAAAATACATGCAGTGCATTAAATATAATTAAACACAATTAATTAAACTCGCCTTTTCACAAAACTGCATTTTACCGAATTAAACAAAATCTTCTTTCGACATAGCAATTAATTCACATCCTCAGCCCATTAATTATCGAATTAAAATGAGCTTAACATGAGCATCGAACGTCTTTGCATATCGGCTTTCGTTTTTTAACAAGAACAAGAGCACTCCAAGGTAAATCACGCGGGAAATCTGCAAAGAGAGCAAGAAAAAGAGAAGAAAGAAGTGGAAAGTTCGGCTACGCACTTTCTTTCTCTTCGTTCCTTTTACCAATTAAGCGGGCCGGCTTCCGACAGGGCCGGTGCCAATTTGAATCGGCGAAAGGTTTGATTTTGGGACGAGAATTTGCAAATTTAAATGAAAGTGGAGTAATGGTGAAGGGATACTTTATTATGCATTGTTTACCGAGATGATATATTTTGATAATTGGGAAGAAAACAAAAATGTGCTGACTTTTACCATATTCAGTTCGCAAATACGTAAAACGATATACAGGGTGATTCATAACTTAGGGCATATATTTTAATGTTATATAGTCTTAACTTACTAATCACAGAACTGGAATAATTTTTTTAAGATTCAGAATTTTAATTTTTTAATCAAACAGTTTTGGGTTATTCAGTTTCTCAGTATTCATTATAGAACCAACAATCCAATGGTTTTAAAATTGTGCTTCTTACGAAAACTGCTCTTAAATGAACGAATTTAATTTTTTTTTCGTTCCATGATCAGTAAGTTGAGTACTATATGCCAGTAAAATATATGCCTTAAGTTTTTTTGAAGTTGGAATTTACTTGACTGGAAGTTTTATTAAAAGGATTGCAGTTTTTAATTACCCTGTACACCTGTACTATAGTCTGTCTTGAAACTAAAGGGAGTAAGAACAAAATTCTACGTTGATTTATATCCTTGTGATTGCGGCTTTACTTCGAACACGTAGAAATTTCAATTTAACTGTGATTATTTTTTGTTATTTTTTGTCAAAATGTCATTAGAAAATTCATACAGGAAGTTTCACCACATCAAGAAAAAAAAATGGCGGGTACTAGGGTACTACATGATATTTAATTTATTTCTTTATTTATATACATACATATAGGTAAGTGATTACTTTGTGCTATTTTTAGGTTCATTTAATTTAACAATATTACAAATATTAATTTGAAAAGTGGCTCAAAAAAATTTTAAATAAAAAAAATATAACCGACTTCTAAATCCCCACCTCTAAAAAGTATAAAATAATATTTTGTCACCTATATTTGTAGGGCAATAATTAAATTGATATGTATCAATTTGAAAATAATCAAGATTTATTTTTTAACAAAGGAATATTGAAGAGATCTGCTGCCTTTTTGTAGGACATTCCTCTTTTACGCATTGCTGCGACTGCTTTGTTCAATTGCTCCTCAGAATAATTTTTGTAGGGCCTACTGCGTGCCCAATTTTCTTTTATAAACACGACCCATACTTGAACAGCAGAAGTATTTGCAGGTTAAGTATGTGAGGTAAAATTTACACACGAAAATGT
Source organism: Agonum fuliginosum (assembly GCA_947534325.1). Lineage (NCBI taxonomy): Eukaryota > Metazoa > Arthropoda > Insecta > Coleoptera > Carabidae > Agonum > Agonum fuliginosum. The sequence goes on from OX384036.1 coordinate 22,286,934, forward strand.
TTGTTGTTAAATTAAAAATTCTAAAAAAATTACCATGCGTTAAAAGAATTTGAAAAATCACGAACATCATCTCAAATCATCAACCTTTCAAACAAAGAACATGAAATGTACTTATATCTAATAGTTTAGCCTCAAGATATCTTAGCATTTCATGTTTAGAAAATTTACATAATATTCAAAAATATTTACTTGTTGATACTTCTGATCTCTGTTTATAAATACACTGCTGGTATGTTTCAACAAGTAGTTTCAAGCAGGGACCTGAACCGTTGAAAATAACGGTTCGGGTTCGGTTCGTGGTTCAATAAAAAAATTTGGTTCGGTTTTGTGTTCCGGTTCGAAATTTTTATTTTTGTCCGGTTCGCGAACCGGTTCAATTAGGGTTCAACAGTTGATATTTAAATTTATATTTTAATTTTTTTTAAATACATTCAAATGCAATATTATAAGTTTAATGAAGATAAATTTTTACATTTATATTAACAATTTGCAAAATGCAAACATAAACAAAACAAAGTACTAGGCAACTTGAAAACTAGAAACTTAAACTAAGTAACAAGAAGGAAACATATTAAAAAACCGGTTTTTCGAACCGGTTTACTGAACCGGTTCAGTATTTGTGTTCCGGTTAAAGTTCTTGTTCTTTTTATTTTAGAAAAAGGTTCAAGTTTCGGTTTAGGTTCATAAAAATAAGCCGGTTCGCTCCGGTTTCGGTTTATGTTCCGGTTCGGTTCAGGTCCCTGGTTTCAAGTCTTAAATTTTAGTTCGTCAAAGTCCTGCATGGGTAGCATTGCCAACATGAAAGTAACAAATTTTATTTTGCAAACTGACGCTGTTAGGCAAAGTTACCTCTTTGAGGCAAAGTAAAACCTCTCGATGGTTCTATTTTTTTATTTTAAATTTTCTATTTCACACTTTTTAGTGATTTTTCATTTTTGAAATACCAGATTAATTTAAGTAGGTACCTACCTATATAATTAAATTTTAAATTTTTTGCAATTTGATCAAATAGTTCCGGAAATAGGTAGCCACCATTTTGTTTTCAAGATGGCGGGCTAAGATTTAAATAGTATAAAACCTACGAGGAAAGATACTTAATTATAATTAATATTCATCTCAATTGGTTCAGTACCTAGTTTTGGTTAAGCAGTTTTTGAGATAGCTGGTCGCCATTATTTTCAAAACTTATCTTATGGATTCATTCTAATAACAGATATAACTAAATTTTATTTTTTTTGCAAATTGATCAAATAGTTCCGGAGATAGGTGGCCGCCATTTTGTTTTCAAGATGGTGGGCTAAGATTTAAATAGCCTAGAACCAACTGGGGAAGATAATTAGTTATTAAAAAAAAATCATCTCAATCGGTTCAGTAGTTCTGCACGGCCAAACAAACATACATACAAGACAAATTTATAACCTCCTTCTTATTGGAAGTCGGTTAATAAATCCGTCATAGAGTATGATTTATTTTGACAAATTTTGAAAACATTACTTTTGACTCGTGATTTGCCAATTAATTTATTTCCTGAACATGGGATCTTTCATATCCATGGTTACGAATTTGATAGCAATGTATTAGAGCGATTTATTTAAAATAGAACATAGGCTGTCATGTCATTATCAAAGTAAATATTACCTGTCAATTAGGGTTGTGTTGTTGAAAATAAGGTATACTATTGAAGAAAAGGTGTAAATGATACGTTGGTATAATGCAGATGTTAGCCTCACACAAGTACCTATCTGATTTATTTCGTGTATTTGAGAATTTCTTATAAATTCTGAAAAAATATCTATTAAATGTTTATATTTCTTGCAACTTTTTCATATCTAAAGTGATTAGAAACACATACATTGTCATTTGCTATGTTCTATTTTAAATGAAACGCTCTAATACATTTCTGTCAAATTAGTAACCATGGATATGAAAGATCCCATGTTTCACGTTAAATAAAACTCACGGTATATCGATGGCGATGACTCACAACCTGTGAGGCTTCCACACCCAAGTTTGATAAAAGACGTGATAAATATGAATGCTTATGTATGGTACGTACATTAAATTATAAATTTCTCCAAATTAGTACAACATTTCACTCGTTCAATTTAACAAAGTAAACCTCAGTTTTGAAATTTCTAAAGTCAGTGTGAATATTATTTTCCCTAAATATGTGTTTGTAGAACGCGGTGTATACAGATAATGTTTAAAGTGGTGTAAAATTCCACAACGTATTGTCATGATCATGAACTAGATCATCCACTAATGCCATAATTCTTCTCCGTTGTCAACAGGAATTCAAGAAACTTTCTTGTTACTTTAATACGTGCAGGTGTAGATATATACAGTTTGTATGTGTGTATAATATGGACCTTTGTGTCATATAGCTCCACTAGAAAAGATAAAAATTATGTAAAAGATGGTAGACTAAAACCTCATTCACATAAGCATTTAGTTTCACGGTTTATGTTTAAATTCGTATAACTAAATACGAGCATTCACAAATTTCACTTTCAAGCACTGTGAATGCTCGTATTTAGTTAGATGAATTTAAACTTTTTAAACGTAAACATAAATGTAATTCATAAAACTAAATGCTTATGTAAATGAAGCTTAAAAGAGAGCAATTAATTTAAACAGTTGGTTGAGAATTGCTGATTTACTAACTAACAAAATTAGGTTTAAAGACATAATGAGTACTTAGCTATTCATTTATCAAGTAATTGTTTGTTGTTCTATTACAATAGGTAAAATTTTATTAGGTTTTATAATGGAAATAAGTAGTTTACGCAGAGTTCGCGATTTATTCGCTGTGCAATTTCCTAATAGACCAATTCCGAGCACCAGACATCTGGCATCTGACACATCCGTCAAAATTTGAAAATATGTTGTACCAAGTAACCATAGCAATGTAAGATTCAAATTGAAAATATCGAATTTAAAATTCCTAATATTGTTCTTTAAAAGAAATTTAGAACGAAATTACAAATTGCATCTGGTGTGAAATAATTTTACCTTTCGATTGACACCTTTACCATTTTCCTACGTTGAAATGGGGAGCAGGAATCTGCGTAAATGTGAAATGCAATGCTAATCGCCTATGTATACATGTATGGTGTTACACCCGGTATATAATTTTTACGTAGATATATTTTTTATTTTCTTGTATTTTTTTACTAGCATTTTTGTGCATATGTGAATGAGGCGAAATAAATCTGACTTAGGATATTTATGAAATAGGTATTTGGTTTTACAATAAATGTGTTAAAGTATGGATTGCGTTAGGTTGGTGCTATCCCTGTGCAAGAAAATAATTTTTGAACTAAGAAGAAACATAACCAACAATTTGAATTTGGTCACGTCAAAAGAGATATGTATGCAAAATTTCATGAGGATCGGACAAACTTTCTAGTTCTAGATTTATAACCGCCGCCTCTAATGGTCCGAACGAATTTATACATAATATATGTCCCGATTTGAAAAAATACATAATCTTCTATCATATTTCAATAATATACTGAGTTTCGTTGCGAAAAATACAAAAATTGAGTCTGTTAGAGAAATAATTATTGTTTTTAATAAATAATTTTAATTGTCTATTTACTGCTTCGTTCAAATAAAAATATACCCCACTAAATAATTAATTTATTAATAATAATCACTTATAATACCATAAGTAGTCGTAGTTATGTCGATTATTTTTCTGGTAGTATTACGAATGTTCTTTGTGCTTGAATATGAATATTACGAGTGCGCAGCACGAGTAATATTCGCAAGCACAAGGTACATGAATGTATAATATAACTACCAGAAAAATAATCTACTTAACTGCGACTACGAATGGTATTCATTGAATCAGATCCAGTTTTAAAATAAAATTACATAAACTGCAGTTATTCATAATTTCAGAAAACAAATATTTTGATAAAATTTAAACGTAATGTCAAATGTGTTTTATGTGTTTTCTGGTGTTTCTTTACAAATAAAATAGTGAATTTCAAGTATGTTCTAGACCTTTGAAGAAAACCCAGAAATAGAAATGATTCAATAAAAATGGGATTTTAATAAAAATGTTCATTTGTTAGTCACCTAAAAGTACTAGTAGTGAATAGTCGACAAACAAGCTTACTAGTACAAAATAATCAAGTATACTCATTTTGATTGGCTGCGAAATTCAATATTCTGCATTTTTATTGGTCTTTTTTGACAGATGATGTGAATAATCTCTGAAATATCTTCCAAAATCCGAATCCGCCTCTACCCTATTGTATACTCTACTGTCCGTGCAGCCAGAGTTGGCCGAAGTGGCAAGGGAGAAAAAAAAGTGCCTGTTCTACAATTCGCCAACTTATTTATACACTATTTCAAGACAGCGAAGCGGTTTCTGCCAAAAAATTGCTTACAGATTTAAAATTCTTAAGTCCGGCCATCTCTTATTTTGCGTTCTGTACGACCTTCAATTTCACATATAACACATTTATATTGTACTCACCACTGTTGACTTGTCCTTCAGGCATGACATCTGCTGTGCTGTTCTGCGCTGACCTGTGACCCCTGCTGGCACAATGATGACACTGCACAATGTACTGTCTTGTCTACACACGTGATAAAAGTCACATACGTGAAGATCTTCTTCAGAGTTGGAGGAATTTGTACGCCGAGCGCGAGCACTTTGGTTTATTTGTGTGAGACTTGTTATTTTTAATATTAAAGCTTTGGTCAAACGACTGATCTAGAAGCTGTATAACAGGGTGTGGGATACTAATAAATGAAGATATATTTTTAATTTACAAAAATGTTTTGTTAACACATTTAATTAATAGAGATTGTAAGTGATTTTAGTTTTAAAAGATTTTTTGAGGTTATGGAGACTTTATTTAATCTCTTTTTGGATTATTGTCGCTTTTAGAATTCCGTTATTTCCAGATTTACAGATACTAGGTAGTTAAGCTACTTACTTAAGCTAGATTCAGACCTACCCAATTATAAGTGTATGTTACTAATTTAACCAACCATGGCTCAACTTTTGCACTTATAATTGAACTTGGAATTTTGTTGAAGCCCTGGTTGGTTAATTTAGCACTTATAATTATAATTGGGTAGGTCTGAATCTAGCTTAAGTCTTGAAAAATGTTTTGAATCAATCTTCAAATCAATGCCTTCGTTTGTGTCCAGTGATGCCGTGAGACGAGAATTGATTATTTCTCGTCGTCTCAAATTTTCGAGACGAGAAATTTAAGTATTCTCGATTCGGTCATTTCCTGGCTGTTCAATTCTTGTTTCGTCTCAATTTCTTGAAATGTATTTGCTGCTATATATATTTGAAAAGCTAGATGTCATTTTAGAAACTTTTTTGTACGTTTTTAATTAATTTGCACTCAATTCTTGTTTTAGCAATAATTTTTTTTACAAAACCAAAAATATTACGAACAAAGTAAAACAAAACAGTTGACAGAGAGTTGAAGAGAAAAATATCAATTTTTTAGAAAGTTTTAGTTTCGTGAATTCTCGATTTCTCGAGAACTATTTCTCGTCTCATTTCGAAAACCTGAAACGAGAAATTTATTGGTGTTTTCGAGTCGAAACGAGAATGAGACGAGAAATTTCTCGTCTCGGCGACATTACTATTTGTGTCTAAACAAAGCAAGATTTCAACTTGATTTTAGTACCAATTTTGAAAATAATTATTTTTGTTTTGTTTCAAACTCAATACCAAGATACTTACATCAAATAATAAGTACATTATTTTATTAAAACGAATTTTAAACTTAAAACTGATTTAAAATTTAGTCTCAATAGTAAATAAGGGACAAAATGTATATGTATCCTACTTTCGCTTTTGCTTCTAGATCCGTCATTGATGTCACCACTACTAAAAAATTAAAATTGGTTTCATTTGTTTATTGAAAAAAGCACCGGTGCTGTTCTCTATGGTTCATCACGAACACTACCGGAAGAATTTTGTACCTGTCTGAAATAAAATATTAACAATTTTGATATTGCAATTTCTAAAGGTGAGTTTATGCTCACATCATTTAAGAATAAGAACTAAAATAAGAATAGTCTTAAGTTAAAATAGTTATAAGGTTATAACCTATGAGTCGGTTTATACTGCAGGAGAAGGAATAAGGATTAAGAATTATTTCTCTAACATAACAACTATTTTAACTTTAAAACTATTGTTATTATTAATTCTTATTCTTTAATTTTTGAGCATAAACCCACCTTAAATGACTTTAAGGTTTAAACATAATTTTGAACAGATGTTGTACTGGTTATCAAATGTGTTTAAACAATAATAAAATTATTATTAAGTTTGGTTACCTATTTGTTTATTTGAAGATCACACATCGATGGATCACACTCCCGCGCACATTTAATATTATATTTTCTAATTTTCTACGTTTTTAATACACAAAATTGTTCTATTTTCGTGTCAAACACTCAAAAAACTCGTATATTTTTAGTATAGAACACTATAAAATTACATTCGTTCACTGCAAAGTTCACCGATTTACTGAATTTATTCTTGTTTCATTTTGTTTAATTGATATACGAATTTGAACGCGTCTGTTGTCGTCATCGCAAAAGAGTGTATAGCTTGTTCATATTTCATATTTACTGTTTAAAATGTGTAGTATAGTATGATCAAAATTAATATTTAAAGTAATATTTATACCGGGTGTCCCATTTTAATCCGCCACTAGCGATAACTTTGAAATAGTGCGGTGAAACAAAAATGTTCCAAATAAATAGTTTAGTCCGGCGGTTATAGGAAAGAACTATGCATTTTGTGATTAAAGCATGAAAATTTGCACACATATCAATGAAACCATTCTCTTTCATATAAGAAGTGGTGCCAAAGTGGTGCGTGCTGCAGACGGCCGCCATTTTGAAAAAATGGTTGCCATTTATAGTTTTTTGCATTTATCTCATGAACGATCAATATTACGAGAAATCTTATTTAATGAAAATTGTAGAGCACAAAATTCTCTATAAAACGGTATATCTATTTTTTATGTAGGTGGTACAGCTTTCGAGAAAATCGTGAAAATATATATGAGCAATATCTAGCCATTTCAGGTTAGACCGCAATTTTGCCTTTTCAAACAAAAACAGCTGTTATTTTGGAATGAATCAAGATATCGACTTCCGGTCTTCAACAATCGATTACTTATATACATTTTTATTATACATATAATTTTCAACTCTTCGGGAGCACTAGTTCGGCCACAATTAAAACATAACATTTTAGAGACAATAGTGAAATTTTTGTATTTTTTGTGTTTATTGAACTGTCATTTCTGAACGAATTAAAATATTGACTTGCGGTTTGCTGCACTAGATTCTGCAAATCATTCTGTACAAGATACTTTGTATTAATTTTTTATTGAAGTCTTTGTTAAAACGATATTTAAAGACTTTTTCCTCGAAAAAATAGAAAATTTTTAGTGTTATTATTATTTATTATCTTTGATCAGCTATAGTACCTGAACGGATCTAAATACTGACTTGAAACTTGCAGCATTCGATTCCTTAAAGATTTTTGTATTAGAAGCATGCTTATATTTAAAAAAAATTTCTTATGTTTACTTTTCTAAGAAATCGAAGAAATTTTACTGTTATTTTTCTAGTGAATTTATTTAACTGTAATTAATAATTTTAATAATAATATATCGTGTAATACATTATACATTAATAAGAGCATATTTAAGGCCATACCTCGGGCCATACAGCTCTAAAAAAATTCCTGGACAGCTACACAAAAATGTGATTTTCGAGTCACGCGAGACCCGGTTTTGGTATTTCGAGGGTTGCAGTAAGGTTTACATGACATGTGGTGCTAACTGCTAAGTTACTATAATGTTCAGTAATATCAGTAAATTAAATACAATCAACTTAAATTATTTTCATTTTTTCTAAATTCTCTAGCAGTATGAACTTAACCAAAAACTTATGTTTTTAAATGAAGCGTCAAATTTACTCTCAGACAAAATCAGTTACTTGCGGCTAAACCAAAGTTTCAAAAAGTTCTTTAATTAATGTAATTTAATAACGATATGTTAGGAATTAAATGATGGAAACCAGAAGACGATATTTTAATTTGTGCACAAATGACAATTGCTTAAATTCAAAAAACAATAATAATACTGAACTTTAGTTTTGTTCTCTCTAACAAAATCATTTAATTGCAGCCAAATCAAAGTCCGTAAAAATTCTAAAATAATGCATTTTATAGAAAAATGTACTCGGATTCCGAATCTGGAGTCCGTAAGTCGATATTTTCATTTTAAATGAAATTACAGTTAAATAAATTTTCTATAGAAAAATAACAGTAAAATTTCTTCGATTTCTTAGAAAGGATATCCTTTAATTGCGAATAAACATAAGAAATTTTTTAAAATATAAGCATGCTTCTAATACAAAAATCTTTAAGGAATCGAATGCTGCAAGTTTCAAGTCAGTATTTAGATCCGTTCAGGTACTATAGCTGATCAAAGATAATAAATAATAATAACACTAAAAATTTTCTATTTTCTCGAGGAAAAAGTCTTTAAATATCGTTTTAACAAAGACTTCAATAAAAAATTAATACAAAGTATCTTGTACAGAATGATTTGCAGAATCTAGTGCAGCAAACCGCAAGTCAATATTTTAATTCGTTCAGAAATGACAGTTCAATAAACACAAAAAATACAAAAATTTCACTATTGTCTATAAAATGTTATGTTTGAATTGTGGCCGAACTAGTGCTCCCGAAGAGTTTAAAATTATATGTATAATAAAAATGTATATAAGTAATCGATTGTTGAAGACCGGAAGTCGATATCTTGATTCATTCAAAAATAACAGCTGTTTTTGTTTGAAAAGGCAAAATTGCGGTCTAACCTGAAATGGCTAGATATTGCTCATATATATTTTCACGATTTTCTCGAAAGCTGTACCACCTACATAAAAAATAGATACACCGTTTTATAGAGAATTTTGTGCTCTACAATTTTCATTAAATAAGATTTCTTGTAATATTGATCATTCATGAAATAAATGCAAAAAACTAAAAATGGCAACCATTTTTTCAAAATGGCGGCCGTCTGCAGCACGCACCACTTTGGCACCACTTCTTATATGAAAGAGAATGGTTTCATTGATATGTGTGCAAATTTTCATGCTTTAATCATAAAATGCATAGTTGATATGAAATTTGTCCTATAACCGCCGGACTAGTTAATGGTTATGAGCAGTGTTGTAATAGATAACAATATTTTTTATCTAGATAAAGATAAAGATAACTCAATTTTTATTTATCTAGATAAGATAATAGATAATCATTGAAGAAATTATCTAGATAATAGATAAAAGATAAATCAATATTATCTAGATAATTATTAGATAATTCATAGATAATACAAAAAATATAAATGACATGTTCTAAAGTATAAGCGGTACCAGCTAGCGAGCCGGCAGCGTTCCAAGCTTGTGCGTTGTATGCTTGCACAGTTTGATTACATTTGAATTTGATTAAAATTACAAATGAAAAAAATTGGTTCTAATTTTACAAAAAATATTATCTAGATGATATTTAAAAAATAGATAAAGATAATTTGTAATTTTATCTAGATAAGATAATAGATAAATAAGAAAAAAATTATCTAGATAAGATAATAGATAAAAATATATTATCTAGATGATTTATCTAGATAAAATCATCTAGATAAATTACAACACTGGTTATGAGGGGGACATCTGATGCCGTCGAACATTTTCCTCCCGACCCCCTGGGGGGCGAGAACGGGGGGCAACTTTAAAATTTTAAATGGAAAACCCTAGTTTTTATTGCAGATTCGGATAAAGCGTTAAAAAGTAGGTGTATTTTATTCGGGTTTTTTTAAAAATTTGTTGATAGATGGCACTGCAAAAGTCAAAATTTGAATTTTTGATTTGATTACTGCGTTACATAAAAATGCTTTTTTCACTTGGTTTGCTAGTAAAGATAACCTTCATGTTAAAATAAGAGTAACCACTTTTTTCAGGCATTTTTATCTTTGTGGAAAAGTTTTTGTTCCAGGTGGTAGTTTTTAGGGTGGGATACGAGAAAGGAAACAAACGTGTCATGTTGTGAGTGAGTTTCAAGTAATTATAACAATTTATTATGTAATGATTTTTGCAATTTAATTTGAAAAAAAAAATTGGCATTTGCCAAAAAAACTGCTTTTTAACGCTTTATCCGAATCTGCAATTAAAAATAGGGGTTTCCATTTAAAATTTTAAAGTTACCCCCCGTTCCCGCCCCAAAGAGGGTCTGGGGGGGGGGAAAGGTCGACGGCATCAGATGTCCCCCTCATAACCATTAACTATTTATTTGGAACATTTTTGTTTCACCGCACTATTTCAAAGTTATCGCTAGTGGCGGATTAAAATGGGACACCGTGTATTTTATGAATATAATAAAATGCCACTTACCTTTTGCTGAATTATCTGTAATTTATCTTTGTTATTGTTAGTAATCGTATTCTATACTCCTTCTACTATCTTGTTAATCTAGTGTTAATCTTGTGCTTAGTAAAAGTGCAATGTTAAACCTGAAACAATAAAAAATGATTAGGAAAATAAGGAAATCTTCAAATTAAACGATAATGTTGTAAGTAATTTGCAAACTTCTTTAATAATTATATCTATAGTGTATAAAATAAAAAATATACATAGTTAAATATACATACACCAAAAATACAGATTCATATATAAATTTACAATGGTGTTTTATTTGCATTATATACAACATTATAAAACAAAAACTCTAATTGTGACTACTTGCGTCTGAACGCGTGCTTTAATTTTATTATATTGGTAACCATGAATGACTAAACGAACACCAATGATCGATGTTTTTGAATATGGCTGCTCCACATTTTAACAAAGTTTTACGAATAATCTCTAGGCTTGGAATATCACAATAAAAATTATTTTTCAGGAAGACAATATTAAAATTTGCATGTTTTAAGATCATAATAGTCGTAATAATAATAATTTCTTAGATTCACGAATAAGATTAGTGTTTACATTAATTTTTCTTGATACATGAGTTAATATTTATACTATACAGTATTGCAATTGAATTCACTTCAGATTACTAATTTAATTTAAAAAATTGAAAACGTTAATCTGTTATGTGAATCTAAGAAAAAGTATAAAATAGTAGAAGTGAATAAAGACATATTTTATCCACAAATCATTGCCTTTAAACTAAAGATACAAATTTACTATTATATTAATTAGTGATTAAAGTAACACTTTATCTATTCACATCATTAAAGTGTTACTTTAGTAACGATATATTAGTATATGTAGGTACACACTAAAATAAAATAGTATGATCTTAAATTTTCTTTTCAAGAAAAAACAAACTTTAATATTGCTTTTGAGTTGCAAATAATTATAACAAAATTTGCATAAATAATAATTATATAGGCCATACAATATTACTTTATCATTTCTATTGGTAGGTAACTCACACTGTGCCATATTTTTAAAGCGATCTTTCGTCATAGTTCTGTAACTAATATCATTATAACATTAAATTGGATTACAAATAAAACATAGCATAATGTGAGCTTGGCCATAACTTCTGGAGATTATTGTAAAAAATCGTTTCGATCGTCTTCAAAATATAAAATAAAATATACAAAATGACCATGACTAAAATAAATCGTAGGTAATAGATGAAAAGGCATATAGGAAAAAACTTAATATATTGTTACAATTTAATCTATTGAGAATTATCTATATCTGTTATTATCCTGGTTAAGTTAACCAGCTTAAGGACGTGATTTAGTTACTAAACGGTATTTAATACCAACTATAAATAACCTAAAAATAAAGGTAACTTATTTTTTAATTGCACTTAAATGTACGTTTATTTGGGCTAGGAACACATTGAAAACTTTGCCCAGTTGGAAATCGATAAAGAAGGAATCACACGTATCAAATACGCGAGGGGTGCACACTTTATAAAAGGAGTGAGTGTGCACCCGGCTTACTAGTTCAAGGGAGTTTGCCTATAAATAATTTGTGAATGGCAAATAACTAGTAATTGGCAATAGAACACTATTTGGATATTTAACAGGAATTTATATATTACTGTATTATTTTGTTATATCTACGGGTTTATATAAAAGTTATAACACTTATTATTACTATAAAAACAACGTCCCTTACAGGGAAGAGAGTTTGGGGGGTTTGAGTCAAAAATGATACTTTAAATTCGTTTTTAAGGTGGAATACGTGTCGGTGGTTCTAAATTATTAGGTCTAAATTTAGGTCTAATATTCTGCAGGTACCAACAACAACAACAATCTAGAAAACATTCCATTGGTTGACGTTTACTCATTTGTTTTACAATAATTACTAAAACAACACATATTATTACATTGTTTGTGAAATAAAAATTAGAAATTTATTTGGTGTCGATCTTTTTTATCTGACACCGTGCCATAATTACAACTTTATAAGCCTCAATTTGAGGACCATAATAGCGACCATAATAGCGTAGGACCATAATAAAGTTACTACCAAGAATCCACTTTGCTTGGTCTACAAATATTCAAATAATTTTGTATGGTGTATGTTTAAAATTATGACGACAAGTTGTTAAATTTTTGTGTAACTAAATGTTTAATTTTGATAATTAACCCTGAGGAAGGTAGATTTGCTACCGAAACATCGGTGATGATTATCATCTGTTAATAAATAATTTAACTTTGAAGACTGAGAACTCTGTTACTTTTTTTCCATTTACCTAAACAGTCAAGAAATTACAATTTAAATATAATTGTTAATAAAGTGCACAGAAAACATTTCAATGTCTATCAACAAAACAAAAAGAATAATTTTCCAATTTTCTCCTTAAATAGGTCTAAGAATCAATGTGCAAATTGCGTTAACTCGGCTCTAACTCAACTTCATGGTATAACAACTTCAACAACGCACTATTGTGTGTATGTAATGTATGTGCTGAATGCATGCAAATTGTGTTCAGTCAAACTGAAACGAAGCTATTACAATTCTTCAACACCCACATGGTGCCAAGATGAGTGTTCGATCACTTTGACTCGATACTTTATTATAATAAATTGATGCGAATAAAGAGAAAATAACTGTTGAGAGAGGTTCTTTGTTAGAGAAATAATACGATTTGAAGCGCAACTTGTTATAAAGACAGAGATTATTCGAGATTTTTTCGTTTAGTTTAGTTTTATAAACAAATAGCTTTTAAATATTATATGGAACTGTTTGTTAATATGTTTAGAATTTTATTATAGCTTTTAAGAGGCCTGTCTACCTCCTAAAATCCAGCATAAAATGTACTAGAGTAAAATTCAAATAGCTAGAACCCTGCGCGAAGTACGAATTCACGTCTTAGAGAGAAAAGCATAGATGATAAACAAGAGGAAACTACGCTACTGTCTGTTCTACTGAATATCAGCTTCAATATCTGTTATTCTCATGTTGACGTTCGTAGTGTTTTGCTTCGTGTAACTCTGTGAATTTGGTAATTGATTGTGATTGAGTTATATTTTAGTTTTCTTTGAAAATTAAGTGAAGTGCAGCGCAACATATACTCGCTAGCTCCGCTTTTGTAAAACGGACAGTACATGACAAGCTCTGCCTTCTCGCGCAGCTCAGGGTCCTAGCTATTTTGAATTTTACTCTAACGTAGCGAGTGTTTTGTGGCCAGTACAAGAATGGTAAAACTTTAATTCAACAAGGATTTACAATGGAAAGACTGGATCTACAGATGTGTCTTTTTAAAATTTTGATTAAAAAATTGTACATGATTATAAAAATTCCGGAAAATTAAAAAAAAAATTCTAATTCATGCAAACTATATACGGTTATATCTCATGATAGAAATAAATTATTTAAATCTGTAGATTCATTCTTTCTCTATTAAATGTTTATAAAAACTAGTCAATAATAATCTGACAGTAGGTACAATACTTTTACAGTAATTCTCAACTTTAAAATGACGTTGCATAGCTAGGATGCGGTAAAGTACGAATTTCAGACAGCCGTAGTAGTGGGGAAAGAGTGGAATAGACAAAAATTAAAATCAAGAGTATTCAAGGAATTCGGAAAAAACGTAGACGGGCCGCTTAATATGAATGTTAACTTAGCAAGTTTACAGCAGGCTATTAATTTTTAATACAAATTTTTCTAGCTAAGTTAAACCTTGTAAATAATAACTAGTTTTCTCGAATTATTTCCAATAATATGTAATTATTATCTAAACAAATAATGCGAGCAGACAATGAATCATATTTTTGCGGAAATGTATCATTATATAAAATGGATTCTCACACCTAATAAACTACTACCTACCTAATCATTAGGTATACACAATAATTGATTTTGCAAATAATATAGTGCAATTTTAATAGACGTATTTAATAGTCTAGGCCACGGATAAAAATAACTTACAGTTTCACAACTCTTTTATTTTTAATGACACTATAAACAAAATAATTTAATCTGCCATACCTTGTTTTATTAAAAAATGATTCTAGGTTAAGTCCTAGTTTAAAAACTTGACAATCGGTATAAACAAATGCAGTTAAAATGGAATGTACTCAGTTTTCTTCCTTACAATAACAAATGTGAAATGTGTATTTCTTATTCCGGCTTTTTGATGAGCCGTCAAGAAAATATATTAGCCCATACTTTCGCAACACCCTGTACTACATTAACTTTAACTAACTATGGAGTAAGAGCATACAGCACGTGCCGCAACTAAATAACGACATAATAATTGTAAGTCATGTTCTGAGTTTTCACACTTAAACTCGCATTTGAGTCGCTTTTGTCTGATGACATTTTTGATGAATATATCCAGCGTGCGTGGGTTGCTAATGAGTAATGAAACAAAAGACGGTTGCGGTGTTAAGTTAGCTCAGGGCTGGACTCAGCAGATTTAGAACACTGAGATTATGACGGGGTAATTATAATGTGCGAAACGAATCATGAAAAGATTAAGTAATAGTTTTATAAAAGTAGGTAATAAGAATTAAAGTACAAGTAAATTAGTGAATGGTGACTAATTATTATTAAATTATTTTTGAAAATCAACAATGGTGAATGAAAAATCATGATAGCCGCCGAGAATTGAAAATAGGACCAACGTAGCTCAGTTGGTAGAGTGTTACGGAGTGTTACTCCGGCAAGGTAAAGGTCCCGGGTTCAATTCCCGGCGGTGGTCATGATTTTCAAAAATAATTTAATAGGTAATAAGAATTAGAATAGGAAAACATGAAAATTATAAGAGAAAATACAAGAGTTGTAATTGTTTCAGATATTATTATAATTTAATGTATGAATGTGTTTTATGACAATACAACTACTGAAATCGGAAGGTTAATTACAAATTTGATTACAAAGTTGGGCAAAAGGCGTACTGTCCGTGCAGCCAGAATTGGCCGGCGGGTAAGGGAGAGAAAGAATGTGCCTATGTTCTACACAGAGCTGAGTCAACGTTCGCCAACTTATTACTTGCCTAAACGCACTGAGTCAAGAGAAAAACCGAGCTGGACGACTTCTTTATACATTATTTCAAGAAAGCGAAGTGGTTTCTGCCAAAAAATTTACTGATTATTATTAATATTGTTTTTGCACTTTCGGGACTAAAACTCTTCTTTCGTCTTTATTTTTAGGGACTAAGGTTCTTAATTTAATCCCAAGGGATTATTTAATCCAGTTGTCAAAGAATTGAATTAATTAATCTCGTTGTCAAGTAAATATGTGCTATCTGTAACAGAGTTTCTATGGTAACAATATAAATATTTGTCAAAAAAAGTGTATTCTTTTAAACTATTTTGCATTAGTTTGAGGATAAAGATGATTATTTCGCCTTCGGTTCGTGAAATAAACTTCACCCTCAGGATTAAATCATGCACTTTAGTCCTTAAATATACAGGTTGGTGGAGGTGGAATGCGAACATAGGGAAATATAAATGACAATGGAGTTATCATGCGAGGCATCTTGATATAAGTGGAATAAGTACTGTCAATGTCAAAGTAGCTGTCATATTATTGAAATTTTTATTTTCATTAAAATATTTTCTTTGCATAATAATGTATGTGCACGAGCAGAACGAGAAAGTTTACATGTACTTTTAGATTTTATTATTATTTCTGTTATTGATTACTCTTTTTGCCACACAAATTCAAATTACTTCTTTTTGTGACACTACTTCAAAATATATCAAGATACCTGGCATGAAAGTTCGATTGTCATGTATGTTCCCTATGTTTGCATTTCACCTCCACCAACCTGTATAATATACTATTACAAATTAAAAATTCTTAATCTCGGCCATCTCTTATTTCGCGTACTGTACTTGAATGCATATAGTGTATTATGTATATTTATTAATAACACTATTAAACATGAGTTCCCGTGACTTGACGACTGGTAGGCATGAAAGATATGTTCGTTATTGTTCTTTATCTTGTAAACTAATTGTAATTTTCCTTAATGCCACCCTGTGCTCATCAAACGCACAATGATGGATGCCTCTGTGAGTCCTACTCACTCAGTTATTCACTAATCTTAGCCACGCCAAAGTATCGCAAACGCGGTTTCGTTTGCGTAATCATTGCGTTCTGACTTTGACTTCTGACGTATTGAGTTCGAGACTAACAACTTAGAATGTTAGAATAGAAATAGAGAAACAGATGACCGATTGGCAAACAGGCAGGAGATGATTGAACGGTGATTAGAAGAAGAAGAAAATAATAATATTGCGTGTTTAGAGGTGTAGCATATTCTGCTTTACTCATTGCATATTACAGGGACTCGAACCAAACAAAATAACGATTCGGGTTCGGTTCGTAGTTTACTGTTTTCCTCGGTTTTTCTTCTTGAATTGAACCGGTAACCGGTTTTCTAAAAAGCAGTTCAGGTTCCAGTTTCGGTTCAATGATTTATTAAATAACAATAAATTCATTAAAATATTAGTCCTAGTTTTGGACTAAAATGGTAACAAAATCTTACAACATTAGACTAAACTGAAGAAAATACAAATATTTTCCTAAATTTGTTTTTATCTTTTTAACAAAAAATGTTATATTTTAGTTAATGCTTTAAACCGATATTCCGTAACCATCGGTTCATAAAAATATTTTTAACGGTTCAGGTTTGGTTTCGGGTTCGTTCCGGTTTTCGTTCCTGTTCCGGTTCGGTTCAAGTCCCTGCATATTAATAATTTGAAGGAATCACAAGTACTAGATGTTTGTGAAAGAATTAATCTATTTATATTCCTAGTTAGAATTCTGAAAAAATCTTTAGAATCCATATAAAAAATTATTGAAAAAGTGTGTTTTAATCAATTTTATATATTTCATTTTATGATTAAGAGATTTATTAGAAAATGTAACTCGGCATAAACCTAGCTTCATTCTTCGTCTGTAAATAAATTTACAAAGTGTTTGCTTTATCTGTAAAATTTGGTGAGCATTTAAAAAATTGCTAGACGGCTTTTACGTTTTTTTGGCGTTACCATAGAACAAACGCGGTGTTGAGCTACGTGGAGTCGATACCCTTGATGCATAAGATGTAGATTACAAGAAAAGGAAGATAGAAGAAAATAACTACTATAGCCTATAAATCGAGATTCTTCAACATTCTTATTTTCTCATAAAAACGAATACTCCTGCCGGTAATTTTAATTAGTATGCATTTCAATTCATTTAATAATTGCTGAGCAGTCGTTCCGTTGTTTTATTGTAAATAAACGTAAGCATAAAATAAGCCATTGGCTATTGCTATATAAGTACGTGCGATAAATTTTCAATTACTTAAGTTTTAAGTTGCAGTTGGCAAATTAACAGAATCATAAATGTGAAGAAATGTGAAGAAATGTGACGAAATATTAGTGATTGCCGGGATTGATTAATTGTTGGTTGAATACTTTATGGAAAATTTTTAAGCGGAAATGTTGAAGACTAAATATGCATATTTTAAGCAAGAAACTTGGAAATTTAAAAGTATAGTCTCAACACAATCTTCCAAAATATAACATAAGTGGTTGGTTGTTGGTTGAATATTAAATGGTTGCTAGTTGTATTCAGGGGCGGATCTAGGATTTTTTGACGGAAGGGGCCCAAAAATTTAAAATATTGAAATTGTGCTGGTGTAGATAAATATATAGGGTGTTTTTTTTAGACATGTGGTTTTCAAGTTGACACTACTTTTTTCGGAGATGGTCTTTTTGACAGCTGTCACTTGATTTATGCTCAGTTTGGTTTGCCATTTCATAATGAATAGACTTACTCCTGAAAAACGTTTGCAAATCGTGCAAATTTATTACCAAAATAATGGTTCGGTTCGCGCGACACATCGCGCGCTGCGTCCAATATTCGGTCGACATAATCGCCCAGCAGAGTCGGTAATTCGAGCAACCATGGATTGGTTTCGCACCACGTTTACTCTTGTGAATAATGCGCATCCTCAGAGACGCCATACAGTGCGCACCGAAGACGCTATTGCTGCTGTGGAGCAGAGTATCGAAGAAGACCTGAATGAGTCCATCCGCCATCGCGCGCAACAATTGGAGCAGTGCCCATCCACTTTATGGAAGATTTTGCGGAAGGATCTTGGTTTGCGGGCTTACAAAATCCAACTCGTGCAAGAATTGAAGCCAAACGACCATCAAGCGCTTCGCACGTCCATGAATGGGCCCAAAACGAGATAGCCACCGATCCCGATTTTCACAAGAAAATTTAATTTTTTTATATTTAATTTAAATTTAACACTGCTGGACTATTTCTTGTGGGGTTATGTGAAGTCGCTTGTCTACGCAGATAAGCCCGAAACGATTGACGCCCTGGAAGAGAATATTCGGCGCGTTATTGCTGACATACGGCCCCAATTGCTGCAAAAGTGGTCGGAAATTGGGCCTCTCGACTGGATTTTATTCGAACCAGCCGCGGCGGCCACTTGCCCGAAATCATTTTTAAAACATAATGGCAAACCCTTATCTTTATCTTTATCTTTAATAAAGCTAAATTTTTGGCCATAACATTAAATTATATGCGTTTTATTTCTTCTTGAAAACCACACGTCTAAAAAAAACACCCTATATAATTATTTTGACAAAAAACCGGTTCACTTCGGTTCGGTTCCGGATATGGGTTTGACAATTTTTCGGTTCGGTTCGCTAAAATAGCTGCGGTCCGGTTTTCGTTATTGTCCGTGCTATTTTAAGAGAGACTTCAATACATGGTTAGGTTACATTGCAATCTTAAAAAAGAATATAAATTGATTGAATATTTAATGGTAGATTGCTGTTAATAAGAGACTGTACCAACATTTTTAGGAAAAATGACTGAAAAGCTGAATATTTTACAATAAGAAACTAGGAGACTTCAACGCATGATCACATTTGGTACCTACATTTCTTGAAATATAAAATAATAGGTACAAACAGTTGTTTGTGATGGATTGAATGTTGTATGACACTTTTTGCTCGATATGAAACACCCTGTATATGCATATTTTATAATAAAAAACTTGGAGATTTCAATGCATGGTCATAAAACATTTACCTATCCTAAGATAAGAAACAGATTATGCTGATCTTATAATAAATGGACAAAATGATAATTTTACATACACAAAGTGGTTTATAAGACACTAGTGAATTGAGAACCCACATCGTAGCAACTCTATCAAACTATAACTGCAAAGGAAGATTGATTTTTCGACTGGATGTTCAATAAAAAGGAAAATTTCTTGGAGAAGCAGTCCAATAAAACAACGTTTCGACTGCAATTCCGTCTTCATCAGGTGATAATTGGTTACTAAAAAATGAAGAAACCCACTTGACATAAATCGTCCATGATGGGATGTTTAAAAATATCTTATTCTTGTACTTTAAGTGATGTTACGTAAGTCTATCCTAGCCACATCCTGAGTACGATCAAAAATTACATACTCAATACGAACATGCGATGCATAATTATGATATTATTACCAAATTATAACATTGGGATGTAACATAGATAATGTTACCAAGGGCGGACATTAGCAATCGCAAAGATATTATTGGGATGTTAATGGGCAAATATAGCAAGTAGACCTCTGCGCCGACACCCTTTTTGTCGGCGGCGGCGTTTTAGTGAAAACGGACCGGCGGCGGCGGCGTATTTCATTTATTACTAGTGGTAAATCTAAATATGTAAATGGACAATGAGTGTAAAATTAATAACAATGCACTGTTTTACAGAAATGCAATATATTTATTAAACATATTTTTATAATTATTTAACATTTTGAACTCCAAAATCGATTTACCTGGTCTTGGCATAAATTAGAACCTAGAACTAAACACTAAACGAATGAGCAAATAAATTCATTATATAGGAAAAATAATTTTGCAATCATTGCAAAATAGATCAATCATTTTATACAAAAAAAGGTGGCGGCGGCGGCGATGGCGCGCCGATAAAAATTTAACGGCGGCGGCGTTCGTCAGAAATTGGCGGCGGCGGCGGCGTGGCGCGGCGGCGCAGGGGTCTAATAGCAAGTAACAAGCCGGGATGTTCTCTTGAAATGTTCTGGGGATTTTATGTTGTCAAGTGGGAAATAACTTGATGAAAAGTGGTTGGATTTTAATGACTTGACTGCTTCTCCAAGAAATTTTCCATTTACAACAGCAAACTTAAACTTAAAATTCTCCTCAATGCGGCCCTGTGTTCCAGACGCGTGTCCGGGCGTCTGCAGGGCACGCGGAATAACTAAACGCGATCTAAAGTCTGAAACCGTTAGCATTAGAGCAGCATTTCCATGTTGCAGGTTATGTGCATATTTGTAGCAGTATGCGGGTGTACACGGACCTTTAGCTAGCTTTAGCAACGTGCTGCGCGCATTCCGCATGAGTGCACGTGAAATCTGTCACGCGTGGACTGACTTCCAATGAGGGATACGTGCGTGAAGACAAGAAGAAATGAGAAAGATGAATTTCTCTACAAGAATGGCAGAATCGGAAAAACTGCTGATGGAATTTTAATACTATGGAGGTTATCTAGACATTCAGTATGAAAAGTGAAAAAAGGACCAATATTTATTATTAATTTAGAGATGACTGCATGTGTTTGTTTATAAGGTAATTAATGCTATAAATTACTGCTACTACTACTATAATTTTAAGTTTCCTTGATTCAGGAACGAATTTTTTAAATACCGTTCATACGGAGAAAATAATTATTTCAATAAAATATATTAGAGCTATAGTCGGGGGTACCATAACAAGTGCTATGATTACCATTGGTGATAGCATGAGTTAGTCGATAAAAATTTACCGAGTGCGTAGCACGAGTTCAATTTTCTGAAGACCAACGAATGCTATCAGCTATATGATTAATCATAGCCCGAGTTATATTTGGAGAGAATATAAAATGAATGAGTCCAAAATTTTTGGTTATATTTTTCAATAGTGTTGTCAAGAATGTATTAAATTCTGTTTACCTTTCTCAATTTTGTCTACACTGGCATTTCCCCACCGAATACAATCAGGTTCATTCAATTTCAGTCTTATTTTGACAAACAGCAATATTTAAATAAGAAACTGACAGTAGGAAATTAATTAACAAAAACTATAATCGATGTGATAGCACCTTACTACCCTATTTCAGCCAATCAAATTAGTCAAATATGTGTCACGTGACACATGAATTATATATTCTATGATTAATCATAGTCCGAGTTATATTTGGGGATAATATATAAAGAATAAGTTCAAATGTTGGGTTATGTTTCTTGAATAGCTGTCAAAATCGCTTAAAACTCTATTTACCTTTCTCAATTTGGCATTTTCTTCTGTATTATCTCTATCTTATTTTTGACAAACAGCAATTTCTGATTGAGAAATTGACAGTATGTAACTAATAAACAAAAACAGTTGACATGTAACAGCGGTGATAGAAATATAGAAGATTTGATAGCCTCTTAACCCTTTTCAGCCAATCAAAATAGTCAAATATGTACCACGTGATACATGGATTATACAGGCTGTAACCCAACCTGTATAACAAAATTTAAGGGTGTATAGTAATGGACGCTCTGATCATGAACAAAAAAGAATAGAAATTCGCAAATTAAAAAATGGGTCCAAGCAAATGAGACATTCTGTAAGTACCTACATATTTCATTTTTTCCTGTTTGTAAAATTATTATTACATTAATGTAATTACGCTAATAAATACTGCCATAACTATTTTTGTATGTAAATGTGACAACCAGTGGTCCCAAAATGATATTGTTTTGCAAACTACTGTTAATATTACGAATTTCAACAAAATTCTTTTTGATTCATGACCAGTGCGTCCAATACTATACACCCCTAAATTTTGTTACACAGGTTGGCTTACACGCTGTAGAGCAGTAAAAATGTATGCACATCTGTATAGATTCTGATTGATAATTAAATGTTTAGTTAAAAAATCCAGTACACTTTTCATCTCCTCATCAGGATCCCGTTTCAGCATTAGCGTCAAACTTTAACCTTTCATTAAATCGCCATAAATCATTCCAAATCTCTTAGCATCAGACTTTATGCTAATTGAATCTAATAATCTAAATATATTCACAACACCTGACATCAGAGTAAAATTCCTCCATGATTTATACATCAAGTCACCCGTGACAGCTCTTCTTCTGTCCTGATACATTCACATGTTTCACATCAATGTCATCTTCGTTATCACCTACTTGATGCTAGATTGCTGTATTTTGGTAACAGTTGCGTCAGATGTTTGGGAGAATCTACAGATCTGTTTTAGAGTGATTAATGATGGGAATTCGAAGCTGATGGGAGATTTAGACACGTATTGTTGGCGTTTCGTCATCGAGAGATCTTGATGTGTCAACTGACGCATTAGGTTTACTGGTGACGGTGACGATAGGTTAAAATTTTGTAATAAAAATACTTTTCTTTAGTTATAAGAGCTTAGCATATTTTGTAGGGATAACAAAGATTTGATAAGAAACAGGGGAAGTTAAGGCGGGAATGTAGCTGTATGAGAAAGAGGTAAAACAGTGCTCTACGGTTTGTATAATATTGAATCTAATACTAACGTAAGATCATTGAAATTTTTTTACGACAATATTTAATATTCATTCTACAGTGCGACGCATCGATTTTACCAAATTTTTTCATAGTATTGTTTTAAAAAAATGCCGAATAAAGAGAAAAATACTACTTTTACATGTTTAATTTAGGGCATTTTAAATACAAAATCTATTCAAATTCATGCGTAGCACTGTAGGTAACATGTTATACAGTATATAAAAAACGCGTTTGATTATTTCTTTTGTCTTATAAATACAATATCATACAAATACGATGCCACATTTAGAGCGCGTTCGCTAATGCTGCCTTTGTTCGACAAACTAAATCTGTATATATCTCTCCTTCTTCTCGACGAAATCGTGGATAGCTACATTCCGGCCTTAAACAACTATAAGAAAACATATAAATAAGGGAAATAGGTAAAGAAAGAAAAAGACGAGGAAAAGAAGACTACATAAATAATATCTTAAAGATGAAGGAATAAAACAAGTAGTAGAAAATAGAAATACTTCAGGTTCAGGTTGAGATAGAATATTAGAAGGAAATACAGAAAAGAATATCAGAAAAAACAGGTCGATTCAAAAACCCAGTGAACTTTAAAAGCTCTTGCTCTTGATTTAATAAGTAGGTACCTATGTAAAAGAAAACTTGAGTAAACAAATTATTGTGAAAAAAATCGAGAAATATGATAAGTAAAGGACGTAACAATAACTAATAAAATAAAACAAAAGACAGAAACATGCAAGAAAAGTAGAAGATCATAATAAACATAAGACGAAGATGTTAAATAAGTAAAGGAAACAATAGAATAAACTGACTTAAAGAAATGCACTTCTAAATCAGGTAGAAAATATAGTAGGAAATACGAACAAGAAAACCAGGAAAACACTTTTAATATTTGAGATATCAGTATTAACCCACTTGACAAAATAAAAACCCCAGAACATTTCAAGAATGTGAACATCCCGGCTTGTTACTTGCTATATTTGCCCATTAACATCCTATCAATATCCTAGCGATTGCTAATGTCCGCCCTTGCAACATCCCAAAGTTTGTAATTTGGTAATAATATCCCAATTATGCATCCCATGTATTTCTCTGAGATGTTAATATTGAGTATGTAATTTTTTTTATATAACTGACGATTCCCTTGAAAATTTAATACAATCTTCTTTTATATTCAATTAATATTGTGTTATCCTATCAATATCCTAACAATTGCTAAAGTCCGCCTCTGGTAACATTATCTATGCAACATCCCAATGTTTGCAATTATGCATCCCATGTATTTCTCTGAGATGTTTGTATTGAGTATGTATTTTTTTTATAAAACCGACGATTCCCTTGAAAATTTAATAATCTTCTCCTATATTCAATTAATATTGTGTTAGTTTTTCGTTAAAATCTGTCGTCTGGTTTAGATACACTAATTTAATAACGCACGATTTCAAGTCACCTTCCTATGCTTGCAATGTAAAAGAGGTCAACTTTACAGCTCCATAGTTACCAAACGTATCTGACGGTTGTCCCAATAATTAATTTTACATTGTATTATTATCGGGGGTAATATAACTGGTGCTATGATTATCATCGGTGATAGCATGAGTTAGTCGATGAAAATTGACCGAGTGCGTAGCACGAGTTCAATTTTCTGAAGACTAACGAATGCTATCACCTATGATTAATCATAGCCCGAGTTATATTTGGGGAGAATATACAGATTGGTGGAGTTGAAATGCGAACATAGGGAAATATATGACAATGGAGTTATCATGCTAGGCATCTTGATATACGTGGAATAAGTACTGTCAATGTCAAAGTACCTGTCATATTATTCAAATTTTTATTTTCATTGAAATATTTTCTTTGCACAATAATGTGTGTGTACGAGCAGATCGAGAAAGTTTACATGCACTTTTAGATTTTATTATTATTTCTGTTATTGATTACTCTTTTTGCCACATAATTCACATTACTTCGTTTTGTGACACTACTACAAAATATATCAAGATACCTGGCATGAAAGTTCGATTGTCATGTATGCTCCCTATGTTCGCATTTCACCTCCACCAACCTGTATAATGAATGAGTCCAAAATGTTTGGTTATATTTTTTCAATAGCTGTCAAAAACGTTTTAAATTCTATTTACCTTTCTCAATTTCGTTTTCACTGGCATTTCCCCACCGAATATAATCAGGTCCATTCATATTAAGTCTTATTTTGACAAACAGCAGTATTTAAATAAGAAACTGACAGTAGGAAATTAATTGACAGAAATAGTTGACATGTAACAGCGGTGATAAAAATATCATCGATTTGATAGCCTCTTACTGCCCTATTTTAGCCAATCAAATTAGTCAAATATGTGTCACGTGATACATGAATTATATATTCAGATAAATGTCCGATAATTTTTTTATTTATTTCTATCGTCATCGATTTTGGTAGACAACAACCTTAATGAACATTTGCAGTGATTTTAAGATTTAAAGAGTCAAGATCACGGAACCATTAACATTCCTCTAATTGTTGTGTTATTATTTGGTTTAGAACATAATTTCCTAACAGATTGTTTGCAAGTTCTGCTCTTGCAACATTGGCCTAGTTGCACAAGGAAGCTAGCATCTTAGTGATTCCTCTTGATCAAGATAGCTGTGCGGTGTTGCGCGCCGGCCGATCATAGAGGGCTGGGTTAACATTAGCGAATGCTGAGTGCCAAGCGGTCACTCTTGCGTGATAGAAAACCAATACACAGGACCGTATTCAGGGAGAATTTAAAATAAGAAGTTTGCTAAATAAAGAAGAAAATGAAGGAGAATTTTGTTCTGATTTAAAATATTGGCATCTGTTTAAGGCGGGAATGTAGCTGTATGAGAAAGAGGTAAAACAGTGCTCTACGGTTTGTATAATATTGAATCTAATACTAACGTAAGATCATTGAAATTTTTTACGACAATATTTAATATTCATTCTACAGTGCGGCGCATCGATTTTTCCAAATTTTTTCATAGTATTGTTTTAAAAAAATGCCGAATAAAGAGAAAAATACTACTTTTACATGTTTAATTTAGGGCATTTTTAATACAAAATCTATTAAAATTTATGCGTCGCATGTAGGTAACATGTTATACAGTATATAAATAACGCGTTTGATTATTTCTTTTGTCTTATAAATACAATATCATACAAATACGAAGCCACTTTTAGAGCGCGTTCGCTAGTGCTGCCTTTGTTCGACACACTAATTCTGTATATATCTCTCCTTTTTCTTGACGAAATCGTGGACAGCTACATTCCGGCCTTAAGGAGGTTGGGGACTCCTGCAGTGACAATGTTTTTTGTAACGAATAAAGCTTTAATTCAATACATTCAAGTTATTGTAGCTGTAGTCTGATCATTAAATTTGAGGTTACGATGTTTTTTCTACTCACTACTACCGACAGATGGCGCTAGTCGCATATATTTATTTATTTGTAAAAATCTAAAATCGTGGGAAGTAACATTTATTAAAATAAAATTTGTTATATTGAAGATGATTTTATTGTAGAATGCTCAAGAAAGCCAGTGTTCTTTGCATTTTTCCTGATTGACTACACTGGGAAATTGACATTTTCGATTGTCAATTGCGTGCTTCATATGTCATTTCTTAGGTTATGAGTACAAAAAATATTTTTGGTAAAACAAAATTCGCTCAACGCGGTGATATATTTACAATAATTACTAATTCATTAATCAAAAAATGCTTGGTATCATTTTATCACATAGTTTAAAGCATGCAAAACAAAAATTTAGTGAATTGCCTTACTAACGTAATTTCAACATTCAATTACTCAAAAACTGGATAGACGAAATTTTTTAGGATCTCAATAGTGTAATAAAGGCACTGTACAAATTTCTGCCTCTTTCATCATTTTAATAATGGTCACCCGTTAATGTGTTCACATTTTTCTGATTTTGTGATAAGTAAATTATTTAGAGATGAATTTAATTTTCTGTGATATCCGTTGGCAACTAAACGAGCTATTAAGGGTGCTCAGTATAAAAAACCTTTTTTTTTCTATTATTATCTCGAGGCTAGTAATTTCTCGGTCGCATTTTAATTGGCAAGTAATGAACTTGAGTACTTATTGCTTAGGCGCAAGTTGGAATGATGGCCCCAGGGAATGAAGAGAATAAAATATGGCTGCTTTTATAAGACATGACGTCCATGCCCAGTATTCTGTTAGATAGACGCAGGGGAATATAAGAAAGATAGAAATCTTGTAGGAGGAAAAATAAAATAAGACTCAAGAAATAAGAATAACAGCAAGATGTCAAGAAGATATAGAACAGAATTTGTAAAGAGTAAAGTAAAAATATGCATTTAAGAAATAGAAGAATAGAATGAAAATGAAAGAAACAATAAAGAATTATGGATGTTATAAATGTAGAAAGTATTGAAAATATAAAAATTCAGATTTAAAAATATTAAAGAAGCATTCAAAAATTTATAGAATTGATAAAGAGAAATAACAGAAAATTAAGAAGCAGGTATGGCAGAAAGAAAATAGAAACAAATATATAAAAAATAGATATGAAAAGTGGAAGAAATAGGTAGTATGGAAAAATAAAAATTCAGATCTAAAGATATTTAAGAAGTGTTCAAACATTTCAAAGAATTAATATAGCAAAACAGCAGATATAGAAATAGGTATAGCAGAAAGAAAATAGAAATAGAAATAAATAAAAGATCTAGATCTAAAAGATACTAAAATTGGAGAAGATAGTAGATAATACGGAATAAAAATCCATATTTAAAGATAAAGTATAATTAAGAGAAATAACAGAACACATAGAAGTAAAAACAGCAGGAATAAAATAGAAATAAAGAAATTGATATATAAAGAATAGATCAAGATCTAGAAAATATGAAAATTGGAGATCAGTAGCAGGGAAAAATAAAAATTCAGATTTAAAGATACATTTAAAATAATTAATAAAGAGAAATAACAGAAAATATAGAAGTAAGACAGCAGAAAGTAAATATAAATAGAAGATATGAAAATTGGTTGAAAAAGATGGAATAATACAAATTCGAGTTTAAAGATACGTATTAAAGAAGCATTCTAACATTGAAAGAATTAATAAAGAGAAATAACAGAAAATATAGAAGTAGGTACAGCAGAAATGAAATAGAAGTAGAAATAAAGAATAGATTCAGATATATGAAAATTGGAGGAGATAGGAAAATAAAAATAGATTTAAAGATATTTTAAGTGTTCAACCATTTTCAACTATTGGAAAAGAGACATAACAGAAAATATAGAAGTAGGTACAGCAGAAATCAAATAGAAGTATAAATAAAGAATTGATCCAGATGTAGCATATATGAAAATTGGAGGAAATAAGAAAAAAAATTAAAGATATTTTAAAAGTGTTCAAACATATTAAAGAATTGGAAAAGAAAAATAACAGAAAATATAGAAGTAGGTACATCAGAAATCAAATAGAAGTAGAAATAAAGAATAGATTCAGATGTAGAATATATGAAAATTTGAGAAAATAAGAAAAAAAAATTAAAGATATTTTAAAAGTGTTCAAACATTTTAAAGAATTGGAAAAGAAAAATAACAGAAAATATAGAAGTAGGTACATCAGAAATCAAATAGAAGTAGAAATAAAGAATAGATTCAGATGTAGAATATATGAAAATTGGAAGATATAGAAAAATAAAAATAGATTTAAAGATATTTTAAAAGTGTTCAAACATTTTAAAGAATTAGAAAAGAGAAATAACAAAAAATATAGAAGTAGACACAACAGATATCAAATAGAAGTAGAAATAAAGAATAGATCCAGATATAGAATATATGAAAATTGGAGGAGATAGGAAAAATAAAAAATAGATTTAAAGATATTTTAAAAGTGTTCAAACTATTTAAAGAATATCATAAAATATATCTGTAGACACAACAGAAAGAAATCAGAAATATACTCGTAAATAAAGAATAGATCAAGGTCTAGAATATATGAAAATCGGAGGATTTAGAAGAAACGGTAAAATAAGTAAGCAAGTAAGAAAAAAGTTGGAAATAGTTCGAACCTGAGTAGTCAGAACTATGTATACTACGATTATAGAACATCTACCTAATAAATCGTTAAATGTATATTGCAGTCACACAATTCCTAAAACCGCAATCGTTTAAGATTAGCCCGCAGAGAAGAAATATAGTCGAACAGTACAGTATTTGCCATATTGATTAACCCGAGTATATATTTTACCCCCAGTGTTCCACTGGTAGAGTAAAATTTTTCGAAGCTTAGTTATTACCAGGATTGTATTGTATGCTAGCGCATCTCAGGCTTGTGGTTTTGACCATTGTGTGACTGCAATAACCCCCTAATAAACGTTAATGATTATTAGGTAAGTGAAATGTATTTGTACTATAGCAAATCGTTCAGCAGGAAACAACACCGCTATTACATCAACTATTCCTGCTTGTGTTTTATGGGTTCCACGCGTGCGTCGTGCGCTATGCGTGTAATACATACCGCCGTGGGTGTGGCCCATGAGTAGTGCTGGCAAATGGCAACCAGTGAATTATTACAAATCTGTTGTTCGTTGTTCTTGTTCTGCTCTAGCGACTTACACCAGCAGATAGCTAAGTAGACTTATATAAACATGAAAGATTTGACATTTCGCTACAGTCGCCCGTATTTGTTACGATGGCGGCCATTTGCAAAAAAGAAGAGTGCAGTTATAGGGAAAAGAGTATAAAAGAGAAGAAAATAAGTTTGTAAAATAGATTATGACAGGAAAGTAGTAGTTGATTGAAGAATTATTAAAAGATCGGAAATATATGGTGTCTCAATATGAGTGCACTTTTTCATTTTAAAATAAAAACACATATTTTTTGAGAGAGTTGTGATTTTTTTATTGGATTGTAAAGAAGACATGTTCCGATTAAGTAAGGAATAAAATATCCGTCTGATGACAGGCCATTACTCCTTTCATGAAATTTTCCATGACTTTTGCAGGAACATGATAACGGAGTTCTTGTGGCCTAAACTGGAAATCTCGGGTTTATGTGAATAAACCAGAAACAATTCCTGAGCTCAAATCCGAAATCCAAAGCGTCATCGGTGAGATACAGCCACATCTCTGTGAAAAAGTAATGGAAAATTTCATGAAAAGAGTAATGGCCTGTCATCAGAACCGTGGGGGGCATTTGACGGATATTTTATTCCATACTTAATCGGAACATATCTTCTTTACAACCAATAAAAAAATCCCAACTCTCTCAAAAAATACGTGTTTTTATTTTAAAATGAAAAAGTGCACTCTTATTGAGACGCCTATTATAAAATTCATTTGGCTGATTTCCAGTAATTTTTATTCTTCCATTATCCGTCCAGCCAAGAAAATCTTCCTTCATAAAATTAAAATTCAACAAAAACACTGAGTTCTAATATCTTTCATCAACTGCAATACTCAAATATAATAAATGAATTTCCATTTTAACACAAAATGTTTTTGATATTCGATGACCAATCGAAGATTATTGTCAGTTTCAAAGAAAATCGCATCATCAGCCAATGGAAGAATTATTTAACAATAATAGTAACCATGGTTATATAAAAATTTTGCGCAAAATTTTTACTAGTAGCTTGAGGAACTGAAATTAATAAGCGGAAACTTTACTGTCAATGGCAGTTTGACATTAAATGAAAAATTGGTTAAATTGTTATTTTGAGTATAAATATGCAACTAATACGGTAAATAATACATATTTATTAATGTTAAATACAAATTTAGTTAATATTTCAAGTTTCTATTGTAAAAAGAATTCAAAAATAGAACGGCGGTGTCATAACGATTTTCTTACCGAATTACCACTCGTGCATTAATTCATATCCAGGAAATTAATATCCTAGCCCTTAGTGAGATTATCTATGTAACATCCCAATGTTAGTAATTTGGAAATAGTATCCCAGTTATGCAATGCATCCCATGTAATTCTCGGAGATGTTTGAATTGAGTATGTAATTTTTGATCGTACTCAGGATATAGCTAGGATAGACTTACGTAATATCACGAGAATATGATATTTTTAAACATCCTGTGGACGCTTATCGGTTTAAGCATAACAGAAGGCAAAGACAAGATAATTTAAAGAAATTTATAAATATTTCTATTAATTTTAGACAGATCTTGTCCATTCTTGTGAAATGCCTGGAACACCACCGAAGTAATAAATAATATTTCAAGTGTAAATCGTGCTTTAGCCTATGACATTCATTTGCGATTTGATTTATTTTATGAGTCGCAGTGTTTGAACCAACCCAAGAACTGTCACACTTGTCAATTTGAACTAAAATTACGATTTGTTTGCTTACGTTTACATAAAGAGAACTACCACAAAGAAGATTATCATTTGTTAGTTCTTCACAACAATCAAGAAGCAACGCCTATTTTGTTTGACCATTGTTGATGTCTCTTTTGTTCAAATAATTTTCCCAAAAAATTATTTAACTACCAATTGTTCTAATAAAAATTGCTAAGTAACAACTGTCTTTTTACTACTCATGTATTCAGTACAGTTAACAAAATTGTTAGCATCTAAAAATTATCTTTATTAAATTTTCTCCAACTAACTATAATTTGGCCAATTTATCAACGGAAGTATAAAAACTTCTCCATGTGCACTACTAAATTAAAACGCAATTTTTTTCATGATTTCTAATTAAATGATTGAGAAAAATGAGTTCGTTAACGTAGTTAGATCTGAGAAACGCAAAAGGAAATGTGTAAATACAGAAGATTGAAATAATAAGCAGGTACAGAATGAGAATGTCAAGACAGGATTAGATAAAGAAGTTGAAATTACGCAAAAAATGAATTAAGTTGTTGAGAGTTGGAGTGGTAAACTAGGAAAAAGAAAAGAAATTTAATAAGAAGAAAGAAATATAGAGTAAGTTTAAGAACAATAAAAGAATAAGAAGTATATTTATAATTTTATAATATAGAATGATTCAGAAAATAGGTAGAATCTAGCTACAAATAATGTAATATGAACCAATGTGTCAATTTTTCACTTTGTTTCTGTGGGTATTACTGTATTGCATGCTTTAAACTATGTGATAATTAGGTGAAAGAAGTGTGTATAAAAGAAAAATATTTAATATAAGAGCGAAAAAGCAGTAAAATAATATGAAAAAGATTAAGTAAAAATATATTCAGAATTAGAAAATGGTACAAAGAAATAGGAAAGAAACAGTTGGTTGAATTATCGCAATCATTTTTGAAGATAAAGAACCTTCTTCAATACAGGATGTTCCACAACTTAGGACAAAATATTAAAGAAAAATAGTATATTATTTAATAAGGAGCTAAAGTGGAACTTTTTGTGGCGAATCTGTAGGAAGTTGCCGGATTCGCTGCGATTCACTACAGATGGCTCATAAAAAGTCACTTAGCTCCGCATAAAATATGATATTTTTTCTTCAGACGTCGAAACCTTACAATAAAATTGATATTCGTGTAAGAAAATTTATTAAAATAATTCGGATTGAAATAATATACCTAGTCGTCTTTGATTTATTTTGTTTAATAAAAATTTTATTGACAGCTGCAATTTGATTGGTTCACCAGCGGCAGATAATATTATCTGACGCTCACAGCGGCAGGTAATATTATTGTCTGCCGCTCTCAGGAAAGTAAAACTTTAGCTGTTACTATGGAGATATGAAATATTATGTTTTTCTGACGTTTGAAGAAAAAAGAATTTTTTTTAAATTCGGAAAGTTAAGGGTAGTTTACTTGACATGTGTGCATTTTCAGTATCACGGTTTTGATGGTATATTTAATAATTTGACATTTATTAGTATTAGACATTATGTAAACAATAACATTGTAGAAGATTTGAAAAAAATATTAAAAATAACTACCAACCAGTGGCAAAAAATGTTTGGTTGAAATACGATGCACATTTTTGCGAATTTAAAAAAAAGTTTCATGATCAGCACGTCGTACAGTATAATAATCCTTTAAGTTTTTGTCCTAAGTTCTGGAACAACCTGTATAAACAGTAGGTACGTATGTGTTAATAATTTATTAATAACAAGAAAGAAATGTAAGGTGTGTCAATTCGAATCAATCTGTTACAAAAGAAGTTATAATAATAGTAATAAGTTACTTAAATAATACATTGTATTTTTTGTAGTTTGCAATAAATGTATGTTATGGGAATAAAATAAAATATAAATAGATCTAAATCAATTTGAATGTAAATGTGTGAATAGCTCGATATATTATTAACTGATATTTATATGGTGTACACGCAATTCACGTGTACCCAGTAAAAATAAGAAAATAGATAAATTGAAAATATAAGGACGTAATTAGTATATAGATGACTGAAATGAATCAAGTACAGAAAATAGCAACAGCAGATGTTGGAAATAAGAAAATAATGAACATATTAATAATAAAACCATTTGGAAAAGTGTGTAGAGAAATGCATGAAAAACAAAATACCCTCGAGCCAAAGAAAACCTCATCTAACAAATGATTGATTATCACATTGACATTTGTCAA
This sequence comes from Agonum fuliginosum, assembly GCA_947534325.1. NCBI lineage: Eukaryota > Metazoa > Arthropoda > Insecta > Coleoptera > Carabidae > Agonum > Agonum fuliginosum. The sequence continues at coordinate 22,320,628 of OX384036.1, forward strand.
GCCGCAAACTCGCGAACAAAACTAAAAGGATTACTAGTCTACAAATCATTTAAATGAAATGAAAGATGAAAGTTACATAGACAATGATAAAAAATACACTTGAAGTCTGATTGAAATAGTAGACGCGTGTCATTGTACAAAAAATGTGATACAGTAATAGAAGCGAAGCAAAGGAAATCGAGATCTATGTATGGAAAAGAAAGAAATTGTCAAGAGGATAGATACTCAGATGAGTACACGCTGGCAGAGAAGTTGCAAGAGTTGTGATTGAAAAATAATACAAGGAATAGTCAATAATAATGAAGAAAATAATATAATAATAAAATAGTTGAAAGAAAAATAAAATATACTAAATTAAAGAAGATGAGTAAAGAATAGAAAAGAAATTTAGAAATATAGACGAAGAAAAATAAGTTGTTTTTATAGAAATCAAAGAGAATAAACAGTAAAGGTAAGTAAGGACTAGAATAAAAGATTTAAAGTTAAATGTAGATGCATATTATTAAACAGTGAACAAATATAAATGGGAGTAAATTTAGCAATGTATAGAGTATTTAAGAGTAGGTGCAATTTTTTAAAGAAGACCGTATTGTTCTAGGTAATCGTTTGTACCCTATGATTTTTGAACTCTAAATAGCCACGTATTTAATTATGTTTCTGTATTCTATAAAATTCAGGTAATGTAATAAGTAATTTGCATATAAAACAGGTGTTTGTCTTTTTAAGGAGGATGGGGCGTACCCAGTCATTAGCCTTGGGGGCGGATATGAAAATAAAAATATTTTTGATAATGTAAAACAAAATTCTTTCAACTTGCGTTGGCTGGTATCATTGCAGTGATATATTTTTACAATAATTACTAATTCACTAATCAATTGGCACGCTTACATTTTTTTTAAATAACCTGTAAATGGTTTAAAAAAGTATACAAAATCTTCACGAACTTATTTTTAAAGGTTTATAGGAAATATTAATACAATTTTTCATCATTTTATCACATACCTAGTTTAAAGCATGCAAAACAAAAATTTAGTGAATTGCGATAAGAGTCCATGTAAAACGAGCGTAATTTCAACATTAAATTAATCAATTCGGATAGACGAAAATTTAAAATTTTATTTTTTAGAATCTCAATAGTGTAATAAAGGCACTGTATAAATTTTAGCCTCTCATCATCATTTTAATATATGGACACCAATATCCTTAAGAAAGTCACATTATACAATTCTGTTAACCCTACACTGCCACATGTAGCATATCTGATACGTCCAATTCTTTTCCATTTATTTCATGACTTGAAGCGAATTTTCACTAATGGAGCTTTGTAGACGATCTGCTACATCCTTATTTACACGTTCATAAGGTCGTTTATCGCATATTAACATAATATAAAATCAACAATCGTCATATATGAAACAACGATTGACGAGTGCACATTTCTGCTTAGCCGGTTGCTAATAATATTGTTTTTTAATATACTTGTTATACTGTTTTAAACAAATAATTGTTTATAATAATAACTAAAGTTAAGGATATTGTATTTGTTTCATGTTTGTTCTTGGTTTTATTACTATATAGTCTAATTTGTGGTTGTAAAATCAGTTGTAGCAGATTTGATACATGGAGCTTATCGTATACTTTTATTTTAGAAAATATGTAATTTTATAATTAGTCTCTCAGATGCTGAATAAGCTGATATTTTAGCTCATTTGCCGGAAAGTGAGGAAGAATTTGCTATATTTCAGATTCTGAAGAACATACTAATAAAAATGAAAAGAATCAAAATGATGATAACTATGATATCAACTCCATGCCACTCATGTTTGATGATGGAATAATTGTAACAAACAACAAATGACGACGACAAAAATGTAGACGATGACATTTTCGATGAGGACCGAGGCCGTAGTACCTTAGAAGAACATACCTCAACCGCGCGATCCTAAAAACTAAGCCCGCGAGTCAGTAACTTAGTCTATGGCCCGCGAGTTGAGAGAGAAATTTTCCAAAATATGTATTATGGAGGAAAAAAAATTAGTTTTATCCGAAGACAGCAAAAAATATCAGGGAAACTTATCATTTGAAAATTTTGTTTTAAATTTGACTTTCCCGTACATTTTATTAGATATTTCCAATCGGTGCCATTGCCACTCCAAGAGTGCTAATCTGTTCATGAACAGATATGTGCGTGATACCATTTGAAACAATATGCCCGCAATACACCATAAATATATTATGTGGTTGAGATGAATTTTCGTACAATTTTGAAATTTACACTGGCACTTCAAATAGTATATTGTGTATCTAGTGCGCAAAGTACACAATTGCGCGAGGCGAGTTGTAGCCCGAGCAACAGCGACTCGAGGCGTAGCCGAGGTTGGCCGAGGGTCGTTCACGGCGAGGGCTGCAACTTATCCGAGCGCTAGTTGCCTTTGCTCAAACAAGTTGCACACGATATTTTTTTCATACCTGCACGCAAAGTAACCTTTTGAATGACTGTTTTTGTGTGTGCAAAGTGGTTCAATTTTGTAACTATACGGAAATGCCCAAGTAGAAGCATGCGGGAATGGCGTGCGGAAAAATTCACTTTGCGCACGTCGCAGGATGACAAAAACAAAATTCTACCCGACACATGCCTACTATGATAATGTTTTATGGGTATTACAATGTTGCTATTCTCATTCATAAAAATTATTTTGTAATTTATTTCCTGGATTATATTGTAAAGATTTTTGTTCTTAACATTTTATCTTAACAACTATCCCCTAAAATTAATAGGTAAGTAACTAGAGCCAAATAAATAAAAATAAAACTGATTCCTTATACAGCAAAGTCAAAGCAGACACCCGGTATATTTTATACCCCAAACGCATTATGTATCATATCTGCTACATTTACTTTTTTCATAAAAATACTAATTTTTTGACAAAATAGATTTTTTTGCATATTTTTCCCGTGAACTACGCTCCATTGTCTACCATTATAGTATTTTTTAAACAATTTAAAAAAAATAGAGCAGTGTAGGGTTAACTCATTAAAAATGATTCAAAACTTGGATATTTAGTTTGCTTTAGAATCTGGTATATCTTTTTGTTTATAATTTTTTTGGTTCATTTAGTTCGTTGTGAAACATCAGATGGAAATAATTTTATTTCATATCGTTTTTAAGTTTTAAGTAAATGAACTGTAATTTGACAGGTTTGTTCTGAATATTTTATACTCTTTTAATTCAAAGAGTATACTTTTTAATGTAATATATTATTGGATACTTCTTCTGCACAACTATATATTATTTTTATTAAAAATTTGTTGTATTCTCCCAATCGTCATAAATTACTATATTTTATATAACCTGGTCTAAGTGATTTGATTTTCTGGTGTGATAAATAGAATACACTCTAAAACGTGGTTCCGTTTAACCATAACTCAAATAATACCTTCTTTGTATGCCCATTTCCGTATCCACAACCATTTCTTACACCTTTAACACTCCCCAAAAAAGGCAAGAAGCAATTACCCGCTATACGCTGTTCAAACAGCGTTGCATTCCTCAAAGACTTGGACTTGGCAACTTGGAAAAAACAAATGCAGAGCACTTTCTCTCTGCTCTGATATAGTTTTATAGTTGGCTCTGCATGGTTGTTTTGATTCCGCTCTGACTGACCAGAAGTTAAAGAGAGAACTTAGAGCTAAATTAATTATCACGGAGGCTGTGCAGGTTAATGAATCTGACGCGTGCAGAGGATGGTTTATTGAGGTGAAATTGGAGCGTACACGCCAGTTGAGAAGTTTGAAGAGGAAGATTTTATGATAAAATAATGCTGTAATTATTTATAGAACTTATATACCAAAAGATTTTTGTTAAGAGTTGTATTTACACTTTGTGCTCGCGAAGAAGAGTCCTATCTATTTACATGCATTTCTGCAAGAAATAAAATGTTACAGAGGTTTCGTTCTAAGTACAGATTTTCGTGTAATTTACATACTTTTATATTTAAAAACATATTTACAGTTAGTTTAAGGTTTAAACTAGGTTCGTCTAGTGTTGAAATTTTTAATTGTATAATATTAAAAATTGCTGCTGAAAACAGACTTTTTTGATAGATAACTTTTTTACATAATAATAAAAAAAACTATCACTACACGAACATAGATACATTCTTAATTTTGTAATAGTTTTTGAATGAAGTTTATATGTTATGTAGATTCTGAGATATGATTTTAATTCTGTAACACTTTTTGAAGTCATAGAATGGGTGTAAATACTGCTCTTAAGAGGAACGGTTACTGCACTACCAAAATTTATCGGTCCGGATCGCTTATTATCAAAAGAGTCAATTTCTTAGAATTTTAATCAGTGTACCCAGTAGGACTCTAGTTTGAAGGTGGAACTAAATTGAAATTTGAATATTTACTCGAATATTTACACTGCCTGACCTTATTTTTGTTTCAAAAAGGGGTTTAGTTTTCACCATAAAATTTAGTCTAAATATTTAAAAAATGTAACAATTTTTTTTTTAATTTGTAGAAGAAAGTAGGTTCTGTGACATTTCTGTATTGAAATTTTAAAATTCAAAACATAATATACTTTAAAATGAATTACAAAATTGCCAATGTTTATAACGCCTATAATAACAAATCAAGCAAAAATTTAAAATTGTAATACACAAATGTCATACAAACAACCTTCCTCTACAAATTAAAAAAATAAATATTTTTAAATGTTAATATTTAGATTAGATATGATGGTGAAAACGAAACCTTGTTTTCACTTGTAAATTGCACCAGTATCCGTTCCTCTTAAGTAGAAGTTTCTAAAAAAATAAGTCATTTAGTACATGTTACTACACTTCTTTAAAATGGAGCCTTGTTTGAAATATACCCCGGATGCAAATTTTATATTTACATTTTATTGTAGGCAAGAATTAATACAAAAAGTCATTTCTGGCAAGGGGTAAAATCAGGAACGATTCTATATTTTTTAGAATGTGAAACAAAATTCGCTCAACGCGCGCTGGCTGATATCATTGAATTCGTTCAGTTGCGGTGATTTTTACAATAATTATTAATTCACTAATCAAAAAATACTTGCATTTTAAAAGAATAATTTGCAAATGGTTTACACAAAATCTTAACGAACTTATTTTTAAAGGTTTATAGGAAATATTAATACAAAATTTTGCATCATTTTATCACATAGTTTAAAGCATGCAAAACAAAAATTTAGTTAATTTCCATGAGAGTTCATGTAAATCGAGCGCAATTTCAACATTCAATTACTCAAAAACCGGATAGACGAAAATTAAAATCTCAATAGTGAAATAAAGGCACTGTATACATTTCAGCCTCTCATCAGCATTTTAATATATGGTCACCAACCTTCTTGATTTGTGACATATATCATTCAAATGAACTATTTCCTTTTTCCTATTTTTTTATTATTTTCAGGTAAATTAATAAATAGAAATAGGAAAACATGTAGTATTATTGATGATTTAGATTAAATTACAAAAAACCAATATTTAGAGCAATATGAAATTGTTAATGTTGTTTGAAGGGGACATAGATAAGTCCATAGATATTATATAATACCGTGTGTGCGATTACCAGCCGTCAACTCACAGATACTCGGTTATTAGTATCTAAAGAGAACACAACAGGGAATATTTTTGTGCAGTTCTGAACTCAAAGCTATCGGTTCAAAAATATTAATGGAAATAGCTGATAGGAACGAATTAATAAATGTCATTACTCCCTAGATAATTTTAAACCTTCGTAACATAAACTTTCCTTCTGCTCTATATTTGGTAACATCCTGCGTATTTTTTTATGTTCATGCAATCCTTTTAAGTTATCATTAACATTTTAACAAATTTATTTATATATATTTTGTGTTATTAGTGCCTCTAAATAAATAGTTAACTTGAAGAACTTTACCTAAAAAATATTTAAAAACAAAAACGAAGTTTTTGCAGTAATACATTTTAAATTAGTCCGGGCCTGGTGCCTGACCGCAGCTTCCTGATCGTTACGGGCAAAATTCCTGCCTTGGAATGCGCGCACTGCGCAGCTCTTCTGCGCAGTGTGCACTCTTATCGTCCAGAGATAAGTGATTTAATTATGAAAGTTCGTTGTAACACGCCTTAGCTCGGCTCTAATGCTATTCATTCTAAAGACTAAAGAATCCTGAGGCTCAGAGCTATATTAGACCAACAGCTTTTCAACTTGAAACAAAAGAAGTAGGCGACGGTGGCGACGATGGCGCGCACGGTGTGAGGTCCGGGAACTATTACAGATATGGAGATTTCAATGCCAGGTCTGATAAAGGGTTGTTAGTCAACTTTATGGGGATATTAGCGAAGTTGAGTCTTGTTAGGTTCTATTATTTAGATTATCAATGGTTTAATGTTTTATTCTAGTATTCTATGCAAATCTGTTTGTATGATCCAGTATCCAGTATAATCAATAAAATAAAAAAGAGTATAAAGTAGAGAAAAGTATAAAATTACCAAAATACTACACAAATATAACAATAACTTTTACTTTGAACCGCATTAAATCTGACAGTAGGCATGTTTGAAATTTTGTATTTTGGACAAATTATTTTGAAGGGGATAATTTTTATTTGGGGGGGGGGGGTCTAAGCCTCCCTAGACCCCCCTAGTTGCGCCTATGGAAAGAATAAACGAAAATTATCATAATATGTTAAGATCATTAGAAAATATAACAATAAGAACAGAACCTGCAGATTAGAGTAAAAAACTTCAAACCGTAAGTAACCCACTTGACATGAATCGTCCATGGGATGTTTAAAAATATCTTATTCTTGTACTTTAAGTGATGTTTCGTAAGTCTATCCTAGCCACATCCTGAGTACGATCAAAAATTACATACTCAATACAAACATCTCAGAGAATTACATGGGATGCATAATTGTGATATTATTACCAAATTACAACATTGGGATGTAACATAGATAATGTTACCAAGGGCGGACATTAACAATCGCAAAGATATTATTAGGATGTTAATGGGCAAATATAGCAAGTAACAAGCCGAGATGTTCACATTCTTGAAATGTTCTGGGGATTTTATTTTGTCAAGTGGGAAGAGAGCAAAAAAAATAGAAGATAAAGGAAATAAAAATAGTGATGAAAATATGTTTGTTACTAAACATAATAAATGATTGCCGTTAAAATATTAAACCTATAATGTGTTTCTGAGTAGTTTTCTATGCATGAATGTATCTAAAGAAAAATTCCAATTTTCTTATAACAATGATTGTGATATAACTCTAAGCAAATCAGTTACATAAATTTCCTCCATAACAACATAATAAATTCCTCTGCTTGGTAGAATATAAATTAATTATTATGGTAATATCTCCAGATTAAAAAACCGCTAAAGATGTCCACCTGGCTCAAATTTACGAGTACAGATACTGGTTCACCTTTATATAAATCAAGGCATTTTTAAATCCCCAGTCAAACGCGTGCAAAGAAAACCGTATTGATTACCGCAAAACAGAAAGAAAAAGAAGTCTTAGAAAGTACGAGTAAGAAGATCATGAAGTATGAGGTCTATGTTTTATACATGATTTATGATTTATATGATTTAAGTTGAAGGTTTAATCATTAACAAGAATTAGTAGAGAAGGTATGCGAAGTATTTGCGCAAAAAGAACGAAAATAAAATGTGGAACAGAATGCGGAATAAGCAGAATAAAAACAGAAATTGTAAACAAGGCGAAAATAATAGCTAGACTAAAAGAATTCGTGGAAATGAAGAATATATTAGGAGAAAAAATATAAAACGTTATAGTCATATAGTTGAGGATTCTATCCTGTATTTGAATTTGAAGAAATTTTGAGAATTGCCTGTCAAATGAGTCTTAAGGCGGTACACTTGTGACAAAAATATAGTGAAAAAGTGACCTCGCTATATTTCAAATTGTGCCCCTGCTATAACACCTACACTGTTCATATTTTATATATGGTTAGTTAAAAGATGACTCTAGAGTGCTATATTTTTTAAATACTTAATAGTTTTTTTGGTAATAAATTAATAAAAACAGTCTATTTTGCCAATTTTTCACAATTTTTAAAACTAGTTGTGTAATATTTTTGACAAAAAAACTTTCCATACCACTCTTATGATCAATGCAAGGAATCGATTATTTCAAACAAAACTAATTAAGACGCATTAATAAAGCCACGATTTGAAATATTAAAAAGCAAAAATTAATTCCTATTTTCTCTAATTGTTGTCGCAACAATGTATTATACAAATTTTTCGGACAAATAATGTTTCGTAATTACTCATGGTAAATTTCAGATTTTTATTTTGAGGAATATAGCCATAATCGTAAATTCTGATTCTATTGCAGCAATATTGCAGTCAACAAGTATCATTCAGTTACAACTTATTGCAACGGTAGTGCGGCGGTCTTGCAGTTGCACAGGGTTTGGCTAACGCAAAGCAATGGAAGCGTTCACAATGACTTAACGCGTCGGTACATTGTGTTGCTATAGTTTGTAAACTCCAAATATTTACAACGCACAAGCACCGCACTGCCAAGTAAAAGCCAATCAAAATTAATGTGGAATATAATAAGTGGCGAAAAAATCTGAATTATGACAAATTGTCATTGACTTCGAATTTACGTAAATACCTATTTTTATAGATAAATATGAGGGTAGACAGTAAATTTGCTGAATTGTTGGTACAATATCCAGCAATTTGGAACAAAAAATGCTCATTGTACTGAGAAAATATAAAAAAGAATGTAAAATTCTTGCATTCAAGTTTAAATTGACAGGTAATAATTATTTCATGTTCTGACATTTTTATCAAATTAAATCTTAAAATTTTTTTTAGTTTTAGCTCTGGTGCATTCCATAGAGAATGTGGAATAAATAAAAATAATGAAAATAAGACAGAAATGAAATTAAGAAATAAACAATAGTGATGAAAGATGATGATTAAACAGTATAAAGGGGAAAACAGTTAATAAATCAAGAGCAATATGAAAATGTTTATACCTTCCGAGGAAAAATAAAAACGAGCCAAAAAATAAATAGAAATAGGAAAATATCTAGTATTAGTGATGATTTAGATTAAATTACAAAAAAAAAATATTTAGAGCAATATGAAATTGTTAATGTTGTTTGAAGGGGACATAGATAAGTCGATAGATATTATATAATACCGTGTGTGCGATTACCAGCCGTCAACTCACAGATACTCGGTTATTAGTACCTAAAGAGAACACAACAGGGAATATTTTTGTGCAGTTGAACTAGAAGGTGTGCTTCTTCTGAGCTCAAAGCTATAATGGAAATAGCTGATAGGAACGAAATAATTAATAAATGTCATTACTCCCTAGATAATTTTAAACCTTTTCGCAACATCGACTTTCCTTCTGCTCTATATTTGGTAACATCCTGCGTGTTGATAAGGAAGAAGAAATATACATATCACATATGCGTATTTAAAGGTTATGATTATTAAATTAATTAGCACTGCGTATAGTTTCTTCCGTCTGCATTTATAATTAATTTAGTCAGTAGGCTTTGATAATTCGTGGGATTTTGTTATTTTGCAATTGAAATAACTGTAATAAAATAAGCTACATATCACAAGAACAAGGAATTAAATGCTTGTGTTAATCAGCAGAATCATAAATAATCCATAAGAAAAGTTCGAAGAAATACTGGTGCATAAAAGATTGACTGTGAATGTGTGAATGACAACATGTACTACATTGAAATACTTAAAAAATTCTTAAGTACTGTATTATTATAGCTATTAATATAACAAGAATATTATGTGATTTATAATACCGAGGATGTTGCTAAGCGACGAGGTGAAAAAAAGCTTAATCGTATCATCAACGACAGCGATGTTAAAACAAATCTTATTTGTCAATTAGTTGTCAGTTCGCATATTATGGACGGTTTTGATGTTATTATGGTTGTATCTAACGAATTAAGTTCGTAACTAATGAATTATAAGTATCTAAGGTATTATAAGTAACTAGTGTATTATGTTGTTTATAATTATCAATAAATGTTGCATATTAAAGGTAATAACAGTTGATGATACGATTAAAAATTTAAACTGAGATTTGTCACAAAAATAATTTGTTACTAAATTAAATAAACTAAGATTATGCTTAATAAAAACAACTTTTATAAAATGAATTTTTGTCATATTTTAGATGTATTTCAAAGAACAAGTAAACAATTATATTTTATTTAGACCAGGTACAATTTTTATTTAAGGGGGTTTTATCGCTCAGCGCTGCTAGCTCCCAAATCCCAGCCATTTCAGGTACCTACCCGCGCTGACAGCCTATGTGCTATGTATACATGTTGTCTCTATTTATCTAATTGCTTTGTTTCGCTCCGTTCTTGTTTAGAAAATACTCATTTTGATTGGCTAGCGCGCATGCAATTTTTAAATTTATCTAACAAATTATTCGACGACTATTTGAAAATTTAATATAATAATGTGATACAAACATTTTAATTTACAATGCAATCAGAGTTACGAAGAGTTTTTCTCAGAATTTTTTTAAAAATTGTTTATAAATAACATATTTAAAAATGCAACATTGTAGCTAGTTTTTTACTGCCTTTGTCCTTATATGGTATTTTTTAGATTTATAGGTTTAATAGGTTAGGAATAATTTGATATTATATCTTCTAGATAATATGTTTAAAATATTATCTGGTACCTACTGAAGTTAGGCATTTATATTTCTTTAACAGAACGTACATTATATTTGATTCTACATGTGAACGCGACAAAAAATATTAATAATTGTAGTGGATAGCAAAATGTTTGATGTATATTGATAGTTATCTGACAGATAAGAAATTTTATCCGGAGATTTGGTGATCGGGTCATCAAAACTTGAACAGTGTTTTGTTATGTATGAAAATTTATGTGACTTATGTAGCGTTTATAGATTTATCATGTCACTATTTAGAATTATGGCGTGTTGTACCTCAGTATTTTTGATTTCGTTCGGGTAATTTTCAAATCGTCTAGAGACATTTGAGTTATGAAGACATTAGAAAGTTTCTATGCACTTTTAAGGCAAAATATAAGATATATCCATCGAAGAAATGTGTAATTATCACTGTAATATTTTAATGAGCTAATTCAGGAAGTCTGTTTCAATCTTTCAATGATATGAGAGAAATATTAAAACTGTCGATTTTTCAAATGAGTAAACGTCAAACAACAAACTTTAAAATAATAATAAATACAATCTAAGAACCTTGTTACTAATCAAGAATCGCTACTTAATTAGCAGTTACGAAACTGCTCCAGTTAACATCTTTCTCGTTTAGACGAGAGTTTAGAGTTTAGACTCGCTTTTCTATTTCATATCACAACAGTCAGGAGAGTTACGATGATTTTTACCTCGGGCGAAGGTGTGGCGCGAATTAGGAAACTTTACTGCCGTAGAACTTTCATTCTTATCATTCAGGTGCTACACTTTTAATTGCAATAGAATTCCAACAATTCTTACCGTATTATTGAACCCAGACGATGCGTAAATCCGCATTCGCAGTCCTAAATTTGGTGAAATTGACAAAATTTGTCTGTCATATGGAAATGTGTACTTGCGTTCACAATACCAATTTCAGTGATGTGAACGCAAGTACGCATTGCCATATGACCAAATTTCGGACTATGAATGCAGCTTTAGAATTAGCAAATTTGTTTTGCCCAATGATTTATTTATGGTTTGTTGAAAATTGTATAAGTAATTTATAGAAAATATGTTATGTGAATTTGAAGATATTAAAAACATTACAGGAGTTATAACAAGAATTGTTCTAATTTTTCTAAAATGGTTCTACATTTTAGAGTGTTACTCTGTAAAGAAATGTTTTTGTATTGTTAAAACGTGATAAATCAATCTTTTAAGACACTATTTATTTAAACAAATATATGAAGCTAAAAAGCTATAAATAATTTTAAAAATTATGTGCAAAATATGAGTTCAACGATAAAATATTGTAAGATTCTATGCCATTTAGTATGTGTAGAGGCCTCAAAAATTATTTATTTATTAAAAATAAATTAGTTAATGAATTATCTGGCAGTGCCGTTTCCATTAATTCGAAATGAGCAACAATAAATAAATCTCACTTAAACTAAACTCACGTGTTGTTGTTATTGCTTTCCTTCTCATCCTCCTGTTCTTCTTTCTTGTCATCTTGGTCTTCTTGGTCTTTAGCAGTCGTAGAATACTCAGAAGTCGTCGAAGATCTCGACGAAAAATTGTCTTTGTCACTAAAGTACGAAGAATCTCGTTTGGATTCCTCTGGAGTAGAAGGAGTAGGTATTTTGCTGTCGAAAGCTCTGGCTGGGAGTTGACCAATATGGAAGTTTTGAAGACTTCTTGGGGAGGGAAGATGTTGAAGAATGCGACTATCGGTGACTTTGCCCATGAAAGACCGGATTTCTTCAAAGTAGGACTCTTCGCTCATGCTACGGTGGTTCAAGTTTCTTCTTTGAAGAACCCTATCGTCTAGAATAGTTGGACCATCAGCTTCGTGCTTCTTCAAATGACGGTCTAAGTTAGTTTGTTGTCCAAAACATCTTTCACAAAGTGGACATTTAAACGGTTTTTCTTTATTATGAATATTCCGGACATGTCGTTGTAAATTCGAAGATATACTAAAACTCCTTTCACAGTATTTACATTTGTAAGGCTGTTCCCCAGTATGGGTCCTTAAATGCCGAGTCAAATTCGCCGACCTCGGAAAAACCTTCCCGCAGAACTTACAGGCGTATCTGTCTTTGATCTTCCCAGCGACTTGTTGAGGATTATCCACAAAAGGTTTATTATTGCCTTGTGGAGGAGTTGCTTGTCGTAACACGTCGAAGGGTACTGGGTTTATGTTCACAGGGGGACTTAGTAGATTGGGACTAAGAAATGGGTATCTTTGTGGGTACCCAGGCGGGCTGGTAGGGTACGGGATGGGTAGTCGAGGCACTTTATCAGACCCTGCTCGGTACATCGCTTCCAACATCATTGGGTGTATTGGTTGGGGTGGAAACAAAACTGGATAACCAGGTAGATGATGGTTGAACGATTTGATGTTGTTGTTAAGGGGGCTTTTAGGGCTCTTCTGTTGTTCTTCGTCGCTTGCAGCCGGGCTGGGACTTGGACTAACCAGGTTTCTATTTTCGTCTTCGACTCGCCTTCGTACAACGATCGACAGTTTCTTGTGGTCAACTCGGAGGTCTAATGGTTGGTCGACATTCTGCGCGCTGTCGTCGACTGGGGGCCTTCCAGCGGGGGACATATGGGGGCCGGGGGACCTATTAGAAGAAATTCAAATGTGTAAACTACCGGGTATATTAGTTCCGGAAATTTTTAAATCTAGTTTTGAACTAAAATGATTAGACTTTACTACAGAAAATGGATTGATGAAATTTTCCGAAAAAATTTACAGCATTTTAATGCAAAAATGTATAATTTTGGTTGATAATTTTAACCGTTTCGAACCGGTTCAGCTTCGTTTACGGGTTTACCAAAAGATTTTTTGCCAGTGCGCAGTTCATATAAGAAGTTTTCTTCAAAAAAAGGAAGTGCTATAAAAACTGCCATCTTTCAATACCGTTAATACGTGGAAACTAGTGACATTCCTCGTGTGAACTGAGCATTAAGATACATTTTTTGTATACATGTCTCCTGGCAATTTTTCGGAAAATAATGGTACCTAATTTAATAATATTTCTTAGTAATTTATATATTTACAATAACCGGTAAATTATATAAAAATTGGTATCTTTGTGGGTGCCATCGGGCACCGACTGGTGGTTGTAAAGAGCTTGCTAGTGATGCCGCCGGGACGAGAAATTTCTTGTCTCAGATTTTCGAGATAAGACGAGAATTCAAAACTACGAGACGAGAAATAGTTATCGAGAAATCGAAAATTCTCAAAACTAAAATTTGATATTATTCTCTTATAAGATGTCAAAAAAATCATATTTTACTTTCTTAGTAACATTTTGTTTTGTTGCTAAATTCACAGCTTTTTAAATATAACAATAATAATAATTCTTTATTCCATCTTTTGTAAATATACAATTATGGTTCGTCAATAAATATAATACTAGAGCATGGATATTTGACACTATTAATACAAAAACATAAACAAAAACATGAAAAATAAGTTACCTAATTCAACTTTATTCTATTACATATTAAAAAATTGGAGGTGTATCCATTATATTCTTTAATGCTGTAAAAGCAATTACTTATTAGATAAGATTTTGACCGAGACGAGAATACATACATTTCGAGAACTGACTATTTCTCGACTCGTCTCACGGCATCACTAGAGCTTGCACTAGATGCAGAGGTTCCCAAACTTTTTTCTCGTAGACCACTTTCAAAATTTTACTGGTTTCGGTGGATCCCCTACTGCTACATTTCTACCATATTTCCAAAACTCGTCAAAAAATTTTTAAGTGACAGTCGCTGACCTTAAAATACACTACTCAAAAAATTAAGGGAGGTTTAAAAAAAGGAAATTAATTCTAAATAAACAGACTGATTCATATGCCGGCCTAACTGAATTTTTTTTTCAAATCCGTGGATCAAAAAAAGAAGCAAAAAATTTGCAATATTATTTTTTCGCGCTATCTGTTAGGATTGCATGAGAACCGTAGCTCCCAAAAAATTTTAGCCAAAAAATCTGAAAATTAGAATCTTAAAGCTTCAAAATGCTTTTTTGAAAGTCTCAATACGATCATTTTTCACCGAAATTGTAATTTTTTTGCACTCTTAATTTTTGTGGGTAGTGTATTATCTGCCTACATTGATAGGTAAAGCCAAGACACCATTTTTGTTCTTTACTATCGAAACCAAACCAGATACATTTTCGTGGACCCCCACTTGCAACTTGTGAACCCCCATTTTTTGTTTACGCCAACGTAGACCCCCGTCAAGTCTCCCCTGGACCACTTTGGGAATCACTGCACTAGAGGGTTAGATGGAAGGTAATGAAATGGTGTACCGTACCTGTGGTGCTGGCGACTGAGGTCGAAGGGCACGTCGGCGCCGTCATCAAGGTCTGGCGGCAGCGACAGCGGGTAGACGGCGGCCTGCTTGGGGGAAGCGTGGCCGGTGGAAGCCACGAGCATCTTGCGGGGCGACGAGTCCTTCTCGCGCATGGCAAGGCTCAACGGCGCATGGGGCAGGCAGCGGAACCACGCGAACGAGTCGACTACGCTCATCACACCACCGCCACCACAACTACGTGTGCCTAGCAAAGGCACTCTGAAACAACACAACACAATCACTAAATGTTCATAAGAAGATACACAATTAATATAACAAGAATATTATGCGATTTATAATACCGAGGATGTTGCTAAGCGACGAGGTGAAACTGAGTCTCTTTGAACATCCAAGAGGGTTTAAATCGCATATATTCGCCAAAGTACCCCCAAAATTCTACCTACTTTGGCTACAGGGTTGGAAAAAACATGTTTTTTTAAAATTTTAAACAAAAAAACGGTTTTTTTTGTTTAAAACTGTTTTATTTGTATAAAACGTGTTTTTTACTGATTTAAAAAAACATGTTTTAAACACACAAAAACAATGTTTTAATCAGCAAGGAGTTCTGAAATATGCATTATTACGCATTATGGCGATAAATATGCTGGGGATTCCCCTACCTATACTTATTATTTATTATGTCTATGGCTATGGGTGACAACAATAGTGAGAAACAGTATATGCTATAGGTACACTATTATTAGCAATATGAACTTTGTTTTGTTACGTAGATAAAGTATTAAAAATGTTTAAAACGTGTTTTAAATATATGTTTAAAACGTGTTTTAAACATGTTTAAAACGTGTTTTATACATGTTTAAAACGTGTTTTAAACACTTGCTTTGATTTAAACATTTGTTTAAAACGAAATGTTTTAAACGTGCCAACCTTGCTTTGACACCCTAGAAACAATTTTTTTTCTGTTTTCTGTTTAATAATAATAATAGTAACTTAATCCCACAGGCCATTAAAAAATTGAATATAACAACACGTGTTTAAGTTACGCGACAAAAACCGCGTTTTACGGTACTTATAGTCTATTTGATATTCCCAACAAAAATCTGTAAAAATCTTCGCACCGATTTTTCCTGTGCATTTATTATTTATCATCTCCTTTCTAATCACAATGAATGGCCACAAGCCAGAACGCACAACCGTAAGGTCAGTCCTCGGACTCGAAGTGGTCACTGTTATCTTGTGATAATCTTCGGCGTGCAGCAAGAGTAGGGCGGGGTATCGGATCCATACTACACTACACTGCACTACACTACACTCTGCTATAGCCTAGCCGCTCCGCAGAGAAACCTGACAATTTGTCTGTGTTGAACCAGCTCCCGAGGCTGATCACGACTCGGAATGGAGTCTTTCTCTTTGAATATAAATACGAACTGGATTTTTGTAATAAGGGATTAATAGGTGTGTAGATGTAATAAGAGGAGTACTGTTACGTTGCTCATAAATTGAAGACGCTCTGAAGAAGAATTCTAGATGCAAGAGATATAAAAATGTATAATGAACTAAGAATTATTCTAAGTGTTCTTGAGTTGCCAAATGGTAACCGACGGAAATATGTATCTGTTCCGATAACTCACAATATGTGAGGCTGCCACACTTAAGGCGGTTGCACAGTCAAATTATAGGTTTTGCTGAACGCTCTGTATTACTTTAATAAACAAAAAATTAAATTATATATCTGAATAAATAAATTGAACACTTTTTGAATTTTGAATTTCAGAAAATTAAATTTAAAATGGATCAACACCAGTCGTCAAAATAGCGAAAAACAGAATGCAGTATTCCCCATAAAATTGGTTTAAACAATAACATTTTTTAAACAAATATGACGTTTTAGAAAAGCTTGAAGGTGCCCTCTTTTTGCTCTAATGCCACTTTTTTGAATTTTTATGTAGGATTGTATTAAATTACACATGAAATATTCACAAAATTGGACATGTTTAGTCACACACATAAAAAAATTGAAGAAAAAATTTAAAAAATTTTCATTAGAGCAAAGAGGGAGCATTCTTAAACTTTTCAAAAATATCTTAGTTATTTCGAAAATTTCAATTCTTACTTCAATTTTAATCGGAAAACTAAGCATACTTTTCACCATTTTAACGGCTAGAAGCCAAACACCTAAGTTGGGTAGAAGGCGTGATAGATATTGGGGCAAATATCTGAGAGTGAACAATGATGAACTTTGGTTTTAACAAATGTGGTTTTGGTTCGAATCCAGTCAGGTCCAGTTTAAGGCGCTACACTTGTGCCAAAAATATAGTGAAAAAGGGACCTTGCTATATTACAAACTGAGCCCTTGTCAGTACACCTACACTGTTCATATTTTTATGTATAGATAGTTAAAAGATGATTCTAGAGTGCTAAGAAATTATAATTTTGAAATACTTAATGGTATATTAGTAATAAATTAGTAAAATAGTCAATTTGGCCGATTTTTAAATATTTTTTTCGTCACACTCTCGAACAATGCAAGGAATCGACTATTTAAAACAAAATTAATAAATATGCAATGATAAGGCCATAATTTGTAATATTAAAATGGATAAATTAATTATTATTTTCTAATTGTTGTCGCAACAATTTAAATAATGCTTCTTAAGAGCATTCTGTACAGGAAGAATGTACACGTTAAAGCATTTTACACTCATACACCTCATCGACACATGGTTGCACATTTTAACAAAAACAAATTTTTATATGGTAGATAAGGGATATAACTTCGTTCTATCAGTGCAAATTTTTTTCCAGCACGTTCAACGGTCGAAATTACTTACTTTCAACCGCTTGCAGGCATTTAGAAGCACCTACAGATTTTTCTTTATATTTCGCAAAACATGATATTTTAAACTTGAATCATGTAGTTTACAGTTTAATCTACGTCGGGGTGGTGTTATTTTTTAGAAAAAACTTTCTGATTTCGAGAAAATTAGAGGTAAAAAATGTGAATTTTTGTAGTTTTCTAAAAAAACTTCGATACAAAACAGAAAAAATGGCACTAATAGAACGAAGTTTTATCCCTTATCTACCATATAAAAATTTGTTTCAGTTAAAATGTGCAACCATGTGTCGATGAGGTGTATGCGTGTAAAGTGCTTTTTACGTGTAGGTATATTCTTCCTGTACAGAATGCTCTTAATTACTTATAGTAAATTTCATATTTTTATTTTGGGCAAATAGCCACAATAGCCAGAATCATGAATTCTGATTCTATTGCATTCAACAAGTGTAGAGCCTTAACCTTAACATTTAACTAGCTATCAGAGTATCAATTGAATAATCTTACCGGGTTCAAAGTTAATTTTAATTCAGAAGAACATCTTCTACTTTATAATTAAAACAATACAAATACCGCAACAACTTAACATTGAATATAAATTTCCCTCTCATGCACATATTTTCCCACATTTGCTGGTTCTAGTAACAATAAACAAGGTCTCTAATCTAGAGCAGAATTTTTACATCACTTTGAACACTTCTCAGCTCGCTATCATCATCAACAGCTCTATAAAGAAGCATCCGAGTGGAATGTTCTTCTCTATCTTTACTACTCGTAACGTAAGACATAACGCAACAACGCAACGCAGTAACGTAAGAATGAAGACGTGACACAAGTGACAGTAAATGCAAGATAAGAGGCGGCTTCACTTGTTTTGTTTGAAAAGTGGAACGTGCGATGTGAACGATTACGATTATTTGTGCGTTGTGAAACTGACTGTAGATGAAATTTGGCGGCGTTATGATTCTTTTTATGGTTTAGATGACACCGATGATGGAAAGAAACGATCATAGTTTTGACTAAATTTGAAATGTTTTAAAAGGTTTTTTTTCCTAAAAGGTTTATCAGATTTTGTAGGAAGGTTACCAAAATGTGTATTTATTTATCTATACTGCAATCCTTTTTATATTCATTGTTTGAATCAAGAAACTGGATAATCGCGGTAGTGAGTACAAATCTATTACTCGAGAGGATGTAAAATATTATACTCCTGTTAATCTTGGGATAGATAATCGATAATTATATCAACTCAGGTTTAAATTTATTCATACACATGTCAGTTTAAAAGGCACAAATAATTTCTCATAGTATGTACTCTTCACTAACAACCATAAATACGCACAAATTGCCGGCTGATAACCGCACACATAGTAGAATGTATAGCAATACCGATAAGTCACAATATTTTAATTTGATAGTAACCATCACTGGATTAACTCGTAAAATTTTAGATTTCTGAAGTAGCTAAGATATTCAGTAGCTTAAGAGCCTAATGTAGTGAAGTTGTGCGCAGCAAAAACATGCTTTTGAATAGGACTTGAAATTGAGACTAATTTTGGTCGGATCGATTTAATTTTTTTTTTCATTTAAAGATAAAGATGAACTCCGCATCCGCTTAGTGTTGAAATTTTAGTTTTATTTTTTGTTTCAATTTTACAATGCCATAAACTTGTCATAATTTGCCTTACTTCACAACTGTTATTCAGTATATCAACAAAAATTGCAAATTTAAACACTAGACGGATCTAGATTGAACTTTTATCTTTCAAATGAACCCTTGTTTGTGATGATACGTTCAAATGTAGTACCAATTTTAACCCCCCTACGAGAGCGCGTTCCCTATTGTTGCCTTTGTTCGACACTCTAAGTCTGTATAAATCTAACCTTTTCTCGCAGACAGCTACATTCGGGCCTTAAGCTACTATTTAGCGAGTAGCTTGCCAAGCTCCTAATCAGTATATCAAGTCATACCGTTAAAGTATGTACCTACTCAAACACCCTGTATAGTTGAAACTAATTTGAAGTTGTATGAAATAAGAAACAATATTATTAATAAGAAATAAATCTTAAACAAACAATGCCATAAAACAACCAATTATTCTCCGGTGTACAACCACAAATTGAAACCTACAACTATTCTCTCGTCATAAACTTGAGTTGTAAACAAGCTTCAAACACTTACTCCGTGATTATCTGCCCCCGGCAAAACGCACACGCACGCCACTGACGTATAACAACGCGTTATCTTCTGAAAAACCGCGAGTCATCTAAATAATAATTATTTACAATAGGTGAGAGTCGAAGCGGTCAAATGGGAGCAAAATGCGCCCGACGTCGGACAGTCCAACTGTTCTAGATTCGGATATCGAATTTCTAATCAAATCAAACGAGATTAAAATTAGAAACTGACAATTAAAGATTTGGCTAGAGAGATATTTGATTTATTTATCCGTTTTATTCATCTGGATCGAACATTCAAGAATAAGAATAATCTTCAATGGTTTTTAAAATAAGGATTCGTGTTAAATCTACTGATTATTTATTTGCCATAGTCATTTTATAAACCCAAGAGTTACTTCACGCTCACGTAAAACGTTTTATTTACCACATTTCAAAACTGTAGCGTTGAGGCGCGTTTGGAAAATACCGAACTCCTGAACCGTAAGTCGTCATTTCAAAGTGAGGCGGGTTCAGGTGTCGTTAAGCCTTTTTTTGCAGTCAATCGAATAAAAAATTTAGGTAAAGAAAACTGAGCATAGAATGTACTGGCTAAAGAGATAATCAACAATTTCAACAGCGAAAACATAGCATCATAATATTATTTAATTTATAACACAGACGACTGAAAAAAAACTTTCTTGTTAACAAAGGTTCAATTTGTCTGTTTTCAGAAATTAAAAATAGATTTTTGTTCACCAGAAAAAAATCGAGAAAAATGGCTGATTTCAAAGTCATTTTTTTGCAAAATCATAAGTCAAAGAAGAAAATTAAAAACAGACAGACCTAACATCTTTTGGTAACATATTCATATGTTGTAAATAAAGAAAAATCCTCTAAATATGAAATGATCATGGGACGCGCACATCTCTGTGTTACTATAAATTTGACTACCAGACGGGCCCCTTAAGTAAATCTCCTATTTTTGTTATGTATACACTTTTCACTTTATAATGAGAATTGTGACATATTTCGTATTTTTGAATAAGAATGTTGTGTTATTCTGTTTTAGCGTATAAATCTATTGTTTTTTTATTCATTTACTTGTCACACAACCATCCATTAATTTATAATATACTTGCAAACATTTCGTATTATGATTCTCACATTTTCTAACATATATCAATTTAAAGAGAATAAAATTCTAAGACCACGTTTAAAACGCATTATTCTCTCTGTGTCTTCAGTTTTCTGTAATTAATTAAAATCTGCATTTATTTACTAATCTTACCAACGAATGTTACCAACTCTATATTAATTTTAGAAATTTACTTATTAATTTCCAATTATTTCATGTTTATATTATATATAATTGATAAATAATTAACTTATTTATATATTTATATTATTATAATTATTATTTATACGTTAATTATGTCTTAAATATCATTATTTTGTGTTTAATGTATGATTATTTTTTTCCACTAGGTTGGCAACACTGATCTCCTGATCTCTTACTAAACGTCAGATATTTTTTTAGGTTATTGAGTTATATTAGTAAAAGATCTTATTTATACATTATTGTATCTTATTATTATTATTAGTAATAATATCTAACAACAATATTATTATTTCTTAACGTAACGCGCATAACATAATATATAAAAGTTGTATGTAGGTATGAAACATATTATAGTATAATGAAATAATTTTTTTGCAGAGATATTACGGAAAAAGAAGTTCAAATCAGGTTGTAAATATGTGTTTTGTATCTGTACAAAATTGTTCAGAAACGTAAGTTGTCGTGTCTATCTATAATGCAAGACGAATGACAACATTTTTGTTTTTGTTACTCTTTGACAACACTTTCTTGGTTTTCGTATTGATAATCAAATATATTAGGTATTTTGTATCAGAGACTAGGTAATTCTTATACTCTTATTGACCTGCTTTTAGATTATATACCTATAGAGTGGCTCAAATATATTTGCTGACAGATCTGAATCTCAGACGAGGAAACCCTCAGAAGAAGATCTTGACATTATTTGTTTGTAAAACAGCTTCACGATGCGCCGGCTTTTGACAGAGATAATGATATTGGGTTCTTCTTATTTTTTCTTCAGTAACCTAATTAAACTATCAAATCATTTTGCGTTTTCTATATTTATGATAAAATATCTGAATCTCATACTTAATAATATAAATGTCAATAATATTGACATGTTCTGTACAAAGTGTGTTTCAATAATATCAGTCTTCTTATGACTGTTTTGTTGGTGCTGGTGTCAAGTTCTGGATTTAGGTTTGACATTTGTATTATTTTAAAAGGTACATTAACACGTAAAATACATTAATATTATTTTGTTTCAGGTAAATAATACAACTTTAATGGGATATTATAGCTGGGATTGATTAATACAAATATATGAAAAATGTAATACTAGTGTTATGTATTGTTAGAACAGTATTTCATTGTACCGGTAGAAATAAAGTTGAGGTAGGCAGCATATTATGGTGATGGTTTATTTCACAAACGTGTATTTATACATTATTATAATAATATTATAATATTATACAATGAAATAATTTTTTGCAGATATTTTATGGATAAATAATAATGAACAGATAGTTTGTTGTAAATTAATATGTGTTTGAATCTGTACAAATATGTTTATAAACGTAAATACTGAGGAACTAAAACCTAGATCTTGCGTTAGCTGTCGTAACAGTCACGAGATGGCGCAGTCTACATAGTTACAGCCGATACCAGGAATTTTTATGGTCTGTTTGGTTAAATTTGATGTAAATATAGCAAAAAATCATTTTATTTTTAATTATATGATTTGTTGTATTATTGTTATTATTTCTGTAATAAAGAAGTTTACAAAATGTGGTCATAAATTAATATCAACTCATTTCGTTACTTGCAATTCTTTGCTATTAACCAATTTTCATTTTCAGCAATTTACAAAATAATTTTAAATTAAACATGCAGACTGATATTGGGTATTGTTCCTGAGAATGTTCCTGTTTAGTTCGGTAGGATCTAAACAAATTCTAATCAATATTATATTATATATGAACACGAACAGATATATTAGAATAATAATTTTATAATTTCTGTATTACACTCATGCAATATTGAAGCAACTTGTCAAAAGTTGCATTTGCTTCTGCAATATTGCTCAATGTAAAATGGGCTTAATAAAGATGGTTTACAAAATGAGGTCGTAAATTAATATATAACACTCCTTTCGTTACTTGCAAATAATCTCAGTTAAAATCTAATGTTAAAAATTAGTGTGTGCGTGTGTTGGTGTGTATGTGTTTGTGTGTACGTGTTTGTGTGTACGTGTTTGTGTGTATGTGTACGTGTTTGTGTGTATCTGTTTGTGTGTACGTGTTTGTGTGTATGTGTTTTTGTGTACCTACGTGTTTGTGTGTATGTGTTTGTGTTGGTGTGTGTATGTGTTTGTGTTGGTGTGTGTATGTGTTTGCGTGTACATGTTTGTGTTTGTGTGTATTCTATCTTCATCATAGCTCGGTGAATGTATAGTTGAACACTATTTAGTTATGTTTTTGTGTGCGTGTGTTGGTGTGTATGTGTTTGAATTTGTGTGTATGTGTTTGTGTGTATATGTTTGTGTGTATGATATGTTTGTGTGTAGGTACGTGTTTGTGTTTGTGTGTATGTGTTTGTGTGTGCGTATGTTTGTGTGTGCGTATGTTTGTGTGTGCGTGTGTTTGTCTGTATGTGTTTATGTGTATGTGTTTGTGTGTATGTGTTTGTGCGTATGTGTTTGTGTGTATGTGTTTGTGTGTATGTGTTTGTGTGTATGTGTTTGTGTGTGTGTTTGTGTGTATGTGTTTGTGTGTATGTGTTCGTGTGTATGTGTTTGTGTGTATGTGTTTGTGTGTGTGTATGTGTTTGTGTGTATGTGTTCGTGTGTATGTGTTTGTGTGTATGTGTTTGTGTGTGTGTATGTGTTTGTGTTGGTATGTGCGTATGTTTGTGTGTGCGTGTGTGTGTTTGTGTGTATGTGTTTGTGTTGGTGTGTGCGTATGTTTGTGTGTGCGTGTGTTTGTCTGTGTGTGTTAGTGTGTATGTGTTTGTGTGTATGTGTTTGTGTGTACGTGTTTGTGTGTACGTGTTTGTGTGTACGTGTTTGTGTGTATGTGTATGTGTTTGTGTGTATGTGTTTGTGTGTATATGTTTGTGTGTATGTGTTAGAATGTATGTGTGTATGTGTTTGTGTGTATGTGTTTGTGTGTACGTGTTTGTGTGTACGTGTTTGTGTGTATGTGTTTGTGTGTATGTGTATGTGTTTGTGTGTATGTGTTTGTGTGTATATGTTTGTGTGTATGTGTTAGAATGTATGTGTGTATGTGTTTGTGTGTATGTGTTTGTGTTGGTGTATGCGTATGTTTGTGTGTGCGTGTGTATGTGTTTGTGTGTTGGTGTGTATGTGTATGTGTTTGTGTGTACGTGTTTGTGTGTATGTGTATGTGTTTGTGTGTATGTGTTGGTGTGTATGTGTTTGTGTGTACGTATTTGTGTGTATGTTTGTGTGTATGTGTTTGTGTGTATGTGTTTGTGTTGGTGTGTCCGGATGTTGGTGTGTGCGTGTGTTGGTGTGTATGTGTTTGTGTGTATGTGTTTGTGTGTACGTGTTTGTGTGTATGTGTTTGTGTGTATGTGTTTTTGTGTACGTGTTTGAGTGTATGTATTTGTGTGTACGTGTTTGTGTGTATGTGTTTGTGTGTATGTGTTTGTGTGTCTGTTTGTGTGTATGTGTTTGTGTGTACGTGTTTGTGTGTATGTGTTTGTGTGTACGTGTTTGTGTGTACGTGTTTGTGTGTATGTGTTTGTGTGTACGTGTTTGTGTGTATGTGTTAGTGTGTATGTGTTTGTGTGTATGTGTTTGTGTGTATGTGTTTGTGTGTATGTGTTTGTGTGTATGTGTTTGTGTGTATGTGATGGTGTTTAAGTTTGTGTTTGTGTTGGTGTGTGCGTATGTTTGTGTGTATGTGTTTGTGTGTACGTGTGTATGTGTTTGTGTGTATGTGTTTGTGTGTACGTGTTTGTGTGTACGTGTTTGTGTTTATGTGTTTGTGTTTGAGTTTGTGTTGGTGTGTGCGTATGTTTGTGTGTGCGTGTATTGGTGTGTATATGTTTGTGTGTATGTGTTTGTGTGTATGTGTTTGTGTGCATGTGTTTGAGTGTATGTGTTTGTGTGTATGTGTTTGTGTGTATATGTTTGAGTTTGTGTTGGTGTGTGCGTATGTTTGTGTGTGCGTGTGTTGGTGTGTATGTGTATGTGTTTGTGTTTATGTTTGTCTGTGTGTTTGTATGTGTGTGTGTGAGGCTTTAGACGGAACATCTCCACATGCTTTTGATGGATCACCTCTACAGGCTTTGGATGGGGCGTGTTAACAGTATTAAAATGGAACACCTCCACAGGCTTTGGATGGAACATCTCTATAGGCTTTGGATGGGAATACTCCCACAGGCTTTGGATGGGATATCCATACAAGCTTTGGATGGAAAACTTAGATCTATCTAAAGACGAGTTTATCCTAAAGACGAATGTTTTATCTAAAGACGAGTTTAATCTAAAGATGAATTTAACTTAAAAACAAGTTTAAATTAGAGACAAGTTAAATCATAAGACGAGTTTATTCTAAAGACGTGTTCTATCTATAGTCAAGTTTTATGTAAAGACGATTTCTATTAAAAGATGAGTTGTATTTAAAGAAGTTTTATCTAAAGACAAATATTATTTAAAAACCAATTTATTTTAAAGATGAATTTTATCTAAAGATGAATATAACCTAAAAACGAGTTATTCGGTTATGAAATTAATCTAAAATCAAATTAAGCCAATTACGAGTATAACCTATTTTACTTCTAACCTAAAGATGCGTTCTACCTACTATACTGGTTTAGGGTGTAAACCTGTTAAGTAATAAAGTTATAAAGATAATAATTATAAAATAACATATTATTCGATACGAGTTTACCATGAAGTATAATATATGACAGGAGTGGACACTAGCCCTAGTAGAAATTTATTCTAGTAACTCGCGAGTTTTTCATATCACATTCGTAAGGCACTTGTTAGGAAAACTTGCGAGTAACTTATTCGGATTGTTAACGCTGTACTGACAAGGCCCTCGTGATGTAAAACTTGTGAAATACTAACGTCATTTTATTATTAATTAAATTATTACAATAATTTTGCAAATTAAACAAAAATTTATAACTTTTGGTGTCTTCTATAGTTATCTTCCACAAAGTTTATACAAATGAGATTTTATACATTTATGTTAGCAGTAGGATTCGAACCCACGATCCCAGATCCTTTATCAGTTACAGCTTGTCGCAGCACGTTTAACCGCTCGGCTATCGCGGCTTATGCTTGTCTATAATAACTTTGTCCATCTCAAGTATAATAAAGGACGATATAACAATATTAAACATTTTTACAAATTATATTACAATTTACAATTTACAAAGTTACACTTATACCTACATAAACGTATATTAGGTATACATATAGCACTTTGAATAGTAATTAGTGTCATCCTTTGGCGGGGGCGGTTCTTAATTTTAAAAAGTGTAATTCAAAGTTAAATTTAAATAGTAAGTATTCTATTTTTAGATTTTTGGTGAGGGGGGAAGTTAATTATCCTCATTACCCCCTTCCCCATGCAACCCCGCCTATTTTATGACTCATTATTATTTAATAAACGAAATCATCTATAGTCTAGTTTTACCCTATGTAAAACTCACTAGTTACTCACTATTTTTCCCGATTATTTCCTAACGCCAGTTTAACTAGTCAGTGCCCTACAAGTAACTAGTAAGTTTTACTCAGTGTTTCCTTACACCAGTTCCGCTAGATAATGCCTCGTAAGTAACTAGTAAGTCGAACTTGACTAGTTTTATTATATCAAAATCCTACGAGTTTCTTGTTAATTCTTCCTCACAAGAAATGTCTTACGAAAAACTCACGAGTGCCTCATGAGTACTAGAGAATGCCTAGAGAAATTTCTACTAGGGAGGGTGGATGAAGTGTGGCCTTTCTGTTTCCCTTTTAGATAGAGACAGAAAATACGGGCCAGCTCGAACCATGCATTCTATGACGATAAACAACGGTAACGATGGTAACGAAGGGCCCAGCAGTGATCTTTCTCTCTCGCACAGAGTAAACAGAAATGCCACGAATGTACAATATTGCTAAGATACGGAGTGTCCACATCTTCGCGATATTCTGCATTAAAATATTTCAATAATATAAACAGAAATCAATAATTTTATAAAAGAATTATAAAAATAAATCAAGTATACTAAACAAAAAACTCTTCTTCAAATTCAAGCAATCATCCAATGATCTAAATCACTCCATAAACGAATCCCTGAGGACAAATTCATTAAAATTAAAAAGTGTGCAATAACTTATAGAAAAAGTAGCCTGCTCTGTAAAACAACTGACGCACGACAGCTACGCGTGTCGTCACAACACAGCTAAAGCTGCGTTTACAACAAAAAATTACCTGGAGAATAAGAAGTCCGAGACTTATTTGGTAGCGAACATTTATGTGAGATTATATGTATTCGATAATATGGTGCAATTGAAAACTGTACGTTTTTTGCTGAGGAAACATTCAATTGTCAACTAGAAAAATAAGAAATTATTTAATTGAAGGTTGATGACCGCACACACGGCAGGAATATCGACGATTTATAGTCTGTGAGGCTGACACACCCAAGTTTTGTAGGAGGCACAATATTTTTCAATAGGAATAAATAAAATAGGCAACGATATAAATATAGCATAACCATGTTTGTTGCTTAAGGAGGTTCCCTAGACATTTTAAAAAATGTTCTAATGCAACCAAACTTTGAATTTATGTTGTCTGTTTCATAAAAATGATACCTGAATTTTTTGGAAATTTTTGACCACGTAGTTTGAACGAAATTAATTGTTAAATTTTAATATTTTACATGGGCTCTTATGGCTTTCCATTAATTGATTAAATAAAAAGATGTTAGAAATGTTCTATTTACTTAATTTTTGGTATATAAACGTATGCAAGCACGGACATCAATTTCCCAAAATTTGAAGAAGGTTGACCACATAGTTGTAATAATATTGTCGATTGAAAAAAAAATCTTTAAGCATTTTTTGATTAGTGAATTAGAAATTATTGTAAAAATATATCACCGCAACTGAACGAATTGCAATATCAACTAACACCCGTTGACCGAATTTTGTTTTACATTAATACAAATATTTTTATTAATTAAAGGCTGATATCTGAGTACGCCACTGCATGTGTAGGGAACCTCCTTAAGAGCATTCTGTACAGGAAGAATGTACAAGTTTAAGGAATTTTACACTCATACACCTCATCGACACATGGTTGCACATTTTAACAAAAACAAATTTTTATATGGTAGATAAGGGATAAAACTTCGTTCTATTAGTGCAAATTTTTTTTTCAGCACGTTCAATGGTCGAAATTACTTACTTTCAACCGCTTGCAGGCGTTTAGAAGCACCTACAGATTTTTCTTTATATTTCGCAGAACATGATATTTTAAACTTGAATCATGTAGTTTAAAGTTTAATCTACGTTGGGGTAGTGTTATTTTTTAGAAAAAACTTTCGGATTTCGAGAAAATTAGAGGTAAATTTTTTTTGTAGTTTTCTTTATTTTATAAACTAAAACTTCGGTACAAAACAGAAAAAATGGCACTAATAGAACGAAGTTTTATCCCTTATCTACCATATAAAAATTTATTTTTGTTAAAATGTGCAACCATGTGTCGATGAGGTGTATACGTGTAAAGTGCTTTTTACGTGTATATTCTTCCTGTACAGAATGCTCTGAAGAATAATTTTTACATTGTATTATGTAAAAATTGTAATTTAAAGAAATGTTTTCAATTGCCTACAAATAGTTTTCAATAATTACAGTAATTTAATTATCAATTAGGTTTAATACCAAATGAGATAGATAGAAAATTCTTTGTAAATTGAATTAATTTATTTAACTGTCTCTGATTGATTATATTTACAAATATAAAAAATATTTTTATTACCGTCATTATAAATAAATAAATAAAAGCATAATATTATGCAGGTGTTTAATTTGCAAGTAGATTATTAAAATTAATTGCATACCGTTATAAAATTTTTCTAATAAAATGTTATAATTTTTCGACGCAATATTGTAAATAAATAAGTTATGCTAATTTAATTACAGAAATGCTAAACGGTAGCAATTCGAAGAGCCATAAAAATAATATGCATCTTACTTAAAATTATCAAATAAAATATAATCCAAGCGGCAAGCATACCAAAGCCAATAATCCTATCCCGGCTTATTTAAATATCAGAAATTAATTTACTTATCTAAAATTATGCCTTCATATTCATTTTATTGCAAACTGTATTTGATCTCTTTTAATTGCAATGCACTAAAATCGCTAATAGTTCTATTGGTAGAACGAAGAGATTACCTTTACTAGGTACTTTAGTTATGCGATAGTGCGTATAAAGTAGGTAAAATTTATTCCTAAGTTTTATAGAACAGGATGCAAATCGAATTCAATAAAATTTCATGTGCTGCTCTAATTTTAAATCTTACGTGTTTATGTTTCATATTTAAAATACCAGGATGCTAATTTACATATGAATAAAAGATTTATAAACCATTTTCTATTTTGTATTTCAACACTTTTAAATAAATAAGTTACCTAGAACTTTATTAATAAATCAGTGGTTTGATTTTTGAACAACATAACGCCATATGAGATAAGTACAATCCACTAACCATGGTATTCGTTGTCAGCTGGTAACCGCACACACAGTTTAATGTATATTTACATTGTTGCAATAGATGACAATATTTTTTATCTAGATAAAAATAAAGTTAGGTAACTCACTTTTATTTATCTAGATAAGATAATAATCATTGAAGAAATTATCTAGATAATAGATAAAAGATAAATCATTATTATCTAGATAAATATTTGATAATTCGTAGATAATACAAAAAATATAAATTATATAACTAAATTATAAGCGGTACCAGCTAGCGAGCCGGCAGCGTTGCAAGCTTGTGCGTTGTATTCTTGCACAGTTTGTTTACATTTGAATTCGATTAAAATTACAAATGAAAAAAATTTGTTATAATTTTACTACTACTACTATCGGAGTATAGTATAGTCTTCATTTTAATAATTTTTTTTTCTGAAATTTATGAATCCTGAGGTATCACTTTTTCAGAAAAAAATTATTATAATTCATATAATAAGTTTAAAATAAAAATGCTTAACAATTATTGTTTATAATTATATAAGGCATCGGTAACCTGAATTTGAATCTTATAAGATTATTACCAGTAACATGATGTATATTGACAGTAGACGACATTAAAGTTAACAGTTTCTAAAGATGTGTCAAAATCATAGCTCATTTTTGCTATAAATTTTTGTTATTTCTACACATATACATTTAAAATTTTGAAATTCTAAACAATAACGTAGAAATGTGCATACTTTTGTATAAAGTTTTATTTAAATTTTTTGGATTATTTTTAAACAAGTTATTCAACTTTACATCCGAGTGACTATACTTATTACTCCGATAGTAGTTGATATAAAAAATAGATAAAGATAATTTGTAATGTTATCTAAATAAGATAATACTCACAAATATATATTAGCCATTTTATTTAATCATTAAACTGCAGAAGAAGATATAAACGATATTTTACTATTGTCATTATTTATTCTAATTATAACTACAGTTCTTCATATCAACACATTTATTTATTCCATAATTAAACAACATGTCATACACAAATTACATAAATATGGCTTATGTGTAAATTCTCACAATAATCAGGCTCAATATTTTCCTGAAACTTGGGAACATTTTATCAAATAGTTTTCCTAATCAAAACCAACATATCTCCTGCGTAAATCCTTCTAATTATGTTAGCAAGGCATATTTAAGGTCAAAAACAATTTAATTCTCCAATAAATACTCCTTTTTATCTCGTTAACAAACAGCACGATGATTAAGCAATGAATTATTACAATTTTAATTATATCTCTTGCTTGTTCATTAACGCGTTCACACGCTACGATAACGCTATGTTAAGTTACGTTAAGTTTAAGACGCTTTCAACACCGTTTTGTCGATTCATCATCTCACCAGCTCAAATCATATTGCGGAGGATAAATCATTTGCTTAAATTAATTCGTCAAAATGAAAGAAAAAACTTAATAAGTTGTAATATGTTACCTGCTGGTTGAGGTTAAGCTTGAATTTGTTTATTTATTAAAGCGCGGTTCTTTTGTTTGAGGTAATTATTATTTAGGAAAGTTATTGATGAGTTAATAAGGAGTGCTAATGTGAAAATGTTTCGCAAATATCAGCTGTCATCGTTTAATGCTTGATTCAGACCTACCCAATTATAAGTGTAAGTGGTTAATTTAACCAACTAGCGCTCAACGTTCGCACTTATAATTGAAATTATAACTTAGTGGATGCGCTGGT
Organism: Agonum fuliginosum; assembly: GCA_947534325.1. Lineage (NCBI taxonomy): Eukaryota > Metazoa > Arthropoda > Insecta > Coleoptera > Carabidae > Agonum > Agonum fuliginosum. The sequence continues at coordinate 22,352,248 of OX384036.1, forward strand.
TGGTTAATTTAGCACTTATACTACTTAATTGGGAAGGTCTGAATATATAGCTAAAGATTTTTTGTATGTTTCTCTTCTAACGCAGCATTGAAATCTTTTCTATTTTACGTATAAATACTTGATTTTATGAAATTATTCTATTTTAGTTATTTATGTATCAAGGGCATCATGATGATGTTTATGCTCATCCGAGGGCGACATGTTTACAAGCCCAAGGGCCCCTGGCTCGAGGGTCTGTAAATCGCCCGACATCGCCGCTATAAACATCAATGATGCCCGTGGTGCATACAATATTTTATGTCTTACTATTTTATTTAAAATATTGCGCGCGTGACATTTCGCTTTGACGTTTCGAATTTTGTTAATATTTTTGGTATCCTAGTAACAGACAGAAAATATATTTATTTCAGAAGAAAAACATTAGTGATGTCTCAATATTACCATGGCAATTTCTTAATGCCCTAGGGTATAATGTAGTATATAACATACCTCGTATCCATGACATAATTAAACAATTACATACTAGGAAGACATAAAATACTTTATGACCTGTTCGCACAAGGATTTTTTGAAAATTATTTCATGCTTGTGAATCCTGGGAAAAAGAATTTCCGTTTTGAAGCTATCAATGAATTATACATTCATTTAAGATTCAATTTAGCGTCACCGCTATTTGACAGGCAATTCTCACCAGGATTATTTTTCTCTAAATTCAGAAGCATGAAAGAATCCTCAAAGAATCCTTTTTATTTTAGAAAACTAAAATAAAAAAATTTAAAAAATGATATTCTAATATTTGACATCTGCCAAATTATAAAATACAGACCAAATAGTTTTTTAATAATTTATTGTTAAAATATTTAATTGCAAATATGAAATTTCTCAAATCGAAATTTAATTTTTTTATCATTTATTCAACAGATTCAGAGGCTTCAAATTAGATGATAATTATAAAATGTATTATGTACCTAACACTATTAACGATATACGTAGAACCGAAATCAAATTACAATTAATAATCTGTTATACACATATACATATCTAGCAGGCCTTTTCTCCAAATTGGATGACAGCCACACATTATGAGCCATCCGTATAAATATACAGTGTTGTAACTTATCTAGATAATTTTGTCTAGATAAATCATCTAGATAATATATTTTTATCTATTATCTTATCTAAATATATTTTTTATTATTTATCTAAGTATAGTAGGTACCTATATATTAATATATTTGTATAAGTAAAAAGAATAAAGTAAGTATGGTGGGAGGTCTTGTGCTGGCCACATCAGATTTTCAAATTTTTAACTAGTTTAATATAATGTTATAATTGCTAGTTTAAAGTCGTGATAAAATTGAAGCAATATTTCTTTTATTTAATTTCCTTATTACAAATAACATTTCATAACAATAACACATAATCTAACACATTAATATTCTAAACATATACGGAACAAACCAGACTCCACTAAATCAGCGTATATCCCCGCCTTACACTCTACTCTAACTAAAGTTACAGCCTCTTGTAAAGTAGTAAATAGTAGCCCAGTGCTCACTATCTCCACTTTGATATTCTGCCAACACCCACAACGGCAGTTTTCTAATATTGTTAATTAAACTCGCTGCTTTCCCGTTGTCGATAACTAGTGCACTAATCTCTAATGACCGGGTACTAGGAACGGCGTAGAGAAGAAATCATGAGTGTAACGGCCAGAGATAAAACAACAGACAATTATAAATAACAATTAAATGTTGTCATCGAAGGTATCTGTTGGAGGAGTCGTTAAAGGTGACAATTATTTTTAATTGAGTTTGAAATAGAGCAGTTTTATAATCAAGCCATTACTGGTGTGGTGCTATGTTTATCTGCTATTGTTTTTTGTTTAAACATAATTAAGGTATTGACTTGCGATTTGTCAATTTTACCTTCCGCTTACCTGTAAAGGAACCCACTTGACATGAATCGTCCATGGGATGTTTCAAAATATCTTATTCTTGTACTTTAAGTGATGTTACGTAAGTCTATCCTAGCCACATCCTGAGTACGATCAAAAATTACATACTCAATACAAACATCTCAGAGAATTACATGGGATGCATAATTGTGATATTATTACCAAATTACAACATTGGGATGTAACATAGATAATGTTACCAAGGGCGGATATTAGCAATCGCTGGGATTTTATTAGGATGTTAATGGGCAAATATAGCAAGTAACAAGCCGGGATGTTCACATTCTTGAAATGTTCTGGGGATTTTATTTTGTCAAGTGGGAAGGTATTGGAATCATGCTAAAAATCAGGTGGTGAGTTTTTAGTGGATGAGCACTCATTTTTGATAGTTTCACGATGATATCTGTATGTATGTGTGTGTATGTGGTCAAGGCCGGGGTGTAAGTCGGATAACTCAAATACGAATTTTCCAAAAAAATTGATATTTGGTATTTAATATTTGTTGGAAGAGCTCATTAGATTTTGGTAAAAATATCTTCACCGGAAGTGATATTTTTTGAAGATTGAAAAAGTTAATCCATGTTCGGTTGATTTTTATTTCTGAGTAAAAAATATTGACAGGTGAGACGGGTGACAAGTTGACATACTAACGCCATATAAGTCATAAGAAGTAAGATATTAGATGTAGTAATTGAACGGAGGATGGCTTCAACACAGAAGAGTTTTCCTGTGAATGAATCTTTTGATTCAGGTGATGCAAATTTCTGTGTTTTAATATTTTAGATTTTTATTTGTAATATTTTAAATGGGCACCGAATTGTACGTATACATTTATGTTTATATATGTCTAGATATGGCGGAAGGTTGAGTGCTGGCCACATCAGATTTTTTGGAGTAGATAACTTACGAGTAATAAATGGTGTATAAATAATCCTGAAGAACAGAGTTGGCAACGATTAAAAACAAAATAAATAATCACTGATTTGTTTTAATAAAACAAAACAATTTTTGTGAAAAATTTGATACAATGTCATCGTTTTAATTTCTTATGTAAAATAGTCATATAAACATTAAAATGGCTGATAAAACTTGCATTGGCAATAATTAAAAACGTCCTTCTTGGTGTGACGCAGTTCTTCTTGAAATTATTTTCTTAAAAAAACAGTACCCAGTTAAGAATATGATAACAAATATGTATGCATAGATAAAGATTGCACGAGCACTCAGATTGACAAGATAATACATTATATTCTTTTCAAAAATACAACATTTACCAGTAATAAATCTATATCTATCCGCTATTCATATTCATAAACATTTCTTGTACCTCAATTAAGTATAAATCTATATCTCTTCCCTAGTATTATGTAAGGCATTATTAAATATTTTAAATATAGGTATCTCTTCCGTAAACTAATGTAAAAATATTGTAAAATTTTGATAATTTAACCAATTTCGTAGCTCTTATACGTCTCGAGATAGCAATGGTGCGCCACTTAAGAGCATTCTGTACAGGAAGAATATACACGTAAAAAGCACTTTACACGCATACACCTCATCGACACATGGTTGCACATTTTAACAAAAACAAATTTTTATATGGTAGATAAGGGATAAAACTTCGTTCTATTAGTGCCATTTTTACCTCTCGCCTCATATTCTATAAGAGAGGTATTGTAATGGGTCAAAATTTTCGAGTATGAGTTTTTGGTGGATAAGCACGTTTCAGGGTCTCTAGAATACGAATTTACTATTTTCACGATGATGTCTGTGTGTGTGTGTGTTTGTGTGTTTGTGTGTTTGTGTGTTCGTGTGTTTGTGTGTTTGTATGAACCGAGGATTTTTCGTCCACGATAACTTAAAAAGTATCAAACCGTTTATAACCAAATTTCTTATTTAAGGTTTTGATAAGTATCTTAACACCGGATAACATTTTGGTAGAAATCTGCAAACCGGAAGTAGTACTTTTAGAAGTTTGGAAAAGTTTTCCTTAAATATATTGGTACATTATTTATTTATGACAATTTTTGCAATTAAAAATAAAAGAAATTGTGATTATCTATGTGTACAGTTAATTATAAATACAAATTGCTGAATCTGGAAGTATTTAACAATAAAAAGTACAATTAATATTCTATCTTGTTGTCCATGATATGAAATTTGTTTCTACATAAAATTTGAATTATTATGACAGTGACAGTACAGTTGACATCTTTTGCTTGCATATTGGTTTACATTATCGTTTACATATTACATGAAGATGAAACTATTAAAATGTAAGTAAAACTATTTATTAGATTAGTAGAATAAGCAGAATTAGGCGAGAGGTCGTGTGGTGGCCACAGCAGATTTTTTCTGTTTTGTACCGAAGTTTCAGTTTATAAAACTACAAAAATTCACATTTTTTACCTCTAATTTTCTCGAAATCAGAAAGTTTTTCTAAAAAATAACACTACTTTAAACTACATGATTCAAGTTTAAAATATCATGTTCTGCGAAATATAAAGAAAAATCTGTAGGTGCTTCTAAACGCCTGCAAGCGGTTGAAAATAAGTAATTTTGATCGTTGAACGTGCTGAAAAAAAAATTGCACTAATAGAATGAAGTTTTATCCCTTATCTACCATATAAAAATTTGTTTTTGTTAAAATGTGCAACCATGTGTCGATGAGGTGTATGGTGTAAGCGTGTAAATTCTTTTTACGCGTACTTTCTTCTTGTACAGAATGCTCTTAAAATGAACATCCTGTATACAAGTTTTATTTACTGCTGGTTTTTGGAAAATTTCTGTGTCATGTATTTTATTACAGCTACAGAATACTAATAAATCTGTATAATTTTGCATCGGCCATAAAGATAGCAACTCTAGTACACATTCTGCTGATAATAATCCCATAACATCGTCTGCCACCGTTTGCTTCGATAAGTCCCACGAAGCAGCGTTCAAGATCATATCATAAATACAGTGATATTGTCGAGGGTTTATGCACTTCTGCCGTCATGTTCATCGCCATTTTACGATGTTTACAATCTTATTCCTAGTCCGGACTATCTGCATTTCAACTAAAATCGAGAATATAGTAGCGGGATGCCATACAGATTATCTATATTTGTAGATATCGTTGCTTATATGCGCTGGTAGATAAAAGTGTTTCATTTTATTATTTAACCTTATTATACAGGGTTGGCCAAATAAGACCTATACTAATGTTAAACACGGATAACTCTTGTAATAATCATTTATTTTGATTAATTTCTTTTTATACAATGAATATATTTTATGGAAATTATGTATGAAATATGACATCAGACAAATGTAAACCATTATTCTCGATACAGAGATCGGCTCTTTTTAACGCGTTTTCCATTACATCACGTAATGTTTCTGGTTGAAGGCTCAGTATTTCGTATCGAATATTCTGCTTCAGCTGTCTAATAGTCTCTGGTATATTAACATACACTTTGTCTTTTAAATATCCCCATAAAAAAGTCGGGCGCTGTTAAATCTGGTGTGCATGGTGGCCAAGGGAAATCTGACTTTTTTTTTAAATTCACTATATTGGTCATAACACCGCGTGCAAACAGTACATTTGGATGGATTTGCAACTGGTGCTGGTGTATTTCCCTTGGATTTTCAGAGCCCCAAAATCCACAGTTTTGTTTGGTGACATAACCATTTAAACGAAAATGCGCTTCATCCGACATCAAAACATTATTTAGAAAATTAATTTGTGTTGCTAATAAATTTCCAAGAATTCAGTTAAAACCTACAAAAGAAAAAAAAAATTAAATCAAAAAATACAAAAGTTATTTGTGTTTAACATTGGTAGGTCTTATTTGGCCCACCCGATTTTTTAAGCCTCTGATTTCATAATGGCGAACATATATTTGATGTGATTCTGACAACTCAGGTTCGAATACATTTCATTTTAATTGCACAAAAGTCTTCCATTTGATGTATTCAGTATTTAATTCTTAAGTTCTATTAAGCCATATTCAGACCTATCTAATTATAAGTATAATTTTGTGGAGCGCTGGTTGGTTTATTTAACACATGTACCTACTTATAATTGGATAATGGGAAGGTCTGAATCTACCGTGTCAGAAAACAGCAAAAAAGATGGATTTCGCGCGCCACTCCACAGCGTTTATTGTTTTGTTAAATATAATAATCTAAAGATATTGCTGAAGATAAAAGTACAAACTACAAAATGGTCGATGCAGAATTTTAAAATTTTGCTTAAAAATCTAAATATGTTAATTTGAATTTTGACAATTTTTGTTATTTTTTAAAAGGATTTTTAAAAATTCGATCACTTATTTCGCAGATCTAAGCTTTGTTGGCAACATATTAAAATTTGATGTTAATTCACTTATAAATAAAAGTGGCGCGCCAAAACCCTTCTCTTTACAAATATTGCAGTTTTTTTGCAAAACAATAAATGCTATAGTATAGCATGCGAAATCAATATTTTTGACTGTTTTCTGCCATGGGTAGAGGATCACCGTAAGAGGTTCGTGTACCTATTTTTCAAATTCCTAAAATACTCTCGATATATTTTTTTTTAATTCACTCTCTTCCCCACTACTACGACTGCCCGAACCCAGCCCGAAACTCGTACTTTGCCGCATCCCAGCTATGCAATGTCATTTTGAAGTTAAAAAATACTTTAAACATGGCTCCAGATTTCCATAATAACTTCTGTATTTTTTAAAGAAATTAAGTAAAATAAAAATTATTCGAAAAAGGAAGCTTAGCTGCATGCTTCTTGCTTTTTAAATTTTTCTTTCCATTTATAATGACCGAAAAAAATTATATCAATCGTATCAAATAATGACAAACGTCATTTTTAAATATTTTTTACTTCAAATTACTAGGCCAAAGACAAAAAATAAAAAACTAGAGGCATTAAGACATCCTTTGTTAATACACTCATATGAAACAGCATCATATATTTCAATTATAACTAAAGTAAACGTGGGAGGCGTACACCTCTGTAATGCTGTAAAATTTTAGGGTAGACGAAAACACTTATCTAAGTTAATAATTCGATGAATACGTTGAGCCAGGCAATAATCTGTGAACTGTCACTTCCAAGTTGGGTACATAAAAGTAACAGAAGTTAATTTATGTCCGAGTGAAACGCAATTTTACTAGACGATTAAAAAAACCTGTATATTCACCAATAAAATATGTTCGCCACCGTTTTTCCCATTGTGGGAAAAACATCTCTTACACATAGTGCGTGAAGTAATCATCAATTTCAACTAACGAATCCAAAAAACCTCTCTTGTCCGTCCGTTTACAGTAACACAACACTTATCCATGTTCTCATTACGTGCATCCGTTGCTAACAAACACTTGACAATTGCCAATAGCCAATAGGATATCGGCAAACGACGCCTGCTGGGGTTTTTATGCCGTTTATCGATACGTTCGATACGTTTCCACGGTGACGATATCGTAAACAAGTGGATAACTGGCTGAGGAGACGACGGTTGTGAGAACGGAGTGATATTGAATAGAGATGGATATGGATAGAGGAAGGAATGTAAATATACACAGTATGTCACAGTCGGTCAGTTTTAAAGCAAAATCATTATGTTTATAATTTAGTCAGCTTCTTAAAATTTTTGTAACAGGAATCAATCCAACAAGTGACATTTTTTCAGTGCTAAGTACATATTATTATTTTCATTCAATTTTGGTAAGTTGTTAAAATTTCAAGCAAACGTTTTCACATAAACTAACACAGACACATTCCAATTTAAATCACTAATTTACAAAATGTGAAAACAACGTACTTACGTCACATAATCAAGTTTGAAATTGTAGCATGAGGTAAAACTGCGACAATCTTAATCATCAAGCAATTACCAGTAACAATTATATTCATGAATATATAATTCATGTGTCACGTGACACATATTTGACTAATTTGATTGGCTAAAATAGGGCAGTAAGAGGCTATCAAATCGATGATATTTTTATCACCGCTGTTACATGTCAACTGTTTCTGTCAATTAATTTCCTACTGTCAGTTTCATATTTAAATATTGCTGTTTGTCAAAAATAAGACTTAAATTGAATGAACCTGATTGTATTCGGTGGAAAAATGTCAGTGAAGACAAAATTGAGAAAGGTAAACAGAATTTAAAACGTTTTTGACAGCTATTGAAAAATATAACCAAACATTTTGGACTCATTCATTAGATATTCTCCCCAAATATAACTCGGGCTATGAATAATCATAGGTGATAGCATTCGCTAGTCTTCAGAAAATTCATTTCGTGCTGCGCACTCGGTCAATTTTCATCGACTAACTCATGCTATCACCGATGATAATCATAGCACTTTTTATATTACTCCCGACTATAGCTCTAATATATTTTATAGAAATAATTATTTTCCCCATATGAACGGTATTTAAAAATGTTGATTACAGTTGAAGCACTTGAGTCTTTTTGAGAAAACTGTTAAAAAAAACTTTTCTCGTGTGAATTCGTCCCTGAATGAAGGAAACTTAAAATTATAGTAGTAGTAGCAGTAATTTATAGCATTAATTACCTTATAAATAGTGTTGTAATAGATAACAATATTTTTTATCTAGATAAAGATAACTTACTTTTTATTTATCTAGATAAGATAATAGATAATCATTGAAGAAATTATCTAGATAATAGATAAAAGATAAATCATTATTATCTAGATAATTATAAGATAATTCATAGATAATACAAAAAATATAAATGACATGTTCTAAAGTATAAGCGGTACCTGCTAGCGAGTCGGCAGCCTTACAAGCTTGTACGTTGTATGCTTGCACAGTTTGATTACATTTGAATTCGATTAAAATTAATAAATGAAAAAAATTGGTTCTAATTTTGCAAAAAAATATTATCTAGATGATTTTTTAAAAATAGATAAAGATAATTTGTAATTTTATCTAGATAAGATAATAGATAAATAAGAAAAAAATTATCTAGATAAGATAATAGATAAAAATATATTATCTAGATGATTTATCTAGATAAAATTATCTAGACAAGTTACAACACTGCTTATAAACAAACACATGCAGTCATCTCTAAATTAATAACAAATATTGGTCCTTTCTTTCACTTTTCATACTGCATGTCGAGCTGGCATTGTCAGTTGCTCTTGAATAGCGATTGAGTCATCAGCACCATCAACACACCGTTCATAACAATCGCTTTCTTCTTCGTTTGTGCCATGTGCCAATTATACGAGCATTTCAGCATTGAACAATCAGAGTATAATCGATTTAATTGGCAGGTTCAGTGTGTAATTTTGATGTGGCCAATGGCCGCTCATAAAGAGAAACATCGCTGAGAAATTGCCGGTTAATTAAGATTCATTCACAATTATCAACAGATTTCTGTGGCGCTCGTAATGTATGCATTGTCGGAACATCGGAAGAGGTTTCGAAAAGGTTTTGCAACGATTGTGAAAATATGGAGTATAAATTCGTCGGTTTGAAACTTAATTAATTTAATTTATGTCCACGAAAATTAGTTAAGTGCATAGGCTACTTACATGATTTTTTTATTTAATATTTTTGAATAAGAGATACAAACTTGGAACCCGTATTTGTTATTTACACAAAATTCTTATTAACAAACCCAAAAATAATTATGAAAACTGAATAGTATGTGATGTGACGTACAATGGTGCCATATCTCCTGTACAAAATAATGACGTCACAGTAAAATTTCTTTCTCAATTTACTAAAAAAACATAATTTTTACTTCCTTGTACGGAGTAATAAGGAAGTATTGTAATCGCGAAAAATTTCGGTTTTCAGATTTTGATGGCAATATCCGTTTTGACCTTTTCTGAATCCATTATGACTAGTTTCGTCGTGACGTCTGTACGTATGTACGTATGTACGTACGGACGTATGTGTGTCGCATAACTCAAATACGGTTAGACGTAGAAAGTTGAAATTTTGTATTTAGGACTGTTATAGCATCTAGTTGTGCACCTCCTATTTTTGGTTTCAATCTATAAACCGGAAGTAGTACTTTTGTCAAATATTTCGATAAATATTTAATTTAAGACAAATTTTTACCTCTCGCCTCATATTCTAATGGGTCAAAATTTTCGAGTATGAGTTTTTGGTGGATAAGCACGTTTCAGGGTCTCTACAATACGAATTTACTATTTTCATGATGATGTCTGTGTGTGTGTATGTGTGTGTGTGTGCGTGTGTGTGTGTGTGTGTGTTTGTATGAATGTATGGACTGGCGATTTTTCGTCCACGATAACTGAAAAAGTATCAAACCTTTAAAAACCAAATTTCATATTTAAGGTTTTAATAAGTATCTTAACACCGGATAACATTTTGGTAGAAATCCGCAAACCGGAAGTAGTACTTTTTGAAGCTTGATAAAGTTTTCCTTAAATATATTGTTACATTATTTATTTATGACAATTTTTGCAATTAAAAATAAAAGAAAATATAATTATCTATGGGTACAGTTAATTATAAATACAATTTGCTGAATCTGGTAGTATTTAACAATAAAATAAAGTACAATTAATATTGTATCTTGTTGTCCATGATTTGAAATTTGTTTCTACATAAAATTTGAATGATTATGACAGTGACAGTACAGTTGACATCTTTTGCTTGCATCTTGGTTTACATTATCGTTTACATCTTACATGAACATGAAACTATTAAAATGTAAGTACAACTATTTATTAGATTAATCTCGAGATTAATAGAATAAGCAGCATTAGGCGAGAGGTCGTGTACTGGCCACAGCAGATTTTTTAATTTTAAATTAAAGATTATGTGATTATTACCTACAATCGGTATTTTATAAATATTTTTGTATCTGGTATCATTTAGGAATAATTAAAGTATATATTTATAATTTAGTATTTCGGTATCTTGTAGTCCATGATCGATTAACATTTGTTACTACGTAAAATTCAAATGTTTATGACATGGCAGTGACAATAGTAAAATATGCTTTATATCTTCTTCTGCAGTTTAAATAAAATGACTAAAATATATTTGTGAGTATACTAGTATAATAAGTTAAAAGAATTTTTTATATTATTCTACATTTTAGTTATTAAGAAAAGTATGAACAAACAAGGCGTACAAGGAAGTCATGTGGTGTCCACGTCAGATTTTTTTTAAATAAAATGTTTTAGACCTAACAATATGTTCATAGAGGTAAAAATCTTATTTTTTCACAACATGCAGAGAAACACAATTTTCTTCTCTCAAAATAGTAAGGAAAGTAAGTTTTTCCTCTCTAGAGAGAAAAGTAAGCAGTGTTTCCACCAGTGTTATTTTACGATGAAATATTTTAAAAATTGTAAGTAAATTTATTATTTTATTGAAAATTCAGATTTTGTAGTAGTATACTGTAAACTATTATTTTACAATAATAATTATGTTTTATATTTTATTTTTCTTTGATTTTACTACTTTTTAATTTGACATATTGGCTGCAGGGAAACATTTCGTTGTTTTTAAACCTCATTCTGACAGATGGAAGTTATAACCTAACTTCTAGTTATGTGTTTCGTCTACATTTACAAATGTTTTTAAATATGTCGTGAAAAAAATGTTTTGTCTAACATGAGAGGAAAGCTCTTTTTCCACTCTCGAGTGAGAAAAAGAAGCGCTTTCCTCTCTAGTTGGACAAATAACTATTTCAGTACTTTGCAGGTGGCCCATTTAAACTTTAACTAGATATACAAAAAAGTTTTGTATCATTTCAAGAATAATTTTCATCGCTAATCTGTTATAACCAGATTTCAAGCAAATATTATATAGTTTATTTGACATAAATACAAAACTATTTGTCGTCTGGCTATTGCCAATTCGGTTAATATAGAAACAAATTCTTATGTATAGTTAAAGATATAGTCCATTCAGCGAGTCAACCTATTCCGTCACAATGAAGTATCAATGGTTGTGGATTGTGACGGAATTTGTAGATTCGCTGGATGGACTATAGAATTATAGAAAACCTGATTGTACTTTATGGTTTTATATCTTGCATTAATAAGTAATCACCATGCAAACAACAGCATACTTATCTCTAATGTGCTCTACCTGTCTGAGTTTACCAATACGCAGCGCCTGATGGCGTTCACAGCATAATTAAATATTCCGCAGACGTCCGTTATCAATCGCAGCTCAACACTACACCACAACAGACGGTAATAAAGTGCTACCAGGAGCTTAGCGGAGCTGATTGGGATTCCGAGGGATCGCTTAGCACTTTAATGACTAGATTAACGTAAACTGATGAAAAAACAGCCAATTATGTCGTGATTTATCCCATGTGTTGCAGATAAGATTTTGATCCGCGGATTTCATTAGCGAATTAGCGCTTAATGGAGCAATCTTTATTGTAAGATTGTAACACAATAAAAATATACCCGATATGGACTCTGCACTTTGTTTCTTAAGGGTCTCGTCTCCGTAACAAAATATTGTTTAGAGGTGTAGCAGTTTCTGCTTTACTCATTGCATATTAAAAATTTGAAGGAAAAACAGGTACCAGATGTTTGTGAAAGAATTCATTTAGGATTATGCCCAGAATTCTGAAAAAATCTTTGAAATCCATATACAAAATTAATGAAAAAATGTGTTTTAAGCAATTTTTTACATGCTTTTTCTTATTATTAAGAGGTTTATTAGAAAATGTAACTCGGCATAAACCTAGTTGCATTCTTCGTCTGTAAATAAATTTATGACATTTAGCTTTATCTATAAAACTTCGTGAGCATTATAGAAATTGCTAGACTGCGCTTGTCCGTATTTTTAGCGAGCGTTTCTATGCAATAACATAGGACAAACGCGGTGTAGAGCTACGTGGAGTCGATACCCTTAAGTACGATTGATGGAAATAGAGGAAAGGCAATGTTTTTTTTAAGGCATATACTTGTAAATCCAGAAGATTAACAATTTGGCTGTATTATATAAAATTTCAAATTTAAATTTAAAGTGAAGAATTATGACTCATTAGTGAATCAATAAATGCAAATTATTAATTGCTGTGACATCAATTAGCAAAACTTGGAGCTAATTTTCATCATTTAATAATCCATATTATACGTTGATTAATGCACAAAAATACAAATTTTCTTTTGAAACCGGTAATATACATTAGTCGGAAGATTTTATTTAAACTGTTAATCCATTGACTGTAATAATTTATGTAAAACTCGCATTTTAGTAATTTTTAGTAATTATTTAACAAAATACGGGAAGGTTTTTTGTAAATTTCATTCTATAGCCATGTAAGCACAATAAGTACATCATTGTAAAATATGATGTCATCGATTTCAAAACTAAACAACCAAAGTCACAAAATGATTTATTGTAACATGCTTTTTTGCTTTACATTTGATAGCGAGAGATGGGCCTTAAAATGCGAACCTAGAGGTGCAATTTTTACTGAAACAAGGGCGCGATTTAAATGTTGCTATTGTGTGATTTTGCTTTAAGATATAAATAACCTAATAACACTTATGTTTTATAATTTTTGAATTTTTTATAGGCCTTCCTTTGAGATATTCTGCGCTCCCCTAAATAAGAGAGGCGCCCACAGATTGAGAAACGCTGGGTTACGCTTTAAATGAATAAATATGAAAATGTATCATGAGTAAATAAAGAACTTTATATAGTAATTGATTTATTGATTAAGGTGTATTTAATTTATCACATAATAGTTTTTTATGTATTAAGGGTGTAAAGAGGTTTTTATGGCGTGAGACGTGATTTTGAGCCCGAGCCCAGCCGAGGGCTAAAAACACGTCAAAGGCCATAAAAGCAAGTTACGCCCGTGGTACATACATAACTTTATGCACGGTCGAAGATTTTATATTAAATAAATTTATTAATTTTAACTGTCCAAATAGTTCAAAGAACCAAAAATTCATAAATTCTTGAACTGTTGCTAAGATACCAAAAACATTCAGAAAATAAACATAAATCCAAATGTCAAAGTTGTCATTATTGAATTAAATAAGATAATTTATGTTAAATGTAAGTAAAAATGATGGTATTTAACTTTAAAAATGTATTACTAATTACAGAAAATGATTATTTATAGAATTATATTAGTAGTTTACATGAGAATAATTGAAAATTTTAACTGTTTTTATTATGATGATTTGACGTTTCATTATGGCGCACTGCGCTATAAACAGTCCCACGGGCTATAAAATGACGTTTATGTCACAGAAATTCGTGTATAATTGACAAATTATGATACGACCGTGCATAAATACAATTTATGGAACAAACTAGAATTTCTTCTGTTTAAGAAATGCACTGCAATTTTGAATCAGACGCTAATGCCTTTAAATTGAATGTTATATTTTACCGCAAACGATTAGTTGTAAATTTTACTATGCAGAAATAAATAAATATCTGGCTCTCTCTCTGTTCAACAAAACTATTATGCAATCAGAATAGAAAATCACTGAGATTTGGTTTTGATGTAAATTAGTATAGCTCTACTTATAAGTTTAGTTTAGTGAACTTTATATTAGATATGGCTTGAATACTAAACTTAAAACTTAATTTCTGGAGCAACAAATGGAACACGATTCTAATTAAAATAAAGGAGTTTCTTTTTCAGGTCTCTCGCGAAAAAAACGTCTGAAAAAGCTCTACACGTTTACTGGTACTAGTAGTGCTGCTAATACTAGTGATTGTGTTTGTTTGTAGTGTGTGTGTGTTGCAGAAACTATTAATTATGTGTGTTTTTCTCCCATGGGAGCTAATTATGAGCCGTGTGTGTTGCATTATTAACAAAACGTTGTGTGTGAGCCGTTCTAAGAACGCTCTGTATTTATTTACATTCTGATCGCCGAGCGCTGTTAACTAGGTGTTAGGGACGTTTTTAAGACCTAGATACGTTTAAGTCCGGTCTTCCGACCTCCACATAGGCATGAATAACTTATCTGCTAGATAAAGTGGGAAATATCGCAGCGAAATATGCACAGATGAAAATTGCTCATTATACCTTGTTTGAAATATCGTAAGAATTTTGACAGAAAGATTCTTGCGATTCTATTGGCTGCTTCGTGTTGTTGTCAAGAGCGGTTTACACAAACAATTCAAATGTTATGTCAATAATTGTCAATTAATCTGATTTCATTCTTTGTAAGTAGGTACTGCTTGTTATTTGTTGTTGTTTTGTCGTTTTTTAATTTTACCTGGCTATTTTTATGTATTTTTCTCTCAAGGTTTTACGAACTCCTGCTTATTTTTAAACATAGAAAATGTTTTGGCGTAAATCAAACTCCTAAACCACGCCCCAATTAACTGTCAAAATTATTTCGTTATTTCAAACAGGGTAGATTATAGTTAGTTTATAGAACGGATTTTCAAATGCGTTAGGTGATCGACTGTTGTAGTTCTGACAACCCAAATACAGTTACGTCAAAAAACTTAGTTTGGAACCGATTACTAATGAACTTGTGAAATGAAAAAAAAAACTAAAATTTAAAATTTTGGCACTCAGAGGTTAGTAAAAAAATTAAATGTCAAAATAAACAACCTTTTTGGCACATAAAATTAATTTATTTTATGTCTGTTTATTTGGGAAATAAAGCCTCATTTCCACCGACTGTTTTAGTGCTTAATGCATAATGATTAGTGCGTAAGGCGTAATGCATAGTGATTATTTATTAGATGGCCATTTCCACCTATTTTGTTTAAGAACTAATTCGACAGAGATAACATTTATTGTTGTCGAATTTTGTAATTTAATCATTACCGGCATTTTTGCGATATTAAGTAATGGAAGAACTGATAATCTCGTAAGTAAGGTATTCAGTTCCATATTTAGAAACAGACAGAAATTGACAACTCGAAACAAATAATAAATATGACACATGTCAATCATTATGCTTGTGCATTACGCCTTATGTTTGGAGTTTGCAAAGTTTTGTTCTTATGCGTTGCTCTTAGTACTTATGCATTAAACATAATTCTTAAGCATTAAAACAGTCGGTGGAAATGAGGCTTTAGTAGTATAAGAAAATATATCTCGGTATTATTATTTTGCAGGTAAAATTATTTCTTAAGATTGTTGCTTATGGGTAACATTCCTCGACAAATGAATGATAAAATCCCTCTCCTTCAGCTCAGGTTTTTGATCATGTCATTTGTCTCGAAATGTTACCAAGCAACAATCTTTTGAAATAAATTTTTTCAGCAAAATAATGGTCTCTTGATATATTACTATTGATAATTACTCACATAATTGAAAGACTGATTTACAAATAAGTAATAGTTATACATACGTCAAGTTGAATTATTCTCATTGATCGCTCCTTATACGATGGCATACCCCACACGATCAAGTCAAATTAGATCACAAATTAAATTCGTCGAACGCTTCTTACTAATGAAACATGGAGCCCTATAATTGTGCTCTTTAACACACAATGCCTTGTTACATATTCATACCCTCTTAGAAATTATTGCCTCTTCTTACGAAGCTCCTACAACTTCAATTCTTCTACCTTTAACTACGCATGGAATGTTTCAACGAGGACGGGTATCAACCTCTTTTCTTATATAGAGCGATGTCGAGTCAAAAATACTTAAACAGTTTGTTAAGGTAGAAAATCCGTCGGCCATAAGCGTGCGTGATTTCGTTGTGAGGTGAGGCCAAAACAGTCAAATAATCAGAAATAAATAATTAAAAATCGTAGATTTGGATCTAAATTACAAAACATAGGTATCCAATTAAATAAAAAAGAAAACTTGAAATTTAAGTTTATACTGAAATGCAGTAGTATGACTTCAAAAACATAATTTTTCTTGAGACTGGAACCTTTTACATGCGATTTTTCAACAATTATTGCGGTGACTGAAAATTTTTATTTTTTAAATAAATATCTCGAATATCAAAGAATAACATATTCGTTTTCCACACATGTGTTGGGTTGTTATGATGTAATATTTTCTAATCGTTTAGTAAATCTACTGGTAACCTCCATATACGCAATGCATTTTAGCGCGTTTTTGTGTGAACTAAAATTCAATTCGTTATTCAACGGTTACCTATAAATTTTAATTTTTATCGTAATTCTACGACTTGTAATGAATGCGGTATACTAATTTAAGTCATATTTTGGGTTGTCACTACCCATGGATTTACTACCTAATGCCCATGTCACACCGGCGTGGCACGAAGCACGGTGCTCGATGTGGCATTTTGCTTCGTTCAAAGCTGTCAAAAGGGTGTCACACCGGTATAGCAAAATGCCATACGAAAATTTGTATATTGCTATGTTCACTTCGTACTTTGAAGGTTTTTGAAAATTATTTTTGACAGTTGAGAATTAAAATTCATCAATTTTTTGTTTTAATTAAATCAATAAGTAGTTCATATATTGACAAAAGCTTAAAATGTTCTTCTTATTATCTAATTACTCACTGTTTCACCAAATGTCAAAAATTATATTGAGAACTCACTGTGAAATCAGCAACAAATTTCCATATGTCAAAATGCTCGATGGAATAGCGGCGATAAATTTTTACGTTATTCATTTTTTCCATCGAGCACCGTGCTTCGTGCCACGCCGGTGTGACATGGGCATTAAGGATACAAGAACGGTGTACTTACTACATTAATTTGTGTAACTAAAAGCAAAAATACTCATAATTAACATTATTTGTCTAGTAAATACTGAGAAACAAAAGCTTCTTCTTAAAGCAAGAGAAAATGCTTTCTAATTCATACCCTTAATTGTTATTATACAGTTACATTTACAACCAATTTTAGAATGAGCGTATATCATAAGTTTGATATTTAAATTGTGCTGGTTTAAATTACATAATTTGATAAACTCTCATTAAATAATATACTATTAGTCGATAAAATAATATCTAAATATAGGTAAGTAAATCTATAAATTGAACGAAATTTTTAAAATTTATAATAATAAATTATTTATTATTTATCATAATACATTATATTAAAAATAAAGGACGCAATTTTTTAAATTTTTCAGAAATCAACATTCTGTGTATTAATTTTGATTTATTTTATAAAGTAGTCTGTGTTCAAAATATCGTTACAATGTATTTTATTATTGTGATTGCGTGTTTTAAACATCGATTATGACCATGTGTAATAAAAAATAAATAAATAAATGGCATAAATTTCAAATAATACGAACAGAAATAGTTATTGTCCTATACAACCCCATAAAATTAATTACTCACTGGTTAAACTAATGAATTTAATAAATCCTTTTCATTATCAAGTAACACCAAGCCACCTACGTCCAACAAATCACGTTAATTACTCATTAATTCCCAGTTAACCATAATGAAGATATTTGTAATTCATCCACGGCCGGCTCACACACATACAACTATCTTTCTTCTTCTTCTGCTTCACAGGCGGTCGCTTTCTTTGCTTCCGAGAAGAAGGCAACGAAGAAGTGAAGATAAATAAGGTTTTTACTGAGGAACTATAGTCGGTTAAATGAATTTTCAATCACACGTTCCCGGAGTGGATGTTAACATTGAAGATGTAATTAATTGATGTGTTAGATTTTTTATAGATGTTGGTATAGCACAGAATGGTGGAATCGTGGAATAAAATAAGGAAGAATATATTGTGAGAAGAAAATGTTGAAGAAATGGATAGAAATTTACTATCAGATGACGGATTTTCCAAATGTTGTATCCCTAATTGTTAATGATTACATATATATTTTTGAATTATATCGATTATTTAATAGTTATTTATGTATCTAGGACAAAAATGAAACATTAAGGTACAAGCAAGTTGTTTACGGCCGAAGCGTCTAGCCGATGTCGGAATTACTTATGAATACGTTAATGATTTAAAAAAAAATTCACTCTTTCTTTTCGATTGCTGTGCTTTATTTAATCATTGTATTCAATAAATGTCATAATATGTCTAATTACAGAAATATTTTGATTTTATAAATGAAGATACCTAGCAATTGCCTTGTGCGGTAAAATTCTATTTTGCGGTCTATGAATAGTCCGAAAAATGTTACTTTGTATCACAGTATGATATAAAATATTTTTATTTCATACAATAGAACTTTTCATTAATTGAAGTAGGTATGACTCTCTAAAAAAATAGGGACTAAAATAATATTTTGATGGTATCTTAAAAGAAAACTGTGTTTATGGTCATATATTGTTCGATATTATTGCTATGTTAAGAAATGTTTAAATAATAATTTGTTGCTAGATTACATGTGATTTTTGCTTTTAAGTCGCTAGTGACTTATCTATTATTGAATTAAATAATATACTAAATATTAAAGCAAAATACTAAACTAATGAAAGTTTTTTTTACTATACGATTAGGCCGAATTGTAATGTAAGGTAAAATGCTTATCTTTAATTAACAAAACAGGAACAAAAATGTATGTGTTAGTAAAAAAGATGCAAGCTTTTTTTTTGGTTATTAGGCGCATTTCATTAGATTAAAAATAGTTTTGAATTTTACACAACTGAGCATTAAATCATAAGTGTCCTAGATGAGACTATTTTCTAACTCATATAAAAATTATATTCTTTATGCGTCTTTCTTTATTGTAGATAGTTGAAACTGATGATCCGATATAATTCTTTAAGAATCTCATAAAATAAAGAAATAACAGTGTTATTCTTCATATAAAGCATCGTTTATGAATTTCTTCCACATCTTGCATTTGTTTTCGATACGAGAAGCAATCCAGCGATCAAATGCCGAGGTCTTTCTCGTAATGAATGTAATAGGTAGGTGTGTTCGTGACTTGTTACCGTTCAGTTGTTCAACGCACAAAAAACAAACCATGTAGAGGAAAATGCGCATTTTTATTTTATTTTTATCGTGTTATTATACATGCTTAGTTTCATGCTTAATGTTTAATGAATTTCAGACAAGTCGACAGGTGTGATGCTGCTAATGGTTTACTAAAGGTTACAGAGGAGCAGAAAGCTTGCTTTAAATTACTCTAGTAGGAAATTACTTACAATTCATCTCAATTTTTAAATATATTCTTGTTGTCAATCCAGAAAATTTATCCTAATTTTGCAATCTTCTTTCAACTAACACCGACTTATATTTGTATCAACACCATTAATTAAATTTTAAAAAAAAATATTCGCAAAGCATATTTAAAAATATATATTCGTGGACGGTAAAAAATCTCAATATTTCATTAAATTGATATTGGCCATCTGTCATTATTTAAATCATATAGTATTTAATCGTACTCAGATGCTTCAAGCTGACCACTTAACCGTTTTGAATGTAGTTCTAGTAGCATACAAATCTGGTATGTTAGGCTGGAATAACCCCATTAGCAGAACCGGCCAAAACCAATAGGAATAATTAGTACTCGATTATTACTAATTAATTACCCTAATCCCTAATTTATTACTGTGGGTTTTTTTTTTAATTAACGAGGGTTTTACGAACCCGAGTTTGTGGGCTCTAGTACGGTTTTGTTAGCTTTGTTAGTGTAGTAAAAACAAAAACCGAGTTTGTGGGGCTCTAGTACGGTTTTGTTAGCTTTGTTAGTGTAGTAAAAACAAAAACCGAGTTTGTGGGGCTCTAGTACGGTTTTGTTAGCTTTGTTAGTGTAGTAAAAACAAAAACCGAGTTTGTGGGGCTCTAGTACGGTTTTGTTAGCTTTTTTTAAAAAAAACAGTAATAAATTAGGGATTAGGGTAATTAATTAGTAATAATCGAGTACTAATTATTCCTATTGGTTTTGACCGGTTCTGCTAATGGGGTTATTCCAGCTTAACATACCTATAAAAATCTCATCGCATGGATTGAGAATCTGACTGCACCAAGACAAACCGGTCTAGAAGTGGTTGGATTCCACAATACTAACATCTTCCATTCTATAATTGGGAGTAAATCCTGTTGCATGGTTACCAGCAAAATAAACGATTTTTAAACGTCCCTTAAAAATATGTCCGCAATATAGTCTAACTAAAATTCGACTAAAATTAATATTAAAAATAGCTTTATCGTCTTAAATGTAGTCCTGATAGCATAAGAATCTCTCTCCTGCCGTTTTTTAATTTATAAGTTCGTCGCACGGATTGAGGTTCTTACTGAACCAATATAAATCTGTCTATAATTGGGAGTAAATTATAATGCTACTTCAATATTTCGCACATTTATTGTTATGTTACCCTTTTTAGTAGAATAATGGTGTCAAATTTAAAATGATAACTTTGTAAATGTGCGTATAGTTTCATTTCGACCATACTAATCTACTGTTTTATGTAACTGAACAGTATCTTAACAATAACGAAAAAACTCTTATGAAATGTCTGTATCAAAATCATATGTTTGTCCTTCAATTTCGAGTAATCTTCATATTACTGCCAAAAGAAAGGTATCTATTACGCCTATTAAACGCCATTATCACCTATTGATCGTAATACAAATTGCTGTATTAAAACTACAAGATGTAATGGTAAATGGTGTAAATATGATTATTGAAGATAGCAAGGTAAAATATAATGATTATAAATTTACATTGTTCATCTGATAACTGTAAAAGTGAATTATGTTATTAGTGAAACATGTCCCCAGGCTATAAGATATAAAAATAAAAATTTCGTAAGTGAAAATGTGTTTTCTGGCCGCGAGGAATTGTTTAGTTTAAGAATGGCCTAGAATGTTAACAGCAGAATACAATGAGACCCACATACATTTAGGTACATTCTTTAACATATAATATTAAATATTATAGCACGAAAAAAATTATAAACTAATATGTTGTGTTGAAGATATCAATACATGAGTAAGACACGATCGTTACTGCCGAATTCCAATAAATGGAGATTTGAACAGTGCGTTAAAACACAGCGCACAATTTCACATACTAGAAAACAGAAGATTCTGAAGCATTCCAGTTTTCCTTTTCATGCAAATATTATTTTGAATATTTTTTGACAGATGGTTTTACCAATCATATATCAATTCATAAACCGGAATAAAATTTTCATATACCCAGAGCAATATGATTTTCCTTAAATTATCTCGATAAATATAATGATAATATATGTTTCATTAAATATAACAGAATTTTTTAAAAAGAATTTTCACTTGTAATATCACATGTGCATTAATTCTTTCCGAAAATTTCCTGGGCATGAATGAATGCACGAGTGCATATTCGGTAAGAAAATCGCAATGACACCGCCGCTCTATTTTTGAATTCTTTTTACAATAGAAACTTGAAATATTTATTAAATTTGTATTTAACATTAATAAATATGTATTATTTACCTTATTAATTGGTTATTTATACTCAAAATAACAATTTAACCAATTTTTAATTAACCATGGTTACTATTATTGTAATCAATTCATCCATTGGCTGTTATTTGTGTCATGCGATTTTCTGTACTATTTATAAACTATAGGACAATTTAAATCTACTTTTTTGAAATTCCAGTATCTTGTTGTCCATGATATGAAATTTGTTTCTACATAAAATTTTAATTATTATGACAGTGCCAGTACAGTTGACATCTTTTGCTTGCATCTTGGTTTACATATCACATGAACATGGAACTTTTAAAATGTAAGTAAAACTATTTATTAGATTAGTAGAATAAGCGAGAGGTCGTGTGCTGCCCACATCAGATTTTTTATTTCTAGAATTAAAATTTTGTGGCAAAAGTAGGGTGAAAATAGGGGTTATAGTATGAAAAAGGAAGGAAATTTACTTAAGGAAAAGGGATAACCAGTCGTGGTCGAATTAGGAAGGGATGAATTAGGGAGCGGTACTAATCATGACATACAAAAACTCTAACACACTTTACTTAAAAATATTTGACTTTTAATGTTTTAATAAACACAAAATTAATGAAAGTAAAACATAAACTGATACTTATATGTTTCCACTAACTTATAATACGGATTTATATTAAAAATATTACTTAAAATTACGCTCAAAAGCGTATGTCCGTAGCAACGGGCTATATCTTTGGACTTATCTGGAGCTCGGCTGTCGAAGAACTGACGCAGACGCCCAAAAATCAAGGGAACGTCTGGCCTAAAGGGGTACGGCGGGATGCAGATGACCTCTGAACTATTGTATCTAAAAATAACTTCAGATAACAAAAATCCAGAGCTTAGCAGATGTAAGTCACCTTGCTACAATATAAATAGAGCAAAAATAAGCGCCAAATCGAACTGGTAAAAAGTATGTTTTCCTAATAAAGTCTCAGCTAGTAAATCAGTGTAAAAGTGAGCGAATCTGCGTGGATCTATGGCGTGGCCGTTTGTTGTGCGCTTCGCCCGCAGCTAAGAAAGTTCTCCGCCGCTCCACTACAATAATTACGTGCTAAACTACGTTGGCGAACTGTTTGTAATTCAGCTACTACGGACCACGAATGCACGAATCATGGCATTTGATACATTTACAACACGTGCCCAGCGCGAGCCCGCGGTTTCGCTTTCGTAAAACGCAGCCGCGTTATTAGCAGCGCTGCCGACCGAGAGGTTTCTAATACCTCGGCTTTTTATACACAAGTAAAAGTGAACCAAGTGCTTTTTGTTCACTGGAATTTATATTTGCGTCATTGTTTGATGGACGAAATATTTCACCAACGTACCGTGTATTATTTAAACAGAATTCAGGGCTTCTATAGCGATAGGCACTTTGAAAATGAGGTAGGAGAAGGTGTTCTACCTTCGGAAAATGATTGTACATTAAAGAACAACTAACTTTTGTTAATAACTATTGTTTTTATTGTGATGATATTGATATTTGAAAGAATAATAGTAAAATCTTATATAAGAAATAAAAATGGCAAACAGTCCCGAGGTACAATGCGGTGTTGTACCTTGGAACAAAGCTGGTTGTAATTCGGGACACATAAAATATAAGGAAAAAAGAAAGAATCAAACGAAAAGAAACAATTTTTTTAAACTATATAGTAATTTTAAACGAATTAATTTATAAATTTTTTTATGTTACACATACTTATTCAAAGAAATATAATTGAGTTTAGGAAGAGAAATAAAATGATTCCATTTTATAGTATTTAAAGTTTTTGTCTAATTCTACTTGAAATTAGTATATTTAACGCTAGATGCGGCTGCAATTGATGTTGTTCAAAGGTACATGCGTCCCAAGATACAACACTCTCCCCTATATGGTATGTGATGATTATACGACACATTTTCGAAACCAATGATTCGAGTCAAGAAAATTCCATAACTACAAAGAAAAATATTATTATATTGTATTAAACGTACGTTTATGTCACAAAATTGCCATGTCATTGCCATTATGAAGCTATCTTACTAATAATGTAAAAATGAAAGGTATCTGTCTACGATTCTTAACAAAATATTATTAAGACGATCCTCTACCGCGCCGGAAAACAGCCAAAAACACGGATTACGCGCGCTACTCCCCAGCGTTTATTGTTTTGTTTAATATAATAATCAAAAGATATTGTTGAAGATAAAAGTACAATCTACAAAATGCAAGATGCAGAATTTTAAAATGTTGCTTTAAAATCGGAATATGTTAATTTGAATTTTGATAATTTTTTAATTTTTTGAACACAAATATCTTCTATTTTAATACGAATTTATAATATTCGAGCTTTGTTGATAACATATTAACATTTGAAGTTAATTCACTTATAAATAAAAGCTGTACAGTGGTGCGCGAAAATCCTCTTGTTTACAAATATTGCCGTTTTTTTTTACAAATATGGGTGCCAAAATGATTTTATCCTCTCAAACATAAATTATTTGTTATTTTTATGTTTAACAATAGTATAGGTATATTAAAGGACTAAAGTGCTTGATTTAATCCTGATGAAGTTTATTTAATAAATGCTATAGAATAGCGTGCGGAATCAATGTTTTTGACTGTTTTCTGCCATGGGTTCCATTGTTTTCAATATTTTCACACGACCTTCGGAAATTTCCAATACATCCATTTCCGAGGAAATACTCATTTCCAATGGAAATATTTCCATTTACAACACAAGTCCCAGATGATAGTATAGTCCACGCAGACATCAAGTGACTAATAATCGTTAAATTCTTATTTGCAGTCACACAATGCCCAAAACCGAAATCGTTTAAGATTAGCCCGCAGATAAGAAATATAGTCGAACAGTTCAGTATTTGCCATATTTATTAACCCGAGTATATATTTTACCCCCAGTGTTCCACTGGTAGAGTAAGAGTTTTTCGAAGCTTATTACCAGGGTTGTATTGTATGCTCTGGCGCATCTTAGGCTTGTGGTTTTGACCATTGTGTGACTGCAATAACCTCCTAATAAACGCTAATGATTATCAGGTAGTTGAAATAAATTTGTACTATAGGGGAGAGTGTTGTACCTTGGGACGCATGTACCTTGGGACAACATCAATTGCAGCCGTATCTAGCATTATATATACTAATTTCAAGTAGAATTTGATAACACTGTTGAAAATAAAGTGATACACGTTGTTTCAAGCCTCATGCATTTATTGTTCAGTCACTGAAGATGAATGTTTTTTTCAGAGGGAAATGTATTTTTTAATCGTATATTGCATTTTGTATTACTAAGTACCTATTTGGTACCTTTCATTGTCTGATAGTCCAGTTAGTATATACATTGTTACTTCTTCGAAAACTTCTTGCATTGATATTTAAAATTTAATGAAACAAATACTGCGTTACATTTAATAAAAATATTTGCTTAATTGTACCTTGGGACAATAATTTGCTTGTACCTTGGGACATGGTTTCAAGGCATAAGTACATGTCTTCGAGGATATGTAAACTTTAAATTTAATTTTCAAGGATAATGGAAATTATAATTGCGTACATTTATCGCTAAACTAAAATTTTAAGTATCGCGATACGGTATAGACTTTAAATCGTATAAAATGGGATCATTTTATTTCTCTTTCCAAACTCAATTATATTTCTTTGAATAAATATGTGTAACATAAAAAATTTATAAATACATTCGTTTAAAATTACTATATAGTTCAAACAAATTGTTTCTGTTCGTTTAATTCTGTCTTATTTCCTTATATTTTATGTGTCCCGAAGTACAACCAGCTCTGTTCCAAGGTACAAGACCGTATTGTACCTCGGGACAGTTTGCCATTTTTATTTCTTATATAAGATTTTACTATTATTCTTTCAAATATCATCACAATAAAAATAATAGTTATTAACAAAAGATAGTTGTTCTTTAATGTACAATCATTTTCCGAAAAACTCATCACAAAAAAAATATAGAACAAAAAATGTAATTTTTGTCCCAAGATACAACACCTTCCCCTACCTCATCTAATAAATAAATGTTTGTTTTAAATTTGCCCCATGTCCTTTAATAAATATTAATATAATACGAGACGATAAAACTGTTTCTGTGATTCGGCTCTGGCTGTCACTAGAAATTCCTCATCTCCGCATATAAATCTCTCATCTCCCCCGCTCGGCCTAACTGTTCCACTTGCAAGTGCCGTACACTGGCAAGTGCTGCTCTTAGCTCATGTTCGTATCAGACAAGCGAACAGAATTTCAATGATGTGTTCCACGTGTTCTCGTTCCGAGGAGAGTTAGAGACTCCGACTTCGCTCGACACTGGTCAAGGGTCACTGCGCACAGGACGAGGTTGATGGCGGATCCTGGATTACATACAAATGAGGACGCGGCCGAACGGGAATTATAGCTGGAGTGGAATGGAAGGGTCTCGTCTCCATAACAAAATATTGCTTGTTTAGAGGTGAAGCAGTTTCTGCTTTACTCATTGCATATTAAAAATTTGATGGAAAAATAGGTACTAGATTTTTGTGAAAGAATTAATCTAGGATTATGCCCAGTTAGAATTCTGAATAATCTTTGAAATCCATATACAAAATTAATGAAAAAGTGTGTTTGAAGCAATTTTTTACATGCTTTTTCTTATTATTAAGAGGTTTATTAGAAAATGTAACTCGGCATAAACCTATAGTTGCATTCTTCGTCTGTAAATAAATTTATGAAATTTAGCTTTATCTATAAAACTTCGTTAGCATTGTAGAAATTGCTAGACTGCTTTTCCGTATTTTTAGCGAGCGTTTCTATGCATTAACATAGGACAAACGCGGTGTAGAGCTACGTGGAGTCGATACCATTAAGTTGTTTGAAATACAGGTTTCCCAAAAGTCCCGGGACGGGGCTGTAAGTTTTGAACGGGTGAAGAAAAAAATCTGATGTGGCCAGCACAAGACCTCCCGCCATATTTACTTTATTCTTTTTACTTTTCTATTCTATTCACAAATATATTTTACTCACATTATTTAAACTGCAGAAGAAGATATAAGTAAACGATATTTTACTATTGTCACTATCACTGTCATAATCATATTCATTTAAATTTTACGTAGTAACAAATGTTAAACGATCATGGACTATAAGATACCGAAATACATTAAATTATAAGTAGATATATTCTTAAATGATGGCAGATACCGATATCTTAATTCTTTCAAGAATTTAATTTTAATGTTTATTTTGCATGTTTATTACGATTTTTACAACAAATGTTCAAATTGTCGACCTTCTTCGGTCTCGCAATGACCCAAACGCTTTAGTGATTCCCAAATTTTCAATTTTTTTCTTCACTTATTTAAAACGTATAGCTCCGGGAAACCGTTTTAACTATAATAAGAAAAACTTTGTAATTCATGTAGTTCCGTGATCTGAATTTTTTCTGCTATAATGAAAGTGTTATACCCAATGTTCGATTTGGATTTTTTGATAAGAAAAACCGACGATTTTGTTTCCATCCGGCTAGCTACCTGCTGGTTAATCTCACGTTGATCTAATTTCAGTTTCATTATGATTACTATCACAAAAACAAGTTAATCGAAATGATAGTGACACTCTATCATTAACTTCTGCACTCGCGGTCTCGCGAGAGATCGTAGAAAACCAAAAACGATCAAATCGCGACGTTTTTAATATTGTGTAAGTCATCGACATGTAATTATCAGTTGCAGCGAGGAGCACTTTTGAATCTCTGTACTTATTTTGTTATTTAATTCTCTTGATCATTATTTCATTTAGTTTATTTTATTATTATATAATTGACAAAAAATGAAATGGTATAATAAAGACTGGTTTTGTTGTGTCAAAACTGGAAAAGCTAATCAATTTTAATTTTGCTTCTGAAGAGAGATTAAACACAAATAGAATAGTTAAATTGAAGCAATTGAAGTTTGCTATTAAGGCTCTACACTTGTTGAACGCAATATTGCTTCAACAGAATCAGAATTCAAGATTCTGGCTACATTGCTCAAAATAAAAATCTGAAATTTACCATAAGTAATTACGAAGCATTATTTTATTGAAAAATTCATACAATACATTGTTACGACAACAATTAGAGAAAATAAGAATTAATTTATGTATTTTAATATTACAAATGATTGCTTTATTATTGCATATTTATTAATTTTGTTTTAAATAGTCGATTCCTTGCATTGTTCGTGAGAGTGCTAAGAAAATATTTTTTTCAAAAAAATTACACATCTGACGGCCAAATTGACTATTTGTACTAATTAAGTATTTCAAAAATATAATTTCTTAGCACTCTAGAGTCATCTTTTAACTATCTATATATAAAATATGAACAGTGTAGGTGTACTAACAAGAGCTCAGTTTGTAATATAGCAAGCTCCCTTTTTACCTTCCGCTTACCTGTAAAGGAAGGTATTGGAATCATGCAAAAAATCGGGTGGTGAAATTTTAGTGGATGAGCACGAATTAGGGTCCTTACAACTCATTTTTGATAGTTTCACGATGATGTCTGTGTGTATGTGTGTGTGTATGTGTCTGTGTGTATGTGTGTGTGTATGTGTGTGTGTGTGTGTGTGTGTGTGTGTGTGTGTGTGTGTGTGTGTGTGTGTGTGTGTGTGTGTGTGTGTGTGTGTGTGTGTGTGTGTGTGTGTGTGTGTGTGTGTGTGTGTGTGTGTGTGTGTGTGTGTGTGTGTGTGTGTGTGTGTGTGTGTGTGTGTGTGCGTGTGTGTGTGTGTGTGTGTGTGTGTGTGTGTGTGTGTGTGTGTGTGTGTGTGTGTGTGTGTGTGTGTGTGTGTGTGTGTGTGTGTGTGTGTGTGTGTGTGTGTGGTCAAGGGTTGTTAGTCGCATAACTCAAATACGAATTACCCGAAAATTTTGATATTTGGTATTTAACATTTGTATATAAATTGGAAGAGCTCCCTAGATTTTGGTACAAATATCTTCATCGGAAGTGATATTTTTTGAAGATTGAAAAGGTTAATTGTCAAAATTTTATATAAATTTGGAAAAATATAGTATTTATTTGTAATGAGAATAAGAGGAAAAGTTATTTGCAACTTACGTTATAAAAAAATTGTCTTTATCTGGTAGCATTAAAGAACTGCAGTAAAATTTAAAAAATAAATTTATCAAATAAAACGTTGATATCTTGTAATCCATGATCGGTTGATTTTTGTTTCTGCGTAAAAAATATTGACAGGTGAGACGGGTGACAAGTTGGCATACTAGCGCTATATAAGTCCTAAGTAAGATATTAAATGTAGTAATTGAACGGAGAATGGCTTCAACACAGCAGAGTTTTCCTGTGAATGAATATTTTTATTCAGGTGATGCAAATTTCTGTGTTTGAATATTTGAGATTTTTATTTGTATATTTTAAATGGGTACCGGATTGCACGTATACATTTCTGTTTAAAGTCTAGATATGGCGGAAGGTTGTGTGATGGCCACGTCAGATTTTTCACTATATTTTTGGCACAAGTGTAGCGCCTTGAGTACCTGCTTATATATCTTATTACAACTGAATTCAAGTACTCGAGAAACCAATCACAACGCTCAAAACAGCATGAACTTGTGGCCCTTTAATGGAAGGTCAGGAACAGAGTATAATTAATTCGCAGTTTCAATGAACACAATAATAAGTAAAATTGTAAATAAATATTGTAAATAATTCGTTCAAATTATAATTTATATTACTTTTATATGTAAACGAGCATATTTTACTTACATAATTAGAATAATCGTTAGAGAATATTGTGTTTGACAAATGGAACTGCTGAAATTACCTGAAACAAATAGAAATTGTTAATATTTACATAATTAAAAACATAGATTTTTATAGAAGCTGAATACGTTGATTGAACCACATTTCTTCTCCATACATTTCGCGCTTGCATTTCCACATATAATTTTGTTATTATTACTATTTGTTTACTTATTTAATTTCACAGCCGTGAGTAATAATCTTTTCACACGGACTTTGGCCAATATTCTTTCATTTATTTTATTATTTAATTTTGCTAGTAACTAGTCAACAAGATTTACTCCCAATTACAGAATGGTAGATGTTATTATAGTGGAATATAACCACTTCGACCGATTCATTTTGGTGCTGTCAGAATCTCAATCCGTGCGAAGATATTTAAAGTTACCATACCAAATTTGAACTCAATCGGTGCATTATACTCTAAATTAGATAGTCGCCAACAACAATGCAATTTGACATCGTTATAAACATCAAATAAATAAAAAAAACTTAATACTAACCAATACTAATAATCCACAACTGTCTGTTTTAAAACACCTAGACCAACTGAATTCGAAATTCCTATTCAACAACTAATACATAGTAGTTTAATTAAATGTCTGGTTATCTAATCTGTTTGTTATTTTATTCAATTAAGTGACATATCACTGCACATTTTCGTCATAAGAAGAAACAATTTTGATTTTTTTGAAAATATAATATAGCCTATGTCACCCGGGGATAGAGTAGCTTCCCAACGGTGAAAGAATTTTTCAAATCGGTCCAATAGTTTCGGAGCCTATTCAATGCAAACAAACAAACAATCAAATCTTTCCTCTTTATTATATTAATATAGATTAAATACAGTTTATACATTTTAGTAGTAAGTTAGGAGATTTTTGTACGTATTTTGATTCATATTTATTTAAATAAAATATGACCATGTTCCCAAATGTAGAGCAACGTATTGTCTAAAAAATTGTTCCAAAACAATGCATAAATAAACAAAAAGCAACACTGAAAATAAACAACCAAATTCTCCATTTTCATCCTACATTAACAAACAAAGCAAAGCATTTTCTACACTCCACACGCAACATTTTCATACAACGGAATCTTATAACTTATGACACACCCTGTAATCAAGAAACAAGCTGTGAGTTATTGTTACAATGGACAGTTGAAATAGAAAGACATAATCAAGAATTTCACAATGGTACAGAAGCAACAGTACACTACGACAGAGACATCTTAATCTAAAGTGAAGAGCGAGTTTTGTTGATGTTGACATGACATGTTTTTGTTTATGATGTGTGAGGTTTTTTGTTGAAACAAATGAAATGAGGAGAAAAGTTTTTGCTCACAGCACGTGTGGAGTGTCGTCAAGATTTCTTGCGTTATTTTCACTTTTAAAATGAGAATAACAAAATTTGAAAACATTCGTTTGGT
The DNA here is from genome assembly GCA_947534325.1 of Agonum fuliginosum. Taxonomy (NCBI): domain Eukaryota; kingdom Metazoa; phylum Arthropoda; class Insecta; order Coleoptera; family Carabidae; genus Agonum; species Agonum fuliginosum. Next base: position 22,383,732 of record OX384036.1, read on the forward strand.
ATTAGTCCAAGAGCTAGCGGTCAAATTAGTGTGGACATTTTATTAGTCGTGAAATTGAAGGTTTTGGGCCTTGCATATCTGCTGAAGATGGGATGACTAGTCTGCCAGTCCGTCCTAAGTGGCCGGATTAGGCTTTGTTCCAGTAATCATAATTAATTTATTAAGATTTGGTTAAATTTATACCAATGTTTCAATTTTTAATCAAAATTCTTTCTACATGTCAAGTTATGGCCAAAATTAAAAGCCTCGTTCACATAAGCATTTAGTTTTTAAGGTTTAGATATATGTTTACGTTTAAGAAAGTTTAAGTACTAAATATGAGCATTCAAAGTGCTTGAAAGTGGGACGTATGAATGCTTGTATTTAGTTATATGAATTTAAACTTTCTTAAACGTAAACATAAATGTGAAAACTAAATGCTTTCGTGAATGAATCTTTAGATTTCATATATATATGATGGTATAGATGAAAAATTACAAAATTTCTGTTGATTATTAATAAAAATTAATTAATCGTAGAATAAAAATGTACCTATATACCTACTTCTGTCTGAAGTATTTTTACAGATTAGTTGCAGTCCTCGCTGCGCTCGTGCTACAATGTCTAGTCTCAATCTGCAAAAAGCTACTTTGAACCCTCGGCATAAAATAGTATATTAAGTATCAAGGCGGTTTGTATGCAGCTAACCGGTTGAGGATAATGTTTGGAGACAGACGTAGTCGTGGTTTCCTATATTATTCGAAATCGGTACAAAATAACATGTTTTAGCCTCTATATAAATCAATTTGAAATAATGTTAATTTTTGGTTATGTAGGTTTATTTTACATTTTTGATGCTGTTGCCTTGGTTTCTGTTGTTGTTTGCTTACCGCCTTCTTCATGAGTTCTTACCGCCTTATAATTTGTAAACGAAACCTACTACCTTGGAAACAGTGCCAGTAAACGCTAAAAATGACCGATCGTGTAAAAATAACTATTTCGTAGCTTTTTAGTTGGGAAAATAAGATTTTTAGTTAAATAATTTGAAAAACTTATCGTTTAGTAAAAATAACATGGTATAATGTATAACTGTAGCAATTATGATATGAGCCAATTATATGAAAAGTGAAAATTGCAAACGAGATTGAAAGCAATCGATAACGAATAATGGAATGTAAATAAATGCACTGTCCAATTTTTAATCTACACTTCCTAGTGTTCAAGTTTCCAATTAAAGTCACTAGGAAAATAACTGCGTCTTTATGCAAATCATACGTTTACTCATAATTAAGAGCAAAATGAAATAAAATGAATAATTAAAATTCCAGTAAATGTATGCTTGTGCGATTTCTAGCGCGAATAAATATGTTATCAATATTTATATCGATGCAAATTGGTGTGATTGAATACTAAGTTTGCTTGTGCAATGAAGCACAGAGAAATAGAAATCGGACGAACGATATTGATGCTGGATTTTTGTGTTTTTACGTTTGCAACTGCAAGGTTTCACTTTGCCTTATTTCGTCGAAGGTTTTTGTCCACAAAATGACTTAAATACAAATTAGCAATATGTATAATCTTATTTAATAGTTGGAGAATATAATACAAAATAATCACTTATAATACCATAAGTTGTCGTAGTTATGTAGACAATTCTACTCATGTGTCATCTGTCAAAAATGGACCAATCAATTTTGAGGATTTATAAATTTTCCACCAATTGAAACGAATTTTTTCGACAATTTATCACTAGTGCTCGCAGCGACATAATTTTTCGACAATTTTCACTAGTGATCCAATCGACAATTTTAAACAATTGAATATATCTTTATTAATCAAAATTCTATTGTTATAACTGTTGTAATGGAAGTGAAGCTATTTATAAATCATTTTCATAAAGAAAGAATACATTTTTATTCGGTGAATTGTCCTCCGAATACCATTCGTGTTCCAAGTTATGTAGACAATTTTTGTGGCTGCATCACTCATGATTATTACGCTTGAGAAAATAGCACTCGTGCTACGCACTCGTGCAATTTTCAATCCAGCGTAATAACCATTCGTGATACAGCAACAAAAATTGTCGACATAACTTGGAACACTAATGGTATTATATATGACAATTCAACTCATGTGTCATCTGTCAAAAATGGACCAATCAATTTTGAGGATTTCTAAATTTTCCACCAATTGAAACGAATTTTTTCGACAATTTATCACTAGTGCTCGCAGCGACATAATTTTTCGACAATTTTCACTAGTGATCCAATCGACAATTTTAAACAATTGAATATATCTTTATTAATCAAAATCCTATTGTTATAACTGTTGTAATGGAAGTGAAGCTATTTATAAATCATTTTCATAAAGAAAGAATACATTTTTATTCGGCGAATTGTCCTCCGAATACCATTCGTGTTCCAAGTTATGTAGACAATTTTTGTGGCTGTCTCACTCATGATTATTACGCTTGAGAAAATAGCACTCGTACTATTTTCAATCAAGCGTAATAATCATTCGTGATACTGTGATATTGTCGACATAACTTGGAACACTAATGGTATTATATATGATTATTTTTCTGGTAGTATTACGAATGTTCCTTGTGCTTGGATATGAATATTACAAGTGCGCAGCACGAGTAATATTCGCAAGCACAAGTTACATGAGTGTATAATATAACTACCAGAAAAATAATCTACTTAACTATGACTATACGAATGATATTCAAGAGATTATTCATTGAATCAGATTCAGTTTTAAATTAAAATGGCAAAATGCAGTTATCCAGAATTTCAGAAAACAAAAATTTGATAGAATTTAGACGTAACGTCAAATGTGTTAATGTGTTTTTTGGTGTTTCTTTACAATAGTGAATTTCAAGTGGAAAATGTTCTAGACCTTTAAAGAAAACCCAGAGATAGAAATAGTGCAATAAAAATGGGAAATATGGAATATAATAAAAATGTTCATTTGTTAAATAGTCACCTAAAAGTACTATTTGTGAATAGTCGACACACAACCTTACTAGTACAAAATAATTAAGTCTACTCATTTTAATTGGCTGTAAAATTTAAAATTCTGCATTTTTATTTGTCTTTTTTGATAGATGACAGATGATGTGAATAATCAATATATTTATTTTATCCTAGATCCAATGTACCTATGCGTGTATTTGTAAATGACAATTAAAAATAGGGTAGTTTACCATTTTTTTTTTAAACTTTTTTATTGAAACTACATGTTATTTGAAAGCGATTGAGAGTACTGATAAGCCTTAATTGTTCTTAATAAAGCTGTAATTAATTTTTAAAGTTTGTGTGACGTAGATGTAACTGACAATCTTCTCAAACCTTGGGGGCTGGAATTAAAATGTACCTACTCATGTACAATCAACTGTTTCTAAATGTTACAAAATATAAAATACAATTTGGTAGTTTCTTTATTACTGTAAGTAAGAACAACGCGAACCGACGGCAACGTGATTTTGGTTCTAAACTAACTTATTATTAGCGCGAACCTTGATACACGTAAAACGCATTATTGTGACGTCGATGTATCGATACATAAAATCTCAAATATTTAAAGAACTATTAACTTTTTGAAATTTTTTTTTATGGCAATAACTCATTTTTGAGGTCTCCTTTCAATATAATTGACTGGATTACTAATTTGCTACTATGGTAAAATACCCAATTGGAATATCCTGCTAAATAGTACATATAGACAATAAAACAAAATCTGAAATGGCCAGTCCGTCCCTGTAGCAATTAAAGCCAATGATGCTCAAGCAAGGGACAGGAAATGATCACAACTAAAGCACAATCAATCATCTTAGACGACGGATGTAGAAGTTTTATATAAATCGATCTGTATATGGGAATAGTAATGAACCTTACTTTTCAAATTAAAATATTTCGCATTTTTCTAAATAGAAAATAGTAGTAAATATTTATAATTATTAAACCATAAATCTAGATCATTTAGACGAATAAAGCCTCATTTCCACCGACTGTTTTAGTGCTTAATGCATAATGATTAGTGCGTAAGGCGTAATGCATAGTGATTATTAGATGGCCATTTCCACCTATTTTGTTTAAGGACTTATTCGACAGAGATGACATTTGTCGAATTTTGTAATTTAATCATTACCGGCATTTTTGAGATATTAAGGAATGGAAGAACTGTTAATTTCGTAAGGAAAGTATTCATTTCCATATCGTCACCCAAGAATAGAGTTTGTTCAACATCCGTTTTTTCGAAAATTGAGCTAAGTATATAAATATGTTTCTAGAATTATTTTGTTCAATATCCACTAACAAAATAACCGTATTTATGCCTTTAAATAATGTTTTTAAAATAAAATATGTTCAACATCCACAAAACCGAAACAGCAGGAGTATTTTCTAGTTCAATAGCCGGATATTGAACAGTCTTATCGTAAAACAGCTACTATAGTAGCTAATACAGAGAGTTTTTTTTATAAGTAAACATAGGGCATGTCATTACCATAGTTACAGTGTTACAGAATGACAGCAATGCATTAGAGCGTTTTTTTTATCAGTAAACATAGGGATAATTAACATACGAAAATAAATATGAAATGATAAATTATTTATTTATGTTTTCTACATTTAAGAACTAGGTAGATACCTACATTAAACTAATGAGAATTTAAGAACTAGGTAGACACTTAAAAAATAATGTATACAATGGTGACAGAATGAAAGTTGAACAATTAAAAAATCGAATTAGTGCTGCTTCCAAAATATTACTCCCCAGCAAATGCTATAAATTATTTTTATAATCGTTTAGGATATTGTTTAGAAGTTAATGGTTCCAATTTTGAGCATTTAATTCGTTTAAAAAAATTCTCATTAGCTTATTAATGTAGGTATCTACCTAGTTCTTAAGTGTAGAAAATATAAATACATAATTTATCATTTCTTTAATGTATATTTATTTTAGTATGTAATTATCCCTATGTTTACTGATAAAAAAGACGCTCCAATACATTGCTGTCATTCTGTAACACTGTAACTATGGTAATGACCTGCCCTATGTTTACTAATAAAAAAAAACTCCCGGTATATATAGTAGTAGTAGTAGTATATAGTATAGTAGTATAGTATAGTAGTAGTTAATTTTTGTTCAATATCCAGAATTCTTTTACTATACGATTGTCCAATATCCTATTTAGCCAATAGAGATGCAAATTTTGTTTTTGTAAAGATGTTCAATATCCAATAAAAATATAAATATCAGCTTAATTATGTAAAAATATAGTTCTATTTATATGTATTTAAGCATAATTAATTATTATCGTTGAGTTAAAAATAACAAAGTTGTATTAAATCAATTCATTGCAACAAAATAAAATGTTAAACTTTAACCGTGATTTTCCAATAATGCAAAATACGGATGTTGAACAAACCAATTCTTGGGTGACGATATGTAGAAACAGATAGAAATTGACAAATCGAAATAAATAATAAATATGACACATGTCAATCATTATGCTTGTGCATTACGCCTTATGGTTGGAGTTTGCAAAGTTTTGTTCTTATGCGTTGCTCTTAGTAGGTACTTATGCATTAAACATAGTTCTTAAGCATTAAAACAGTCGGTGGAAATGAGGCTTAATAAGCTTACCTTACAATAATTATTTACATTTCAAATCGAATTTGCGGTTAATAATTTATAAGAAATCTTGTAAAAGAGTGTGGCAGACTCAAGGTTTTAATTTAAGTAGGTATGCGCATAATTGTTCCCATTATTAGTAATTAAATAAAGCTTTAAATTTCAAACTAATTTCTTTTATTAGCCTTCAATGTCGCTATATTTTACAACTACAGCTACTTGCAAGCCATTCCAGGCATTTATTTACGATGTATCGCATATACACGCGATTACTTTAATTAACTGAGTTTTCAATATTAGTGCGAGTTTTTCTAGGAATGTTTGGCGTAGATTGGTTGCTGATGATTGAATGTTCGATTTTACCACTGAAAATACCTACTGCACAAATTTATAAAAATATAAATTTTATTTTTGTACGATCGGTTATTTTTGGCTCTGTTTCCAAAGCAGTAAGTTTTGTTTACAAAGTAAAAGGCGGTTGTAATTTAAACCTAAGATTCAAACTTGAGTTGTCTAGGCCACAGTCCTATCAATTCCATAAATCATTATTTGTAATTGACAACTTTTAAATTCATTAGTTATCTGAAAAATCAACGCAGTGTTCATATTAAAATTCCCTTCTATCATTACCTACAAAAATATATAACAGAAAGATCGCTTAGTGTACTCTGTACTGTTAGTACAACTAGCAAGTTGGCGGCTAGTAATGAGAAAATTATGAAATTGTTGAAATGCTATCCAAGCCACTTGTGAGTATTTATTCTTGTTAAGGCGCTACACTTCTACACTTGTGCACTAGAGTGCTAAGAAATTATATTTTTGAAATACTTAATGGTATTTTAGTAATAAATTAGTAAAAATAGTCAATTTGCCCGATTTTAAAAAATATTTTTAAGGCACTACACTTGTTGAACGGAATATTCACTATTCTAGCTATATTGCTCAAAATAAATATCTGAAATTTACCATACGTAATTACGAATCATTATTTGATCGAAAAATCCATACAATACATTGTTGCGACAACAATTAGAGAAAATTAGAATTAATTTATGCATTTTAATATTACAAATTATGACCTTATTAGGTATTGCATATTTATTAATTTTGTTTTAAATAGTCGATTCCTTGCGTTGTTTGTGAGAGTGCTAAAAAAATATTTTTTGTCAAGAAAATTACACATCTGACGAAAAAAATTGTAAAAAATCGGCCAAGTTGACTATTTTTACTAATTTATTACCATTAAATATTTCAAAAATGTAATTTCTTAGCACTCTAGACTCATCTTTTAACTATCTACATATAAAATATGAACAGTATAGGTGTACTAACAAAAGCTCAGTTTGTAATATAGCAAGGTTCATTTTTCACTATATTTTTGGCACAACTGTACCTCGGATGCATATTTTATTGAAGGCAGAACTTGTATTAACACAAAAAGTCATTTCTGGCAAGTGGTAAAATCAGGCACGATTTTATATTACGGTTCTCTAGCTATAATGAAATGAGCGAGGAAAGTGATTGGTAGAGTAAAATTCAGATATCTAAGACCCTGAGCTGCGCGAGAAGGCGGAGCTTGTCATGTACTGTCCGTTTTACAAAAGTGGAGCTAGCGAGTAATATTTCAGTATAAATATTTACTAAATTATATTGTATAAATAAAATAATAATATTTGAAGTCTTAAAATTGAATATAATATTTCAGTAACTACAATAAACAACTTCCATAACAACATATGACCTCATAATCAAAAACATAAAATAAATAAATCGTAGTGATGGATGACAATACATATGTATACAAAAAAATTATAGTTTTCCAATAATCGGTGATTATTAAATAGTCATTTGAAACGGATCACCCTGTACATTACGCTCTGCTCATATCCTCTGGTTTACTGCCATTCTTCAGCAGTATTTCTGCAGCACACTTGCACGTACAAGCACACGGCACGACCCAGCGTAGATAGATCTTCATGCCGCTCACTGTGCTGAGCCGTGGTCCAGTGGTCGCGCGGAATGCGCCGAGCCCGGAACAATCACAAGCGCGGCTCCCCGGACCCTCGGAGTGCCACAGGGGAGCGTAGCGGCCCCGACACCTGCGCGGACCAGAGGAAAAAACAGCGCTACTAATTAGCAACCCTCGCTAACTACCGCTTATCCGAACTAAGCAAGCCTCGTGCGTCAACATTCTCACTCAAACGATAGAGTAAATTCAGTTAAGGAGAACCCTGCGCGAAGTACGAATTCTCGTCTGCGACAGAGAGGCTTAGATGATAAACAAGAGGAAACTACGCTACTGTCTGTTCTACAGAACATCAGCTTCAATCAAAAAATAAATCGTAGTGATGGATGACAATACACATATGGGAGTTAAGGTCGTGCACGAAACCGTTTTCAGATGCATTTTATCTGCATAAATTTCTACAAATAGGAACGAGCAATAGTTATAAAAAATCAATAGAATCATTAAAATTTCTAGATTACTGTATGCTAAATAAGAATACCTGAAAATAAATATAATTTACAGTAGAAATTAAGGAAGGTGGCGTAAAATTCATCAAATTACAATGAATTTGATGCAAAATCAACTATTATTACAGACATAATTTTTAGAATAAGGCAATTAGGAATGAATATGTTTTCATTACGTAACATAATTTTCATTGTAGATTACATCGTTTATCCGAAATGCAGAAAGCATGTGCAAAATGAGCCATGTAAAAGTATCGCTAAATCGGCACTAGTAACAGAAAAATAAATCATTTAAAAAAAAATTCAAATGATGACGTATAATAAGATTTTCACTATTATGGGGTTAAAACCACTAGCATTACAGACTTCGTGTTACGGTTTTTTCACTTTTAAGAGCGCCCTCAAAGCGACAGAAATAAATCTTGTAGAAATTGATTGCTACGTACGTTGCAGCATTCCTGGGTACCTATTCAAATTCATAGCGAGGGTCGCTATCGAAGTTTAGTCACTATGGGTGCGTTATATAAGCGCATTTGGCCTTTATCAGTTTTTGCTTATCGACGTACGAAAAGCGCAGAAATTGACGTTATATATAAGCGCAGAAGGGAACATTTGAAAAGCACAATGGTTTTAGGGATTTTACGACAGTTTTTCTACAATATTTGTTGAATTTTTTAAAACTAGAAAATATTCTTGCCTAACATTTTTCTGAACTTAACCCCATCATACTCGAAGACGATCTGGAGTAACTTGTTATGGTCAGATATCTCATTTTCGAAAAATGCGCTTATTGAACGTTACGATCTGCGCTTATTGTACATAAATTTACTGATTATATTTCTGCGCTTTTCATACGTTTTGATGACCAGAAATGCGCTTTTACAACTCTCCGGTCACTATCTTCCTTTAGAAAACTCACAAAAGGGCTTGTTTTACTAAATTAGGATGCGTGCGAAAAAATCATGTCTTGTATAAAACTTGTTCTTTAATATACTATTTTGGTACGTATTGTTCTGAATAACTATTTTGTAAAAATTTATGAAACACTTTAAAACTTCGTAGTATGTTTTCTCTCCGTGATTCATTTCTAGCCGTACAGCTTCTCGTTCCTGGTTGAACGCATATAATAGCCGATGTGGAAGTTACAATTATCCATCGTCTGTTAACATTTCAACCGTCAGCTCCGCATACAGTGTACGGCGTATAAAGTGTAGTGTGTACACTCCCGTGTACAACGGTCACAAGACTTTTACCCGCGCGAACGCCTAATAACAATAATTACAGCAAATCGCTACGATCTCGCGCTATCTGCACGCCGGAGTGCTGCGCAGATCGGCAGATACCAACCGGAGAATTACTTCTGCCGTTGCCAGTTCGACCTTTGACGTATCAGCAGCGGTAGCCCCTAACTTTATTCCTACATAACTTGTCACTAAAATCACCACACTCAAATGTAGTTCATTTATAAATAATTATAAAGGGTCTTTCATTAAGAGTGATGGGATTTTAATTTTAAATAAAACGTCAATGGTTTGACATATCAATTTAGTTTTTGCTTTATTTGGAAGCTTAGACAATGCAGTTATGTTCGGAAGAAGATATCGTTCAAATGTCCACCACGGCTTTGTTGACACTGATCACAATATCGCTCCAATTACATCCAAAGGTACAGTTGTTTTTCTTAGGGGGGTGGGAGGTGGTGGAGTGGATTTTTTGTCACACTGGCTATCATCACATTAAAGATAAGACTTCAACGTTTTCAGAACTTGAAGATTTATCCAATTTCGTCGAAATGCAGCCGAGATATCGCACTTTGAAATTGCGTCATTTTTGGTGCATTTTCAAGTGTTGCGTTTTTATTTTCCTCGAGTGTATTTTTCAAAAATATATAATTTTACCTACCACGATTTGTAAATCACAATATAGGAAAAAAGTTAAAAATAAACATGTCAATGTGACAGATGAACAGACGTATACACAACTTCTGAAATGTTTCTGGCAATGTTTTTAAATAAATGTATAAATATTATTAACTGGACATAATGTAATGTATGTAATAAGGTAATTACAGAGTTAAATTTGTATCTAAGAGCTAATTAGACTATAAAAAAATTTCAAAAAGTTTGTAAATTATGAAATTTATTGCTAAATTATAATTTAAGAAACCCTAACTAAACCCAAATTCACATAAATCAGATTTTTAAATATTAGATCAATAGGGTACTTATTAACACCTATGCTGATTTTTTAATATGATAAACTATTTTTGAATCATAAGTTTGACGTATTTTTTTATTTTGCACAAATTTTATTATTACAAGAGAAAAAAATTATTGAAAATTTAGGCATGTTTTTCGCGCTCTATGTGACGTCACGTGTGCTTCGCATGATTGGGTTAAGTTTCTACATGCCGTCATAGTGTTAGACGAAGACAGCTATATTTTTTTGCTACGTATGTCTGTCGGGCAAAGGGGAAGTTTGTTTTTGTTGTGATTGTGTTGACAGTGACAATTTTGAAATTTTGAAGATATCAAAATAGAACGTCTGCGTGTTTTGTCTTTATTTTGAGATATAAGCGATATAAGTATTAATTTTACAACATATTGTTTGTGCAAAGAGTAGTTTCAGGTAAGAAATAAAATAAACTTTAAAATCGCTGTCACTTTGACATTACAAAATAACCCCCTAACATCTCTCCCAAATAAAACATCACATTAGAGAGGTTGCTTTGAAGCATGTAAATTTTAAATCAATTTTTATAAACATTGGTAAAATAAATTGTTGATTTTTTTACATTAATTATTTTCTTATAAGTCAAATATTGAACAAAAATAAAAATTTTTGCAATATAAAAAAATCTGACGTGGACACCACATGACTTCCTTGTTCACACAAGGCGTGTGTTCATACTTTTCTTAATAACGAAAATGTAGAATAATATAAAAAAATGTAGGTAATAATCACATAATCTTTCATTTAAAATTAAAAAATTTGTCTTAAATTAAATATTTATCGAAATATTTGAAAAAAGTACTACTTCCGGTATATAGATTGAAACCAAAAATAGGAGATGCTATAACAGTCCTAAATACAAAATTTCAACTTTCTACGTCTAACCGTATTTGAGTTATGCGACACACATACGTCCGTACGTACATACATACGTACGTACGTACAGACGTCACGACGAAACTAGTCATAATGGATTCAGAAAAGGTCAAAACGGATATTTCCGTCAAAATCTGAGAACCGAAATTTTTCGCGATTACAATACTTCCTTACTTCGTACAAGGAAGTAAAAATGTTAAGTATCCTATTATCTAGATCTTCTTCCATGTTGAGATAGTACAAAATACTCTTCTGTGTCGATGCGATCTTCTCGGCAGTGTGTTCTCTTCCTCGCCAAGCCTACTTGCTCTCTAGCGCTCGCATGAGTTATTATGGCGATCGTGTTGAGGAATTAGCCGGTAAACTTGACTTCTTCAGATGCAGCTGAATTGCAAATACCGCAATTATCCCAAGACTTGCGACATACTTGAGATCGCTCGCACACGGAAGATTTTATAGTTTCATCAGAGAAGATTCATTCATATTTATCAGGGATATCTAGTCCGTTAGGTGATTTGAATTTTAGAATTGGAAGAGATGTTTATGATTTGTGAAAAGCTGGATTTGTAACTGCGCACAGCGTACAAAAATAATTTTTTGTACTCATCACCTATGAAATGACACGCAATAAATTGACAATCGGAAATGACAATTTCCCAGTGTTGTCAATCAGGAAAAATGCAAAGAACATTGGCTTTTCTAGACATTTCAGAGTAAAATCATCTTAAAAATAATAAAATTTAGTTACTTCCCGGCATTATAATTAATGAAAATTATCAAGACCACCGAAAACCGCTAATATTTAAAAATAAAACTGTCGGTAGCAGTGAGTAGAAAAAACATCGTAACCTCAAGTTTTATGATCAGACTATAACTACCACTTGAATATATATATATAATTAGAGTTTTATTCGTTACAAAAAAACATTGTACAAACCTCTTGCGGGAAGACACCATCCCAGCATTCGCGTAAATGAAACACCGCTCATGTGGGATAAAAATCTTCCCGCATTTGGTTCGTAAATAATAACTGTAGCACAACAGCACAGCACAGCGCATAACATTTTCTTTACGGGTTTTTTATAAATTAATTATTCTATTGACAGTTTATAACAGCTGTTTTTACATTTGATTTGAAGGATTTGAAAAATAAATGAATAAATTGTTACGCTGTGCGTCTTATACACTAATTTCTAGTGTTATAAATCCACCTTAATCGATGAGAAATAAATAAAGAGCAATAGTTTTTATTTTAACTTAATAATTAGGATAAATCGTATTTGACTCAACAAACTGTTAAAACCTTATTCAATTATTTAAGAGACATTCTGTCTATGTTAGCATTGACATAAGCTGTTTTTATATAATTTTAGGTACTAAGAAACATAATGAACTATAGACTAGACTACTTTAAACACTTAAGCTGCGTTCACAGCTCGAAATTCTGTGAAATTTGTGAAGCTTGTCATAATATGGCAATGTGTACTTGCGTTCATCCAACTAAAATTTGGTGCACTCGAATTTCAATTCGTAGAAAAGTATACAAAGTCCAGATTTCTCTAGTAAATTTAGGGTTCGTTCAATAAATTAAGAAAACATATATTTATTTTATCGTACAAACATGGAAATTTGGCAATTATATCTACAAAATCTTTTTCTGTTTTTCTTTATCACGTTTTGATCAACAAAAACAAACTGACACTCTGTGCTGACACTGTCAAAGACAAACAGCCAGCGCACAAATTTCGAGCTGTGAACAGTCAAATTAATTTCTTCAAACAGTGATACGTATTAAACCAAACACGGATTTATCAGGTAGAAGACATTTTTTTTCTTATATTAAAAATGTTTGAAATTGAATGTTTAAGCCAATAAATGTGCAGTAAAGCTTAACATTTAGTATCATACTTACAATAATCTGAAAAGCACGACTGACTGACTGATAGACTGAAGATCGGGCTTTTAAAAAACATTGACCCGTATTATAAGGTTCAAGTTAAATGCCTTACTATCTCACATTCTTGCATATTAAATAAATCATACCAAGAAAAATGATACAGGCGATTTTCGATAAAGGTTATTTTAATTTAAATGCAGAGCTATAAAATTGTAAACCAATACATTCATATTTCATAATAATAAATCAAGTTTGAATAAAGTCAGGTAAGTACACATTCCAGTTTAGCTGCACAGAATATCCACTGTGGTGTACCCGCCATGAACGACTGGTACCAATGATTCGCAATATGTGAGGCTGATACACCCAAGTTGGATAAAACAATTTAATAAATTCGAAATTCCGAAATTTTAGACCGCCGTAACTCGGTTGAATTTGATCGAAAACGGCTGAATCTTCGAGTTCTGACAAGATTGAAGTTTTCTCTTTAAGAGGCTCGTCTACCTTTTTTTCGAATTCCTAGAATACTCTCGATATTACTTTTTTTCTATTTCACTTTCTTCCCCGCTACTACGGCTGCCCGAAACTAGTACTTTCCCGCATCCTAGCTATGCAATGTCATTTTGAAGTTGAAAATTACTGTAAACATGGCTCCAGATTCCCATAATAACTTGTGTATTTTTAAAAGAAATTAAATAAAACAAAAATTATTCGAAAAAGGAAGCTTAGCTGCATGCTTCTTGTTTTTTAAATTTTTCTTGCCATTTATAGTATTCGAGGAAAATAATATTAAATATTGACAAAAATCCGCAAAAAACGTCATTTTAATTTTTTTTTACTTCAAATTAATAGGCCAAAGAAAAAAAATCTGACGTGGCCATCACACAACCTTCCGCCATATCTAGATTTTAAACAGAAATGTATACGTGCAATCCGGTGCCCATTTAAAATATACAAATAAAAATCTCAAATATTCAAACACAGAAATTTGCATCACCTGAATAAAAAAATTCATTCACAGGAAAACTCTGCTGTATTGAAGCCATCCTCCGTTGAATTACTACATTTAATATCTTACTTAGGACTTATATAGCGCTAGTATGCCAACTTGTCACCCGTCTCACCTGTCAATATTTTTTACGCAGAAACAAAAATCAACCGATCATGGATTACAAGATATCAACGTTTTATTTGATAAATTTATTTTTTTAATTTTACTGCAGTTCTTTAATGCTACCAGATAAAGACAATTTTTTTATAACGTAAGTTGCAAATAACTTTTCCTCTTATTCTTATTACAAATAAATACTATATTTTTCCAAATTTATATAGAATTTTGACAATTAACCTTTTCAATCTTCAAAAAATATCACTTCCAATGAAGATATTTGTACCAAAATCTAAGGAGCTCTTCCAATTTATATACAAATGTTAAATACCAAATATCAAAATTTTCGGGTAATTCGTATTTGAGTTATGCGACTAACACCCGGCCTTGACCACACACACACACACATACACACACACATACACACAGACATCATCGTGAAACTATCAAAAATGAGTTATAAGGACCCTAATTCGTGCTCATCCACTAAAAACTCACTACCCGATTTTTTGCATGATTCCAATACCTTCCTTTACAGGTAAGCGGAAGGTAAAAATAAAAATATAGAAGCATTAAGACATCCTTTGTTAATACACTCATATGTAAAAGCATCATATATTTCAATTATAATTAAAGTAAGCGTGGGAGGCGTACACCTCTGTAACGCTGTAAAAGTTTAGGGTAGACGAACACCTTAAGGTCATGCAAGTCCATCTGACTCCAAGTTCATTTCACCCCCTGAGAAAATAAAATATTATTGCTGTCAAAAATGTCAAACTTTGACAACTTGTACCGGGTGCAAAAAAATTGTGGACTCAATCCAATAATAAGGCGATAAAGTTAATTCATTTACCCCTCGGGGAAAAAAATGAGTACCTTATATTGACGCAAAGTTATGAATTTTTGAAACAAAATTTGCATTTTGGACCTTTGGTCATTTGTCGAAATTGTCTACAAACGTATACCTTAGCTTAAATTGAAGTCAAACTTGTCAGAACTCAACCCAGTTATGGCGGTCTAAAAATTTGGAACTT
This sequence comes from Agonum fuliginosum, assembly GCA_947534325.1. Taxonomy (NCBI): domain Eukaryota; kingdom Metazoa; phylum Arthropoda; class Insecta; order Coleoptera; family Carabidae; genus Agonum; species Agonum fuliginosum. The sequence goes on from OX384036.1 coordinate 22,398,973, forward strand.
TTGGTGTATTTTCAAGTGGCGCGTTTTTTATTTTTCCGAGTGTATTAAATTTTAAAAAGTGATTTAACCTGCTACAAATTCTAGAAATAATTATAACTTAAAGAAAACTAACCAATAATTAACCTCTAAGCAAGTCTTTTCAAATTTCTTCAAACCAAAATAAACAGTTAATTCCAAATTCTAAAACCAACATATCAAAACATTAAACCATATTATTAAGCTTCGCTCGTGATCCTCTTTCTTTATAAAGATCTAATTAAATTAATAGCACATCTCAGCTACCATGATCTCATATTCCCCACAAAAAACAAATTACATGATCAGCAAAGAAAAACTAAGAATATCTTCACGGATCAAATTTGGGAGAGGCCGAGCCTTCATTCACAACTTGTTAGTTGCATCATGTGTATCGTTATTTAGTTACCTTCGGTTTATTTTTCTTTCGTGACCTTTGGATTTTTAATCACTGAAATTATTGGACGTTTAGGTACCTATTGACGACTGAGCAATTTTCAAATTTTCGCCTCGGTAATTGAATTGATGGTAATTGATTTCAGAAAAGAATTAATCAATTTTGGATGATTGAAAGAACTAATAAGAAAAACAAGATTTAATTTGCGCTATTATAGGACAACTTGGTCTAGATATGAACAGGAAAATACATTATTTTTTAAAATTGTATCCAATTAATAGCTAGTTTCATATAGAAATCTCTACTATGGTGTATTCTTAAGGCGCTAAATATAGTGAAAAAGGTAAAAATAGCCAATTTGACCGATTTTTACTATTTACTATTTTGTGTAATTTCTTGACAAAAAATATGTTCTTAGTACTCTCACGAACAATGCATGGAATCGACTATTATAACAAAATTAATAAATATGCAATAATAAGGCCATTATTTGTAATATTAAAATGCAAAATTATTTTTACTCTGATGATTTATTAACTCGCCTTCGGCTCGTGAATAAACTCCCATCCTCTTGAATTATATTCTACATTATTTGCTCGTTAAATATAGTTATTTGTTTCATTAATACAAAAAATGCATGATTTTGGGACGAGTAAGACGGTTGCCGGACGACGCGCAGCGGAGTTCGGCGATCTTACGAGTCTCAAACAAGCATTTTTTGTATGAATGAAACATATTTCGCTAGCCGCTTAAATAGATGTAATTTCATTTAAATTGACATCCTCATATTATGCAACAATTAAAATGTAAACATTATTACCATGACAACAACAATGTTTTTTTTAGGAAGAATAGATTTACTTTTTGTACAATTGCTATGGAGCTCATAAACAATCCCCAAATGGCCTCCTTTTTTACAAAAAACAATGACACAATAGGGTACTTTACCATAGTAGCAAATTAGTAATCCAGTCAATTATATTGAAAGGAGACCTCAAAAATGAGTTATTGCCATGAAAAAAGTTTTCAAAAAGTTAATAGTTCTTTAAATATTTGAGATTTTATGTATCGATACATCTACGTCACAGTAATGTGTTTTCACGTGTATTCTTACATACAGTAATAAAGAAACTACCAAATTGTATTTTATTACTTAAATAAAGATAATTACATTAAAAACAGTGACATACACGGTCACAATACACGATCTTCAGATTTGCTTAGAGTAAATAAATATCGTAGTTTAAAAGCGCAAAGAAATTCAATACAGATTTTCCTCTACAATCATTTACCTACTAAAGTGAAAAATTATTCCAATACAAAATTTCAAAGAGAAGTAAAATCATATCTAATAAGTAATTGCTTTTACAGCATTAAAGAGTATATGGATACACCCCCAATTTTTTAATATGTAATAGAATAAAATAAAATAAACTTATTTTTTCATGTTTTTCTTTTATGTTTTTGTATTACTAGTGTCAAATCCATGCTCTAGATTTATATTTACTGACGAACCATAATTGTATATGTACAAAAGATAGAATAAAGAATTATTATTATTATTATTATTATTATATTTTGTAACATTTAGAAACAGTTGATTTTACATGAGTACATTTTAATTCCAGCTCCATGGTTTGAGGAGATTTTCAGCTATACATCTACGTCACACAAACTTTAAAAATTAATTACAGCTTTATTAAGAACAATTAAGGCTTTTCAGTACTCTTAATCGCTTTCAAATAACATGAAGTTTCAATAACAAGCTTTTTAAAAACATGGTAAACTACCCTATTGCATCAAATACGTCCGGTTGGCGAAAAATATACTATTGCGAGAATTTGTAGTTTGAATTGATAATATTTCTTGGTATCGTATATTACGAAAGTAGTATAAGCTTCTTTAGTTGAAAGAACTCAGTCTAAAATAAATAACATCTCAAAGAAAAATATGACAGACAAGTTTTAAAAGCCATTGACAACGTCTCGCTATAATAAAATTAATCCAAACAACATTTGATCTTCTTTAAGTCCCAGTAGAGTGATAAATAAACCAGCTCAGCTAGGAATGACTCAACTCTTATTTTTCCTGCTCCGGATTCCAAGTCCAGCTTCCATGTAGTCGCAAAACCAACCAAGCGCTTCTAATGGACCAGCGCAATAACGGTTTATGGCTTCATAAATACATAACGACATTTCTATTGGTAGCACTGTTTATTTAAAAATACTAGACACACTCACATGTCACGGGATTGTGCCTTTGCTTTGACATCCGTAGACAAATATTTTTGTAGCGTTGAGAAATTGATTGGAGCAGAGGAACACGTATGTGATAGTTACAAATTGATTGAATGGAAGGTTATTTATTTTGCTGTGGTTGTATTTGTAGTAAATGGACGAATTATTGAAGATGGCAGGAAGTCAAAGAATTAGAAATTAGTTCTGATAACTCAGGTTCGAATTTAGGCTGGAACACTTTCCATTTTAACTATTCTGAGATAAGATACTAGTCGCACAAGATTCTTTGAAGATTCTTTCATGCTTCTTAATCCTGGAAAACAAGAAGTTCTCTAGTTTGAAGCTATCAATAAATTACTATTTTTTTTCATATCGTTTGATTTCGTCTCGTCTCGTTCAAATACAAAGACATCTTGCAGTTTTATTTTTATTTGTACGAGGTGTCAATATTATTACCCGTCATATACAGAAGCCAAATTTTAAATGTTGCTTTCAAATAAATTTTCAAAAATATCTACTATTCTATTGAGATTCTTGAACGAGAATAAACAAAGGGAAACGAGACGAGACGAGACGAGTATTGCGAAAACACAAAAATTTTCTCTGTGGTGTACTGTCCACTAACTAACACTATTGCGCTATTGACAGGGATTGCTATTTAAAAATGTTGGGTTGGTTATCACCTTAAAAAAATCTGTTGTGGCCAGCACATAACCTCTCGCCTTGACACTGTAATATGTGAATTTGGTTTTTGTTAGGCTACTTTTTCTAATTTTTTTAGTTATTCAAGCAAGTACCGATTCCTATTTGCATTGAAATCAAATTAGCTCTTTGTAGATAAAATGATGATGCTTGACTGGATACGTTCCAAAATGGAAGGATAAAACGTAATGGAATTAGTTTTTTATTTATTAAGTTTCGGCTCCTAAGTACTAAGTTTCAAACCAGTTAATAATATATTTATACTTATTTTTAAAAATGGTGTCACAAAAATTTCAGAAACGTCAGAAACTGTGTATACGTCTGTTCATCTGTCACGTTGACACAAGGCATTCACATTTTCATTTTTGTTTTTAATTTTTTTTTCGTATATTATGGTTTACAAATCGTGGTAGGTAAAATTACATATTTAAAAAAAAAATTCCTTTATTGGTAAGAGATATAGAAACGATAATAAATAAATATTTTGAGCGGTAATTTGTTCTTTCAAATGTCGCATGACAAATTGTAACTATCTCAGTATTATGAGAGTGAAGCTAGCAGCCGATTCGTAGCAGCCGATTCGAATTTGGACAACCCTAGCAATAAAAATACCAGGCAGGCTTGAAAATGTACTTTAGACTGCAAAATAATAACCACTTAAAAAAAAATCAGCTGTTATATGTATTTTATATATTTTTTTAATACAATTTAATTCGCAGGGGTTCCTAATACATCAACCTTAAATAAATATAATTCAATTTTTATGTTAAATTAAGTCAATTTAAATATGCGAGAATTTTATTTAATTTCAAGATGGTAAAAAAGATGCCCACTTATAATTTAAATATGCTATATCTCCCTTATAGTTACCTGTATCACAACCATAGTTTAGAAGGTTGTACACACAACTACCCTTAATATTATTTTGCATAGTAAGTAATTTTTATCAGGGGATGAAATGTCTTTATGTCCGTTAAATTAATTTATCTCAAGAAAAAATCAACAAATCATAAACACCCCTATATCTCAATTATGGTTACCTGTATCACAACCATATTGTAGAGGGTTGTTCACACATCTACCCTAATGAATATTTTGCATAGTAAGAAATTTTAATCAGGGGATGAAATGTCCTTATTTACGTAAAATTAATTTGACTCAAGAAAAAAGAAACAATTCCTATCATTAACACCCCTATATCTCAATTATGGTTACCTGTATCACAACCATATTGTAGAGGGTTGTTCAGACAACTACCTTTATAAATATTTTGCATATTAAGAAATTTTTATCAGGGGATGAAATGAATTTATTTACGTTAAATTAATTTATCTCAAGAAAAAAGCAACAATTCCTATCATAAACACCCCTATATCTCAATTATGGTTACCTGTATCACAACCATATTGTAGAGGGTTGTTCAGACAACTACCCTTATGAATATTTTGCATATTAAGAAATTTTTATCAGAGGATGAAATGTTTTTATTTACGTAAAATTAATTTATCTCAAGAAAAAAGCAACAATTCCTATTATAAACAACCCCATATCTCTCTTATAGTTATCTGTATCACAACCATATTTTACCGGGTTGTTCACGCAACTACCCTTATACATATTTTGCATAGTAAGTAATTTTTATCAGGGGATGAAATGTCTTTATTTACGTTAAATTAATTTATCTCAAGAAAAAAGCAACAATTCCTATCATAAACACCCCTATATCTCAATTATGGTTACCTGTATCACAACCATATTGTAGAGGGTTGTTCAGACAACTACCCTTATGAATATTTTGCATATTAAGAAATTTTTATCAGAGGATGAAATGTTTTTATTTACGTAAAATTAATTTATCTCAAGAAAAAAGCAACAATTCCTATTATAAACAACCCCATATCTCTCTTATAGTTATCTGTATCACAACTATGTTTTAGGGGGTTGTTCACACAACTACCCTTATGGATATTTGGCATAGTAATTAATTTTTATCAGGGGATGAAATCTCTTTATTTACGTTAAATTAATTTATCTCAAGAAAAAAGCAACAATTACTATCATAAACACCCCTATATCTCAATTATGGTTACCTGTATCACAACCATATTGTAGAGGTTTGTTCACACAACTACCGTTATGAATATTTTGCATAGTAATTAATTTTTATCAGGGGATGAAATGTCCTTATTTACGTAAAATTAATTTGATTCAAGAAAAAAGAAACAATTCCTATCATTAACACCCCTATATATCAATTATGGTTACCTGTATCACAACCATATTGTAGAGGGTTGTTCACACAACTACCCTTATGAATATTTTGCATACTAAGTAATTTTTATCAGGGGATGAAATGTCCTTATTTACGTAAAATTAAAATGACTCAAGAAAAAAGAAACAATTCATATCATTAACACCCCTATATCTCAATTATGGTTACCTGTATCACAACCATATTGTAGAGGGTTGTTCACACAACTACCCTTAAGAATATTTTGCATAGTAAGTAATTTTTATCAGGGGATGAAATGTCTGTTTGCATTAAATTAATTTATCTCAAGAAAAAAGCAACAATTCCTGTTAGAAACAACCCCATATCTCAATTATGGTTACCTGTATCACAACCATATTGTAGAGGGTTGTTCAGACAACTACCTTTATAAATATTTTGCATATTAAGAAATTTTTATCAGGGGATGAAATGTATTTATTTACGTTAAATTAATTTATCTCAAGAAAAAAGCAATAATTTCTATCATAAACACCCCAATATCTCAATTATGGTTACCTGTATCACAACCATATTGTAGAGGGTTGTTCACACAACTACCCTTATGAATATTTTGCATAGTAAGTAATTTTTATCAGGGGATGAAATGTATTTATTTACGTTAAACAAATTTATCTCAAGAAAAAAGCAACAATTTCTATCATAAACACCCCTATATCTCAATTATGGTTACCTGTATCACAACCATATTGTAGAGGGTTGTTCAGACAACTACCCTTATAAATATTTTGCATAGTAAGAAATTTTTATCAGGGGAAGAAATGTATTTATTTACGTTAAATTAATTTATCTCAAGAAAAAAGCAACAATTTCTATCATAAACACCCCTATATCTCAATTATGGTTACCTGTATCACAACCATATTGTAGAGGGTTGTTCACACAACTACCCTTATGAATATTTTGCATAGTAAGTAATTTTGATCAGGGGATGAAATGTCCTTATTTACGTAAAATTAAAATGACTCAAGAAAAAAGAAACAATTCATATCATTAACACCCCTATATCTCAATTATGGTTACCTGTATCACAACCATATTGTAGAGGGTTGTTCAGACAACTACCTTTATAAATATTTTGCATATTAAGAAATTTTTATCAGGGGATGAAATGTATTTATTTACGTTAAATTAATTTATCTCAAGAAAAAAGCAACAATTTCTATCATAAACACCCCTATATCTCAATTATGGTTACCTGTATCACAACCATATTGTAGAGGGTTATTCACACAACTACCCTTATGAATATTTTGCATAGTAAGTAATTTTTATCAGGGGATGAAATGTCCTTATTTACGTAAAATTAAAATGACTCAAGAAAAAAGAAACAATTCATATCATTAACACCCCTATATCTCAATTATGGTTACCTGTATCACAACCATATTGTAGAGGGTTGTTCACACAACTACCCTTATGAATATTTTGCATAGTAAGAAATTTTTATCAGGGGATGAATATTTACGTAAAATTAAAATGACTCAAGAAAAAAGAAACAATTCCTAACATTAACACCCCTATATCTCAATTATGGTTACCTGTATCACAACCATATTGTAGGGGGTTGTTCAGACAACTACCCTTATAAATAATTTGCATATTAAGAAATTTTTATCAGGGGATGAAATGTATTTATTTACGTTAAATTAATTTATCTCAAGGAAAAAGCAACAATTCCTATCATAAACACCCCTATATCTCAATTATAGTTACCTGTATCACAACTATGTTTTAGAGGGTTGTTTACACAACTACCCTTATGAATATTTTGCATAGTAAGAAATTTTTATCAGGGGATGAAATGTCCTTATTTACGTTAAATTAATTTATCTCAAGGAAAAAGCAACAATTCCTATCATTAACACCCCTATATCTCAATTATAGTTACCTGTATCACAACTATGTTTTAGAGGGTTGTTCACACAACTACCCTTATAGATATTTTGCATAGTAAGTAATTTTTATCAGGGGATGAAATGTCTTTATTTAAGTAAAAATAATTTGACACAGTTAACTATAAGCGAGATATAGGGTGTTTGATACAAAAATCTATTTAATTTAAACATCACATCCTTTGAATAAATTGATCAACAGAAATTTAAAATGTAGTGGATAGTTGTATTAATAAAATTGTAAAAGATGGTTGTGATACAGGATACAGGTATTTATAAGGGAGATATGGGGGTGTTTATGATAGGATTTGTTGACACAAATTAATTTTACGTAAATAAAGACATTTCATCCCCTGATAAAAATTACTTACTATGCAAAATATCTATAAGGGTAGTTGTGTGAACAACCCTCTAAAACATAGTTGTGATACAGGTAACTATAATTGAGATATAGGGGTGTTAATGATAGGAATTGTTGCTTTTTTCTTGAGTCAAATTAATTGTACGTAAATAAAAACATTTCATCCCCTGATAAAAATTTCTTAATATGCAAAATATTCATAAGGGTAGTTGTCTGAACAACCCTCTACAACATGGTTGTGATACAGGTAACCATAATTGAGATATAGGGGTGTTTATGATAGGAATTGTTGCTTTTTTCTTGAGATAAATTATTTAACGTAAATAAAGAGATTTCATCCCCTAATAAAAATTAATTACTATGCAAAATATCCATAAGGGTAGTTGTGTGAACAACCCTCTAAAACATAGTTGTGATACAGATAACTATAAGGGAGGTATGGGGCTGTTTATAATAGGAATTGTTGCTTTTTTCTTGAGATAAATTAATTTAACGCAAATAAAGACATTTCATCCCCTGATAAAAATTACTTACTATGCAAAATATCTATAAGGGTAGTTGCGTGAACACTCCTCTGAAATATGGTTGTGATACAGATAACTATAAGAGTGATATGGGGTTGTTTATAATAGGAATTGTTGCTTTTTTCTTGAGATAAATTAATTTTACGTAAATAAAAACATTTCATCCCCTGATAAAAATGTCTTAATATGCAAAATATTCATAAGGGTAGTTGTCTGAACAACCCTCTACAACATGGTTGTAATACAGGTAACCATAATTGAGATATAGGGGTGTTTATGACAAGAATTGTTGCTTTTCTCTTGAGACAAATTAATTTTACATAAATAAAGACATTTCATCCCCTTAAAAAAATTAGTTAATATGTAAAATATTAATAAGGGTAGTTGTGTAAACAACCGTGTAAAATATGTTTGTGATACAGGTATCTATATAGTCCAGGCAAAATACTACAAAATTCGCCAAATAAACAAAAAAAGTAAGAGACTTCTGAAAATTTGCAGAGTTATAAAAAAATATGTAACATTCAAGATTCCGATGATTCCCCATTAGCAGAAAGTGTGCTCGAGCCGCCATATTGAAAAAAAAAATTTTTTTTCAAAAAAACTCGATAACTTTAAATTTTACGGTAAATATTGATATTATAATATTGTAGCTTATAAAATTTCCTACAAAAGATGCTATCACTTTTTTATATAGAACTAATAGTTTACGAGAAAAACGAGAAAAAATATTTTGGTAGAACGAAAATAATTAAATCATGCCTTAACTTTGTTTCCTGACACAAAAACGGCTGTAACTTGCGAACGGATAGAAAAAACGACTTCCGGTTTGAAGCATTCGATTCCACAGAAATTTTTCTATGAAATATATTATTTTTAATTTTTCAAGGGAGTCTGGTATAACCACAATTTAATATAGAAATTTAAAAAATGTTAGTTTATTTTTAAAACTTTTTGTGTCAACATTAAATTGCGGCTTAACTAAGGACTTTTAAAGTTTGAAAAATAATGTATCTTATAGAAAAATGTCCAAGAAATCCAATACCGGAAACCGGAAGTTGATATCTTAATTTGTTCAGAAATTAGAGTTGATTAAACACAGGAAACAAAAGAAAATTACTAAAATGTCACTATTTTCTCTACGCATAAAACAATTAATTGTGGCTTAATTAAGGCCCTTAAAAGTAATTTAAAATCATGCATCTTATAGAAAAATTATCGACAAATTCAATTCTGGAAACCGGAAGTCGATATATTAATCCGGTCAGAAATTAGAGTTGATTAAACACAGTTAACCGAAAAAAATATTAAAACTTCACTTCTTCTTCTCGCACAAAATCTTTGAATATCAGCTCAACCAAGAGACCTTTAAAAGTTTTTAAAATAATGCATCTTATAGAAAAATGTCCAAGGAATCCAATACCGGAAACTGGAAGTCGATATCTTAATTAGTTCAGAAATTAGAGTTGATTAAACAGAAAAAATGTAAAAATTATAAAATTTTTTGAATATTCTATGTTAAAATTGATGCTAAACCAGGTCCCTCTGAAAAATTAAAAATAATATATTTGATAGAAAAATTTCTGTAGAATCGAATGCTTCAAACCGGAAGTCTTTTTTTCTATCCGTTCGCAAGTTACAGCCGTTTTTGTGTCAGGAAACAAAGTTAAGGCATGATTTAATTATTTTCGTTCTACCAAAATATATTTTCTCGTTTTTCTCGTAAACTATTAGTTCTATGTAAAAAAGTGATAGCATCTTTTTGTAGGAAATTTTATAAGCTACAATATTATAATATCAATATTTACCGTAAAATTTTAAGTTACCGAGTTTTTTTGAAAAAATTTTTTTTTTTCAATATGGCGGCTCGAGCACACTTTTTGCTGATGGGGACTCATCGGAATCTTGAATGTTACATATTTTTTTATAACTCTGCAAATTTTCAGAAGTCTCCTACTTTTTTTGACTATTTTATGCAATTTTCCTGGACTATATAAGAGAGATATGGGGATGTTTGTGATAAGAATTTTTGTTTTTTTCTTGAGTCAAATTATTTTTACTTAAATAAAGACATTTCATCCCCTGATAAAAATTAATTACTATGCAAAATATCATTAAGGGTAGTTATGTGAACAACCCTCTACAATATGGTTGTGATACAGGTAACCATTATTGAGATATAGGGGTGTTTATGATAGGAATTGTTTCTTTTTTCTTGAGATAAATTAATTTAACGTAAATAAAGACATTTCATCCCCTGATAAAAATTAATTACTATGCAAAATATCATTAAGGGTAGTTATGTGAACAACCCTCTACAATATGGTTGTGATACAGGTAACCATAATTGAGATATAGGGGTGTTTATGATAGGAATTGTTCCTTTTTTATTGAGATAAATTAATTTAACGTAAATAAAGACATTTCATCCCCTGATAAAAATTAATTACTATGCAAAATATCCATAAAGGTAGTTATGTAAACAACCCTCTACAATATGGTTGTGATACAGGTAACCATAATTGAGATATAGGGGTGTTTATTATAAGAATTGTTTCTTTTTTCTTGAGATAAATTAATTTAACGTAAATAAAGACATTTCATCCCCTGATAAAAATTAATAACTATGCAAAATATCCATAAGGGTAGTTATGTGAACAACCCTCTACAATATGGTTGTGATACAGGTAACCATAATTGAGATATAGGGGTGTTTATGATAGGAATTGTTGCTTTTTTCTTGAGATAAATTAATTTAACGTAAATAAATACATTTCATCCCCTGATAAAAATTTCTTAATATGCAAAATATTTATAAGGGTAGTTGTCTGAACAACCCCCTACAATATGGTTGTGATACAGGTAAACATAATTTAAATATAGGGGTGTTTATGATAGGAATTGTTTCTTTTTTCTTGAGTCAAATTAATTTTACGTAAATAAGGACATTTCATCCCCTGATAAAAATTTCTTACCATGCAAAATATTCATAAGGGTAGTTGTGTGAACAACCCTCTACAATATGGTTGTGATACAGGTAACCATAATTGAGATATGGGGGTGTTTATGATAGGAATTGTTGCTTTTTTCTTGAGATTAATTAATTTAACGTAAATACATACATTTCATCCCCTGATAAAAATTTCTTAATATGCAAAATATTTATAAAGGTAGTTGTCTGAACAACCCTCTACAATGTGGTTGTGATACAGGTAACCATAATTGAGATATAGGGGTGTTAATGATAGGAATTGTTTCTTTTTTCTTGAATCAAATTAATTTTACGTAAATAAGGACATTTCATCCCCTGATAAAAATTTCTTAATATGCAAAATATTTATAAAGGTAGTTGTCTGAACAACCCTCTACAACATGGTTGTGATACAGGTAACCATAATTGAGATATAGGGGTGTTAATGATAGGAATTGTTTCTTTTTTCTTGAATCAAATTAATTTTACGTAAATAAGGACATTTCATCCCCTGATAAAAATTAATTACTATGCAAAATATTCATAAGGATAGTTGTGTGAACAACCCTCTACAATATGGTTGTGATACAGGTAACCATAATTGAGATATAGGGGTGTTTATGATAGTAATTGTTGCTTTTTTCTTGAGAAAAATTAATTTAACGTAAATACAGAGATTTCATCCCCTGATAAAAATTAATTACTATGCAAAATATCCATAAGGGTAGTTGTGTGAACAACCCCCTAAAACATAGTTATGATACAGATAACTAGAAGGGAGGTATGGGGCTGTTTATAATAGGAATTGTTGCTTTTTTCTTGAAATAAATTAATTTAACGCAAATAAAGACATGTCATCCCCTGATAAAAATTACTTACTATGCAAAATATCTATAAGGGTAGTTGCGTGAACAACCCTCTGAAATATAGTTGTGATACAGATAACAATAAGGGAGATATATGGGGTTGTTTATAATAGGAATTGTTGCTTTTTTCTTGAAATAAATTAATTTAACGCAAATAAAGACATGTCATCCCCTGATGAAAATTACTTACTATAAAAAATATCTATAAGGGTAGTTGCGTGAACACCCGGTAAAATATGGTTGTGATATAGATAACTATAAGAGAGATATGGGGTTGTTTATAATAGGAATTGTTGCTTTTTTCTTGAGATAAATTAATTTTACGTAAATAAAAACATTTCATCCCCTCATAAAAATTTCTAAATATGCAAAATATTTATAAGGGTAGTTGTCTTCACAACCCTCTACAATATAGTTGTGATACAGGTAACCATAATTGAGATATAGGGGTGTTAATGATAGGAATTGTTTCTTTTTTCTTGAGTCAAATTAATTTTACGTAAATAAGGACATTTCATCCCCTGATAAAAATTTCTTACTATGCAAAATATTCATTAGGGTAGATGTGTGAACAACCCTCTACAATATGGTTGTGATACAGGTAACCATAATAATTGAGATATAGGGGTGTTTATGATTTGTTGATTTTTTCTTGAGATAAATTAATTTAACGTAAATAAAGACATTTCATCCCTTGATAAAAATTACTTTCTATGAAAAATAATATTAAGGGTAGTTGTGTGTACAACCTTCTAAACTATGGTTGTGATACAGGTAACTATAAGGGAGATATAGCATATTTAAATTATAAGTGGGCATCTTTTTTACCATCTTGAAATTAAATAAAATTCTCGCATATTTAAATTGACTTAATTTAACATAAAAATTGAATTATATTTATTTAAGGTTGATGTATTAGGAACCCCTGCGAATTAAATTGTATTAAAAAAATATATAAAATACATATAACAGCTGATTTTTTTTATAGTGGTTATTCTTTTGCAATCTAAAGTACATTTTCAAGCCTGCCTGGTATTTTTATTTCTAGGGTTGTCCAAATTCGAATCGGCTGCTACGAATCGGCTGCTAGCTTCACTCTCATCTCAGTATTTCCTATATTTTTTGCAAAAAATGTTAGAATGCTTCAAGAAAATACCATTTCCGGTTGACAAATTTTTACCAAAATCTATCCAGCTCTTCATTAACAACGCGCGTTGAGCGAATTTTGTTTTACATTATCAAAAATATTTTTATTTTCATATCGACCTCCAAGATACGTCACTGCAGGAGTCCCAACCTCCTTAAGAGTGCATTGTAATAAAGAGCTTGACTATAATATCTTCTTTTTCTTCTCCGCGTATGAAATATCATCTGATGGAAACAAGATCACTTGCATCTAGTTTGATTGACGTGTGTGTAATGCAAAGTGATCTGCACGCCAGTCCGCGTCTGATCTACTGATTAATTACTGCTTCGATTGTGAACGGAAGTGAACACTTTCTCATCTTAAATGGAATTGCGTGTGGCGTCGATTCGTTCGCGAACCGCGACTTAAATAGTTTAATGGGCGCTGCCTGATGCCTAACGCATTTCATACTTTTATTTCGGTTTGGAATTCCGTAGTAAAAGAGAGCACCAGGATCTTAGTTTATGAATAGAGGTTTTACGGCGGCGCTTATAGCCGATCTAGATTTTATGGATAGTTATTTTGATTATTAAAAAATTCTTAACGTTTGTAAAATTACCACTTTTTAATTTAAATTTCTCATGTAAGTAATTGTTTTGTACGAATTGTTATATAGAAAAAATTTGTAATTGTTATTCCATTAATGTAGCTCCTGATGATGACGTATGTGACGTCGAAACTAGTCGACTGAGAAATATAAATTATTATTTATTATTGACTGCATCCCAGAAATTTTTCTCCATTTCTCATATTATTTTTAAAGGTTTATAGGAAATATTAATACAAGATGTATTTTTCATCATTTTATCACAAAGTTTAAAGCATTCAAAACAAAAATTTAGTTAATTGTCATAAGAGTCCCTGTAAAACGAGCGTAATGTCAACATTCAATTACTCCACAACCGGATAGACGAAAATAAACATTATTTTTTTTAGAATCTCAATAGTGTAATAAAGGCATCATCATTTTAATATATAGTCACCAACCTCCTTAAGACGATCCTCTACCGCGCCAGAAAACAGCCAAAACATGGATTTCGCGCGCCAGTCCACAGCATTTATTGTTTTGTTAAATATATTAATCATAAGATATTGTTGAAGATAAAAGTACAATTTACAAAATGGTCGATGCAGAATTTTAAAATTTTGCTTCAAAATCGAAATATGTTAATTTGAATTTTGACAATTTTTTTAATTTTTTTGAACACTAATATCTTCTATTTTAAAACGAATTTTAAAAATTTGATCGGTTATTTCGCAGATCCAAGCTTTATTGACAACATATTAAAATTTGAAGTTAATTCACTTACAAATAAATGCTGTACAGTGGCGCGCGAAAACCCTCTTTTTTTACAAATATTGCAGTTTTTTTTACAAATATGGGTGCAAAATTATATTTTCCTCTCAAATATAAATTATTTGATATTTTTACGTTTACCAGAACAATAAATGCTATAGAATAGCGTGCGGAATCAATGTTTTTGACTGTTTTCTTCCATGGGTGATCACATTAAAGGATAAATGTATAAATTTTCTTTGTTTTGCTTTTCAACCTTTCCTCTCTCTCTCACTTGTGTTACAAATAACACTTCCAGTGCGTAGAGTAATAGAAAATAATTGCAGTGCAATAAATTACCTCTTAACGACTCGAGTCACCGGGTGTGCCATAGGATTTGTAATTCAAAATTAAAATTGAAATAACAAAATAGCTTCGCGTCGTGCGACTCGGCTACGGTTGTCGTGGTTACGGTTTTACGTCCGCGGTTAAACTGTGGTTTCCAGGAAAGTGTGTGTGTTTTTACGCGATCCTCATTTGCTTTTTACCAGACAAGTGACTAATGAAGAGAATGAATGGTTTCAGTAAACTTTAATTGATTATATTTGAATGAGATTTGAACCCAGTATGGACAAGAGGTTCATTCATAAACAGATTTGCTTGAATCAAATAAAGCACAACCGATGCAATATTTCTATTTAATGGTCACTTAATACAAAATTATTTTATTAATTTTTCCGTTTATGTTTTTTTAATAAACTCTGCACTCTATAACTATAATGGCCAGTTGCACCGCTTCCACTTAAATTTTAAATGTCACTTAAATGAACAATATCGAATCAAAATAAAATTGTTAAATGTAGAAATAACATTGCTGTCATGAATTCGATTCGATATTTTACATTTAAGTAACACTTAAAATTTAAGTGGAACCGATGCAAATGGCTATAAGTCGTCAATAAATATTTTCGTAGTGTCTATGTTGTATATATTTTAGTTATTGTTATTACGCAGTTACATAATCATGAAGAAAAATAGTATTTTATTTTATTGACTTTTTTTGCCTCCTGTCAATTAGAACGGGAGCTCATGACAGGTGATTTCATACATGTCTTTTGAAAATTGCATATTGATCCTATGACAACATATAAAAACGGGTATTAAACCCTTGCACGCTTTCCGGTCATATGGAATATTGCATTTCCACTTGCACAAAAATTGCATTCCTAAAAAATTTCCTCTTCATAATTGTATTTAATTTTGTGAATATTTTGTAAATAAAGTTGTTCATCCAAAACTTAATTAAATTCTTAAAAGTACCAAATCTATACAATAAAATATAAATGAAATAGGTACCTAATAAAACTCGCAAATGTAATTCCATAATACCATGTACTTGAGATACTAAAAACCTTAGGCGTTGATGTATCTTTAAACAATAAAAAAAATCTGACGTGGCCATCACACAACCTTCCGCCATATCTAGAATTTAAACAGAAATGTATACGTACAATCCGGTGCCCATTTAAAATATACAAATAAAAATCTCAAATATTCAAACACAGAAATTTGCATCACCTGAATAAAAAGATTCATTCACAGGAAAACTCTGCTGTGTTGAAGCCATCCTCCGTTCAATTACTACATTTAATATCTTACTTAGGACTTATATAGCGCTAGTATGCCAACTTGTCACCCGTCTCACCTGTCAATATTTTTTACGCAGAAACAAAAATCAACCGATCATGGATTACAAGATATCAACGTTTTATTTGATAAATTTATTTTTTAAATTTTACTGCAGTTCTTTAATGCTACCAGATAAAGACAATTTTTTTATAACGTAAGTTGCAAATAACTTTTCCTCTTATTCTCATTACAAATAAATACTATATTTTTCCAAATTTATATACAATTTTGACAATTAACCTTTTCAATCTTCAAAAAATATCACTTCCGATGAAGATATTTGTACCAAAATCTAGGGAGCTCTTCCAATTTATATACAAATGTTAAATACCAAATATAAAAATTTTCGGGTAATTCGTATTTGAGTTATGCGACTAACACCCCTTGACCACACACACACACACACACACACACACACACATACACACACACATACACACAGACATCATCGTGAAACTATCAAAAATGAGTTGTAAGGACCCTAATTCGTGCTCATCCACTAAAAATTCACCACCCGATTTTTTGCATGATTCCAATACCTTCCTTTACAGGTAAGCGGAAGGTAAAAAATGTTCATCATACACTCAAGTGTAATAAGTTTTACTCACTCATTTATAGCCAACAATAATGTGCTTAACATAATAATTCGTTTATAATTTATTCCTTACTCGTGGCTCAAATCGATTTAAATATGTAACATGAAAATTATTTAAAAGTGTCGCGTTAATCGCACGATTAAGGCGTAATTTAAATTCAAAATTAAGTCATAATCACTTAAATTATTCATTAAGTTTCCGAAGTAAAAGTACACTACAAGAATTCAACGCATATAAGAAATTAATTATGACACTTTTTGTCATTTCGGAATGCGTCGCAAAAACTGTTACATAATTTAAATTAATAAACATTTGAAAAAGTGTCAATCTAGTTTTTACTGATCAGATTTTCCTTTCCCTGCTTTCACTTACGCAGTAATGTAGTAACATCTTAAGTTTTCAATACAGATGAAAACACCGATGCAATAAAAATAAGATATTGATATTTTATGGTCGATCGTCGGTATAAAATGAGATTTCATTAGGCGCATCAATATATTATTTTATGTTATTGCTTTCTTATTACATAATTTTGCTATTATAAATTTATGGAAACATCTTTATTGGACTACTCTCACGTTAGAATTATTATTTTTTAATCCGGATATTAATAGAGATATCACAGACTTCCTATCGTTCAATTACTAGATTAAGATTTATAACGAATCATAATTTATATATCATGTCTTTTTACCTACTTGGGAGTGGCAGTTTTACTGCCAGGATTAATATACCGGGTGTTACAGAAAATATTTTGTTAGTAATTTATATTGAGCGCATAAACAAAAAATCCGATGTGGCCAACACATGACCTCTCGCCATACTCTACTATTTTACTAACTGTGTATGAAGGTACTTACACACAAATATACCATTGTAGAAGGGATTTCGGGAATTGTAGTTTTTATAATGTTATTAAAGTTTATTTTTTCAAAATCGGCATGAAAATCGTCATTTCCAGACTAATTTGCGGCATGAAAGTAAGATTTTCATGACTAGGCATGAAAATTTTATTTTCATGCCTAGTCATTTTTACTTTCAACTTTGTTTACTTGTCATGACAACTTTTTCTAAAATTTGTGACAGCTCTGATGATTTGTCACAGCTCTGATGATTTATGCAAACCTAATTTTTTTTATAATTTTAAGCTTAATTGCCGATTTAAAAAAAATAGAATACATCACGCGTCATAAAAATGTCTTTGCTTGACTCGGAGGCTTTGAAGAAATGCTCGGACGCTGCGCATCCTCGCATTCTTCAAACGCCTCCTCGTCTGCAATGAAACATTTTCATGACTTGTAATGTAATATACTATATGACCTTATAAATAATAAATGACATTTCATATTTTCCATTTCAATTTGCCAAAAAGTCAAAAATTCATATGACATTAACACTCAAATATTTTATTTTTTGTTTTCATAGGTACGCAGATAAATCAAAATTGTAACAAATTTGTAGAATTTTTAACTTTTTGTAATTAGATAATGGTGCTAAAGATAGAAACAACGTTTTGAATATATATTGCAGATAGTAACATTTAGTATACAATCTTATTAAAAAATACCTATTAATTCATAAATTTTGAGGATATCCCAGAAAAACTCTTCAGATCTTCAAGAAACTACCACTTCCGGTTGCACGATCAACACCAAAATCTAATCAGATCTAATCTAGGGTGTCAGAATATTATATACAAAATTTCAAATTTTTTTATTCAGTGGTATTTGAGTTATCGTACCTACTCGTCAGCGATCGAGTGCACAGACAGCACTGTGATTGGTCGAAAAAATCGTACTTTTCACTAGGACTTTGCGGGCTCTTTTACGATTTCTTAAAAAATAGGAAGATAATATAACTTGTAATAAAACAAGGAATGCCATTAACTTCCTTATACTACATACTATAGTATCCTATAGTTTTGCTTGTTTTGAAATTATATTTTAGAAAATCAATAGTGTTGTTTTTGTCTAACTAAAAAAATTGTAGTTAAGCCCATTAACGTATGCAAAACAAATGAAAGTTCCTTATAGTACCAACCGCACATCTCGTAATAAAAACAATTCAATTAACTAGACTCTCCTCTATAACGACGTTCGTATTTTATTAGAGCAACAGGCAATCCATATCAAACAGTGATGTAAAATTGAATCCATGTTTGGTGATATTGAATGTGTTTTTATTCGAAGCAATTGATTAAAGATGCTTTCTAAATAACTCGAGCGACATGTGTGGCTAGAATGAGACGGTTTTTGCTACTGAGCTTACCTACGCAGTCGGATGTCATTAAACTGGTATAATAAGGCGAGGAAAGACGAGGGGACTGACTGCACGCTTACCTGAAACAAATAAATACTGTTAACACTAAACACAAGAACGACGCTCATAAATACAACAATAAAAGCGAAACATTAATTTAACTGCGGAAGGCTTTGATCGAAGCATGTTCAGAATTAGAATCTACCTTTTTTTCGAGTTCCTAGAATACTCTCGATATTTCATTCTGTTCCCGACTACTACGGCTGCACGAAACCAGCCCGAAACTCGTAGTTTCTCGCATCCTAGCTATGCAATGCCATTTTGAAGTTGACAAATACTGTAAACATGGCTCCAGTATACCCATAACTTCAGTATTTTTAAAGACAGAAAGTAAAACAAAAATTATTCGAAAAAGGAAGGTTAGCTGCAAGCTTCTTGCTTTTAAATTTTTTTTCCATTTATAATGACCGAAAAAAATCATATTAAATAGTATCAAATAATGACAAAAAACGTCATTTTTTAATTGTTTTACTTCAAATCCCTAGACCAAAGACAAAAAATCTGCTGTGGCCAGTACACGACCTCTCGCCTAATTCTGCTTATTCTACTAATCTAATAAATAGTTTTACTTACATTTTAATAGTTTCATGTTCATGTAATATGTAAACAATAATGTAAACCAAGATGCCAGCAAAAGATGTCAACTGTAATGTCACTATCATTATAATTCAAATTTTGAGTAAACACAAATTTCATATCATGGACAACAAGATATTGGTACTTAGTTGCACTTTATTTTATTGCAAAATACTACCAGATTCAGCAAATTGTATTTAAAATTAACTGTAGCCATAGATAATTATATTATCTTTTATTTTTAATTGTAAAAATTGTCACAAATAAATAATGTACTAATTTATTTAAGAAAAACTATATCAAGTTCCAAAAAGTACTACTTCCGGTTTGCGGATTTCTACCAAAAACTTATCCGGTGTTAAGATCTTTATTAAAACCTTAAATATGAAATTTGGTTATTAAAGGTTTGATACCTTTTAAGTTATCGTGGACGAAAAATCGTCACATACGTGCATACGTCCATACGCACACACATACACACACACAGACATCATCGGGAAAATATTAAATTCGTATTCTAGAGACTCTGAAACGTGCTTATCTACTAAAAACTCATACTCGAAAATTTTGACACATTACAATACCTCTCTTATAGAATATGAGGCGAGAGGTAAAAATGAAAAACTAGAGGCATTAAGACATCCTTTGTTGATACGCTCATATGTAAAAGCATCAATTATAACTAAAGTAAACGTGGGAGGCGTACAGCTCTGTAACGCTGTAAAAGTTAGGGTATACGAACACCTTAAGAGATTTTGTTGGAGCCCACTACAAATTTCATTGTTCAGTTAAAATAATATGACAGGAAACAAGTAAAATTTCAAGTTATCGAATATATTCGATTTCAGTTGAAAATCGAGTTAAGATTCCTCAAGAAAATACAATTGGGATGAGTGGTTTTCTGAAGCCTTCCTACTTTAAGTTAACACATTTTGTTGGTACAAATTTCATTATTCAGTAAAAATAATAACTGGAAACAGATAAAATTTCTAAAAATTTCCTTCTCCCTTGGACGAGTCCCCCCGGTCGAAATTCCCTAACACCGTTTAGTGAGCGTCTAGGTGCTATGCTTTAATTAAGTGTAGGCAATAAAAAGTGAAACGTCTTCTTGGATCAGGACGGCTGCGGCTATTCTTCAGCATCGCGAACCAGTTTCTGACATCGATTGTCGACTGTCATTCATTTCGGCGAGAAATGGATGACGCGCCTCGCTTTTATGGCTTCCGCTCTTGAATGCGATGCATTCGAAATCATCTAGATGATTCTAAAGCGCGGTATACACTTGCCAACGAAAGATTTCTTTTCTCTTGTGAGGGGAATCGTTTAATTAAGGCTGATGGACGGCAAGGATATTATGGAAAAGAGCATTGTTTCACTTCACATGAAATGCATACATAATTTATTGTTCCTTTTGAATTTTAGTAAACTTTTTACCTTCCGTTTACCTGTAAAGGAAGGTATTATTGGAATCATGCAAAAAATCGGGTAGTGAGTTTTTAGTGGATGAGCAGGAATTAGGGTCCTTACAACTCATTTTTGATAGTTTCCCGATGGTGTCTGTATGTATGTGTGTATGTGTGTGTGTATGTGTGTGGTCCAGGCCGATGCCGTGTGTCGCATAACTCAAATACGAATTACCCAAAAAAAATTATATTTGGTAATTTTGCAATTGTATACGAATAGGAAGATCTCATAAGATTTTGGTACAAATATCTTCACCGGAAGTGATATTTTTTGAAGATTGAAAAGATTAAGTGTCAAAAATTTCTATAAATTTGGATAAATATAATATTTATTTGTAATAAGAATAAGAGAAAAAGTTATTTGCAATTTACGTTATAAAAAAATTGTCTTTATCTGGTAGCATTAAAGAACTGCAGTAAAATTTAAAAAATAAATTTATCAAATAAAACGTTGAAATCTTGTAATCCATGTTCGGTTGATTTTTGTTTCTGCATAAAAAATATTGACAGATGAGACGGGTGACAAGTTGGCATACTAGCGCTATATAAGTCATAAGTAAGCAATTAAATGTAGTAACTGAACGGAGGATTGCTTCAACACAGAAGAGATTTCTTGTGAATGAATCTTTTGATTCAGGTGATACTAATTTCTGTGTTTGAATATTTTAGATTTTTATTTGTATATTTTAAATGGGCACCGGATTGTACGTATACATTTCTGTTTAAAGTCTAGATATGGCGGAAGGTTGTGTGATGGCCACGTCAGATTTTTTTCAATGATATAGTAAAATAAATAAGATGATTTTGTTTCACAAATTTAATAATAAATAATCCTTTTCGTTGATCGTTTATTAATGAATATAATAAATGTAAAAAAATCATGCATTAATGACCCCTTATTAATACATAATTTTTATTAATCAACGATTTTTTGTTGAATGCGTTCAATACACGTAATATAGTTATATTAGCTAGCCGTAAGTAAAATGGTAAATAGAATAAAACGAAATGATTTTGACAGTTCTAGCTAATAATATTGATGCATTATCACTCGTTAGTCGTTACTAACCTAACATATTTGTCATGAAATGAAATTAGTTTTTCTCCAAATTAAAAAGGTATCAACGGAAAAATATTTTGTAACTAACTCATGTGTCAATAGGAGATTAATAATCTCGACAATTAACGCGTGAGAGAAGCGATTATTAATTATTAATCGCTCTTATTAACACACTAGATAGTTAAATAACTATTTCTGAACAATAACAATACAACAAAACCGAGTTTTTCTATTTTAATTTTATCATTACTGGACCCGTTCGTAACTATCGTTACCGTTGTTTATTGTCATGCTCCAAGCAGGTCCTTATATTGGCTCTCTTTAAAACGTAAACAGAAAGACTTCATCCACCCGAGTGTCCACTCCTGTCATATGTTATGTGTAAAGGATCTATAGTTTACAAGAGTAGAATTCGCGTTAGATCTTCGAGAAGCTGACGTTTGTGTTTGACAAATAAGGAGTAAGTACATCAAATTCACGATATACCTAATCCTTTTCTTTGTAACCTATGATTTTGGAAAAAAATTACTTTGAAATCAGTCATCACGATGCTATGTTATCGCTGTTGAAATTGTAGATTCTCTACGATTCTCTATTTAGCCAGCACATTCTATACCTACTCAGTTTTCTTTACCTACATTTTTTGTTCAACTGACTGCAAAAAGAAGGGCTTACTGTCACCTGAACCCGCCACACTTAGAAAATAAGAACTTACCTAGAAGAGTCCCGTATTTTCCGAACGCTCTTCATCCACATGTCAAATACTTATATCAATAAAACTTCCCAGCGGTTAAATTTGGTTCAATTTTCGATAGCAAAATGTCGCTCTAAAACCTATTACATTGCTGGTTACAAACTGTCTTATATAAAAGAAAAGAATATATTAAAGGTTGCAAATAAAGAATTAGTCAACGCAGTTCGTTTTTAAAGGTATGAATGAACCTCAAAACAATGAAAGCATCTTCTATCTTCCATCATCTCGTGTATGGCCGGCTTGTTCGATGTCCGATGATCGCGTCGATCGCTCTACTTTCAGATAACGCGCATCACACGCACTGCTCACAGTTCCTCGGTTGTTTGCTCGCATTTCTACCGAAAGAGAAACTTGACATCGCGATCTATCTGATCACAAACGCCGTTAGCCAGCGCTGCTTAGTTATGGCCGTTAGCTGGACGTTATAGTCGTACATCGCAGAGAAAAGTTGCCAGTTCACTCGAGGGAAATTCATTGAGGATGTGCTCCCGATTCGAGGAGATTTAGGAAGTTATCAGGGAGAAATATACTAGTTGTATTCACGTCTACCTCCTAAAATCCAGCATAAAATATACTAACGTAGCCAGTACAAGAATGCTCAACAAGGATTATACATCAGTTGGTCCGCGATGTGGTGATCGCTACGTCATCAAACATATTCGTCTGGGTTAAATTGTTTAGGTGGGAGAAAATTATATGATGTCATACAGGTTCTCAACCAGTCACTCATGATGAACAAGAACTATAAGTAAATATCAAATTTAAATTAAGAATTATGTAATATAAAAATTAAATAGTAATAATCTTTCATGCTATTATCATTATACATTACCTAAAAATTGAATTCTGATGGCAATGGGTTTGTTTCATATTTAATAACGAGAACCATTGTTTTAGATTCACTGGTATGTTTTGACATTAGCAATTTTCTATTTGAGGTTATTAGTATTTAGTAGTTTACGGCTGTGTTATGCTTTCTGCTGTGAGTATAGTTATATTATTATTATTTGTAGTTTCTGTTCCTTATACAACATTGCGAATATTCTTAAATTTCCTACAAAACATAACCTGAAATGATAAGCAGTGTTTGACATTTCTCTTGACGTAAATGTATCGTTCTCTTTTTAAAGTATACTAGTGGAAAAGAGATAAACATATTACACAGACGTAACATTAACCAACGAATGAACAAGCACGCATGTGACAAAGAGAGATATACATAATGCCTGTTTATTATAAGTTTAGAAACTAATGACGTACCGATCACCACATCGCGGACCAACTACTGTATACTTAAAGGATCAATTAACAGTTGTGACTTTTTAAAATCCATTCTTTCTCTATCAAATGTTTAAAATGAATTATCTTGAAGTCAAGAATAAACTGACAGTTTACTCGTAACGAAAACACTTTTACAGTATTTTTAAATTTCAAAATGACATTGCATAGCTAGGATGCGGTAAAGTACGAATTTCGGGCTGATTTCGGGCAGCTGCAGTAGTGAAAAACAAGGATTATCTATATACTTAAAGGATCATTTAACAGTTGTGCATTTTTAAAATATCTGTGATTATAATTATTTTATTTTTAAAATTTTAAAAAGGCACATCTGTGGATCCATTCTTTTCTATTAAATGTTTAAAAAAGCATTTTCTTGAAGTCAAGAATAAACTGACAGTTTACTCGCAACGAAAACACTTTTACAGTATTTTTAAATTTCAAAATGACATTGCATAGCTAGGATGCGGTAAAGTACGAATTTCGGGCTGATTTCGGGCAGCTGCAGTAGTGAGAAACAAGGATTATCTATATACTTAAAGGATCATTTTACAGTTGTGCCTTTTTAAAATATCTGTCATTATAATTATAAATTTATTTTTAAAATTTTAAAAAGGCACATCTGTGGATCCATTCTTTTCTATTAAATATTTAAAAAAGCATTTTTTTGAAGTCAAGAATAAACTGACAGTTTACTCGCAACCAAAACACTTTTACAGTATTTTTAAACTACAAATTGATATTGCATAGCTAGGAGGTGGTAAAGTACGAGTTTCGGGCTGGTTTCAGGCAACTGCAGTAGTAGGAAAGGGAGTGGAATAGAAGAAAAAGTAAAATCGAAAGTATTAAAACCTGGAACAAAGCGAACCTGAACAGTCAACTAAACGTAGAAATAAACTTTTAGATACTATAAAACTAAAAATATAAGTCAAAGTCAAGTAAAACTGGCCATCTTCTAAACTTTTCTACACTAAGTGAATAGCTCTACTAATAGGCGTAAAATTTAAACATCTCAAATTTAGAAGCGTATAATTTAAAATTTATCTCTGTTTCTAATTTGACATAAAGTGAACCAGTGTGAAATGTTGATATTTTTTCATATACAGCAGATTTGAATGATTAATTTATAGTAATTTTATGGCCGATCAATCATGCGATAAAAAATTAATACTCTAGAGAAACCTATCTAAATGTTTTCGATACCTTAGGGAATAGAAAATCAGGCATGAGTTATTGACATCAAATATTTATAGTCCTAAAATAGAAACATAATTTCATATAAATGATTTGCGTGGTTATAGTAGGCTGAATTGTAAATAATTTAGCATAATTTGAAATATTTTCTTGTTTACAACAACAAGTGTAAAAATAATTATTAATAACATTTGAAAACACTTATGTCTAATTATTGAGATTTATGCGGTTGGCTTAATATTAATTTACTTAAGTTAAGTATGTGCCAATTATGCACTTCTACATCCCACATGTGGTCGTATGTATAACTGTGAATACATTAATTCATTAAGTTACAATGTTGTGTCACATAATAAAAAATCTGATGTGGCCAGCACAAGACCTCCCGCCATACTTAGTTTATTCTTTTTACTTATTATACAAATATATTAATTAGGTACTAGTACTCATAAATATATTTTAGTCATTTTAATTAAACTACAGAAGAAGATATAATAGTATATTATATATTGAGGGACTAAAGTGCATGATTTAATCCTGAGGGTGAAGTTTATTTCACGAGCCGAAGGTGAGGGAAATAATCACCTGAGGGATTAAAGGTACTTTAGTCCTGTGGTATATAAGCTATTTTTTGCACTTCATCCTCAAACGAATGCAAAATAGTTTAAAAGAATACACATTTTGTAATTTTGACAGTAAATTTTATGACAAATATTTATATTGTTACCATAGATACTCTGTAACAAATAACACATATTTACTTAACAACGGGATTAATTAATTCAATTCCTTGACAACGGGATTAAATATGAAAAATAATCCCTTGGGATCAAATTTAGAACCTTAGTCTCTAAAAATAAAGACTAAAGAAGAGTTTTAGTCCCGGAAGTGCAAAAACGATATTTTACTATTGTCACTGTCACTGTCATGTCTACAAGATACCGAAATACTAAATTATATAGCTTATAACAAGAATATTATGCGATTTATAATACCGAGGATGTTGCTAAGCGACGAGGTGAAACCGAATCACTTTGAACATCCAAGCTTAAATCGCATATATTCGCGTTATATTCAAAGCTTAATCGTATCATCAACGACAGCGATGTTAAAACCAAATCAACAATTTTATCTGTCAATTTGTTGACAGTTTACATATTATGGAAGGTTTTGATGTTATTATGGTGGTGTCTAACGTATTAAGTCCGTAACTAATGAATAAGTATCTACCGTATTATAAGTAACTAACGTATTATGTTGTTGATAATTATCAATAAAGAATGCATATTAAAAAGTAATAACAGTTGATGATACGACTAAATATTATATACTTTCATTAATCTTAATGATCCCAGAAACAATTTTTTTTAATAAAATATCGATTGTAGGTAATAATCACATAATTTTTCATTTAAAATAAAAAAGTTTGTCTTAAATTAATTATTTAACGAAAAAAAATAGTGTCAAAATTAACATTATTTCTATTTAAAGCAAAATTTTAAAATTCTGCATCTTGCATTTTGTAGATTGTACTTTAATCTTCAACAATATTTTTAGATTATTATATTTAACAAAACAATAAACGCTGTGGAGCGGCGCGCGAAATCCATGTTTTTGGCTGTTTTCTGGCACGGTAGAAAATCGTGTTAAGGAAGAACGAAATAAATATTTAATGTATCTTAAGCGGAAACAAATAAAGCCATAACCACTCGATTAATTTTGAAACAACCGCTTTGTGATCGTAAAATCTTCTCGACAATTTCGACACGACGACACGAGGCAACTACGATCCGAATAATTAGATCTTTCCTAGAAAAACAGGAAGTTGCAATAATAAATTAAATGTTTATTGATCGAACAACCTGCTTTATTATTTTGCTTTTATGTAAATTGAGTGTTCTAGATACAATTTAATAAAGAAAGAGAAAATGTTTCACCTTACGGCGTGTGTCAGTCGCGGTTTTGACGGCAGGCGAAATTTGGTCATCAGACTCGTATGTAAATCAGAGTTAATTAAATGCTTTTTAAGTGATTACTTCGGGAGGTTATACAACTGGTATTGTTGCATAAATGATTTTAATTTAAATAATTATACATTTGAGGTTATCCTCTACCCATGGCAGAAAACAGTCAAAACGCTATTCTATAGCGTTTATTGTTTCGTTGAACATAAAAATAAATTTATGTTTGAGGGAAAAAATAATTTTGGCACCCATATTTGTGATAAAAGAGGGTTTTCGTGCGCCACTATACAGCTTTTATTTATAAGTGAATTAACTTTAAATTTTAATATGTTGTCAACAAAGCTTGGATCTGCGAAATAACCGATAAAATAGAAGATATTTGTGTAAAAAATATCAAAAATTGTCAAAATTCAAATTAACTATTTCGATTTTAAAAGTCTGCATCGACCATTTTGTAGATTGTACTTCTATCTTCAACAATAAACGCTGTGGAGTGGCGCGCGAAATCCATGTTTTGGTTGTTTTCTGGCGCGGTAGAGGATCGTCTTAAACATCGTGCGTATTAGGACCACAGCAGAAATTGTGCGTATTTTTCTAAACTATAGTTGATTTCAGATGACTCACTGACTGTCAAAGACAATTCAGTGACGCGACAATAATTGTTTGTGCAGGGATAGTCGAACTTTCATTTTAAGTAACACCCATCTTCTTTAATTTTCAAATTTATACGGGCAAATTTTCTGATATTTTTTCACAAATTATTGTTTGTAAACAACAGCTAGGCAACCAGATCGGGTTTGTTATGTTTGCTTACTATTATTTTAAAATAAATTTACACTCCTGTCAATTTGAAACAATATTAAAGATTTATAAAAATGTCATATTTCCATTTATTATATAAATTTGGCGATTGTAGAAAAAATCTTGTATATGTAATACGTGTTGTCCAGCCTCAACCTTCGTCTCAGTGGACAATATTTACGTCTAGTGCTTAAAATCAACCATTCATACACTTATTACATAAATAGCTATTTAGTAGAAGTTGCGAATAACTACTACTCAGATAAATAACAATATCTCATCAGGACGTTAACCTATTACTCCATTTTTGTTCTTCTTTTTTTAACTCATCGTTTATCTCTTACACTTACATAGTTTTAGCTTGAACCCATCTTTACTTAGAGCTAGACCACACTTGTGAGCCATCGAGATCAATATCACAGCCAATCAATCACTTCAGTTGTCTGATGATCAATTCACACATGACCACGTGACATCACGTGACCCTTATCCTCATACAACGACCTGAAGAAGTAGTCATGCTTTTAAATAATTCCATTATTCTCAGTTATAATTTGCCGCCCTGCACACAATATTCTACATGTGCTACAATTAACATTTATCTGTAATAAAAACCAGCACCAGCACTCTTATAGGAAGTGCCTTCTAGAGTAGCCGCTTATCTCAGGATCTAATTCCCTGGTCAGTAACCATAATAACCATAGTAACCGTCTCGCGGTAACCGTGGTAACCTCACAACAACAGTAACTGCATGTAATCTAATCCTAGAGCGATTTTTGCGTTTTTGCCCTACGCATCTGACATTTCTGTGTGTCTGTGTGTGTGTGTGCTGTAGAAGGATTATGGTAGTAGTCGGTATGCGCGTTACCCGCGTTAAACTTTATAACTAATGTTATTGCATAATTAAACTGTCAAATGGCGAGAAGAGTGGACGATGGCGGTGTAAGCCGAGAACACGATGCTGTTTTGTTACCGCGAACTCCGCAGGCCCGTATTAGATAGATTTGCAACATAAAAAATAACCTATTTGCTGTTTTATATATAGTACCTACAAACTTCAATCTTATCGACTCAAAACTGGATCAATAGTCTTATTATTTTTTTTAAATAACGCTTTTAACAGCATATGTTATAGCGTTGTTACAATTTTGTTTGTTTGTAAAAAAATGCTTGGCCGTTTTTTCAAACAAAAGCAACCCTGTAGTAATGTGCTGGTTTTTCAAGGAGTGTAAATGTGACTTTTGTTTTTATTCCTCCTATAGTAATTTGGCTGAAGTTTATTGAACATTAGTTAGTAAACATAGACAAAAGACAAGATTTACTTTAAAAAAATATTTTGTTGGTGATGGATTCGAGCCTTTCAAATAACCAAAAACTAAATAATTGTAAGTTACACCATAACTTAGCTTTAGAAGTTAGGCAGACCATTAATATAGTTATAAATTTAATACATATTTAATCTAGGTATCATTTTCCCTCCGTTATAAACTTGATTGTCGCAGTCTGATATACTGTGAATTATCGTTTATATTTATATTTTACCATGTGCGAGGTTTCTACCTGTCAACTCTGACTGATTCGAACCTGAGTTGTCAGGGCTACAGTCAGAACTACATAAATATCTATCAGGTCTTACCCAACTTGGGTATTGGCAGTCAAACATACTGTGAGTTATCAATAAGTAGATAAAAAAATTACCGTCAATTCTAACTGGATTTGAATCTGAAACGCCTCATAAAAGACGTAACAGATATAAGTATAATATTTTCATCGTTTCCTCCCCCCTAGTCCAACCCTGGCGAGTGAGACCACGATGATCATGATTACATTCACGTGTAATTGACGGTGTTTGAGCATCGACCACGGCAGCCTCTGCAGCCACAGGTAGCGTCAGTTACACGGCGCGCCGCCCCCGCGACAAGGAAGTGCCCCCAGGCAACTACAACAACTACAATAACTCCACAAAGACGCAAAGACTTTTATATACTAAACAGCGGGTGAACTAGAACTGTTCATTCTTCATGCTTGGAAAAAACTTTAAACTTATCATTCAATTAGAAATTCTTCTTTTCCAGACTCGTTGAAGATTCTTGATAAATCTCACTAGGATTATTTATTTCACAATTCAGAAGCATGAAAGAATCGTCAAAGAATCCTTGTGAACAGGGCATTATGCAGATAGATGAGAATATTGATAAAGGAGGTTATATATCTATCATGCCTTTTACTCAACTTAGGTAGGTATGTAAAGATTTTTGTGAAGTTAAACTAGAAAGGAAAGTGTAAGTTTACCTTACTTGAATGGATTCAAACCTGATAGTCGATCAGGTTACATACTCAACTCAATCAAATGTATTCGGCATTGGTTTTAACTGTAAATAATACTAGTTGAGATAGGTAGCGGTAGAGTACCTAAATAGACTAAGAGTACGGACAAGGAGTCCAAAAAGGTTCATCTTTTGTTTTCAGTTGTAACTGTATTTCTGATGTATACAAATATACAGCTCTGTCAAGATGACACAAAAAATTAAAATTTATTCCTAAGACGGTTGACGGTTTAAACTTAAAAATATTGATAGAAATTATATCTACATAGTTCTAAATAATTAATTATGATTACCAGAGCGCAATTATTTAATTCCACGCAGGTAAAATACTATACCGTCATTTTTGACAACGTCAATCACTTAATTTATAAAGTAGTAACCAAAGAGCAACAGTAGGTACCTTAAAATATGACTCGAGCCAAAAGAGACCTATGCAAAATTTAATAAAAATCAAACAAATGGTCTAAATTCTACATTATAAATCTCCCCTGTAATAGTACCATCGAATTAAAACATAGGTACCTTAAAATCTGACTCAGGTCAAAAGAGACCTGCTGCAAAATTTCGTGAGGATCGGAGAAACTGCCTAGATCTTGATGTTTAACCCCTACCCTTAATAGCATGATCGAATTTAAACATAATTTATTATTATACCTATTTTACAGGTAGGTACATATACCGAGTTTCGCTATGAAAAAATAATGCGTCCGCTAGAGCAAATTTAAATTTTAACCCCACCCCTAATGATCCGATCGAATTCAAACATACCTTAAAATCTGATCGTTTCTTAACTTAAATAATGACAATTTAAAGACCCAATTTTGTAGTCCATATTTATGAATGGCAATTGACCTAATTTGTGAAGTAATTATTTCAAAACAGCCATAAATTATCTAAATCAGTTCAAAAATTAATTTACAAACACTCCCGTACTGCGTCCGTAGGTTTAAAACAATACCGTTGCAAAATCAACAAAATTGATTTTTATTTTGACAAATATAAATCTGTTCCTCGTCTAATCTTACACTAATGATACGCCTACAACGGCTGCAGAGAATTTAAATCATTAGAAAACCAATTAAAGAAACAACAACAACTGGTAACTGTTGTACCTTCGTAATTTTAACAATAAGGCTATAAATTAAACTATAGCGTATGGACGAATAAAAGCAAGGTTAATAGGAGTATTTAAAAGTTGAAACGAAATATGATCCTAGATGTTGTATATCATATAGCCAGTGATATTATTTATGTCTATTAGAACGCATATTTCTGTAAAATAAATAATTTTTATTGTGTTGTTTTTATTAATGAAGGCATATATCATTGTAGTATAAAGAAAGGTCACTCTTTCCATCGAGAATAGCAATCACCAGTCAAATTATTTGTTTTCGTTTACTTTCGTTTCTTCGTTGATCATTGAAATCTCTTATGTTAAATTTTGAAACACGGTCGCTCGTACAGTTTTTATTGTAACAATTCTAGTAAAATATGTGTTTTATATTCGCGAATATATAATTCATGTGTCACGTGACACATATTTGACTAATTTGATTGGCTAAAATAGGGCAGTAAGAGGCTATCAAATCGATGATATTTTTATCACCGTTGTTACATGTCAACTGTTTCTTTCAATTAATTTCCTACTGTCAGTTTCTTATTTAAATATTGCTGTTTGTCAAAAATAAGACTTAAATAGAATGAACCTGATTGTATTCGGTGGGGTAGGTAATACCAGTGAAGACAAAATTGAGAAATGAAACAGAATTTAAAACGTTCTTGACAGCTATTGAAAAAATATACCAAACATTTTGGTTTCATTCATTATATATTCTCCCCAAATATAACTCAGGCTATGATTAATCATAGGTGATAGCATTCGTTATGTCTTCAGAAAATTGAACTCGTGCTGCGCACTCGGTCAATTTTCATCGACGAACTCATGCTACCACCGATGATAATCATAGCACTTGTTATATTACCCCCGAAAATCAGTTCACTCATTCAGATTTCTTAAATAAAAATGTTTTTAATATACTCAAAGAAAAAAGATAACTTTAGTACCATTTAATGAGAGTTTACTGATGGGAAATACTCATTAAAAATAAGATTTACTACACGAGTCGCGGGTGAGTAACGAAATTATTCGAATGAAATATATTTTCCATAATAATCTATATTTTACACTGATGTACTTATAGGTTGTGCTTACATTGCTATAGAATGAAATTTACAAAAAACCTTGCCGTATTTTGTTAAATAATTACTAAAAA
The DNA here is from genome assembly GCA_947534325.1 of Agonum fuliginosum. NCBI lineage: Eukaryota > Metazoa > Arthropoda > Insecta > Coleoptera > Carabidae > Agonum > Agonum fuliginosum. The sequence goes on from OX384036.1 coordinate 22,431,987, forward strand.
ATACTAAAAATGCGAGTTTTACATAAATTATTACAGTCAATGGGTTAACTGTTTACAAAAAGTCTTCCGACTAATGTATATTACCGATTTCAAAAGAAAATTTGTATTTTTGTGCATTAATCAACGTATAATATGGATTATTAAATGATAAAAATTAGCTCCAAGTTTTGCTAATTGATGTCACAGCAATTAATAATTTGCATTTATTGATTCACTAATGAGCCATGATTCTTCATGTTATATATCAATTTGAATTTTTTTATAATACAGCCCGAATCGTTCAAATTGTTAATCTTCTGGATTTACAAGTGTAGCGCCTTAAATTACATACCCACTTGACATGAATCGTCCATGGGATGTTTAAAAATATCTTATTCTTGTACTTTAAGTGATGTTCTGTAAGTCTATCCTAGCCACATCCTGAGTACGATCAAAAATTACATACTCAATACAAACATCTCAAAGAATTACATGGGATGCATAATTGTGATATTATTACCAAATTACAACATTGGGATGTAACATAGATAATGTTACCAAGGGCGGACATTAGCAATCGCTAGATATTAATAGGATGTTAATGGGCAAATATAGCAAGTAACAAGCCGGGCTGTTCACATTCTTGAAATGTTCTGGGGATTTTATTTTGTCAAGTGGGTAGGTACTAATTTGGATACAGCTTGAGGCTTACGTAATTTTCATACTAAACTCTCGTTGATTAATAAATTATGAATCATTGAAAATCCTCCAATATGGAGCACTTTATGCAATACGGAGACTTCAACGATCAGTCAAGAACAATAATTATCACGCTATTACAAACAGTAAACCATTCAGTTGCAATGTTTAATAAACCACTAATGATAATTTACTGCCACACTGAATAATTTTCCTGATATTTCACTTTGAAAAGAGAAAAGCAATTACAAATTCCACAAAAAACCGAATCGTTAAATCATAGAAACAGTGACCACGCCCTGCAATCTAAACTAAACGATAACAAATACCAAATCGCGTAGTACACATCGAGCGTTTCGCCATATTAACAAGCATTAATCAAAGTGAGCGAATTCAGGTGAGGTGAACTAGCCAGAGTTGGCTTTGAGATAATCGCAGAAGTTGCAACTGTTGCCGCCGGCCCGGAAATAAGCGAACGGGAACAAAGATTGCGAATTACGCCGCGGGAAGATCGAATATTATTATGTTCAAGTTTTGTTGATTTTCTTGCGTGTTCATATGAGTTAACTGCAATTTGAATATGTTATTATTATCTTCACATTGTTAAGAGCATTCTGTACAGGAAGAATATACACGTAAAAAGCACTTTACACGCATACACCTCATCGACACATGGTTGCACATTTTAACAAAAACAAATTTTTATATGGTAGATAAGGGATAAAACTTCGTTCTATTAGTGCCATTTTTTCTGTTTTGTACCGAAGTTTTAGTTTATAAAATAAAGAAAACTACAAAAATTAACATTTTTTACCTCTAATTTTCTCGAAATCAGTAAGTTTTTTCTAAAAAATAACACTACCCCAACGTAGATTAAACTTTAAACTACATGATTCAAGTTTAAAATAGCATGTTCTGCGAAATATAAAGAAAAATCTGTAGGTGCTCCTAAACGCCTGCAAGCGGTTGAAAGTAAGTAATTTCGACCGTTGAAAGTGCTGAAAAAAAATTTGCACTAATAGAACGAAGTTTTATCCCTTATCTACCATATAAAAATTTGTTTTTGTTAAAATATGCAACCATGTGTCGATGAGGTGTATAAGTGTAAAATGCTTTAGCGTGTACATTCTTCCTGTACAGAATGCTCTTAAGGAGGTTGGGGACTGCTGCAGTGGCATACCCAGACATTAGCATTGGGGCGGATATGAAAATAAAAATATTTTTGATAAAACAAAATTCGCTCAACGCGCGTTGGCTAATATTAATATTCGTTCATCTGTGGTGATATATTTTTACAATAATTACTAATCCACTAATCAAAAAGTCTTTGCATGCTTACATTTTTAAAATAACTTGTAAATGGTTTAGATATAACACACAAAATCTTCACGAACTTATTTTTAAAGGTTTATAGCAAATAAAAATTTAGAGAATTGCCATAAGAGTCCATGTAATTTCCTCATTCAATTACTCAAAAACCGGATAGACGAAAATTTTGAGTATTTTTTTAGAATCTTAATAGTGTAATAAAGGCACTGTATAAATTTCAGCCTCTCATCATCATTATTAATATAAGTCACCAACTTTCTTAATATTGGGACAGCAATAACAACAGCATATTGGTATTCATATTTATTTGACAAGACAAATCCATTAACAATCATGTTGGAGACTTTAATGTTAGTATACGCAACGAACCTTCAACTGTAAATAATATTATTGACTTTAAGAAATCTCGGTCAATTGTAGTGATGCGTCGAGACGAGACGAGACGAGATTTTTCACTTCTCGTCTCGTCTCGTCTCGAATTTTAAAATTTTTATCTCGTCTCGATTATTTCTCGTCTCGATTATTGCTATCTCGTCTCGATCTCGATCTCGTCTCGATTTCTCGACCATTTTTACTAACAAATTTTTTTGCCGATTGATATTAAAAGTGCTATTTTTGACAGGTGACAGTCTGTGAAATGTCACTTTTAGTGCCTAGGTAATTAAATTATTTTTTTCAATACCTCCAGCGAAAACGCCACCTTTCGTCCCTATTACTAGCTCTGACCGGTCAGTACATTTTCCACCTAGAAAGAAAACTACTTTTCCTCCCGCTTTATGTGGGATTCCAATTTTCTTTTCTTCCCTAGGGAGTAAAAGTACTAACCGGTCGGAAATATCTCACTTTCATCCCTGATATTAAAAAATTTAATCTAATAATTGGTCAATGTCAGTAAAATAATAGATCTATGTTGACAGGTTGAATTGACAATTTAGTTGAGTTTGACTATATGACAATAACAAATAGGCGAATTGGTGGAAAGAAAATTAAAAATTGTTGAATAAAGTATAAATAATTTTAAAAATTCGAGAAATCTTGACGAAAATGTCGAGATTCGAGAATCTCGACATTGTAATCTCGTCTCGAACATTTTTTACAAAAATTAGTCTCGTCTCGACGAGACGAGAAACTTCGAGACGAGACGAGACGAGATTCGAGAAATTCTCGTCTCGTCTGCATCACTAGTCAATTGTTTTAGTTAACAAAATATTAATCTACCTGTGAATAAGCAGGGTTGTTCATCTACGCGTAAAGTATTATTTTCTACGTCTACACGTAAAGTTTGCGTAAACTATGTAAAATGTAGACTTTGCGTAAAGTATGTAAATAATTCAATAAGGCATGTGCAGCTTACGTCACAATCTCAAACAACAATAGTTTGATAGGCAAGCATGACAGGAAGGTTAAATTTGATTTTTGTAAACAAGAGTTTATTTTCAAATTTTTTGACTTATTTTTTTGAAAATATTAAATAAAATGGTAGTATAACTCATTTAACAGCATAAATCGTAGCTCAGTACTTTGTATTTTGCACTTTTCTATCATGCTTACCTATGAAACAGCTGATGTTGTGACGTATGTGCACATGCCTTATTGTCAGAAAATCTAACCTATAATTTTATTCGTTTTCGGTGAGAGAAACTGCATGCGTAGATTACGTGCTTGTCGACGCGTAAAATTACACGTAATCTACGTCGCGTAGACTACGTGAACAACCCTGTGAATAAGTTCCTGGACAACTTATCTATCAGATAAGTGAATAATATTGTAGGAAAGTTCGATCAAAAAATGAATAAAAAATTATCGGAAAATAAAATATTTTGTTTTGTTTTAGTTATGATCTTAGAAAAAAACGCCGCTAGGTTTAAATGGTTGGATTCCACTATTCAGTAATAATTGCGATGTAAAATCTTATTTTTTGTAAAAATATGACTAGTTTTGGTTCATACTTCGTCCTAGAAGTAGAACAGCTATCGGATATTGAAATCAAAACCTTCGCTCTCTCTGTCAAAAAGGCCACAAAACTCCGCCAACCTGAAGGCCGTCTGAATATTAACCTTGTTCATAGATCTCTGCTATTATTCGTACACAATACACATCACACGAACCGTGAGCTCTAGATCTCTCATTACATCGAACGAGCGAGAACATGCCACTGCGCCAAATTGCCGTAATGTCACATACCCACTGTGTCCAATTGCCGCAATGTCAAATTGCCACTGTGCCAAAACGCATCTCCACCACTTACATACTTGTAATAACGTATGTCGAGCAGAGCTGGGCATTACTTAAGTATTTAGGTACTTAAGTATCAATTTTTAATAACAACTAGTACTTAATACTTGTACTTAAGTATAAATATTTTTTGGTACTTATTACTTTAAAATTTTAAGTACTAAAATAAAAACTTGTACTAAGACTTATTTTCATTTCATAATCGTAAATAATACTGAAGTACTTATTAAATACTTAAGTTTTTCAATAATACTGAAATAATGTAAAAGTACTTAAGTTTTTTCAATAGTTTGAGTATTATACTGTTCAACCAGCGACCACAGCGACAGAATACGACATTTTCACTGTGAATTAATCTTCCTCGATAAAAAAACAATAATAATCGAATGTAATAAGGTTACAAATGTTACAAACCATGTAATTTATTATATTAATTTTTAAAAATACTGCTACTTGAAAAATACTTATTTTTAAGTACTTTTGACAAGAAAAACTTATACTTTACTTAAGTACTGCGAAGCTTTACTTGAAAATGTACTTGGTATCAAGTACTGACCATAGGTAGTACTGGAACTTATACTTAAGTATTTTGATTTCGATACTTGCCCAGCTCTGATGTCGAGAGACTACTGCAAATTTATTTCGACACAGAGACAATTTGACCCAGTGGCAATTTGACTCAGCGGCAATCCAACACAACAGCAATATTTAGACATACTGGCAATCGGGCATAGCGACAATTGGACATAACAGGAGCATTTTGACACACACTAACAAAGCTAACAAAACCGTATTAGAGCCCCACAAACTCGGTTTTGGTATTTACTACACTAACAAAGTTAACAAAACCGTACTAGAGCCCCACAAACTCGGTTTTGGTCGCTATGCCCGATTGCCAGTATGTCTAAATAATGCTGTTGTGTTGGATTGCCGCTGAGTCAAATTGCCACTGGGTCAAATTGCCTCTGTGTCGAAATAAATTTGCAGTAGTCTCTCGACATACGTTATTACAAGTATATGTAAGAGGGGAAGTGACATACTGGCAATTTGACCCAGCGGTAGTCGAACGCAACAGTAACATTTAGACATACTGGCAATTGGACATAGCGATAATTAGACGTAACAGACGCATTTTGACATACTGGCAATCCAACACAACAGCAATATTTAGACATACTGGCAATCGGGCATAGCGACCAAAACCGAGTTTGTGGGGCTCTAGTACGGTTTTGTTAGCTTTGTTGGTGTAGTAAATACCAAAACCGAGTATGTGGGGCTCTAGTACGGTTTTGTTAGCTTTGTTAGTGTATGTCAAAATGCTCCTGTTATGTCCAATTGTCGCTATGCCCGATGGCCAGTATGTCTAAATATTGATGTTGTGTTGGATTGCCGCTTAGTCAAATTGCCTCTGTGTCGAAATAAATTTGCAGTAGTCTCTCGACATACGTTATTACAAGTATGTAAGTGGTGGGGATGCGTTTTGGCACAGTGGCAATTTGACATTGCGGCAATTGGACACAGCGGGTATTTGACATTACGGCAATTTGGCGCAGTGACATGCACCCGAACGAGCCACTCGTGTGGTCCGTAGAATTAGCGACATTTGCATAGCATTCGCAGATACGAGACATTCATTGTAAAGATGAGTGTAATTATTTGAATATGTAATGTAATTGATATTTAGCCTGCATAAGTATAGCGAACGCTATTGTGATTTTATAGTTCTGCATTTTTTGAGATAGGTTCATTGTTTGTGGCCCATTGTTGTTATGGAATATATTTGAAGGTTGGGATAGATAATTTATGCCGAGGCATGTTAATAGAATTTTAATCAGTTATTATAAAATATTTAGAGCTTTGTTTGACAGACTGACAGACAGTGATCTTATTATGGCTGATGTCGCCTGGTGCTATAGCTTATGGTGTCACCCCATATTCATAGATAAATAAAATAAAATCCCCAGAACATTTCAAGAATGTGAACATCCCGGCTTGTTACTTGCTATTTGCCCATTAGCATCCTAATAATATCTTTGCGATTGCTAAAGTCCGCTCTTGGTAAAATTATCTATGTTACATCCCAATGTTGTAATTTGGTAATAATATCACAATTATGCATCGCATGTAATTCTCTGTATTGAGTATGTAATTTTTGATCGTACTCAGGATGTGGCTAGGATAGACTTACGTAACATCACTTAAAGTACAAGAATAAGATATTTTTAAACATCCCATGGACGATTCATGTCAAGTGGGTTATATTTGTTAAAATATGAATTTGAGAATACGTTAGTAGAAATAGTTAGGAGAAATACGTCATAGAGAAAACAATTTATTTTTCATGAGGACTGTTAGCATTTTCTCATTCATTTCTGTAATTATCTATATAGGTACTTAACTTAAAAATGTTACTGAACCAGGTCTACAATAAATAAAAGAATATCGTATTTATATCACAAAAGGAACAAATTTGATAAACTGAGTGTAAGTGTTAAACCATTTATAAGTCTACGAATAATAGAAGTAAATATCTATTAAAATATTTAAGCTGGTAACTTACAGTCTTTGAAGACACGTAGTAGATTTGTAAAAACGTGGAACAGCGGTACATACCTGAAAATAAATAAAAATTATAAATATATTAAATTAATTAGGTACAGATACAATACTTTAATAAAAATGAAATAGAACAAAAGATAGGTAGTTATTTGTTCCCATTGATCTAATAATATTATTAGATCAATGGATATTGGTACTATCTTCGCTAATAATTGTTGACTTCTTGTATTATGGTTTAAGCATAACATAAAGCTTCATTCACAAAGGCATTTAGTTTTAAGGCCCATCTCTTGCTATCAAATGCAAAGCAAAAAACCATTTCACAATAAATCATTTTGTGACTTTGGTTTTGAAATGGATGACCTCATATATTACAATGATGTACTTATAGGTTGTGTTACATGGCTATAGAATGAAATTTACAAAAAACCTTGCCGTATTTTGTTAAATAATTTCTAAAAATTTCTAAAAATGCGAGTTTTACATAAACTATTAAAGTCAAAGTCATCTATATAATACCCGTCTTCCGACTAATGTATATTATCGATTTCAAAAGAAAATTTTTATTTTTGTGCACTAATCAACGTAGGTATAATATGGATTATTAAATGATAAAAATTAGCTCCAAGTTTTGCTAATTGATGTCACAGCAATTAATAATTTACTGATGAGTCCTGATTCTTCATGTCAAATTTCAATTTAAAATTTTTTATAATACAGCCAGAATCGTTCAAATTGTTAATCTTCTGGATTTACAAGTGTAGCGCCTTAAAACTAAATGCTTATATGAATGAGGCTTAAAAATTCATTAGTATTAAAATATTACTAAATTATTCAACTGATAATGCAGAATTTTACTCGAATTTAATATGGCAATTACTCAATTACGACAATCTGCAGGGGACTGTCAAAAAAGCCTGTAAACTTTGGTTGAATAATAATAAAGTAAAGAATCGTTTGCATAGCGTACACTACAAATCCCACTTGACAAAATAAAATCCCTAGAACATTTCAAGAATGTGAACATCCCGGCTTGTTACTTGCTATATTTGCCTATTAACATCCTATTAATATCCTAGCGATTGCTAATGTCCGCTTTTAGTAACATTATCTATGTAACATCCCAATGTTAGTACTTTAGAAATAATATTACAATTATGCATCCCATGTAATTCTCTGAGATGTTTGTATTGAATATGTAATTTTTGAATGTACTCAGGACGTGGCTAGGGTAGACTTACGTAATATCACTAAAAAGGACAAGAATAAGATATTTTTAAACATCCCTTGGACGATTCTTGTCAAGTGGGATGTGTATAAGTTTGGTGATTTTCTAAGCATCTAGTAGTTATTTCTTATGCGCAGTTGCCATCATTAATCACTTCTGACAGCTTCAATGAACCTCACTCTTCACTCTTTACTTTTCCTCTGTCGTCAATGTTACTCAAAGTTTCACCCACATGCCGACTATGATAAACCTTCGTCATTGCATTAAAATTCATCTATTAGAATTGTATTGAAATTTGTTACATGTAAATCAGATCCTCCCCCATCTAGCAGGCCATGCGCAGCCTTTCTCCCTCGAATGCAAATGATGGGCGGTATTACACTTTGGCCTTCGCGCGCGAGAATTCGCGGATTAGCGTGGGCGGATCTAGAACGCACGGGGAACGGAGAGTGGAGTGTAATATGCGCTAACGAACTGTGGAATGGGGTAATTCATGCATATGTTTTATTTGGTTTTTATGCTTGCTTGCGTGTTTTAATTATGTTAAACTTTAAACTGGAATGCCTTCCTCGATGGAGTGATGGGCACTTCCTATTGAAGACACGCCTTTAAGTAATGCGTATTATTTATTATTAAAATTATTATAACAACCTTTACATTTATTTCAATTTTTATTAGAGAGTTTGAACCAAATCCCGACAGGTTAAAGCACAATTTTGGAATCAGAATATTTAATAAGATGCCAGTATAAATAAAAAATGATTGAGTACAAAATAGTTATTTTTGTTTCAAATGCGCGTAGTTGATGTTTTTTGTGAGAGAGAATGTCACTTATTTGACGAGGCTAAACCGAGTTAAATTAGTTATTCGAACGTATTAAAACATTTTGCGCTCGAAATACAAACACCATTTTTTCTACAACTGTATTTTATTAAATTCTATTTAATTAAAATTTGTTAAATTCTTTGAGTTTTAATTATTTTTAATAACCGCTAATCAAAACCGCGAAAACATATTTTTTTATGGTTTTGAATGGTTGTCAACAAAAAGAAGATTGTTAATCATTCATTTTGACAGGTGTAGAAAAATACTTTTTTTGTATTTTGTACGAATACTGAAGCTTTAAGCGGGTTTTATCGCTCAGCGCTGCTAGATCACAAATCCCCGTTATTTCAGGTACCCGCGCTGACAGCCTATGTTTTATGAGCACATGTTGTCTCTATTTATCTAATTGCTATGTTTCGCTCCATTCTTGTTTAGAAAATACTCAATTTGATTGTCTAGCGCGCATGCAATGTTTAAATTTATTTAACAAATTACTCGACTACTATTTGAAAATTTTATATAATAATGTGATACAAACATTTAAAACAATGCAATCATAGTTACGAAGAGTTTTTCTCAGAATTATTATTATTATTTAATTCTTTATAAATAATAATAATAATAACAATTAAAAAATTTAACGTAGCTAGATTTTTACTGCCTTTGTCTTTATACGGTATTTTTTTAGATTTATAGGATTAATAGGCTGGGAGTAATTTGTTAAATACTTTTTTACTGTGATAAAAGCCCCTTAAGGAACAAAATAATTCTTTAAATTATTTGAAATTGAACACTTATTTATGTCCTGCTCTATCTAGTACTTACAATTATATTCTTCTTACTCAAATAGTCGTCACTCAAAGAAAAACTAGATTTTACATAATTCGTAATGATTTCAAATAAAGACTCATATTTTGGCGTCGATGTAATAATTAAATCTTTAACCAACAGAACACACGATTTTCAAATGAAACCAGTTAAAATAATTTTTATAAAATCATATATTTGACGTTTGAGCCCACAGAATTATGATGCTCAAATGAAATCTTAAAAATAAATTTAATTAAATTTCGCTACTAGAAAAGTTCGAAATAATTTTACTGCCCCATAAACGCAATAAAAAATTCCTCTAATTTTCAGTTACATAACATCCAGATCAAATATCTGTAGAACATTAATCATCTAAATTCGTTGAACTATCATCCATTATCCAAGTGTAAGCACCTCATGACATCACTCAACCAATTCAATTTTCAGTAATTGAGATAATCGTAGAAAATGATCCGTTAATCGAAAACTGGAACCAAAATACCCGAGATCACGTGCTGTTATGTTAAAAGTGAGAGTTTAGAACAAGAAAAGAAAGAATCAGTGATATATTGATCACGATCATTTAAATAAATGATCTATTGGCTGGAGGGAAGAGGATATTAGAAGAAAGTTGCAGGTATTTCTATTATTTATTTTGTAAGTTCAGTACCTGTTACAGATTTCTACGATTACAATATTGAGAAGCACCGAAACAATATAGCAATTTAGCAATAACGACGAATTCATTCATATTTCAATGCATTTCAATATAGGGGAGACCGGGGTTGCTTGTGATATTTTTATGGCCATTTGCACCGCCTTCACTTAAATTTTAAGTGTCACTTAAATGAACAATATCGAATTAATGACAGCATAATGTTATTTCTATATTTGACAATTTGATTTTGATACGATGTTATTCATTTAAGGAAAACTTAAAATTTAAGTGGAAGCGGTACAACTGGCCATTATAGACTATTTCCCACATATTAAGTAAACCAATCAGTTGCTTCAATTTTTTAAATTCTGACCAATGTCGTACATAATATATCGGCAAAAATTTTGATCATATCTTTTGTCTCGAAATGTTACCAAGCAACAATCTTTTGAAATAAAATTTTCCAGCAAAATAATAGATATATTATAGTCCACGCATACATCAAGTACCTAATAATCGTTAAATGCTTATTGCAGTCACACAATGCCCAAAACCGCAATCGTTTAAGATTAGCCCGCAGATAAGAAATATAGTCGAACAGTTCAGTATTTGCCGTATTTATTAACCCGAGTATATATTTTACCCCCAGTGTTCCACTGGTAGAATAAGAGTTTTTCGAAGCTTATTACCAGGGTTGTATTGTATGCTCTGGCGCATCTCAGGCTTGTGGTTTTGACCATTGTGTGATTGCAATAACCCCCTAATAAACGCTAATGATTATTAGGTAGATGAAATGTATTTGTACTATACTATTGAAAAATCCTAACGTTTCATTGGGTAAAACGTATATAAAAATACGATTACCATACGTTCACAATTTTTCTATCTCGGATCTGAAGATTATCATTCATAATGAAGCCATGTCGGAGCCAATATTCCAAGAAAATCTTTATCTTTGATCTGCGTCAACTGTTAATTAACATGTTTGATCGTGACATAAATATAATGTCCGTTTGCTCTTTAATAACAACGTTGTTTTTAAATTACATTGATGGTTATCAAATTATCTGGGCCGTGGAAGTAATAACAACCAAATAGAACATTGTCTTATCATCAATGTGAGATAAATTAGTGACACAGCAATACAAGAAGAATAAGATAAGATGGGCGTCTTTAATACATTCGCAGTGGCGGAGGATAAGAAATATATAACTGAAGACTTACTCAGTTTACCCAACCAATCTCCAGCGTTAAAAATCTGATGTGGCCAGCACACAACCACCCGCCATATCTAAATTTATAAACATAAATGTATACGTACAATCTGGTGCCCATAACACTTTGCATCACCTGAATCAAAAGATTCATTCACAGGAAAACTCTTCTGTGTTGAAGCAATCCTCCGTTCAGTTACTACATTTAATAGCTTACTTATGACTTATATGGCGTTAGTATGCCAACGTGTCACCCGTCTCACTTGTCAATATTTTTTACGCAAAAACAAAAATCAACCGATCACGGAATACAAGACTTCAAAGTTTTGTTTGATACATTTATTTTTAAAATTTTACTGCAGTTCTTTAATGCTACCAGATAAAGACAATTTTTTATAACGTAAGTTGCAAATAACTTTTTCTCTTATTCTTATTACAAATAAATACTATATTTATACAAATTTATAGAAATTTTTGACAATTTATCTTTTCAATCTTAAAAAAATATCACTTCCGGTGAAGATATTTGTACCAAAATCTAATGAGCTCTTCCAATTCGTATACAAATGTAAAATACCAAATATCAAAATTTTGAGTAATTCGATTTCCAGAAATGGCCCTGATCACACACACACATACATGCAGAGATCATCGAGAAACTATCAAAAATGAGTTGCAAGTACCCTAATTCGTGCTCATCCACTTAAAACTCACTACCCGATTTTTAGCATGATTCCAATACCTTCCTTTACAGGTAAGCGGAAGGTAAAAAGACGTGATAGATGTGTAATATAGTATGTGTATGTAAATCTTTCTTTAATAACCTCTAAATGACACAATCAACTATAATTTTATAAAAGGTTTTGTATTTCTGTGTGCTCTTTTCCTCTGAGTGTATTTTTCCATGAGGAGGTTTTCTTATGTAACAAAGGTAAAAAGGCGTGATAGATGCGTAATATAGTATGTGTATGTAAATCTTTCTTTAATAACCTCTAAATGACACAATCAACTATAATTTTCTAAAAGGATTTGTATTTCTGTCCTCTTTTCCACTGAGTGTATTTTTCCATGAGGAGGTCTTCTTATGTAACAAATCCTCCTCGTATTATCCCAATCTTAAGTAGATTAAATTTCCATCCGCATTTCCTAGTCTTCGTCTTGCAACAATGGGTCTCGAGATCCCTCAGGCCTCACACGAATTTCAATTTGGAATTACATGGCTAGCCAGCAATTCAACTGAATCTATATTATCAGATAAAGATCTAGATTCAATGTTCTTTGATTGACGGATAACAGAATGCGATTATGTTGTTCAATGTTCAGTCTAGTCTAATCTAAATTGCGACAAACTGTTCATAGAATATAGCACAAAGTTGCTCTCAATATGATAGAATTGCGGATAAATAATAAATTAATTTGTCCATACAAAAATACCAGTAGGTCTGAGTGTGAACTATTAAAATAACAAATACTTCTTGCCAATGTAATAGGTATGTATTGGAAAGAATTAAACCATTTTGTACTATTTAGTAAAAAAATATATGATTTTTAGCGTTTTCGTACAGCATGGCGATGAAAAGAATTAATATTTGTATCATAAAACACCTTTAATCAAATTGGCATGCAGTCCACGTTGGCCCAAGGGTGGAAAATTTCTGAAAAGTTTTGTACAAGTGAATATTTTTTGACAGATGGTTTAACCAATCATATAGCGTAATGAGGACGTCAAATGACGTAATGCAACCAATAGAATTTAAAATGTAAAATGATGTAGATGACAACATAATTATGTAGATTAGGTTTTATTTTGTTACGTTAGTTACAAAATATAAATTAATTTGTCACATGAAACGTCAAAAATGTTTAGCAAAATGAGACGTTTTGGTAGTATTTTTAACAAGAAAAATATTCTTCCTAAATACCATTCGAGATAATAATTTTTTGAGACAATTGTTGTCTATTCCACGGCAACTTATTGCAATTTCACTCCACAAAACATCACGGAAAATTCCCCTCAACTTCGTTTCGGGAAATTGTCGGATAATGTTTTGTGTCGTGAAATTGTTAGAAATAAGTTACCGTGAAAACGACAAAACAATTCTCAAAAAATTATCATCTCTTATGGTATTACCCCTGAAAATGCAATTTTCCATATGACTGAAACGCGTGCAAGGTTTAATACTCGTTTTTCTTTGTTGTCATAGGGTCAATATGCTATCCTAAATAAATATGTATATTTCAAACAACACATTTGACAAAGTAACGAAAAAGTTGCGGATTTTCGTTACCAGAGTACCGCACAATTGCACACGTTCTTTATCTAGAAGATTGGTAACAATTTTTATTGTTATTGCTTATCAACCGCAGAAACACAACGTATTTTAATCTTTTGAACTCATTTGTGTGTTTTAAACATCGATTAGATGCATGTGTAATAAAAAACATTTTAACCGATACAGGTTTATATAATTCTCTTGTGAATTCTTGATGATTTGATCAATAAATAATTCATTTTATTAAAACCGTTCAGATATTATTTGCGTACTAAATTTTTTATTATCGGAATTTTTCTTGTAACCGTTTTAATTATTCACTTTATTATAAACTGGCGCAATAAATAATAAGTTTTCTCATAAAACCGCTTGACTTTCAAGTATAAATTTCGTCTCTCGGTCTTCATTATCCTCATTCCCGCAATTTCCAAAATCTTCTTGTCATGATTTGAGAAGTTTGCTGGCCATCTGGCGGCGGTTTAATGAACGTCGCCGCGATGTAAAACGGTAACGTGAAGTTGCAGAGCAGAAGAATGCGCTTAATAAACGTGATTACCATTTCGTTTCCTCTTTTTATGAATACAATAGCTATAGCGCAGATGCAGATGCAGAGATCATTGTCGTTAAATTAATTTATAAACCGACTGATTTAATTCTTGTTACTGGTGTACTTTCTACCAGGGACGAACTAAGAACATTTTCAGTCTATGAAGTTTTAGTACTTGATTCTTCACTTTAGATATTCTTTTCTTTTTAAAATTTTTATTGTACTCTAATTAAATTATGTGCTTGGTTTTCAGGTTAAATTTTAGTTTCACTTAACACAAAATTTCCCCTTTGGTGTATTCTCCACTAACAACTAAAATGAGTAGGCTTGACATGATAAGTGGCACAGTAGAAATTTATCTAGAAGTATATATCGATGACACACATTATGTAAGGCTACCACACCCAAATTGGGTCTAATTGATTTATACACTTATACTTAAGTTCAATACGTATTTAAGGATTTTATCGAAAACAGGATCTAGAAATATGTTCAAATTTAAAATAAGACGGCAGATGCAAGGTTGTGAGCAGAGCTGGGTAACGGGTAAGTATCGAAGACAAAATATTTATGTATAGTACAGATACATTTCATGTACCTAATAATCATTAGCGTTTATTAGGGGGTTATTGCAGTCACACAATGGTTAAAACCACAAGCCTGAGATGCGCCAGAGCATACAATACAACCCTGGTAATAAGCTTCGAAAAACTCTTACTCTACCAGTGGAACACTGGGGGTAAAATCGGGTTAATAAATATGGCAAATACTGAACTGTTCGACTATATTTCTTATCTGCGGGCTAATCTTAAACGATTGCGATTTTGGGCATAGTGTGACTGCAATAAGCATTTAACGATTATTAGGTACTTGATGTATGCGTGGACTATACCAGTACTACGTATGGTGAATAGATACTTGTTGCCAAGTACATTTTCAAGTAAGTTTTTCTTGTCAAAAGTACTAGTATTTTTAATGTTAATATTATTTGCATGTTTACAATCTATTATTACTATTATTGTCTTCGAATATTACTTTTTTTATTGAGGAAGATTTAATTCACACTAAAAATGTTGTATTCTATTGCGTTGGTCGCAGTTTAAACAATATAATTACTTAAGTTTTGAAAAAACTCAAGAACTTTTACATGATACTTAAGTACTTAAAAAGTACTTCAATATTATTTACGATTATGAAATAAAAATAAGTCTTAAGTACAGGATTTTATTTTAGTATTTAAAATTTTAAAGTAAATAAGTACCAAAATAATATTTATACTTACGTACAAGTATTAAGTACTACTTGTTATTAAAAATTGATACTTTAGAACCAAAATACTTAAGTAATGCCCAGCTCTGGAGGTAGAAACCTTTACAGAACAATTTTACTGCTGAAGTCTATGAGGTAAATGAATTCATTGTTTGTTGATTGTTGCGAATGCGAATGATTCCGAATGGAAATAATAAAATAGCTTGTATTTAAACATATAAAGGTTTATGGATGTGGACGAGGCAAAAGAAGTGTGACAGGATTTTAGCTGAGCATGAATATTTGAATATTTTGTTTTGAGGAGTCTTTGTATTTTGAGGAAAATGATCTAGTATGTCTCAAATCGACCTCGAAGTAAAGAGTGGATGATAAAATAAACAAATATTCCAATTACGTCTCTGCGAAGTCGTGATACTCCTCTATCAATACTTAGGCGGTATTTTTCTATTCATTTCAGCGCTCTATATCTGGAGCTGTTCTTGCCTTGCCTACGCTGCCAGCTACGTCCATACGTTACATTAGTTTATCGTTTACGTAACGCAAGATCGAATTGCATTTTTCATATCTAGAACCATAGGCCTTGTCGCGCGCGAGCCATTGTTTAAAATGAATTTCATTTGATTATATTAAACGCAATTATTCATTCACGATGATTTTGAGGATTTAGTTGACAGGGTGGCCTAAATTGTAACAGAAATGGGTTTGGTTTAGACGCAGAAAGAATTTTGATGGTCACAAATTGTCATTTAATGAATATCGAAATATATGCGGATAAGATAGTTGCTGAGTAAATGGATTAATGTGATTGATGTTTAGTTACGAGTGCGAAAGATTCCGAGTGGAAAGAATAATAGTATATTGTTTAACTAGGGACGAAAGTGGCATATTTCCGACGAATGTGAAGTTGGCAACACGAACGAAGCGAGGGCTGCCACCGCACGAGACAGGAAAACAATTTTGTCCCGAGATGCACACGATATTTTTTTCAATACCTGTACCAAAAAGCAGCTAGAAGTTGAAGAAAGAGATGAACCGGATGATAAAATTGGACAAATGTATAATAATTCCATAAAATAAATAAAAATAATCTAAATAATCAATTTTGGAATCCTGCATAAAGCGGAAGGAAAAGTACTTTTCCTCCCTAGGGAGGAAAAAATAAGTGAACTTCCGCAAATAGCGGGAGGAAAAGTATTTTTTCCTCCCTAAGCAGAAAATGCCACACTTTTCGTCTAGATTCTAGTTCGAGATTCATCCGAAAAATTCTAGTATGTAAATCAGAAATTCCCATCCGAGTTTCGTTCGATTTGAATACTTTTGTCTGACTCTTCTATTCGAGATTCGTACTACACATGCTCAGTTCAGTGTGCAGTCAGTTTTCAGTTTGACCAACCTTTAAAAGTTTTGGCTCGGAAAAGATCGAAGATTTCCTATTGAATATGAATAGTTCGGAAATAAAGTATGAAACTCGAACGAATCTCGCATGGAAATTGAGCTAGAAATCTAGCATGAAAAAAGTTACATACAACTGGCTTACCAATAGCATTGTTCTATGTTCTGTTCGTTAAACATTGTATGGACAAATTCTTTAAGATATTTCTAATCATGTTATAGGCATACTTTATTAGAAGAACTGTTCATATACTTAGGGCTATACACTTGCTATGAGATTCAGAGCAAAATAGGGTGTTACAATTATGCAAGATTGTGACTTATTTTTTGAAATCTATAAACTCATATTTGAAATGTAAGTTTATAAAGATTGTCCCTAGGGTACCACATGACGATTTTCTTGAAATACCTAATAGTCTGCTGGTAATTAATTAAACAAAACCGGTGAAATCAACCAATTTCGTCAATTTTAAAATATTTTCAAACTTATTGTTTGAAGTTTAAAAAAAAAACTTCTTGTGGCACTCTTCAGAACATCGTAAGGAATCGGTTATATGAAAAATTCAATTGTATGCATTAATAAAGTAAGAATCTTGAATATTAAAATGCAAAAATTAACTCTTATTTTCTCTAATTGTTATCGCAATAATGTATTGTATGATTTTTTCGATTAAATAATGTTTCGTCATTACTCATGTTAAATTTCAGATTTTTATTTTGAACAATAAAGCCAGAAATTGATGAAATTCTGACCCTACTACCGTGGCAAGCGTAGCGCCTTAATAAGTCTAAATTAATGTTTGCAAAGTTTTAACATGTAATTAAATAAAACCTTCATTATAAATAATAACATTTCCGTTTACTAGTTATATAATCTGCATCATCTTCTCTGGAAGATTAACCATCTGTTATAAATGAGCAAGTCAAGTATAAAAACTATTCCATGGAATTCAACCGCTGCTAGAGCAGTGATAAAGCAGGTGATTTTTCATTCGGAAAGGAGTTGCGATTAATCGTCGCTTCAGACGGTGATGTAGAACTGTGAACACTCCTTCACATTAAGATTTGGTGTTGATGAAAAACTGGTAGCTTTACATTTGTTACTCTGACGGTCGTACATCATTTACCACAGACGCCAGCAGAAGATTCAAGAATTTATACCGGAGAGCGAAGAATTAGAAGCTTGAAGATGTTATTTTTTTAATCGAAACTTAAGGAAGGAAGAACGCGTTAAGGCCCGAATGTAGCTGTCTGCGAGAAAAGGATAGATTTATACAGACTTAGAGTGTCGAACAAACGCAACAATAGGGAACGCGCTCTCGTAGGGGGATTAAAATTGGTACTACATTTGAACGTATCATCACAAACAAGGTTTCATTTGAAAGATAAAAGTTCAATCTAGATCCGTCTAATGTTGAAATTTGCAATTTTTGTTGATATAATGAGTAACAGTTATGTGAAGTAAAGCAAATTATGACAAGTTTATGCCATTGTAAAATTGAAACAAAAAATAAAACTAAAATTTCAACACTAAGCGGATGCGGAGTTCATCTTTATCTTTAAATGAAAAAATAAATTGATTCGATCCGACTAAAATTAGTCTCAATTTCAATCTCTATTCAAAAGCATGTTTTTTCTGCGCGCAACTTCACTACATTAGGCTCTTAAGGTTTACATTGTATTTACGGAAATGCATCTACAATTAGTATTTTAATTTTTTTCTGTTGATGGTACCTATTATTTAGAAATAAATACTATAATTATTTACAATTTAGAGTAAGAAACTTTAGTATTCCGTATCTTGCACATTTGTTACCACGTAAAATTTAATTGATATTGATAGGTGACAAAATTGACATATTGTTCATATTTCTTCTGTATTCTGCAGTCTACATCAAATGACTAAAATATATATGTGAGTACCTATATTTATATTTGTGTAGTAAAAGAGTAAAGAGTAGAGTATGGCGGAAGGTCTACAAATGACTAAAATATATATGTGAGTACCTATATTTATATTTGTGTAGTAAAAAGAGTAAAGTATGGCGGGAGGTATTGTGCTGGACACATTTTTCATACGTGAGTATGGAATTTTTATTATTCATTATTTAGTTAGACTATGTACTTATTTGGATATTCAATCAATTTTGCTGGCAAATAGTTCACTTTTCTCCCATGTTAAATAAAATGCTATTACACAGAATAAAATCTGCACAAGCCAAATTTGGATACTTTTATCCTATTAACTCTAAAAGTAAAGGTAATATTGATTGAAAAATGGATCTACTAAGACACTAGCAGTGCTAGTATACTACGATTATAGAACATCTACCTATACTATATTTGAGAATGACTGGCAGTAATAAATCATTCTGTCAAAGACATTCCAGTGGCGCGCCAATAATTTTTTGCACAGGGATAGTCGAAATGACTAAATTCGGTATAGAGAACTATCGTTTTAGGTCTAAGTTGATTTTCAGGGAAAAAATTTATTTTAATAATAATGAGTGAGAAAGTTATATTTAAATATTAAAAACTTTAGTTTTTAGTAAATGTATAAACAGATTACTCTGAAAAATCCTATCTACGTCTATGACACAGTCCGACGAGGATTATCTGAGCGTTTATGACGGCATTTCTATTATTCGAGAAGTAAATTTCGTTCCAGGTACAAAGCGTGCGGCTTATTTTGACCATCCTAGTGTAGTTACAACTGATTTTTCTGGCAGTTTTATTTGCCGCATTGCTGGCAAAAATCCAGTACTACTCTTGCAAATAATGATTTATTATAGTCCATTTGAGAATACTGACAGTAACAGTATTCTCAAATGGACTATAATAAATCGTTTAATGTATATTGCAGTCACACAATGCCCAAAACCTCAATCGTTTAAGATTAGCCCGCAGATAAGAAATATAGTCGAACAGTGCAGTATTTGCCAAATTTATTAACCCGAGTATATATTTTACCCCCAGTGTTCCACTGGTAGAGTAAGAATTTTTCAAAGCTTATTACCAGGGTTGTATTGTATGCTCTGGCGCATCTCAGGCTTGTGGTTTTGACCATTGTGTGACTGCAATAACCCCCTAATAAACGCTAATGATTATTAGGTAGATGAAATGTATTTGTACTAGTATATTTTATAAAATTCTTCAACATTCATTCATTCATCCATCCAGCTGTTCTTCTTCCTTTGCAAGATCTCTCTTTATAATTAATCTTCCACGATGTCTGCTCCCTTTCTGTCTCGTTTACTTGAAGTGCTGACGTCGCATCTCGTCACTGTATAAGATTTGTATGCAAGATGCTGTCGCTGTATACTTGCTGCTGGTAGACATGTGCAGTGATAAACACTTGTAATTTGTTGTAGTGCAGGTGTTGGTGACTTAAAGATCAGGGTTCGAATAAGTATGTGTTGAAGGATATTCGCGATTAAATTAATGAGTAAATAGAATTTGTAATTAGCTAGTTTTATAATTTATTTCATGCATTACACGACGGTTTCATGAATTTATTTAAATGACAAGAAAATATAAAAGTGCTAGTAATGAAGACAAAAAAAGACTTGTTTATTAGAGAAGGTTCATTAGCTAGAGTGATGAATTAATAACTGAATAGGTACTATAATTTATGAACAAAACTATATAATATTTAAAAAATCTGATGTGGCCAGCACACAACCTCTCGCCATATCTAGACTTATAAACATAAATGTATACGTACAATCCGATGCCCATTTAAAATATACAAATAAAAATCTAAAATATTCAAACACAAAAATTTGCATCACCTGAATCAAAAGATTCATTCACAGGAAAACTCTTCTGTGTTGAAGCCATCCTCGTGCTCATCCACTAAAAACTCACTACCCGATTTTTTGCATGATTTCAATACCTCCCTTATAGGTAAGCGGGAGGTAAAAAATTTGATGAGGTGATTAGCCAATTACGTTATTTAATCTACTGTTTCTACCTCTAGGTTCCAATTCAATCAGGTACACTTTTCAGATTAACTGTACGAAAACTTCCCTGTGGTATATTCTCCACTAACAACTATTAGTACCTGTGAGTTGATGTCTTGCAACTGCACACACGATAAAATATTTATAGAAGGTTTGCCGCTTGCAGTAACGTTGAAATCTCCAAAACAATTTTTACTTCCTTGTACGGAGTAATAAGGAAGTATTGTAATCGCGAAAAATTTCGGTTCTCAGATTTTTACGGAAATA
Organism: Agonum fuliginosum; assembly: GCA_947534325.1. Lineage (NCBI taxonomy): Eukaryota > Metazoa > Arthropoda > Insecta > Coleoptera > Carabidae > Agonum > Agonum fuliginosum. The sequence continues at coordinate 22,453,233 of OX384036.1, forward strand.
TTCGTTTTGACCTTTTCTGAATCCATTATGACTAGTTTCGTCGTGACGTCTGTACGTACGTATGTACGGACGGACGGAGAAAGTTGAAATTTTGTATTTAGGACTGTTATAGCATCTAGTTGTGCACCTCCTATTTTTGGTTTCAATCTACAAACCGGAAGTAGTACTTTTTTCTAATATTTCGATAAATATTTAATTTAAGACAATCCATGATCGATTAACATTTTTTTGTTACTACGTAAAATTTAAATGATTATGACATGACAGTGACAATAGTAAAATATGCTTTATATCTTCTTCTGCAGTTTAAATAAAATGACTAAAATATATTTGTGAGTATAGTAGCAGTAGTAGTAGTACTTATATATTAATATATTTGTATAATAAGTTAAAAGAATAAAGTCAGATTTTTTTTATATTATTCTACATTTTAGTTATTAAGAAAAGTATGAACAGTTTAATAGGCGTACAAGGAAGTCATGTGGTGTCCACGTCAGATTTTTTATTATTGTAAATAAACAAATACAGTGATTAAATATCTGAGATTTTATCCAAATACTGATTAAGTGGTTAATTATTGAACTAGATATCTATGATCTGGCAAAAAATATAAATTGCTAACAACAACACCAATTAACACAAATCACTATTTATAAAAACAAGATAAATATTCATCAGCGTTTGACGTAAATGTAACATCCTAGCATCTTCACGCCTTAAACAAAACTATAAATATGCAAAACAAAAGCAAGTTATCCTTGAGATAACATATTAACCATCAAACAATTATGTCAACTGTAACATCAGATAATGAAATAAATGTTCTACTTCTAACACGTGTAGATCTCACAAATTCTTTACTGCATTCAAATTTTCTTACACATGGCCTAAAAATTCGATTAAATTACTCGTTAACGAGTTTAGAATTAGATTTATAAATAGGTATTCGTATCACACATGAATATTTATAAAATATTTGCAATAAGTTAAGAAGCTATGATGTAGATTTCATTCATGGAATCATCATGATATTAATTTATGTAAATGTGCTAATAAAATTTAAATTTACAAACATCGATGGTATTTTTAATAAAGAGTGGGAAGTGAAATGATAAATCGTTTTAATATGAGACCAGTCGACACCCAATACTATAATTCTAATAAACATATTATATCGACACTAACTATCGTAGAGAATAAAGTATAGGTACAGCTGGTATTTTTTTTTATTGTTTGCTCAATTACTATAAACGATTTTACCCCTGTGTAACTCCACCTTTATTTTTATAACTGTTTCAATTCGTTCTAAACATACTTTTTTGGAGAAAACTCAAATATTCTACAGTCTGTGTCACAATTTTTTGATTGTCCTTGCAGGACGACTTTTCAAATTTATTTATTTTTTATTTGGTTCCATAAAGTTTCAACTGTTTATTTTATTTTAGATTGTACAAAATGTATTGCAGTTTTTAATAAATATCTGATACAGTACATTGTACTTGTATTTTTATTTATACTTTTGTACAACAAATAACGATTTTTTTTTACATCTGGACTAACTTAGACTCGTATGTAAAATTTAATTTATTTTTGCATATCAAACTGTATGTGCCCTGCCGTCTCTTGCTATCAAATGAAAAGCGAAAAAGCATGTTACAATAAATCATTTTGTGACTTTGGTTTTGAAATCGATGACCTCATATTTTACAATGATGTACTTATAGGTAGTGCTTACATGGCTATAGAATATATTTTGTTAAATAATTTCTAAAAATTGCTAAAAATGCGAGATTTACATAAATTATTACAGTCAATGGGTTAACTGTTTTAAAAAATCGACTAATGTATATTATTTTCAAAAGAAAATTTATATTTTTGTGCATTAATCAACGTATAATATGGATAAGATAATACTTAAAAATATATTATCTAGATGATTTATCTAGATAAGTTACAACACTGGCTTTAGAGCTCCATTTTCTATTTTGAAACCTATGCGAAAATAATATTTTTGATCTTGATTATTTACTTGTATTGTGAAAATGTAGAGATATGGCCGATATAATGCTATTACTAAAATGCTTGAGTGCTAAGACAGTGCAAAAAGAAATAACTAATCATCTTAATGTATTATGAATATGCTTCGAATAATACTAAATGCTGTATCTAAAAAAAATTTCGATTAAATGAACAATTTCTGCAAATAGGAACAAGCAATAGGCATACAAATATATCAATAGAATCATTAGAGTTTCTAGATTACCTTATGCTAAATCAGAATAGGTACCTACCTGAAAATACATATAATTTGCAGTAGAAATGAAAGAAGAGGGAGCAAAATTCATCAAATTGCAATGAATTTGATGCAAAATGAACCATTATTACAGACAAATTACAGCAAATAGGAATGAATATATTTTCAGTGTGTAAAATAATTTTCATTGTATAGGTTACATCGTTTATCCGAAAATTATGCAGAAAGCATGTGCAAAATGAGCCATGTAAAAGTTTTAAAGTGTCGCTGACGTGGCACTAGCAGATACAGAAACCAATAACATTTTTTAAATCATATTATGACGTATAAGCTTTTGACTATAATGGGGTTAAAATACTATCATTACAGACTTCGTGTTAGGGTTTTTCACTTTTTAACGTTCGTACGTAGTTATGTAATGAATTATGACACATTTGGTAAAATAAAACATCCTCTTACGTAACAAAAAGAAACAAATCGCCTAATTTCACAGCATTCTATTCTCCATACCACGCTGAGCCATATCAAAACCGCGATCACCACAGTTCGTTTTTTAATTGATCCTATTAATTGTCTAAAATCAAAGCGCGCTTTGATCCAAGGCCATCGCGATGTAAACACGTATTAGGAGCACAGAGCAAGGAAGGGGCTTCGTCCTTCATGTGAACACGTGCGTAGGATCAAGGAGGCTTGGGCGTGGAATGGAAAAAATAGATCGTGATGATTGAACTATGAAATGTAACGGGAGATTGTGCTATCTGTTGGGGTGAGTCATTGTTTTTATACAGGCTGTTTCATAACTTCTAGTACCTACATATACGTTAAGGGTCTCGTCTCCGTAACAAAATATTGCGTATTTAGAGGTGTAGCAGTTTCTGCTTTACTCATTGCATATTAAAAATTTGAAGGAAAAACAGTTACTAGATGTTTGTGAAAGAATTAATCTAGGATTATGCCCTGTTAGAATTCTGAAAAAATCTTTGAAATCCTGGTGGTTTACATGCTTTATCTTGTTATTAAGAGATTTATTAGAAAATGCAACTCGGCATGAACCTAGTTCCATTCTTCGTCTCTAAATAAATTTATGAAATTTAGCTTTATCTATAAAACTTCGTGAGCATTTTAGAAATAGCTAGACTGCTTTTAAGTATTTTTAGCGAGCATTTCTATGCATTGACATAGGTCAAACGCGGTGTTGGGCTCGATACTCTTAAGGCGCTACACTTGTAAATCCAGAAGATTAACAATTTGAACGATTCTGGCTGTATTATAGAAAATTGAAATTTGATATGAATAATAAATGCAATAAATGCAAATTATTAATTGCTGTGACATCAATTAGCAAAATTTTAAGCTAATTTTTATTATTTAATAATCTAGATAATTTTTTTATTTATCTATTATCTTATTTAGATATTTTTTTCTTATTTACCTATTATCTTATCTAGATAAAATTACATATTATCTTTATCTATTTTTTAAATATCATCGAGGTAATAATTTTTGTGAAATTAGAACCAGTTTTTTTGTAATTTTAATCGAACTCAAATGTAATGAAACTAATACTTTAGAACATATCATTTATATTTTTTGTATTATCTATTATTTATCTAATAATTATCTAGATAAAAATTATTTATCTTTTATCTATTATCTAGATAATTTCTTCAATGTTTATCTATTATCTTATCTGGATAAATAAAAAATATGTTATCTTTATCTTTATCTAGATAAAAAATATTGTTATCTATTACAACACTGTCTAAAGCTAATAAATGTTTTAAAACTTTGTATTTAGAGGAAGTCCCACTTTATCTATCAAGGTACCAAGTAGATCTGTGAATTGTTGAAGTTTAAATCAGTGACCCAAAACTGTTTGATTAAAAAACTTGGAAACTAAATTTAGTAATTTTGAAAAAATTCTTTCAATTCCGTAAAAAGTTAGTTAGCACTATGCCATTAAATATATGCACGAAGTTGTGAACCATCCTGTATTTATAACTAAATGTAGTTACAAAGAGATCATTGTACTATGTCTGTTGATACATTTTGGTGATAAAAAATGTCTCAACATTGACGGTAAAACTTTAATGTGTCATTTGATAATGTTGTAAAACGTAACCGATAATTCGCATGGTATTGCCAAAAACTTTGCGTAATTTTTTTCGCTACTTTAATGTGAAACTGCAGTACGTTCAAATTTCTATGTCTAATGGTTTCATATTTAATAAAAAATGTACAAATTGCAGGAATAGACCGAGGTTATAAACAATTAAGAGTTTTTTCGTACAAATTGACTCTCCACTTCATCATTTGAAGAAATGAGTTTTCTTGCAATTATTTCTAAGGTGTAACGGTGAAACAGAATTACAGTGAAATCTGTTAATTATTATTTATATAATTGACTTCAAATTCTGGCAGCCTCAGTTTTTTACAAGGTCGATATCTAGTAATTAATTTCACCTATAAAAAGTGACCATGCATAATTTTTGTTTGTTTGATTCGATATTGATTAATTATAAACAAATTAATAACGTATAATGATAAGTTTTTTATCTTAAAAATAAAATTAATATCGGTCAAATATTGAAAATTATAATCACTTAATTAAACTTTTTTCAGCGTTATCAAAAGATCTAAATAAGTAAATTAGTAATTAAAGTAAAATTAAACAACAGGGGGGCTTTATTAGAATAAAATATTGCAGTGGGGACTATCATTTATAATTTTGACCAAAATTGAATATTTTTGTAATTAATTTACCACATGCTTTGAATTTTAATCAGTTTTTTTTACAGAAAACGTTTATAAACTGCGTTTTAATGGACAATCATTATTTTAAACTTAATACTTAGTATTCATACCGCGGTTTACACCTTAATAGTCTATTTAAAATATAACTGTACGGAAATTAAGCTCACTTTAATTGTTTCTTATAAGAAAACCTAGCTAGAAAAGGATGAAGCAGTGAATTGTAATCACTTAAAAGAGCATTCTGTACACGAAGAATATACACGTAAAAAGCGCTTTACACGCATACACCTCATCGACACATGGTTGCACATTTTAACAAAAACAAATTTTTATATGGTAGATAAGGGATAAAACTTCGTTCTATTAGTGCCATTTTTTCTGTTTTGTACCGAAGTTTTAGTTTATAAAATAAAGAAAACTACAAAAATTCACATTTTTTTACCTCTAATTTTCTCGAAATCAGGAAGTTTTTTCTAAAAAATAACACTACCCCAACGTAGATTAAACTTTAAACTACATGATTTAAGTTTGAAATATCATGTTCTGTGAAATATAAAGAAAAATCTGTAGGTGCTTCTAAACGCCTGCAAGCGGTTGAAAGTAAGTAATTTCGACCGTTGAACATGCTGAAAAAAAATTTGCACTAATAGAACGAAGTTTTATCCCTTATCTACCATATAAAAATTTGTTTTTGTTAAAATGTGCAACCATGTATCGATAAGATGTATGAGTGTAAAATGCTTTAACGTGTACATTCTTCCTGTACAGAATGATCTTAAGACTTTTTCAACAACTGTTATTAAATGCAGTAAAATTTAAATGCAGCTACAATAATAAATATTCTAACTTCTAACCTTATTTTACTCCTTGAACTGCCAATAAATCCAACAAATTGACATCTCCAGAAGAAAGTTCGTACTTAATTACAAGAAAACTGTCACATACACAGTATTAACACTTTATCTTACACCAATTTCACTAATTTTAATAAAAATAGTGTTTAAAAAACTCTAAAAAGTCACAAAAAACGATGCGAACACTGCAAACTACCGCACTCAACTAACTAAAATTGAAATCTTTTGAACAAGTTCTTGATGAAACAAGCCTGTCCCGCTTCGTTTTATATTGTTGTAAAAGTAGAATAAAATGATTTGAATATAAAAATAAAATATTTAAACCGTGCATAATATAAATTTATATATTTTGTGTTGTAGATTTTATTGAACCACATTTATTTGTTAATATTGATACACAAATATAAATAAATAAAAAATAAATATTTATAACGTTTTTTCTCAGGTTTGGCTGTGGTTACCTCACATAAAATAATTTTTATAAAAATAATTGTGAAATATAATTTATATTTTCTATTATATAGATACCTAAGCCATAACTATATTTTATTGTCAATATTGCAAGAAAATATATATAGCTATTAATATATCAAGAATATTATGCGATTTATAATACCGAGGATGTTGCTAAGCGACGAGGTGAAACCGGGTCTCTTTGAACATCCAAGGGGGCTTAAATCGCATTATTCGCGTTATATTCAAAGCTTAATCGTATCATCAACCACAGCAATGTTAAAACAAATCAACAATGTTATCTGGCAATTATTTGACAGTTTGCATATTATTATGGAAGGTTTTGATGTTATTATGGTTGTATCTAAAAATTATTAAAATCTTAAACTTATGAATTATAAATAGGTATCTAAGGTATTATAAGTAACTAATGTATTGTTGTTTATAATTATCAATAAATGTTGCATATTAAAAGGTAATAACAGTTGCGTTTTATTTAGTTTGAGTGTGACTATCTCACAGACTGTGTGTGGTTACAGCTCTGATACAGATCATGTACAGAGACATATTATAGTCATTTTTACAATTGCGTAATTCTGTCAAATAAATATAATTCGTAATATACCTACATAATAGTCTAATTTACATAAGTAGTAAAACAAAGTAAGGACAAAAAATTATATACCTACTCGTACAAGAAAAATGTATATAAAACATGTACCGTTATAAATATGTAAATTTTTAAAATGCTTTAAATATTTACCGCAAATGTAAAGCACATTACTATTTCTTAGATGACATATTATTTGTATTAAAAAAGAGTTGCATATTCTTAACATACTAATAAAGTTATAACAAAATTATAATTATAAATATATAATTATGATAAAATTATTAATAATTTTACATTGTATTTAAAACATGTAAAATGTAATACCTATTTTAAATGTAGCTAGGCAAACTTTATTATATTTATAAGTACTAATTGTCACTTTTTTAAAATAAACTATAATGGCGTATTAAAAAAATAAAATTTGATTTTAACAATGGATTCAAATTACTGTAATAATTATACAGGATGTTCTACAACTTTGGACAAAAAATTAAAGGGTATATTGTACGACGTGCTGATCATGAAACAAAAAGAATTTTTTTAAATTCCCAAAAAAAATTGCATCGTATTTACCACTGGTCGGTAGTTATTCATAATATCTTTTTTCAAATCTTCTACAATGAAAGTAATTGTTTACATAATATAATACTAATAAATGTCAAATTATCAAATAAACCATCAAAACAGTGATACTTAAAATGTACACACGTCAAGTAAACTACCCTTAACTTTGCGAATTAAAAAAAAATCTTTTTGTTTCATGATCAGCACGTCGTACAGTACCTATACCCTTTAATTTGTTGTTGTTGTGGAACACCCTGTATATCAGTCGTTAAAGGAGAGCATACCACAGGGGAGATTTTAGTGATAAATAATTAAACAAAAATAATATATACTGATCTAGTTTTTCATGTTAATAAACTAGCATGTTTTTGTAATCATTAAAATGTTTTATACGATCTGTTATAAATTGTACATGTTTTGATACATTTATGATATCATAACACTGCGACTACATATTTAAATTTACATACATTGTACATATAGTTCATGTAAAACCTATTTTTACATTGTAATGGCGATATTAGCACATTTTATTGGAATTTTATTCTGATATTGTCACAATATTGTTATTGTATGTAGGAATAACATTTTATATTTCTTTATTACATGACAAATTTATATTGCTGCAAAAAAGTATTTTCTATCTGATATATTAATTTTGTTGAATTAATTATATTAAAATGAAAATTAATATTAATGATGACATGCAAAATATATTAAATAAATATAATAATCTATTAATATTCATTAGCTTCTCATCTTTATGAAATGGAAAACATATTTATATTCAAAATACGTACGCATAAGCTGCAAATGGATTTCTTTGCCACAGGAAATTAAATAAAACTAGACTAAACTTTAAAAACATAAATACGTATTTTCCATACTTGGTTGTGAGGTTGAACTTTCATCTAGTAAAAACTGTAAATTATTTTAATCAACAGAGAAACGAAAATAATCCACAAATTGATATAAATCAATCGCGTTTCACTTTTGATTGAAGTTTGAAATAATAAATAACTGCATTAACATACACATTAATAAAAAATAATTTGTTTAAGGCGCTATACAGTTGTAAATCCAGAATATTAACAATTTGAACGATTCTGGCTGTATTATAAAAAATTTCAAATTGAAATTTAAAATGAAGAATCATGATTCATTAGCGAATCAATAAATGCAAAATTAATAATCCATATTATACGTTTATTAATGCACGAAAATAAAAATTTTTTTGAAATCGATAATATACATTAGTCGGAAGACGGGTATAGATGTTAAACTCGCATTTTTAGTAATTTCTAGAAATTATTTAACAAAATACGGAAAGGTTTTTTGTAAATTTCATTCTATAGCCATATGTAAGCACAACCTATAAGTACATCATTGTAAAATGTGAGGTCATCGATTTCAAAACCAAAGTCACAAAATGATTTATTGTAACATGTTTTTTTACTTTGCATTTGATAGCAAGAGATGGGCCTTAAGTAGACAGTTTAACTACTTCTAAACCAAAGCATGAAAAGTTAACTTTTGGTGCCTGGACAGAAACAGGAGACAATAAAAAATTGTACTAATCTTGCAATAAATAAGAAAAAGAAATAATCGAAATATATATATCAGTATTTCAGCAATTTAGAACAGAAAAAAATATAATAAATTTAAGTAACAGAATTTGACACCATTAACATTCGCAAACTTCGTAAACCAGATCATGACATTTATCAAAATAATCCTTATTGTCAAACCTACAACAATATGACAGAATTATCATGTAGCAAATTTCAAGAAAAATTACCTAATTGTCCTTGTCATACAAAACATTTATTCGCAAATAAACTCAACAAGTTTTGCAAAAGTTTAACATTAAATCTCGTCATTACCAACAAGGATCATTGCCTTAAGAGGCACAATCATTTGTAAAATACTTTCGCGAATTTGTAACAACATTTTTTCGTTCTGCCTAGATAGTTCGTGACAAACTGAATTAACTGTTACATTTTAAGTAAATTAGCAAAAAATGTTATAAATATCCAGGAACTATTAAGGCGAGCGGACTGTGCATAAAGTCATTATTAATATGGAGCAAAAACCAACACAGGAATGCAGTCATCAAGTTGGATAATCAGCTAAAAGATTATTATGAATACGGAAGATAGCTACACGTACATGAGCTTTAATTATGCCTATTTTGTTCTTGAAATAAACTTGCATATGTATAGTGGCTTAGGGCTGGTTTATAATGGATGTAAACGGTTACTTCTTCTGTATTCTGTAAGATGTGTGATGCGAATAAGAAGTGTGTGGTTCCTAATCATTTCAGTAATCTGACAACTTGACGACATAACCATTTTTACTTCCTTGTACGGAATAATAAGGAAGTACCTATTGTAATCGCGAAAAATTTCGGTTTTCAGATTTTGATGGAAATATCCGTTTTGACCTTTTCTGAATCCATTATGACTAGTTTCGTCGTGACGTCTGTACGTATGTACGTACGTACGGGCGTACGTATGTATGTCGCATAACTCAAATTCGGTTAGACGTAGAAAGTTGAAATTTTGTATTTAGGACTGTTATAGCATCTAGTTGTGGACCTCCTATTTTTGGTTTCAATCTACAAACCGGAAGTAGTAAATTTAAAAAAAATTTCGATAAATATTTAATTTGAGACAAATTTTTTTATTTTAAATGAAAGATTATGTGATTATTACCTACAATCGGTATTTTATAAATATTTTTGTATCTGGTATCATTTAAGAATAATTAAAGTATATATTTATAATTTAGTATTTCGGTATCTTGTAGTCCATGATCGATTAACATTTGTTACTACGTAAAATTTAAATGTTTATGACATGACAGTGACAATAGTAAAATATGCTTTATATCTTCTTCTGCAGTTTGAATAAAATGACTAAAATATATTTGTGAGTATACTAGTATAATAAGTTAAAAGAATTTTGTATATTATTCTACATTTTAGTTATTAAGAAAAGTATGAACAAACAAGGCGTACAAGGAAGTCATGTGGTGTCCACGTCAGATTTTTATAACTGTCAGAAATGGATCCGTTTGTTGAAAGTTACATAGTTGAATCTGCAATGTTTATATTGTAGCGAAATATAAAATACTTATCAAAATGTAAACAAAGATCAACATAGAACAAATAGGACTTGCTTGCTATTTTTTGGGAAAAAGTGAAGTATGTAACAGAGTAGCTTTATACTGAGGTATGGCTGATTTCAGTAAACTATATTTGAATAAAATAATATGTTTGGTAATACATGAAGAGTTTAAAAGTTAGATACTAAACTAATTTTTGGATATCATAATTGTTACAGTGAAACATTAATTAATTCTACATATTTTAAGAGTATGAAACCATGGCTACTTGTTTGCAATATAGCGGCTATGGCCGCACTATTTATATAGTGATACTCTAGGAAGTTTTCTTAAATGTTTGCGAACCTTACTGTTACAGTATAGGTAAACGTCAAATCCAGTGTCATTATGAACCGTAAGCTCATGTTAAGGCCGGAATGTAGCTGTCCACGATTTCGTCGAGAAAAAGGAGAGATATATACAGATTTAGTGTGTCGAACAAAGGCAGCAATTGCGAACGCGCTCTAAAAGTGGCATCGTATTTGTATGATATTGAATTTATAAGACAAAAGAAATAATCAAACGCGTTATTTATATACTGTATAACATGTTACCTACAGTGCGACGCATGAATTTTAATATATTTTGTATTTAAAATGCCCTAAATTAAACATGTAAATGTAGTATTTTTCTCTTTATTCGGCATTTTTTTAAAACAATACTATGAAAAAATTTGGAAACAGCGATGCGTCGCACTGTAGAATGAATATTAAATATTGTCGTAAAAAAATTTCAAAGATATTACGTTAGTATTAGATTCAATATTATACAAACCGTAGAGCACTGTTTTACCTCTTTCTCATACAGCTACATTCCCGCCTTAACAAAACACAGAAGAAATCACCAGTTACATCCATTATAAACCAACCTTTAAAGTAATCTTTAAAAACGAGTATAAGTTATGTCCGCTTTTATTAAGTGAGTTTTTGATATGCTCAGTTATAAATATACTTATGGACAATTTCTTATTTATAAATTACAGTCAGCCTCCAACATTAATCATAAATAATTAAATATTAAATTAATTTAATCTAGAACAGTTTTCACCGGGAGATGGTTTTAATTTAATTAATAATTTAAATAACGCAAACATGGCGCACAGAGCTTGATTTATTTAGCAAAAAACTATGATGTAGTAGCAACATGTTATAGATAAACCAGGTTTTTACTAGCTGCAAAATTACAAATCATTTTTATAAAATATATTTAAGTGTTTGGAGTTAAATTGCCACCAAACTGGTAGGGACATTAATTTTATATTGCAGGTCTCCAGTTTACATTAAATCTACAAACATCTTTTAGGTAAATCTTAATTGCTGTGGTTTACGTAAGAGAGAAGAACAGAAGAAAAACGAAGAGATTAGGAAAGAAGAGAAAACAGTACGGCAATGTGATGCTTTGAATAAAAGTTAACTGGTTTCGTTTGATAATTTGTAAATAATGAAAAAAATCTGATGTGGCCAACACATAACCCCCCGCATGGACATTGTAGTATTTGAACTTATGACGTAATAAATTTTATATTTCAAAAATCTAATTAGCTCTGTGTTTAATAGATTATTTTGTTTTATACATAGCGTATTTACATAAAACTATGTGCAATTAATATTATATATCTTTACAGCACACTACACATGCCCTACTACAGACAATTCTCCTTGTCAGAGATATCTGTTTATCTATCACAATCTGTCACATTGACAATTTTATTTCTGTTTCAATTTTATTTTCTATTTTATGGTTCACAAAACGTGGTAGGTAAAATTATATTATTTAAAAAAACAGAAACAAGAAACAAGTAAGAATAAATATTGTACAATGTAATTTCTTCTTTCATGTGTCGTATGGCGAATTGTAACAATAGCACTAAATGCAAAAAATGTTATAGTACCATTTCCGGTTGGCAGATATTTACCAAAATCTTTTCAGCTCTTCATTAAGCTGTACAAAGGTATAATGCAAAATATTGTAATTTTATGTTCAGTAAATTTTGAGATAATGAATCAGAACGAAAGCCTCGTGAAAATAGGTTCTAAAGGTACTAAAACGTGTTTATTGACAAAGATCTCGACATCGAATTTTTTCACGATCCCTATACCTCCAGGGGAGGTAAAAATAGTAAAGGTAAGTGCAATAAACTGTAAACGATTGATATTAGATCTAAAAAAAAAAACTAGAATAATGTCCACTATGCTGTAAGCCTTGACATGAAAATTCTTTCAATTAGACGTTTCAGGACTGCTCTCGATTCTTCAGGTAATAAATGAGTTAAACAAAACCAAAATAAGTAATTTATAATTATAAAAGAAAATATTTTCTATCAACCAAAAGTGAAATTATCTTTCGAAGGCGCGTGTCTTCCTACGTGTTTTTGTTACAGTGTCGCATACTATTGTATGCTTATAGTTCGATGTAGACCTCTGCGCCAAGGCGTTTAGGGCGTCAGAACGGCTCTATATCGGAACATGTCATCTGTGGAGCCGTATTTACCATAATTTATTGTTGCTGATGAATTTCTAGTGCAATTTGAAATTCCAAATGTTCTCAATGACATGAAGAGGCGTCCGACATGCGTCTCGAAAACCTTGTTATATAAACGATGAGTTGACAGAATTCAAAGAGAAGAAAGGACTGCTTGTGTCGCTCAGCCACGAGAGAAAGAAATTGGGAAAAACTTGCGTCTGTATTAATTTGAACATCTTTAAGAGCATTCTGTACAGGAAGAATGTACACGTTAAAGAACTTTACACTCATACACCTCATCGACACATGGTTGCACATTTTAACAAAAACAAATTTTTATATGGCAGATAAGGCATAAAACTTCGTTCTATTAGTGCAATTTTTTTCAGCACGTTCAACGGTCGAAATTACTTACTTTCAACCGCTTGCAGGCGTTTAGAAGCACCTACAGATTTTTCTTTATATTTTGCAGAACATGATACTTTAAACTTGAATCATGTAGTTTAAAGTTTAATCTACGTTGGGGTAGTGTTATTTTTTAGAAAAAACTTTCTGATTTCGAGAAAATTAGAGGTAAAAAAATGTGAATTTTTGTACTTTTCTTTATTTTATAAACTAAAACTTCGGTACAAAACAGAAAAAATGGCACTAATAGAACGAAGTTTTATCCCTTATCTACCATATAAAAATTTGTTTTTGTTAAAATGTGTAACCATGTGTCGATGAGGTGTATGCGTGTAAAGTGCTTTTTACGTGTATATTCTTCCTGTACAGAATGCTCTTAAGGCCCAAATAACAATAGGATAGGTTCAAACAATCAGATATTTGCTGAATAATTCATGTTAATAAAAAGTTAACCTGCATTTAATCTAGACATCTAGAGGAATACTAAATATTTCCTTTCTTCTATCAGTTTGCTAATAAAAAACAACTGAGTTTTTCAGGACAGTATGTAGTATAGGTATTCGTTTACATGCGAGCGAAGCGAGCATTTCTGAAGAATTTAAATTTATAACAATATAATAAACAATAATTTGATAGGTATATCAATCTTAACGACAAATTAATTCTACTCATACTGCAAACTACTCCTACAAGTAGAGTTTGAGTTAAATAAGGATTTTTTAATCGTTAAAATTTAAGACTAACCTTAGTAATAATTAATAGAAACAACTACTTTAGTTTGGTTTCAGTAAGAAGCCCGTCTACCCCCTAAAATCCAACATAAAATGTACTAACGTAGCGAGTGTTTTGTAGCCAGTACAAGAATGGTAAAATTCCCATTCCAACAAGGATTATACACTTAAAAGATCAATTAACAGTTGTGCCTTTTTAAAATTTGTATAAAAAATTGTACATAAAAAATTCATAAAAATTTAGACAGTTATATCTCATGATAGAAATTTATTTTTTAAATTTTAAATAGGCACATCTGTAGATCTATTCTTTCTCTATTAAATGTTTTAAAAACCATTATCTTGATGTCAATAATAAATTGGCAGTTTACTCGCAACGAAAACACTTTTACAATATTTTTCAACTTTAAAATGACATTGCTAGCTAGGATGCGACAAAGTACGAGTTTCGGGTTGGTTTCAGGCAGCTGCAGTAGTGAGGAAGGGAATAGAAGAAAATTAAAATCAAGAGTATTCTAGGAATTTGGAAAAAACGTAGACGGGCCGCTTAAGCAAAAGTGTGAATAACTAAAAGACAAATAACTTTATTTTAAAATAATGAATATCATTCATCAGTGCCGTTGTGCTACATATTTACCATTCTATTTTTACCACTCCAACTTTTACCACAGCATTTTTACCACCATTCTTTTTTACCGCTATCCAGTTTTACCGTTAACCCATTTTTTACCACTCAATTTTTACCACTCCTACTTTTACCTCTGCATTTGTACCACTATAGTTTTTACCGCTATTTCGTGGTAAAAATGAATTGGTAAAAGAATACGTTGTTAAATACGTTGATGGTAAAAAAAGAATTAGTGGTAAAAAGGGACGGTAGTAAAAAATGGATTGGTAAAAGTATATTGTTGGTAAAAAATGGATTGGTAAAAGAATTACGGTGGTAAAAAGGGGACGGTGGTAAATAGGGATTGGTAAATATGGGGGCAAATCAATTAGTGCTATTGACATGAGTGCTGCTTCTTTTTATTCGAGGTTGTCGAAATTATGAATTAGTGTTTCTGTCGAGACGAGAAATCACCTTGTCTCGTCTCGTCTCGTCTCGTCTCGAAGAAAAAAAATCAAGTCTCGTCTCGATTTTTTCTCGTCTCGAACAATTAAGTCTCGTCTCGGTCGTGAATCTCGTCGAGATTTCTCGACTTTTTAAAATACCTATATTATATTTATTTTTTATATGTAAAAATGTTAATATTTTTGTAACTGACCTATAAATATGTGCTGCAATTGTTTGTTATATAGTGGCAATAAATTAAGAAGATGAATTAATTATCTTATATAGAATATAAAAAAATATGTGCGGTTATGTGAATACTTTTAATTTTGATAAAATTAAGTAATTATTATTCAAAATTATACCTGATAGTTTAGTTATCCCATCTGTACCTGCACTATATTACGATTTGATAAAATGTCCAGATATTGGTATACGCAAGAACGCAAGCGTGTCAGTCAAACTAAAATACCCCATGAAATTATTCACATGAGAAAAACAATGCTATTCACCCAACTTCATAGTTGTACACTCATTATTATTATATACTAAAGTGTAATAGGTACGTAAGATTGAACGCTAATCAAAAATCGTTACCAACAGCTAATATTTTGTTTAATTATTTTAAAAAAATTATTGATAAAACGTGATTTTAAATAGTTTTTAAAAATGATCGATTTTGTCGAGAAATCTCGAGTCAAATGTCGAGAATCGAGAATCTCGACATACCAGTCTCGTTTCGACCTTCATTTTTAAAAAGCTTTCTCGTCTCGCCGTGACGAGAAATTTCGAGACGAGACGAGACGAGATTCGAGAAATTTCTCGTCTCGACCGAAACACTATTATGAATATCCTAATATCAGACATGCAATTAATATAATTAAAATTAAGTTATAAAGTTTATAAAGTGCCCATCATCGAAAAACAAGTACAATCTAATCTTAATGGTTATGTTTCCAATGCCAGCTACCTACATACATTTTTTTGTTATGTGTCTAATTCTTTCTTCTAACGTTTAAAAGTGAAACGTAGTTTCCTTATTTGCTAAACAAGACGCTCTTAGAAGATTTATTAATCGAAATATTTTTCTAGTTTGCTGCTCATCTATTATACTAGTGATTGCTTACCAAAAGAACGATTGATTTTTTATCTAGGAACATTTTATTTTGATAATGACCAACGAAATTTATTACAAGATGAGTTTGTTAGTTTAGAGTGCTTAAAGTTCAAGATGTACTTGTTAACAGAGATTTAAAATTTATTGTTGTGTTAAGTGACAGTACACGTTCACGGCTAGAGACATCTTTATTTATTGGAGGTGCTGGACAACTTTATTTATTTGATTTTTTTGGATATTTTTGTAAGTGAGAAAACCTATTGGGCATTATTCTCTAATGCTCAGTTCACACGAGAAAAGTTTTTCTTAAATGTTTTCCTCAAAATAAAAATCTGAAATTTTACATTAGTAATGAAAAAGCATTGTTGAATTGAAAAATTCAAACTATATATTGTTCCGAGAACAATTAGAGGTAAAAAGAAATTAAACACTAGAATTTCGTGAGGATCTCATTAATAAACTATAAAAGTTATCATTGAGTTTAAAGACAAAATGAGTAGAACATAGATGTAAAAAAGGCGGAAAAACAATAAAACTATAATTTTATCAACATAATTGCCATAAATTATATCTAAACTTATACAATTTTCGCCGATTTTCGCATAATTATTAAAGAAAAACTAATTACATTGATTAAAGATTTTGAAGATTCCGCACTTTTAGTATTCTACCTTAATCTACATACAAAAATTCAACATCATACGTATAACAGTATTAGATTGAGATCATCACAAAAATTACTCGTTTTTCATTGCGTATTATTGCCATGCAATAGGCTCACTAGAAAGAAGAAAAACTTCTTTTCCAGATTCAGAATCTTGGTAGAATCTTCAAATCATCCTCGTGCGAACAGGGCTTTATGTAAGAAGAATATATATTTTATGTTGAATATTTTGTGACTCATATTTTTAATAATCGCAGTCAATTAAACAATTTCTTAAAGTTCATGTTTATACTTATATGTGTAACATTGAGCCCATCCTTAAATAAATAATATTTACTGTCAAGATTTATCTCTGCACTGGTTCTGTTAAAGAGTGTAACATCCAATGACATTCACAAATAATAATAACTCTTCTGTCCCGTTTTATAAGATCACTAGAGCAAATAAATTACACCGGCAATTATTATAAACAGCGTAACACGTCTCAAAGTGTACCCTTGATATTTTTGATAAAATCACTGCTCTTATTTTAATCATAAATTCAGAACGCGACCAGCAGTTGATGGCCTGGGTCTGTGTTATGATGTGACCGAAAACAGGTTGACGTTGTTGAAATGCAGTGGCGGACTGGCTCCGGCGGGAGTACGGGCGGTTTCCCGGTAGGCCGAAGGTACCGAGGCCGGTGGCCGATCAAATTTTTGTAAATAGATATGTGAATAGAAAGACGAAAGAAAATTTCATTCGTGAAAAAAAAACAATTTCGTAGAAAAACTTTCGATTTATGAGACAAAAAATCACAAAATGCACTTTATTTAAAATGCCCATAACTTTGTGCCAATTCGTCGTAGGAACTTCGTTTTTTGAGTCCTGCACAGGTAATTGAACAAATTTCAATGCCCTTTTGGTGGATCGAGTCGACAAATTTTTTCCAACTCGGTACACATCGCCAAAGTTTTTGGGCCAAAAACGTGTTTTTTTGTTCAAGTTTTGAAGGGTACGAAAAGAGATCATCCTAATCTGAGTTTACCCCCTTAAAGAACAGCCACAATGGATTTTTTCCCTTAAAAATTTGATTGAAATGGCGCTTAGTTATGTGCGAAAAACCTCAAAATGCAATTTTTTTAAACACCCATAACTTTGTGCCAAATCATCGTAGGAACTTCGTTCTTTGAGTCCTGTACAAGGAATTGAACAAATTTTAGTGCCCTTTTGGTGGATCAAGTCAAAAAATTTTAAACTCCGTACACATCGTCAAAGTTGGACATTTTTAAAATTAAAAACAATTTTTTTACATTGGTGCTAGAGGGGTTCGCATGCATGACTTTAAAGTAGACACTTCAAAGTTTTTCACTCGCAAAGATTCATCGATATCGATTGAAAATACGCCGAGTTATGGCGGTTTGAAAATGGTCGAAATTTTTACGAATTTCAAGTGTTTCATTTTTTCCCCACCTGTGTATTTAAAATTTCCAATTTTACACTCTAATTAAAAGTGAGATTCGAACTTTTAAGAGGCCGGTTACTATTAAATTTCCCGGGCTGGTTAAATTTCCCAGTCCGCCACTGTTGAGATGGTTATCATTGTAACATTTTTGCAAGAGTGGTTTTGCATCATTAAATTGTGGTCTTTGTTGCAAAACTAGGTTTGTAAAGCTGACGAAAGTGTGGTTACTTTTTAAGTTATGGGGAAAAGTGGAGAAACAGCTGTACGCATGTAACTTAATCGTTTTTCTTTTACTTTATTATACTGTTCAGAACATTGTTTGTCTCGGTTATTATAGCTGTTTATAATTTTTGAGAGAAATTATAGTATTTAAATATAAGTATACTGTGCTTATTGTATTTGTTTAAATAAGTAGTTCTGTGTCTTAATGAAATATTTTATATATGAGTGCTTAGATTCGACTAGCCGCTAAGCTCTGTTCGCACGAACATTCTACCAAGATTATATATCCACGAAAAGAAGTTTTAGGATACTGAATCTTGAAAAAAATTTATGGTTTTGAAGCAAGCAATAAATTATAAATTCTTTTTTTTTCCAAGACTCATTGCAGATTCCATTTAGCGGCACCGACATTTAACAGGTAATTCTCACTAGAAAGAAGAAAACTTATTCTTTTCCAGGATTCAAAATCTTGGTAGAATCTTCAAAGAATCCTCGTGCGAACAGGGCTTAATGTTGAAGGCGATATTTTTATTCGCTTTTGGCAATTATTTATTTCCATTGGTTAAGTTTGTCTACCTATATACAATCATTTTTTTAGATTTTAAATTCCTATTTAAGTAAAATTTCTTTAGCTCCATTTAGAACAATAAATGACGTAGTTAAATACAAAAATTGTTTTAAATAATATTATTAATAAAGAAATAAGCCTAAGAATAATAATTTTTCCTGCAAAGTATGAATGAAATTATTGAATACATATACTGACACTTTTAAATAGTTTAGTAACAATCCTTAAAATTAAAATGCTATTGCAAATTTCAGTTAAAAGTAGAACACTCTTAAGTAAGTACTTAGTTGCATACTAAAATGACTTACCGATAGAAAACGATTTAGTTTTGGAATCATAAAATAGTCATGACAAGAAGACCCACCTGAAAAAAAAGAAAGTATTAATTAAAAACAATAACTTATTAGCGAATAGAAAGAAAAATAAATGTTAAGCACTTAGAAAAATAAATAAATAATTTTGATATTGTACTGCTTATTCTGATTTTATTTTATTAGAGGATGTAATTTTTTTTGTAGCACTTGCAAAAATAAATAAATAATCTGAGCATAGTACCTAACTAACTACTCTGTTCCTTTTTATTTTTTTTTAGTTTTATTACGATGTTTCGATAGTGTTGTGCTCCCTTCTTCAGGTGACAAATTAAATTATTGTACAAAAATTTAAAAAAAAATTAAAAGTACTTTTTATGATTTATGTTTTGACATAATTGTATGTACGCATATGTATATATTTTTACAGCACAAACAAAACCAAATAAATAATAAACATAAACTCAAATCTCTTATGTCATTTAAAATTTCTCCAGTCCAGTATCCGTCTTTATACCCGTCGTACAAGATAAAATCTCCTCCTTAATGCGGCCCATCCTCCGGTAAATGTCTTTATCTCGTTAAACTTCCCAATAAAAGCCCGGTGATGGACAATCCAGGGCAGTAATTGTTTGAAATCGTTGTCATTAGGCTTAAATCTCCTGTTGTGTTCTTGAAGACGTTGTCGAGGATAACAGGCCGCCCACATGGCCACGATATGGCAATTTCCGAGAGCAGATGATAATGTATTCATATTTTATTGGGATGCCATGTCAAGATGTGATATAACTGGAGCAGGGAGATGACGAGAGGACAAGAGATTACGTTGGTTTAAAATTGTGTTTAGCACAAGTTTATGGTTAATTTCAAGTGTCGTTTATTCAAAATTCTTACAGCAATATTAAATGTACTGCTGTTCCTTTCTTAATTATCGCTTATACAAAAATCTGATGTGGCCAGCACACAACCTCCCGCCATATCTAGACTTATAAACATAAATGTATAAATACAGTGCACATAACACCTGAATCAAAAGATTCATTCACACGAAAACTCTTCTGTGTTGAAGCCATCCTCCGTTCAGTTAGTACATTTAATATCTTACTTATGACTTATATGGCGTTAGTATGCCAACGTGTCACTGTCAATATTTTTTACGCAAAAACAAAAATCAACCGATCCTATGGAATACAAGATTTCAACGTTCTATTTGATAAATTTATTTTAAAAATTTTACTACAGTTCTTTACTACTACCAGATAAAGACAATTTTTTTTATACCGTAAGTTGCAAATAACTTTTTCCCTTAGTCTAAGTACAAATAAATACTATATTTATTGAAATTTATAGAAATTTTTGACAATTAGTATTTTCAATCGTCAAAAATATCACTTCCGGTGAAGATATTTGTACCAAAATCTAACGAGCTCTTCAAATTCGTATACAAATGTAAAATACCAAATATCAAAATTTTTGGGTAATTCGTATTTGAGTTATCAGACCTCCAGAAATGGCCCTGACCACACACATACATACAGACATCATCGAGAAACTATCAAAAATGAGTTAAGGCCCCTAATTCGTGCTCAATCACTTAAAACTCACTACCCGATTTTTTGCAAGATTCCTATACCTCCCTTACAGGTAAGCGGAAGGTAAAAATATATACAGTCCGTGCAGCCAGAGTTGGCCAGATAGGTAAGGTAGAGAAAGATTGTGAGACGTATGTGCCTGTAAGCTTAAGGTCCCTCAATACTTTATAATATTTATAATTTATATATTATTATAAATTATAAAATTCTAACCTTTGTTGTAGGTACTCTAACGATGGTATATCTCGGAAAATTAAATAGTTGTATTACACGCAGTTTATAGACATTGTATAATTTCTTCAATAATCAATGTCTTACATAAAATGACATCTCGTGGGAAACCAAACAAAAATTCCATAATTTATTCCATTAATCTAATCCTCCGAAAAATGCAATTAAACAGCGATAAGACCACATACTTGGCATAGTCATCTTCTTTCCTGAGAAGATTCCATCTCTTCCACAATATTGTATAAAAGTTTAAAGTCAAAAATGACTTCCATAGCCACCGTAGATCATTTCCAGACAGGCGGAACACTTAGAGCTCGGTTATCATCGCCGTACGGTAGGTAAGGAATGTTCTTTTCGGACGTAACAACTCACCGAATTTAATGACATCGTGTTAATTGGATAGAATGATTAACGCAGATTCTTTAAATGATTTTATAGTTGAGATGAATGTAAAAAGTTGTGAATATTAATTGAGTGAGACAATATAGGGACGTTGATTTATCGCAAGAAGATAAGGAGCTGGATGGGACATTGAGTAGACGTGCTTTAATTTTATTCAAAAACGTGCTGCCATTAAGAATCTTCTTTTTCTATCACATATAAAGCAAAATAAAACTGCAATTTTATATAGAAATCTGATGTGGCCGGCACAAGACCTTCCGCCATACTCTACTCTTTACTCTTTTTACTACACAAATATAAGTATAAGTACTACTCACATAATATTTTAATTCTTTGATATGTAGACTTCAAAATACAGAAGAAGATATGAACGCTGTGTCACTATTGTCACTGTCATATAAATTTTTTCGTAGTAACAAGTGTTTTACAATCATGAACTACAAGATACTGAATATTAAAATTTTATACTCTAAATTATAAATAAAAATCTGACGTGGACACCACATGACTTCCTTGTACGCCTTGTTTGTTCATACTTTTCTTAATAACTAAAATGTAGAATAATATAAAATATTATTTTAACTTATTATACTAGTATACTCTCAAATATATTTTAGTCATTTTATTTAAACTGCAGAAGAAGATATAAAGCATATTTTACTATTGTCACTGTCATGTCATAATCATTTAAATTTTACGTAGTAACAAATGTTAATCGATCATGGACTACAAGATACTGAAATACTAAATTATACATATATACTTTAATTATTTTTAAATGATAGCAGATACAAAAATATTTATAAAATACCGATTGTAGGTAATAATCACATAATCTTTCATTTAAAATAAAAAAATTGTCTTAAATTAAATATTTTACGAAATATTTTTAAAAAGTACTACTTCCGGTTTGTAGACTGAGACCAAAAATAGGAGGTGCACAACTAGATGATATAACAGTCCTAAATACAAAATTTCAACTTTCTACGTCTAACCGTATTTGAGTTATGCGACACACATACGTCCGTACGTACGTACGTACGTACGTACAGACGTCACGTCGAAACTAGTCATAATGGATTCAGAAAAGGTCAAAACGGATATTTCCGTCAAAATCTGAGAACCGAAATTTTTCGCGATTACAATACTTCCTTATTACTTCGTACAAGGAAGTAATAAATGAAAAGCGGAGCGGACTATAAGATAAAAGGCGCAATTATTGAACTAGATAACTAATCGAATCACCAAAAATCACACTTTCGTCACTCATGTCATGGACTAGTTAAACGTGATATACAAACTGTGACGATAAGGGAAAATGGCAATTACTCGTATTAGAGCATCTTCAAGACTGCCGATATCCGACCCAAACCTAGCACGTAATCCCAGACTTCGCCCAAGTGTACTAACGTAATCGAACAAACAAACACGATCATAACTTCATTAGCACACTTGCATTCCTATAACATTTATTAATTTTACAATCAACATGATTGCTATAGTTGAAATTTTTTTGCAGAGGAGTCATGTCATCAAAACATTACAAAATGGAAAATAACTGTAGTAATGGCCGAGTGATGTTAAATGAATAAAATAAATACTACTTTTTTGCATACTATAAGAATAATGCATTTTCATTAAATTTACAATAATCTTAAAGCCGAACATAATGTTTTTAATGCACTTTTAATTTATTTCAAATAATTGTAGTTTGTTTTTTCACCACACATTGGCATTACTGAATTAAGAATTGTGTTTTGTGTTGTACGTTTACATGACATTCATATTTTTTCTGTAACGCTATATAGAGTTCTAACTGGAAATATATTAAATTTTACAATGATATTTAAATATTAATTGTCTAATAATTCAATTAAATTGATCGCAAAAATAAGCATCGCATGTAAATTTAATAATGCAACATACATTACATTTTTTAAATTTAAATTAGTATACTATGTAAATCTAGTATTCCGTGATGTCATTATCTGGTTCCGTGACGTCATTAGTGACCAACATTGATGACGTGACTCCTCTCCAAAAAAATTTTTACTATACCATTTATTGAATGGTTAAAATAATAAACTTAAATTTTAAAATAGATTATTCATTAAATAAAATTATGCAATGATTAATTATTGATAAACTTTTTTAAATACAAGATATTTGTCTGGAATTACCTATGTGTTATAAACTATCATTGTTTTCTATTAATTTAATTGTGCTGTCATCTTTCCAAACATAAAACTAAAGAACAACTTAATATTTATTTAAATTATACTCAAAATTCTAGGAATAAAACTGTATAATTATTTTCTGATTCTTTCATTAATCATAATTGACGGGCACCCCCGCAAAGGTGTAAACATTTTTAGAAACCTTTCATCAAAATTTCGTCACTTAGCTGATGCATTCCACACATATAATATCGAATTGATCTGGAGCTGGAGCTAGACTTAGACTTGTGCGACAAATACAAATATTTTTCCATGAAGGTTACATAACAGCACATCTGATTAACATGTGAACAATGGGTTTGGATCGTCCCGGCATCACTCCATAACCAAATGTTAATGCAATCAATTTCGCTGGATGCAATGACTGGCGTACGTACGAATCCAGTGGCGGGGAGATAAATTAATAGAAGGGGCCATCCTCCAATAAGGGTGCCTACTCAAATCTAAAAAACTCAGAGCTAGAGAGTACAAGAAAATTCTTACCCGGAATCATAAAACAAACGAAAATTCAGAGACAAGAAAATGCTTACATAAAAAATGCATTAATAGAAAATTCAAATTTGGATTCTGATTGATGCAGAAAACGCATGTAAAGGAATATTCAAAACTGGAAAAAATATGGCTGCGCAAATAATCGGATTCTGGCTAATATATAAACTAATCAATGCTAACAAAACCCTTCTTGAGTCCAACAGAACTCCGTTTTTTTGACATAAACTAATCTATGCTAACAAAACCCTTTTTGAGTCCAACAGAACTCGTTTTTTAAACGGCCGCCAAGTATTGTTTCTGTGTTTACTTGATTCCAGATATGTCTTTTCTATTAATGTTTTTTTTGTGAATGAATTTTCCTTAGCTTGGGATTTCGTGATTTTTATTATTCCTGTCAAGAATATTATCTACTTGAATTTTCTAGTTTATAATATTCCAGTGTTGAAGACGTTCCCCTCCAATAATAAGAAAGCATTTATAGACCGGGAGCTCATGACAGGTGATGGTCTCCGATTTCATACAGTATGCTTTTTGGAGGATAGAATATTGACCCCATGACAACAAAGAAAAGCGAGTATTAAACCCTTGCACGCTTTCCTGTCAAATGGAAAATTGCATTTATCCACTTTCCCAAAATTTTTGTGAGTTTCTCTGATTTAATAATGCATGCCCTTTTATCAAAAGAAACAAACACATTTAAAGTCAAACGGTCACGTGATTTTGTAATAAAAATATGATTTGCCGCGTTTTTAGACGGAATTTAATATTTGTGTCATGAAACACCTATAACCAAATTGGCATGCAGTCTTCGTTGGCCCAAGGGTGGAAAATTTCGGACAAGTGTTGTACAAGTTAAAATGCAATTTTCCATATGACCGGAAAGCGTGCAAGCGTTTAATACCCGTTTTTCTATGTTGTCATAGGGTCAATATGCTATCCTCCAAAAGGCATGCTGTATGAAATCGGAGACCATCACCTGTCTGAGATCCCGGTCTATTATATCTATGTCACAAGTATAATATACAGGGTGTCTCAGAAGTCCCGCGACGGAGGTATAAGTTTTGAACGAGTGAAGAAAAAAATTGAAAATTTGGAGATCACTGAAGCGTTTGGGTCATTGCGAGACCGAAGAAGTTCGACAATTTGAACATTTGTTATAAAAATCGTAATAAACCTGCAAGAAACATTAAAATTAAATTTTTGAAAGAATTAAGATATCGGGTTTTGGTTTATGGGGATGTTTCTTTTTTCATTACTTTTAAAATAAGGTGAAACTAAATTACATTACTTGAATATGAAACAAATTTATTAAATGTAAGTAATTATTTATTAGATTAGTAGAATGAGCAGAATTAGGCGAGAAATCGTGTGCTGGCCACATCAGATTTTTTAAATTTTACTATAATGAGCGAGATTCAGCCTAAACAATTTTTCCATCTAAGCCCTTATAACAACCACCAGCCGGTGCCCGATAGCTTTGTAGTTGCCAAGTTAAATGTATCCCAACTTGGAATGGTGACGAGAGTAGATACCAATCAAAGTAATCAGCGACCATGCACTTTACCACTGTGCTATTCTTGTCAAATGCCCGTGTCACACCGGCGTGGCACGAAGCACGGTGCTCGATGGAAAAAATGAATAACGTAAAAATTTATCGCCGCTATTCCATCCAGCATTTTGACATATGGAAATTTGTTGCTGATTTCACATTGAGTCGTCAATATAATTTTTGACATTTGGTGAATAATTGATGTCAAAATAGTAACAGTACGTAATTAGATAATAAGAATATAACACTTGAAGCTTTTGTCAATTTATGAACTAATTATTGATTTAATTAAAACAAAGAATTGATGAATTTAATTCTCAGCTGTCAAAAATAATTTTCAAAAAGTACGAAGTGAACATAGCAATATACAAATTTTCGTATGGCATTTTGCTATACCGGTGTAACACCCTTTTGACAGCTTTGAACGAAGCAAAATGCCACATCGAGCACCGTGCTTCGTGCCACGCCGGTGTGACATGGGCATAAGACAGCTTAATTATTTACTCTGCTCCTTTTGTAAAAATATTCCCGCCGCCAATGGCACAGCGCGCGTCTTTCGTAGTACTTCATTTCAAATGTATATAATATAGATTGTATTTGCATATAATATGTTATTATTCTTATTAAATAACAGTGACACATGGACGCATTGTGTGTGCGTGTGTGCGTGCGGTTAGGTGTGAATCAGATAGACCGGGGCCTACGCATCTACTCTGACTTTAGACTGCGGAGATAGTGATATGCAATGCATGGTTGTAAGGTTACTGAATGTGTTATACAATGGGCTAAGTTGAAGTGCGTATGAGATTCAATTTCGTAAGATCGTAAAAAGATGAATTGTTTGTTTAGCATATATTATAGAAGTATGCAAAGCATGCCAGCTGAAATAAATATAATACTTTCATTTATTGTAACTCAGAAATAAAATTAGTAGGTTCTGCAATGATACATTCACTTAATTCACCTTAAAATACCTACTTAAGTAGTGTGAAAAAAATTTTCCAGCGACCTTTTCAAAAATAACTAGCTAAAATATTATAGGTACTATCAGTTTTTCTTGACAATTCAACGTTTGATATTCTGTATGTCTACCCATGCGGATATAATATATTATTCAACAAGAGTTTACGCATAGGAATAACTGACAAGAATGACAGTTGACTACATGAGCCGCAACAATAGTTATTTGTATCACAAGGCCAGAAACTGACCTTTTGCAAGAGCGAGTATTTTTGACACGCCGAGCCACAGGCGAGGCTTGCAAATTACGAGCACTAGCATAACAGTTTCTGGACGTGTAATACACAATATTTTATGTGCCGATTTCATTACAAAAATATAAAATAATTATACATAACCTAAAAAATTGTGCACTGAATACTTGCATTTGAGCTTAAAATATATTTATTTCACTTTCTATTAACGATTTACGTCTAAAATTTGTCAAAATCTTGTTAATTCTTGTATAAAAAATATTCAACGCATAAAATTGACATCTGCTTGACAACTGTAGTAATGTCAAGATGCCAACCTATAACTTCCGGTTGTTTGCCGGCCTAGGCTGGCAACAAAGAGTTTCTGGCGGATTTTGAGATATGGAAAAATATAAAATGTATTTATTTGTTACTCACTTGTAATTGTTTTAAATCCCTACATTACCTTTGAAAATGAATCATTACAAGTTACTAACTTGTAAAATTGACAGCTGACTTGTTGAAATTTAAGTTAGTAGATTGTCATATGTTCATAATAAACGGTTCACGTTGCTACAGTAATACTTCCAAAGCTTATGAGAAATCATACAAGAAAATTTTTGAAGGAACAGTTGGTTATAATTTAATGTGTATTTTGATTTACAAAGGAGTAACAAGTAAAATGTTATTTCCTCCTTTCAGCAGTAAAAACTGTTTTACCTTGCTAGTAATGTAATATATACTACCATACTTTCAGCATTGTTAAAAACGGAAAGCTCATATGAAACGCTATTCCTGAAAACATATTCAGGTACACCAAAAGTTGCGATAACTTGATCAACTATTGATCTGTTGTTAATCTTTTTCGCCTTATAATTAACTTTTTTAATAGAAAACAAACACATAAATTATAAATAAATAAATAATTCGTAAAGAAGCAATTAACACGAATAAACTAATATTCATTGTCTCAATCCACAAGGTAAGACAATCGCAAGCATCCTGCTCCAAATGTTACAATTAACCTCTACCTTTGTGGAAATCAGATCTACGGAGGAAATTTCGCAACGCATCAATACCACACACTTAACAATTACTTGGATAATCTACGTGAGCATAACGTAAAGTTAGCGTTATGGGTTAATACGAGTGTTAGCGCCGTGGTCGAACCGCCCAGTCATCGGCTTCGGCCTTGGCGGGCGAATGCTTTTCATTTCCGTTAGACCAGAAGACGTGCAAGAAGAATAGGCAACATTAAAAAAATTAGAGAACAGTAATATTCAATATTTATACCTGCATATTTTTTCTGATGTATTTGCCATGCACGAGTGGTATGTATTTTAATAAAATTACATTTTACATCCCAAGAGTTACTTCACGCTTACGTAAAACGTTTTATTTACCTCCTTTCAAAACTGTAGCGTTAAGTTTGTTTTGTGTCATAATTATAATAATTTATCACAATATTTTTTTTCAAATGAAAGATTATATTATATTATTATCTACAATTTTTAGCATTTTTCTGTCATAGTACTTTAGGAATTTTATAATTTAAAGTATCTTGTGGTCTATAAACCAAGATTATTTAACAATTATTGTTACTACGAAAATTTTAATTTTAACTTTGTGCATATATTTACTATCCTTTGTACATTTATTAAAAGTCTCATTTCCACCGACTGTTTTAGTGCTTAATGCATAATGATTTGTGCGTAAGGCGTAATGCATAATGATTATTTACTAGATGGCAATTTCCACCTATTGTGTTTAAGGACTAATTCGACAGAGATGACATTTGTTGTCGAAGTTTTGTAATTTAATCATTACCGGCATTTTTGCGATATTAAGGAATGGAAGAACTGTTAATTTCGTAAGGAAGGTATTCAAATCCATATTTAGAATCAGACAGAAATTGAAAACTGGAAACAAATAATAAATTTGACACTTGTCACTCATTATGTTTCTGCATTACGCCTTATGTTTAGAGTTTGCAAAGTTTTGTTCTTATGCGTTGCTCTTAGTACTTATGCATTAAACATCGTTCTTAAGCATTAAAACAATCGGTGGAAATGAGGCTCTACAGCAGGGTTGGCTTGATTTAAATCATGATTTAAATCAAAGTGATATTTCAAAAAAATCATTGATTTCAATCATTTTTTGATTTTTTTAAAACAAATTGTTTTAATGTAATTATATTTCTGGTACAGAACAAAACAAGTGTCTTAATTTTAATTTCAATATTTATTTATTAAATGAAATAATAAACAAAAAACAAAACCCATTCAATGGAATCATAAGTCGAGCGTACAGTTTAAGAAATTCGTGTTAAAACTTGAAATGTGCAATAATAATCCAAACTGCATATTTTTTAAAGGAATTTTTCATATAAATGGTTAAATAATAATTACTTTAACAATATTTAGTGCTATAATTAAGGAAAATTTAAAAAATCAAAAAATTCCAAAAAATCAATGATTTTTGATTTTTTTAAATAAATCATGATTTTTGCCAACCCTGCTTTACAGTTTAAAACTCAGAACTCAGTCTCGCCAAGAAGTTATCTTGCGCGGACACCGGACAGTAAATTAAAAATAGTACCTAATACCACTGACTAATTCTTCACTCTTTACTTCTCGATCTAATTTGAATATTCTCTGGATATCTCCCATTAAGATAGCAATCTAACTGCAGTGATAATTCCGAGCGCGAAATCCCCCATATACCGATTTTATTACATCGAGTACATCGGCTACACATTACATGTTCGACGTTTTAAACACATTTGACGCGGTCTAACTCGCTCGAAGATGCTGGACATGCTCTGGTCATTTGCATCCGATGTATATGTGATGTTCCAGAGGTTATATGGACTCGTACAACCGTAATATAAGCGGTAATCAACGGTTATAGGGCTGGTTATTATCGAGAACCACATAGGCTGATCTCAGAGCAATAAATTGATGTAGCTACATTTGCGTGGTTCATACAACAGAGCGCGTACCGTTCTGCCAACTCAGGTTCGAATCAAGTCAGGTACACATTTCCGTACTCTTAACTTACAACCATGAGGACCTGTGAATTAAAGGCTGGTAACCGCACACATGGTTTAATATATGTGAGGCTGCCACACCCAAGTTGAGTGAAAGACGTAATAGATAATGTATGTAGATTGTTGTATTATATTTATATCTTCTTCTACAGTTGACCAAATGACTAAAATATATTTGTAAGTACCTACCTACTCGTATATGTATTTGTATAGTAGTAAAAAAAATCTGACGTGGACACCACATGACTTCCTTGTACGCCTTGTTTGTTCATACTTTTCTTAATAACTAAAATGTAGAATAATATAAAAAATTCTTTTAACTTATTATACTAGTATACTCACAAATATATTTTAGTCATTTTATTTAAACTTTATTTATTTATTTATGCAGAAGAAGATTAAACGATATTTTACTATTGTCACTGCTACTGTCACTGTCATGTCATAATCATTTAAATTTTACGTAGTAACAAATGTTAATCGATCATGGACTACAAGATACAGAAATACTAAATTATAAGTATATACTTTAATTATTCTTAAATGATAGAAGATACAGAAAAATTTATAAAATACCGATTGTAGATAATAATCACATAATCTTTCATTTAAAATAAAAAAAATTGTCTAAAATTAATTATTTATCAAAATATTTTTAAAAAGTACTACTTCCGGTTTATAGATTGAAACAAAAAATAGGAGGTGCACAACTAGATGCTATAGCAGTCCTAAATACAAAATTTCAACTTTCTACGTCTAACCGTATTTGAGTTATGCGACACACATACGTCCGTACGTACGTACGTACGCACGTACGTACGCACGCACGTACGTACAGACGTCACGACGAAACTAGTCATAATGGATTCAGAAAAGGTCAAAACGGATATTTCCATCAAAATCTGAAAACCGAAATTTTTCGCGATTACAATACTTCCTTATTACTCCGTACAAGGAAGTAAAAACGAACCCGTAAAAACAAAGTTTTTCCCTATAAATCTTTTATATATGAGACTCGACCGAGATTTATTTAAATTTTTTTTTGGACCAGATCGGTGCAGTACATTTTGAGATAGCTAGCTGCCATTTTGTTTCAAGATGGCGGACTAACATATTAATATAGCTATGTTTCAAGACTGATTCTTAGTTATTACTGTACCAAATTTGAACGCAAATTACGACGTTTATATTTTGTAGTTGACAGCGAAACAAGTAAGTACATAGAGATTTCAATGCAACGTCAAGCTATTAAAATATCTATTCTGCTTCTTTTTAAAGTTTGGTTTGTCAACCACACAGATAACAGGAACATTAGGGTCAGAGCTGGGCAGTACTTAAGTACTTTTGTACTTAAGTACCATTTTAAGTACTTCCTGTGTACTTAGTACTTGTACTGAAGTATTTTTATAATTCAATCCAAAGTACTTGAGTTTCAAGTACTTTTTGCAAAATACTTGTACTTAAGACTTAAAATGGTACTGAATACTGCTATAAAATACTTAAGTATATTTGAAATACTTAAGTATATTTAAAGTACTTAAGTACCTACCGTTGAAGCATTTTTAATCAAAAAAAGACCACCCAAAGTTTTCAAGTCTGCGCAAGTTTATAGTATGCTTTTAAGAAATTTAGTTTGTATTTCATTACCTTTATAATAAAATTAAGAAATTTTTTTGAAAACGTAATTATTTACAATGCGTTCTGTTCTATTTAAAACTTGATTCTTTGTTTATCCGAGAACTTGAAACACAATTATTAATATTTAAAAATAACTTTCAGAACTAATATTTTAAAAATAAACTATAACTTTTTTTGGATTGAAGTTGGGTATATTTATTAAAAGATTAAAACTCAACGTTTCGACCCACTAAACGTGAGCCTTCGTCAGGAGGAAACGGAAATTCACAGGTTATAAAAATACAATAACAAAAATATTGTAACTTAGCAACAAAATTATTACAATTTTTGTAGTAGGTATATTAGGTAGCCATGTTCTGCTGAATATGCTACCTATAAATTACAGAAATTGTAATATTTTGTTACTAACTTACAATATTTTTTGTTATTATAATCTTTGTAATTTTATAACTTGTCAATTTCCGTTTCCTCCTGACGAAGGCTCAGGTTTAGTGGGTCGAAACGTTGAGTTTTAAAAAATATAGGTACATAACTTCAATCCAAAAAGTTGTGTTTTATTTACAATTATTATTAATTTCCAATTCTTAACAAGTAGAATATGGAATTAATTCAGAAGATGTTCTAGGCGCTATTGAGTTGCGAGGGTTAAATAAAAATTATTTAAGTGTAGATATACACGCAATTACATCGGGTATACGAATATATTTTAAAAACATGCAAGTACTTGCAAAATACTTAAAAATTACTAAGTACTTTTTATAAGTACTTGTACTTAAGACTGAGTATTTTCAAAATAGCTGGTACTTAGGACTTGATATCAAGTACTTGGCTGCAAGTACTTGTACTTAATACTTAAGTACTTTTAGGCAAGTACTTGCCCAGCTCTGATAGGGTGTACAGTTCTTGGTCTTTAAAAGTAAGTAAATCATGACACAGTAATTTCAAAACAATAAAATAAGTACTATTATAATAATTTATGGTATAAACACGTAATAATAAACATTCTGCAAAAATCCGAATTAGCATAACAAATACCAAACAACAAATGAATTATCCTGTATAAATCCAGCATGACTTGCAGAATCTAACAATCTTTATTACTACTTCTATTACCATATTCTCTGCAACTTAACTAACACATGTTCAACTTAAGATGAGTACACATATGATTCATACTCATCAATGTACGTAATTGTCATACACATTGAGCACTTGAAGATCTAGTTGGCATGGTCTAGCAGTGACAGCGCATCCTAGGTAATTATGTATGGTAAACACCCAGTGGTGTACTAAGGGGGGGTAAATGGTACTAGAAGATTAAGAGATAGCAGTGTGGGTTTGTTCTTGTGTTTAAGTGGGTATTAAGATGGGCTTGAGTGCTTAAGATGCGTGAAGTGTTTAGATTAGATTAAATATTTAGATTTGGATTCTTCTGCGACCAGTGGTTAATTAATTTGCTTAACGCAAATACTATATGATTATTTCCCATTTTCTATCGCAAATTAATTTACATTTGGTAGGTACTAGCCGATTTTAGACCACACATTAAATAATACAACTTTTCAAACTAAAATCAAAATTAAACTTACACTAAAACTAAATACATGAAGAGCTCTACCTCCTAAATTCCAGCATAAAATTTACTAGGGTAGCGAGTGTTTTGTAGCCAGTACAATGGTACAATTTTATTTAAACAAAGATTTAATATAGAAACAATGTATCTACAGATGTGCCTTTTTAGAATGTTAATTTAAAAATTGTACATGATTACAAAAATTTCGAAAAATTCCAAAAAAATTTTAATTTTTGCAAACTTTACACGGTTATATCTCATGATAGAAATTAATTTTTAAAATTTTTCTCTAGTGAGTGTTTATAAAAACATTATCCTTAAGACAATAATAAACTAACAGTTTACCCGTAATTAAAACGCTTTTACAGAATTTTTCAACTTGAAAAATGACATTACATAGGTAGGATGCGGCAAAGTAAGAGTTTCGGCAGCCGTAGTAGTAGGGAAAAGAGTTGAATATAAAAATAGTAAAACCTAGACGGGCCGCTTAATTTAGTATTAGGTATTATCTGTTGTTCTCAACATTCTATATTCTTCTACAAACAATCTATCGAATTCTTGACCAACTTAAGCGTCTTATATATCAAACAACAGTCGGTTACCTTGATCAGATTCTCTGACGATAGTCTGACGTCATCGTTAGTTGATATGATGAGAAAATTATAGTTAAAAATCACGCGGAAACATAAATCGCGATCGAGATAACTCCTCCGTTAGTTCATAGCCATCTTGGATGACCAGTGACCACACGGATATTAATCCAGTTTGTTATTTTGTTGCTTAGCAGTGATATTGTTTTGTTTTTAGTATGGGTAATTTATATCAATTGACAAGTGATTGTTAGGTTGGTTACACTTCTGCGTTGGGTAATTGTTTCTTGTGGCTGGTTTTAATTATGTCGTTTCCTGTGTGACTGCATATACTTGGTCTTCCCAGTTATGTGGTTTATTTCTACTTTGGATACTAATAAAATTTGTTCCCATTTTGTGCAGTGAGATTATTTAGTAACTGTTTTATTAATAGTGGCATACCTATGTAATTATTTGAAATATCAGCTTAAAATATGCAATGACTCTCAAAATTGTCTATAAAAAAATCTGCTGTGGCCAGTACACGACCTCTCGCTTAATTCTGCTTATTCTACTAATCTCGAGACTAATCTAATAAATAGTTTTACTTACATTTTAATAGTTTCATGTTCATGTAAGATATAAACGATAATGTAAACTAAGATGCAAGCAAAAGATGTCAACTGTACTGTCACTGTCATAATAATTCAAATTTTATGTAGAAACAAATTTCATATCATGGACAACAAGATAAAATATTAATTGTACTTTATTTTATTGTTAAATACTACCAGATTCAGCAAATTGTATTTATAATTAACTCTACCCATAGATAATTATATTTTCTTTTATTTTTAATTGCAAAAATTGTCATAAATAAATAATGTACCAATATATTTAAGGAAAACTTATTAAAACCTTAAATATGAAATTTGGTTATAAACGGTTTGATACTTTTTAAGTTATCGTGGACGAAAAATCGTCAGTCCATACAAACACACACACGCACAGACATCATCGTGAAAATAGTAAATTCGTATTGTGGAGACCTCGAAACATACTTATTCACCAAAAACTCATACTCAAAAATTTTGACCCATTACAATACCTCTCTTAGAATATGAGGCGAGAGATAATAAGAATATGTAGTCCTGAGTTAATTAGACATAAATTCAAAAACTTAGAGCTCGTCTATGAAAACAACGAAGAAAAAGAGTACAATTAAGGTATTAAATACGTGTACAAAATGTTTACAGATATTGTATTAAGTTTGGTGTAGCCACGAAGTATAATACGTCACATCGGCATGACATGAAGCACAGTGCTCGATGGAACAAATGAATAACGTAAAAATTGAATCGCCGCTATTCTATCGAGCATTTTGACATTGGAAATTTGTTTCTGATTTCACATTGAGTTCTCAATATAATTTTTGACATATTATTATTATTATTATTATTATTATTATTATGACATATTATTTGACAATTAATGTTAAAGTAATACCAGTAAGTAATTAGATAATAAGAATATAACAATTTAAGCTTTTGTCAATATATGAACTAATTATTGATTTAATTAACACAAATAATTGATTAATTTTAATTCTCATCTGTCAAAAATAACCTTCAAAGTACGAATTGAACATAGTAATACATAAATTTTCGTATGACATTTTGCTATACCGGTGTGACACACAGCAAAATGCCACATCGGGCACCGTGCTTCATGCTACACCGGTGTGACATAGGCATTATATGACAGGAATGGACACTAGAGGGATGCAGTGTGGTGTATCTGTTTACCTTAGTAGAGAGAGACAGAATATGCGGGCCAGTTCGGACCAGGAATTCTATAATGATAAACAACTGTAACGATGGTATAGTACAAATACATTTCATCTACCTAATAATCATTAGCGTTTATTAGGGGGTTATAGCAGTCACACAATGGTCAAAACCACAAGCCTGAGATGCGCCAGAGCATACAATACAACCCTGCTAATAAGCTTCGAAAAACTCTTACTCTACCAGTGGAACACTGGGGGTAAAATTTATACTCAGGTTAATAAATATGGCAAATACTGAACTGTTCGACTATATTTCTTATCTGCGGGCTAATCTTAAACGATTGCGGTTTTGGGCATTGTGTGACTGCAATAAGCATTTTATTATTAATAGGTAGATGTTCGGTACTTGTACTATAACGCAAATGTGATCTTCTCTCTCTCGCACAGGGAAAAAGCAACAAATCTGCAGAATTGCTAAGATACGGAGTGTCCAATAATGTGGAACAACGATACAGTAATAATAATAATTTGCCATTACGAAACATATGTGGTATTTCTGCAGATACGTAACACCACCATCACCATCAAAAAAACCCCAGAGCGGAAAAGGACATTCATTACTTGTCTAAGCCTACTCGATCGATAATCGAAAAACTTTCAGTTGCTTCCTGCTCCAGTTTTTCTCTAAACACGTTTTCATCGCAGGTGGCGGTGCGCGGGGCAATAAGTGAAAACCACGGAGGAGATTGTCTTACCGCGCCTCTTGCGGTTTTTTGCCGAACTACGCCGTGACGTAGCTTGATATACGAGGTCGATTCAGATAGACGAGATTATTTGTGGTTTGATGGCTCGATATGTCTAGCCACAGCATGTGTCAGAATTCAATCTAGAAAATTTAGACGCACAATGGACTAGTGGACGTCTAGCATGCTAGCGGTCTCTAGTTCGATCCCCGCAACAGACAGTTATATGAAGGGGAAGTTGTTCTACCTTGGGACAAAAATTACATTTTTTGTTCTTTTTTTGTGATGAGTTTTTCGGAAAATAATTGTACATTAAAGAACAACCAACTTAATAAAAATCTGACGTGGACACCACATGACTTCCTTGTACGCCTATTAAACTGTTCATACTTTTCTTAATAACTAAAATGTAGAATAATATAAAAAAATCTGACGTGGCCACCACAAGACCTCCCGCCATACCTACTTTATTCTTTTAACTTATTATACAAATATATTAATATATAAGTACTACTACTACTGCTGCTACTATACTCACAAATATATTTTAGTCATTTTATTTAAACTGCAGAAGAAGATATAAAGCATATTTTACTATTGTCACTGTCATGTCATAATCATTTAAATTTTACGTAGTAACAAATGTTAATCGATCATGGACTACAAGATACCGAAATACTAAATTATAAATATATACTTTAATTATTTTTAAATGATACTCCGTACAAGGAAGTAAAAATGGCAAACTGTCTCGAGGTACAATACGGTGTTGTACCTTGGAACAGAGCTGGTTGTACTTCGGGACAAATAAAATATAATAATATAATAATAATAATATAATATAAAATAAAATATAAGGAAAAAAGAATTAATCAAATGAACAGAAACAATTTGGGTAACTATATAGTAATTTTAAACTTTTCATGTTACACATATTATTCAAAGAAATTTAATTGAGTTTGGGAAGAGAAATAAAATGATCTCGTTTTACGATTTAAAGTCTATACTGTAGCGCGATACTTAAAATTTTAGTTTAGCGATAAATGTACGCAATTATAATTTCCATTATCCTTGTAAATTAAATTTGAGTTTACATATCCTGGAAGTCATATACCTGTGCCTTGGAACCATGTCCCAAGGTACAAGCAAATTATTGTCCAACGGTAAGCCGGACTGGGAACACATTTTAAGGCGGAACATCAAATTTTCCGCATTCGAAACCTATACCATATGTTCTACGCAGTGACGTGCAGTTCACTACAAAATTTCTTAGCCTGGGTAATCGGAGTAGAAGGAACGAATGTCTAGTATTGAACAACAGATGCAGATTTTCGTCAAAATATATGTGTCATTTATTCGTTATTACGAAATATTGGCTAATTTTATTAATAAGTTTTAATATTTTTTACAAAGTTAAGGAATTTATTGTTCTAAAGCAGTCGTAAATTTATAAATCGAACAAAATAATACAAATATTCAAATTTGATGGTTGAAAATAGGCCATTTTCAACAAACTGTACACATATATAAACAATTGATATTTTTATTAAAACTTTAAGACGGGTTTAGAACCATCCTTTTTTAAATATCTTTAAAAATAAGCCCAGAATTCCGAATAAATAATACCACTATTTCTAGACCCTCGAAGTTCCGCCTTAAAGATTTAGTTTTACAGGTTGAGAACCACTGCTTCATTTTCTTCACGCCTACTCTAATCGAGAACGTGATTTTAAAGTTAAAATTAATTAAAGTTGGATTTATTGGTGGCAATAAAATTAAATGGGACAGAAGTAGTCGACATATGTTAGTTTAAGTACACCTTAAGCCTATAACTGAAAATTAAATTAACTAGAAAATTGCTTATCAGATTATCGAGATTAAATGCCGTGTACTGGGTAGAAGCTTGTATTTAAACATTTAATTTATTTCGTTAGATTATCACTTGATTTAACGAAAAATCTTTAAAATATACCTACTCATTATTCAGGATATTATATATATTATTATATTTTAATGATATAATATAGTGTTCAACATACTTAAAACGGAACTGAAAGAATTTTTTGTAATTCGCAATTTTAGGTTCCAGGTTTTTTAACCAAACAGTTTTGTACCACTGTTTTAAAACGGAATTTCATAAATTTACAATTCTGGCCATTACACAAATAATTAAAATTTAATTTTTTCTATTTGGCGTTCACAAAGTTAACTTTGTGAAACGCAACTGAATGTCGCCAAGGTTCACTTTGTGACACGCAACATATTTTTTTAGAAGGTTGGTATTGGCAGCATCAGATGACGTTTAAACGTCAAGCCTTAAAACTGACAAATTTCAATATAACCTGTAAATCTGTTTTGCTTAATTAATTTCTTTTTATTCAATAAAATTAATGAATCTACTCGTAATAATAGAAAACTAAGTTCAATAAATTATAGTTCATAAATTATATCCACTTTTACAGTGACATTGACAGTTAAATAAATGGCAATATTAATGTCACCAACAAAAACGTTACATACAAAAACTTCCCTAAATCAACTTGGGTATATTGTGGCAGTTTAATTTAAATTTTAATATTAAAAAGACACCAAATAGAAAAATAGTATAAAGAACTCATTTGTCCTTTTTGGAAGAATTTGGATGCGTGTGAAAAAATCATGTCTTATAACAATCCAGTTGTTTTAAAAAATGTGCTTGTTGCGAAAAAAGTTGTGAATTGTAATAGGGTACTTAACACCTATGCTGAGTTTTTTACATGTTAAACTATTTTTGAATCTAAGTTTGACGTATTTTTTTATTTTGCATAAATTTTATTATTACAGAAGAAAAAAATTATTCAAAATTCAGGTATTTTTTTCGCGCTCTATGTGACGTCACGTGTGCTTCGCATGTTTGGGTTAAGTTTCTACGTGCCGTTGTAGGGTTAGACGAAGACAGCTATACTTTTTTTGCTACGTATGTCTGTCGGGCAAAGGGGAAGTTCGTTTTTGTTGTGATCAAGGAGGGCTGTGATTGTGTCGACAGTGACAATTTTGAAATTTTGTCTTTATTTTGAGATATAAGCGATATAAGTATTAATTTTACAACATATTATTTGTGCAAAGAGTAGTTTCAGGTATGAAATAAAATAAACTTTAAAATCGCTGTCACTTTGACATAACAAAATAACCCCCTAACATCTCTCCCAAATAAAACATCAACGCACCTGCGGCTTATGGCTAGCACACGTGACGTCACATTAGAGAGGGTACTTTGAAGCATGTAAATTTTAAATCAATTTTTATAAACATTGGTAACATAATTGTTGATTTTTTTAACATTAATTATCTTCTTATAAGTCAAATATTGTACAAAAATAAAATTTCTGCGATATAAAAAAATGTTAAGTACCCTATTATCTTCTTTACGAAAATTTTATTGTCTTTAATATGTACATACTTACACCTTTGACAAAGTATGTAACAATCTGTCAATGAGGATAATGAATGCTTTCTCCCTTACAATAAACACGTGGAACAACTGTCTTGATTCTTGTACCTATATCAGAGTAATTTAATTTATTCCCCTATAATTATAGTGTATATGTTACTAATTGCGCTCACTCTAACACATTGTTCCAGTACGCCAAGCGTTAAATTATCCAAACCAAGTTAACATCAACCAACGCCAACTTTACGCTAACTTACACTAAGTAGAATACGAACAAAATGGCTGATTAATAGTGTTTAATTATCGCTATTACACCGAGAATTAGATACGGAATATAAATCTGTGAAATAAAAAAACAGAAGGTGCTAATTATTAATTTCATTTATGTTTATGGTGATAATTAAGTGGGTTTCTAACATATGTTCTGTTTTATGGGATTTTGTTGGAAGAAATTTATTATTTTTGCTTCCGCTGTTTTTTATTTATTTACGTGTTTTTATCAATATATAGGTGGAGTTATAGTAAGTTAATATGGCAATTAAATAATTACATGCTGATTTAGAAACAAAGGATTCTAAAATGCCATATAAGAATTATTTATCTACGCGTGCGCTAATAGCTAATTCGCCCACTAATTTGAGTGTCATTATGATTTTTTTAATGGCACTTGGTCCTTATGAATTCTTAATGACATGCATTTTTGTAGGAGAAATATAAATTTAAATTCGATCAAATTTTAAGTTTTTTATTATAAATAACTATTAATACACAAACAAATTTATGTTTTATAAACATTCCAAGACAAAGTTGTTACAATTAGATAAGTTTAAACCAGAAGATGCTGAATTTTTGACACATAATTTGACAACAAACTATCTTTACTATCAACAACAGCAAACAAACAAACAAACAGTTGCCATAACAATGAATAAAATGATTACTTGATCGAGCTATACTATGAATTTTACACTAAATGTGATTCGAATGTCAAACATCAAATAAAAAATCTGACGTGGACACCACATGACTTCCTTGTACGCCTATTAAACTGTACATACTTTTCTTAATAACTAAAATGTAGAATTATATTATACAAATATATTAATATATACCTAAGTACTACTACTACTGCTACTATACTCACAAATATATTTTAGTCATTGTATTTAAACTGCAGAAGAAGGTATAAACGATATTTTACTATTGTCACTGCCACTGTCACTGTCATGTCATAAACATTTAAATTTTACGTAGTAACAAATGTTAATCGATCATGGACTACAAGATACCGAAATACTAAATTGTAAATATATACTTTAATTATTCTTAATTGATACCAGATACAAAAATATTTATAAAATACCGATTGTAGGTAATAATCACATAAACTTTCATTTAATATAAAAAAAATTGTCTTAAATTAAATATTTATCGAAATATTTGAAAAAGTACTACTTCCGGTTTATAGATTGAAACCAAAAATAGGAGGTGCACAACTATATGCTATAACAGTCCTAAATACAAAATTTCAACTTTTTACGTCTAACCGTATTTGAGTTATGCGACACACATACGTCCGTACGCACGTACGTACAGACATCACGACGAAACTAGTCATAATGGATTCAGAAAAGGTCAAAACGGATATTTCCATCAAAATCTGAAAACCGA
This sequence comes from Agonum fuliginosum, assembly GCA_947534325.1. Taxonomy (NCBI): domain Eukaryota; kingdom Metazoa; phylum Arthropoda; class Insecta; order Coleoptera; family Carabidae; genus Agonum; species Agonum fuliginosum. The sequence goes on from OX384036.1 coordinate 22,495,024, forward strand.
AATTTTTCGCGATTACAATACTTCCTTATTACTCCGTACAAGGAAGTAAAAATCAAATTCAGCATCAATTAAGGCCGTCGTAGATAAAATATTGAATGGTACACATTTTATATAGCTAGTGTAATGAAACGTGTGTGATGCTAAATCACGAGTTTCATTACCTTCGTTATGTCAAACTTGTATCATTCATATCTATAATGTTATTCCCTACTGACGATTTTCAAACCCTCAGATGAAAAACCTAAATATCATCGTATTGCCCAAGGTTCATAAAATATCTTTTGTCTTTATTACATACATACATTTCATGAAATTTATATTCTCTCCACTAACAACCGTGAATAATCGTTAGCTGACGACTGGTAACCGCACACACGGTATAATATTCAATGTAAATCGATGACTCACAATATGTGAGGCTGCCACACCCAATTTGGGTTAAAATCGTAATAATTTGCTTCTTATTTCTGTACAAAACATAATTTTGAAGTTTGGTCATTGATATTTAATTCTGAACATCTTTTATACTCATATAATTTATGTGAAAGAAAATGCGTGAAATATAATTATTCTTTTACTCATCAAGAACAAATAAATATCCTCAACAGTACTAAATAAAGGTAACAAAACAAGAAACCTAACGGTCTACCTTTGACAAGGCCACTCGTATATTTAGTGACCAGCTAACCTCTCCTCGTGTGAACTAAAAGAATCCCATTTTTCTATTTTACATAACACTATATGTCCTACTATATCTTGAAGATCAGAATAGCTACTAGAATCTCGAAATTCAACATTTCTGGGAGTTTTATCACACACTTAACCTTTCTCTGAGTGGAAAATATGGACCAGCCGTCAATGAATAGATTCGAAGAGACATAAATATTTATTGATGGTTTCGAATTCGACGGTTTAATTAAGTAGGTGTTAATTAGGTAAAATGTGGGCAGATGGTCGAGTTGTTTGGTAAATGTAGCGCAGATTGAATCACTTTATTGTAGATTGGGTTACGAAATGTTTTGGATTGAAAATTGGTAGAAACTTACCAGGAAATGAAGAAAAATGGTAAGAATAATAAATTGTAGACGTACCTGAAACAAAAATAAAATAAAATTAATACGATTTAATAATAAATCAATAAAATAATAATATGCGTTTTTGTTACAAACTCATACTTTAAGGAGGTTCCCTAGACATTTTAAAAAATGTTTTAATGCAACCAAACTTTGAATTTATGTTGTCTGTGTCATAAAAATGATACCTGAATTTTTTGGAAATTTTTGACCAACTAGTTTGAACGAAATAAATTGTTAAATTTTAATATTTTACATGGGCTCTTATGGCTTTCCATTAATTGATTAAATAAAAAGATGTTAGAAATGTTCTATTTACTTAATTTTTGGTATATAAACGTATGCAAGCACGGACATCAATTTCCCAAAATTTGAAGAAGGTTGACCAAATAGTTGAAACAATATTGTTGTTGTTGTAAAAAAATCTTCAAGCATTTTTACCTTCCGCTTACCTGTAAAGGAAGGTATTGGAATCATGCAAAAAATCGGGTAGTGATTTTTTAGTGGATGAGCACGAATTAGGGTCCTTACAACTCATTTTTGATAGTTTCACGATGATGTCTGTGTGTAGTATGTGTGTGTGTGTGTGTGGTCAAGGCCGAGTGTTAGTCGTATAACTCAAATACGAATTACCCGAAAATTTTGATATTTGGTATTTAACATTTGTATATAAATTGGAACATACATTCATAAATATGTAAAATTTCATTTATACTAATTTGAACATTTAAGTATATTAGCTTCAAAATTCTACTCAGGCAAGTGTACCTATATTAACTATTATATTGGAAAAAAATTGACTGAATGAAATTTCACAGTTTTTCACAAAAATAAATGTCAAATATAACAGTCAACTTCACCCCGTGCTTAATATGTCAGTTGCTATGTTTAGCCCGTAACTAAAAACGGCCAAAGCCATGGTTTGCGAAGGTGTGTTTAAAATGTTACTTAGCGCCATTGAAACCAGTTCGTCAAATGATGTTTTAGTACCAAGAGTAGAAAACAATTTTCTGTTGCAATATAATGTACTCGTACACATTAATCAAAAATATAAAATGTCTAATAAATTAATAAATGTCATTTTAAATTTAATTTTGCCTTCGTTAGTGTAGTAAGTATTCTATAGTTAAATTTAATGTGGCCATGATTCAATCAAATAATTGCTTCACTATCGTGCAGGTTGTGCAGTTAAACTCTTGTTGAGTCAAATACCTTGTCTGAATTTTTCGTAAAACTACTCGTGAATGGAAAACTAATAATTATCAAACTGCACCAAGTTCCAGTGTCATTTCAATTTCCTGCACGCAGCATAAAATTTAGAAAACTCAGCTATTTCCTCTGAACATAATTTAGAATATCTCTGCGTTGTATCGTATCATATTTCATGTAGAAATCATCTCCGGATCAGTTAGAAACTCCAGTATCTCTTTAAAATAGAACAGAATTTGCAATAACTGCCACGGCAGTCAATAAAATATCACAGCATAAACAGCAGTGAGAGTTCAGCTCCAACTCAAAGTGTCGTGGATAAAATATGCAAAGGAAGTGGCAACGGCTTTTTCATTTCTATCGAAGAATCACTGGGAAAGATGCGTTTCTGTGATCACGCAAACATTTCCACTGGGATATCAACACGTCATTGGACAGTGACGGCGGAGGGAAATTTGTGATTCATTTTTAACCGCGGACCGCTTTTATTTTTCATTATACATTCCTATTATCCCGATGTCACACATTTGGTGCTTGGGGTCATTAATATAGGCTGGGCCAACTAGTGGTTTCTTTTTAAATCATAGGTTATTTTGACACTGACAGCTTTTTCCCACTCGAAATCTTGATAGAAAGTAAGTATCATACCTCCGCGGTACGAAATGAGTCGCTTTACGCTTGAGCAACGTTGGGAAATATTGCAAACTTATTTCCAAAGTGAGTGCTGTGTAGCCCAAACAGTGCGTTTGTTGAAAAGAAGATTTTTACAGAGCCATGGTATCCGACTTTTTTTTACCTGAAATTGAAGACATGGATTTGGACTACCTCTGGTTCATGCAGGATGGCGCGCCATGCCACACAGCACATGCCACAATCGATCTTTTCGGCACCAAATTCCTAAATCATGTTATCATCCATCTTGGCGATGTCAATTGGCTGCCTCGGAGCTGCGATTTGACCCCTTTTTTGTGGGGAACCGTGAAGGACCGATGTTATGCTAACAATCCAGAAACGATTCAGGTCAATATCATCCAAGCAATCCGTGAGCTACAGCCCGAAACAATCAACCAGGTCTTGGAAAATTGGGTGACAGAATGCGCTACTGCGAAGCCAGCCGAGGCAGCCACTTGAACGAAGTTGTGTTCCATAATAAATGGGAATGTTTGCTCTTACTAATGAAGCCATAATACATGGAAAAAAAATTAATTTTGTTCATTTTATTGCATTTTCAAAAAAAACATTGTATTTGGTCCACCTTATAGTTGCGTATGTAATTTTTATTATTATACTGGTAAATTAATTAAATAGTGTAATACAATACCGAATACGGTTATAAATACACAAGAAAGAGTAAATAAAGCTTCTAGTTCAGCATCGCTCAAACCACGCCGAGCCAAACCAAACCAAACCAAAGTTCACTTGTAATTGAATCCAACTGAATTATAATGTCATACGTAGTATATTGGGAAACCCCTAAATATATCAAAAGGTAAGTAAGGTTCGTTGTTTTGCTCACTGGCCGTTTTATATTAGTGCCATAAAATAAAAAATTGATCATTTTGGATATATATTTATTTGTATTTGTAAAAGTTAGATTCTTAGAAATAAGTTTTATCGTTTTGAAATATAAATTTATTCTGCTTTACGGGCGTAACACTTTTCTAAAACTAGGAAAGATTTTTATCCCACATGAGCGGTTCTTTTAAACACGAGCGAAGCCAGGGTTTAATTTACGCGAATGTTGGGATGGTGTCTTCCCGCAAGAGGTTTGTACAAAAGATGTACACGTGCCAGGCCAGTCACCAGTTGCTAAGCAATTTGTTGATTTGTGCAATTGTTTAGTACGAAACAGTAATTTTCGTTTTTATTGTAGTTGTAGTCTGAGCATTAAATTTGAAGTTACCATGTTTTTCGACTCAGTACTACCAATAGAATAGACCTACCTATAGGTAGGTGTTTGTGGGTTTTAATACATGAAAATCGTTTAAAGTAACATTTATTAAAATAAATTTTGTTATTTTGAAGATGATTTTATTGTAGAATGCTAAGGGAGCCAGTGTTCTTTGCATTTTTCCCGATTGACTACACTGGGAAATTGACATTTCAATTGCGTGCTTGGTGCTTAATACGAGGTTATGAGAACACAAAATTTATAAAACTCTTCTCTACGTCTATGCGTCCGTGTCAAAGTGAGACTGCAATCTCGTCCAATTCCTCAACATGCAACAGAACTAAGAACTGCAGAACAGAAACCTGAAGATAGCAGCGGATGATATCCACTTTTATTTACGGATTTCACACGACAGACAAACGCTGTACGTTTGTGATTGTTACATCTTCGTTTATTCCTTCTTTACATGTCACTGATTGCTGATCTGCTTGTTCTAGACACATTTGCTTTCCTTTCCAAGACAAGAGATTGCTTCCATCCGCAGGAGAATTTTTAACTTCTTGACATGCACAAGAAGATGCATTGCATGGTGAAAGATATGTATAAAAGTATAATCGTGACGACTTGAAAAAATTCTTTCATAGCAGATTGTAAAATTAGGCTGGGCATGTAGGCACTTTATAAAACATAGTGTCACATCATTTAATTTCACTCTAGAAGAGTATTAGGTTCTTCATTTAGTTTACACAACTGAGTATGTGGGACTCACGAAGGGTTTTGAGTTAAATAAAAATCAGTTCAATAATGTAATATTAACTCTTACATACGGCTTCAACTTCAACCTCTGCTTCCAGCATTAAACTATCCCACTCCTGATTTGTAAGAAACTTATGCATCTGTTCCAAGATAACACCAAGAAAATACTGACTGCTCAACATTACAACCCAAGTTAATATATTTGGCCTTTATCAGTTTTTGCTTATCACGTTCGAAAAGCGCATAAAATAACATTTGAAAAGCGCATAAATTGTAGTTGCAGAAGTGCACATTTGAAAAGCACAATGGATTTAGGGATTGTACGACAGTTTTTCTACAATAATTTAACCCCCATCATACTCGAAGAGTATTTTTAACAAGATTTTTTGAATTTTTTAAAACTAGAAAATATTCTTGCCTAACATTTTTCTGAACTTAACCCCCATCATACTCGAAGAGTATTTTTAACAAGATTTTTTGAATTTTTTAAAACTAGAAAATTTTCTTGCCTAACATTTTTCTGAACTTAACCCCATCATACTCGAAGACGATCTGGACTAACTTGTTATGGCCAGAAATCTCATTTTCGAAAAATGCGCTTATTCAATGTTACGATCTGCGCTTATTGAACATAAATTTACTGATTATACTTCTGCGCTTTTCAAACATTTTGATGATCAAAAATGCGCTTTTACAACTCTCCGGTTCTAACAACAACATCTTACATAAACATCACTTATTCATAATACATTCTTTAAATGTGTTACACAATAAGTTTAAATTATAAAAATGTACGCTGTACCAGTTTTATGCGTAGTATGTTTACATAAAAACAATATTGTAGGAAACAAATAAGGTTTATCTTCGTATGTAAATTAGCTAAACAAGATATATCAACTCCATCTCACCTTTGTAACTTTTTACAAGATAATAAATAAAAAATTACATAATTACCTGCACAGTTAACCATTCATATTAGCAAAGATTTATCAAAAATACTTAAACAATGAGATAATCAAACTTTAAAACATAATTCTTGCAAAAACATTGAGAAAAACTTTGTTCACAAATTATACATAACAGTTATAGTTGTAGGAGTTTTTTGCAAGAATTCTTGCCTTTAAAAGCTTAATTATTAGAATTTTTCGCAGCATTTTTCAAACAGTAGCCGAAAATTCCAACCAATTATGTGTGGTTATGCAAATTGGCAAGTGATTCAAAGTTGTAAGGAGAATTTTGATTGGTAGATCATCGAAGGACATAGTAATAAGTTCTGAGAAATGTAGTAAATAGTTATGATCTAATTGAATTCCGCTTATTTGTCAATGCAAGTGTTGCTTATAATAAAACATTATTTTTTATTGTTTTATGATTTATTTTTATTACTTTTATTTGACAATAATTACCCATAATAGCGGTAATATTTACTGGAATTGTTTCATTCATAGCCACCAAGGTGTGGCCAAATATAACCATTGCTAAATTACCTGAAAAGATTCTTTCATGCTTCTAAATCTTGAAAAAAATAATCATGTTAAGAGCATTATGTACAGGAAGAATGTACACGTTAAAGCAATTTACACTCATACACCTTATCGACACATGGATGCACACAAAAACAAATTTTTATATGGTAGATAAGGGATAAAACTTCGTTCTATTAGTGCAATTTTTTTTCAGCACGTTCAACGGTCGAAATTACTTACTTTCAACCGCTTGCAGGCGTTTAGAAGCACCTACAGATTTTTCTTTATATTTCGCAGAACATGATATTTTAAACTTGAATCATGTAGTTTAAAGTTTAATCTACGTTGGGATAGTGTTATTTTTTAGAAAAAACTTTCTGATTTCGAGAAAATTAGAGGTAAAAAATGTGAATTTTTGTAGTTTTCTTTATTTTATAAACTAAAACTTCGGTACAAAACAAAAAAATGGCACTAATAGAACGAAGTTTTATCCCTTATCTACCATATAAAAATTTGTTTTTGTTAAAATGTGCAACCATGTGTCGATGAGGTGTATGCGTGTAAAGTGCTTTTTACGTGTATATTCTTCCTGTACAGAATGCTCTTAAGAACTGCCTGTAAAATAGCGAGTCTTGGAAAAGAAGAATTTATAATTCATCGATAACTTCAAAAAAGTGAAATGAAAGAATCTACAAAGACAGAACTTTAATGTCAATAATTAAGAAATAAATTTTGTTGTTCATTAAAACAGCAACTGTCGTTTTCATTGCCAACTCCAGAGACAGTTGCCAATTTGTTCACACGGTTTAGAAAAAGACAAAAATTTTAATGAAGCTAAAAAATGCTTGGATGTCTTGTTCTAACAAGACACCAAATTATTTAAATTAAATTTTTTTAACACACACTTAACAGTTAACAATTTGGACGTTGGTAAAACTAATTTGGGAATTTGCACTTTGTTTTTCGTTTCATCAAAGACATATTTTAACAGTACAGTTAGACTAATGCAACTTAATTTAATCTAATAAGTTCAAGTTCAACTATTATCTAAAATTGGCTGCAGCGAAGGAAATTCATTACGACTTATACTGTTTCACACTTAATTATAATGTTTTCTACTCATGAATTTGTGGGAACTAAAGTTGAATTAAGATTTACAAGCTTAGAACACGCATAACTGACCAACTTCAAATTTAAAGTCTTAATTTAGATTATGTCCGGTGTTTTTATGTTACGTGTAAATTGCTTGCATCCTTTAAGTTTGAAGTTATGAGAAAATTGTTTTGATTTATTAATAGACTCCTTAGGTTCAACAAAGAGATTAATTTTAGCGTCAACATCTTCAGAAAAATAAATTAAATGGCAGATAAAAATAAATTGCTCTTTAAATGACATTTTTAGAGCCACTGTTTCAATAAATTTAATATGATAAAACTAAGTGAACATATATATCCTAGAGAATTACATGGGATACATAATTGGGATATTATTACCAAATTACTAACATTGGGATGTTATATAGATAATGTTTTTAAAGGCGGACATAAGCAATTGCTAGGATATTTGTTGAATATAACACGTTAGTATTTTTACATAAAGTAGAAAATGGTGTCTTTCCAGAATATTTAAATAAGTACTTAATTAAGTGTGGCGACGTTCACAATTATGGAACGAGAAATAAAAATAGATTTTTTATATCTCGAAAGAATAAGACTGATACAAAGAACTGTATTTTTGATAAAGGATTAACCCTGTACAATGAGTTACCTGATAGCATTAAAGCCATAAGCAGTATTTCTAACTTTAAGAAGAAGCTAAAAGAATTTTATATAGAAACCGAATAAATATAATTTTATTGTATTATGTCACCTGATCAATAGTTTATTTTTGTTATGTAGGTATAGGTACAAAGTATATAATAATTAATTTTAATGTTATAATAATTATAATGTAAACATTGTAGCCAAAGAGTTACTCAACTCAATAAATAAATATTATATTATTAATAGGCAAATATAGCAAGTAACAAGCGTGATGTTCACATTCTTGAAACGTTCTAGGGATTTTATTTTGTCAAGTGGAAAGCTTGTAGAACTTACTTTTTAAACAATAATAAATACCTAGTGTATTTCATCGACAAAAATAAACCAAAGATTCAAAGAAGTTGAATTATTCTACAAATGATTGGCCGTAAAAAGTCTTGATTTTAATAATAATGTAACAGTTTCTATTTCTTCATAAATGCTTGTCATATTCTGCCTCAAAAGATCTCCAACATTTCAATTAATTTTCTCTTTCTCCACAATTTTAAAAGAATTCAAATCGTGATATACCCGAAGCAAGTTTCAAAACCAAATCTTTCAGCAGTCAAATTTCAACAAGAATCATATTATCATACTTTCTACATAATTATATATTAGTTTTGACAGTGAATACCAACTTCTTACAAAAATTACACATGTGATGAAACCATAACCACACATCAAAAACTTAACTAGCTTCTCTTCTAAGGAACAATAAGAATGTGGACTCGGTTTCCTAAAACCTGAAGTTGCTGTTTCGCTTTTTAAAGTGAAATATGTTGACAGTTGCTTCCGTTTTGTGTGACATATATTTTTGACATTTTTATTTGCAGACCTACTAATTTAGTGACATGACAGAGAAACATTTCTTGTAGGTATTTATTTTTGTACATACATCTTTCGCGCCTTTTGCCCAACTTTAATCAATTTTTACCTTTCGCCATACCTGTAAAGGAAGGTATTTGAATCATACTAAAAATCGGGTAGTTAGTTTAAAGTGGATGAACACGAATTAGGGTTTTTACAACTCATTTTTGATAGTTTCACGATGATGTTTGTATGTATGTATGTATGTATGTATGTATGTATGTATGTATGTATGTATGTATGTATGTATGTATGTATGTATGTGTGTGTATGCGGTCAAGGCCGGAGTGTAAGTCGGATAACTCAAATACGAATTACCCAAAAATTTTGTTATTTGGTATTTTACATTTGCATACAAATTGGAAGAGATCATTAGATTTTGGTACAAATATCTTCACCGGAAGTGATATTTCTGAAGAGTGAAAAGATTAATTGTCAAAAATTTCTATAAATTTGGATAAACATAGTATTTATTTGTAATAAGAATAAGAGGAAAAGTTATTTGCAACTTACGTTATAAAAAAATTATCTGGTAGCACTAGAACTGTAGTAAAATTTAAAAATTGAATTTATCAGATAAAACGTTAAAATCTTGAAATCCATGATCGGATGATTTTTGTTTCTGCGTAAAAACTTTTGACAGGTGGTTGACAATATCGCCTTATAAGTAATGTTAGATATTAAATGTTGTAGTAATTGAACGGAGCATGGTCTTAACACAGAAGAGTAAAAATAATCTAGACTATTCAAACAGGAAAATAAAACACTGATGCAAATCTAGATAATTAATTAGTAATAAAAATCTTCTTCACTGAAAAAACAGTTGTGTTGGGAAGAATAAATCCAAGTTGTAGCAATTAAATCATAAATTTGGATATGGCGAAATAAACATATAATTACGGGAAAAAATCAATATCTTTCAGATCTTCAAATCAATTTGTTTCACACAAATAATTGTTAATGTAATTTGAATGAAATGATTATTTCTGCGAAAAAAATATTTCTTTGTGGTAAATAAATATTGAATTTAAGAGAGTAAATGATAATGTACACAAATTTACGATTTATTTGTGATAAATAAATATTTAAAAATATATAATCGCCTTCAGTTAATATTTATTTATAGAAAATATTGTAATACCACATGAAAATTATTGGTTTTTTTGTCACAAAAAATAATTGAAATAAACTCTTATTGTATATTTCACGCCAAATAAATACATTTTATTTATTTAAAGTAGGTATCTCAGTTCCTGATCCTAAATAAATATATAAATTAAATATAATATTATATTAACAAAATAATCAGTCTTTTATTTAAATATAACTATAAATAATTATAATATTGTTATTACACTTATAATAATAAAATAGTACTTACAAAAAATGAACGAAAATATATTACTTTTTCAGTTAACAAAAAAACAACTTATAGTTTTATGATACAGTAATTATTAGTTTATACAGATAATATTTTTCACATATGCATAGACTTAAAAATAAAAAACAATTCTTATATAAAACTATGTAACGAAATTAAGTTTTAAATTACATATTATAATTTTTCCATCACCAGATTTGTGTCTCCGAAACCCCACTGTTCCAATAGTTTTTCAAAATTAGCGTCTTCAATACTACTAATTGTAATATTCTAATATATCAAATAACCGACAAATAACACTAATATAACACTACAGTAGGTACTGCGATATTTTGCCACTGAGAACACTTGAACAGCATTGTACACGCACTCATACAACTCAACGTTGCTTACCACGTTCGTGCATGTTCTAGCATGTTGTTCAGGGTTTCATTTAGTCTTCGAAAATATCATTTATTTGTGACAAATAGATATTTAATTTTATCAAGATTTGTTTATTTCGCGGAATCTTTTATATTATTCATGCAATCGCAGATATGTTTGAGACAAACATGTAAGTTTGTGTCAATATATATTTATTAGACATGAACCAATAAATTATTTACCGAAAATTTACAATAATGCAGTTGCATGAATCAAAAAATTATTCATTGCAAATATATATATTATTCGATGCCTCAAACGAAATCAATAAATTTATGAGAATTAAATAAATAATTGGATGAAAAAAATACTGTTCAAACAAACGGAATTTTTGATTTAAACTTACTAAGATTTTGATAATAGTTAATATTTAATTTGCTGAAACATTTTAAATTTGATGCAATAAATTCATTATCAAATATGCTTGTAAGTTTGCCCTAAGAACTTTTTTTTTTCAGTGTTCAAAAGCATATCACAAAATTTCTTTCACCGAGTATGTAAGAGTCAAGAATGGTTCTGGATTGTTCATTTAGTTTATACGACCTTATTTATACATTTATGTTTATACCTCAGTTTTCTAGATACGGCGGGAGGTTGTGTGGTGGCCACATCAGATTTTTTAATTTATACAACATAAGGAAAGTGATTTACAACAATAAGGTATCTTTAAACATCCCATGGACGATTCATGTTAAGTGGGTTCCTTTCTTAAGAGCCTATTGCATGGCAATAATACGCATTGAAAAACGAGTAATTTTTGTGAGGATCTCAATCTAATACTGTTTTACGTATGATGTTGAATTTTTGTATGTAGATTAAGGAAGAATACTAAAAGTGCGGAATCTTCAAAATCTTTAATTAATGTAATTAGTTTGGCTTTAATAATTATGCGAAATTCGGCGAAAATTGTACAAGTTTAGATATAATTTATGGCAATTCTGTTGATAAAATTATAGTTTTATTGTTTTTCCGCCGTTTTTACATCTATGTTCTACTCATTTTTTTTTTAAACTCAATGATAACTTTTATAGTTTATTCATGAGATCCTCACGAAATTCTAGTGTTTAATTTCTTTTTATCTCTAATTGTTGTCGGAACAATATATAGTTTGAATTTTTCAATTCAACAATGCCTTGTCGTTACTAATGTAAAATTTCAGATTTTTATTTCGAGCAATATAGCCAGAATCGTGAATTCTGATTATTATTGCACTCAAGTAGTATAGCCCCTTAAGAGACTAAACAATGACATTGTCCTCCGACAAACTCCGTATTTTGTAAATCTCGGTGGACAAGTGTCTGATTGAGTGATCCCGGTCGTGCGGCATCAGAGAACGCGCGTGCGCTCGCGATCACGATGCGCGCAATTTAGAAATCTGAACGATTGTGATGCACGAGTGATTTTTATGATTCTACGTTTCGGTACATGGTACTATATAATCATAGACGGACAGACGTCGGACATCGGCCGAGACCAACGTGATGAGATGGAATTGGACTCAACGGAGGCTGCAAGAGATTCAGCAGAGAAAAGACAGGACATTTCAATAAAAAAATCTGATGTGGCCACCACAGTACCTCCCCGACTTTAAGTTTTATTAATTTACTTTTGTAAAGATTTTAAGCGAACGAAGATTCTTTGAAGATTCTGAATCCTGGAAAAGAAGAAGTTTCAAAATTCTGAATTACTAAACTAAAGCAATTAATAAATTATAAATTCTTCTTTTCCAAGACTCATTGGAGATTCAATATAGCGGCACCGCAATTTAACAGGTAATTATCATTAGAAAGAAGAAAACTTCTCCTTTTCAAAGGTTCAGAATCTTGGTAGAATCTTCAAAGAATCCTCGTGCGAACGGAGCTTTATACTTCATTCAGCAAAATTTAAATTTTCTCTGAAAGATTTAAGTTGATACCAATATAATTAGTTTTTTTTGTTATGTCAAAATAAATTTATAATTCATATATTTGAAATAATTGAATAACATATTTTAGAAACCACCATAGCCGTGGCTTTGGCCGTTTTTAGTCACGGGCTGAACAAAGCAACGGACATATTAAGCACGGTGTGAAATTGTAGCTATGTATAATACCATTATAATTTAACCTAAAATTATTATAAATGAAATATTACATATTTATGAATTTATGCTGTGTGGTCGTAGAAAAAGTATAGTATGTGACTCGTTTATAAACTCTCTAAATAGGTACTCGTCTTTATACACTAGCTGCGCTCGTTACTAAAAAACTCGTGGCTAAAATGACGTTTATAAATTTGATACATAATATACCTACTATTAAATATTTAAGCAGTTATTAAGAGCTATTGGATAAAACGTTAGGCAAAAAGGAATGACCCAATCGAGAAAATTATCTAATTAAGAGTTCCCTCGTGGGCAATTCCTTACTTTGCCCACTTGTAAAGTAAAAAAAAACTATTATTCGCTGACCGACGTTTCTGCGCACACTTGCGCTTTGTTCAGGGATAAGTGAAAATTATTTATCTTTTATAACTACGCGTATTTTTGTAAAATGCCGGTTGGGCTTTATCTGGTAAGGTGTTCTTATCGACTGGCGGAAGTATGATATAAAAAATTAGACAGGAATGCAGTCAAGATGTTTATTTATCTATTAAGCCAACGTTTCGACAACACTTATGCCTTCATCAGGGCGAATAGAAATAACTTAGCTAACAAAATACATAAAAATACAATTAATTGTCATAAATTTTAAACTTCTTTTCCTTGCAGAGGCGTCAAAAAATAACAATTTCCGAAAACACGCAAAGGTACAACCATATTTTGGAAAAACCAACTTATCTGGTATGCACAATCAAATATGGTACTTTACCATAGTAGCAAATTAGCAATCCAGTCAATTATATTGAAAGGAGACTTCAAAAATGAGTTATTGCCATGAAAAAAGTTTACAAAAAGTTAATAGTTCTTTAAATATTTGAGATTTTATGTATCGATACACATCTACGTCACAGTAATGCGTTTTCACGTGTATTCTTACTTACAGTAATAAAGAAACTACCAAATTGTATTTTATATTTTGTAACATTTAGAAACAGTTGATTTTACATAGAGTACATTTTAATTCCAGTCCCATTGTTTGAGAAGATTTTCAGCTATACATCTACGTCACACAAACTTTAAAAATTAAATACAGCTTTATTAAGAACAATTAAGGCTTATCAGTACTCTCAATCGCTTTCAAATAACATGAAGTTTCAATAAAAAAATTTTTAAGAAAATGGTAAATTGCCCTATTCTGGATATTTTTGTAAAATGTCGATTGGGTCTTACCTGGTAAGCACAATGAAATTCTAATGTTAGCTCTAGTCTAAATCAAAGTATGCGTTGAAACTTCGCTCTCAGATAGCTGCTGCAGCAGCGACCGCCAACTGTTTGCCGACAGAGCGCACTAGATCTGAACAGAATCGAATTTATAATAACCAGCATGATATTTTGTACGAACAACGTTTTACTATGCAACGTATTTATAATAGCAGTCTTGTTGCACTGAGACAAATTAAAAATTTATTCCGCGGTCCCCGATTCCGCACCACGGGCTCGCAGCATCGCGATAGCGTTAGAGGATTTTTATATTGGAATCTGTAGCGTCATGCGAAGAGCTATTATAGAAATCAGGAACTGATCTAAACATAACGGGATGAACGATTGATTTCTTTTTTGATATCGAGAGGCATACATACGTATTAGATGCAAATAATGCTAGGGCTTATTCAAAGAAGATATTGATATGATAATAATTCTGTAATGTATTTCTAATGGATTAACATAGTAATCGAAATCATCAGCGCTTCGCAACAGGTGGTACTAGTTAATACATTTTTATTGATTTCTAAAATTGGTACACTTTTTGTGTAATATTCAAAATTAATCTGAATTGCTACCTATTATTCGACATCTACATCTTAAATTTAATTTTTAATCTCAACATATTGTAGGTATTTATATTCCTTTGTTACTTAAGGGTATCGACTCCACGTAGCTCAACACCACGTTTGTCCTATGTTAATGCATAGAAACGCTCGCTAAAAATACGAAAAGCAGTCTAGCAATTTCTATAATGCTTACGAAATTTCATAAATTTATTTACAGACGAAGAATGCAACTAGGATTATGTCTAGTTACATTTTCTAATAAATCTCTTAATAATAAGAAAAAGCAAGTAAAAAATTGCTTAAAACACACTTTTTCATTAATTTTGTATATGGATTTCAAAGATTTTTAAAGATTTCTAACTGGGCATAATCCTAGAATAATTCTTTCACAAAAATCTAATCCCTGTTTTTCCTTCAAATTTTTAATATGCAATGAGTAAAACAGAAGCTGCTACACCTCTAAACAGGCAATCTCGGAGACGAGACCCTTAATTAAGACGGTAATAGGCAAAACAATGTGTACATTAGCACAAAAATACAGCAAACTGTAATTTTTACTTCCATAGCCTATACAGGCTTTAACCCAACTTGTGTAACAATATTTAAGGGTGTATAGTATTGGACGCACTGATCATGAATCAAAAAGAATTTTGTTGAAATTCGCAAATTAAAAAATGGGTCCAAGCAAATGAGACATTCTATAAGTAACTACTAATTTAATTTTTTCCTGTTTGTAAAATTATAATCACATAAATGTAATTATGATTAATTACGCTGCATAACTATTATTTAACTTTTCTGTATTTAAATGTGACAAGTGGTAACCAAAATGATATTGATTTGCAAACTACTTTTTTTTACGAATTTCAACAAAATTCATTTTGATTCATGATCAGAGCGTCCAATAATGTTGGTAAACCCTTAAATTTTGTTGCACAGGTTGGGTTACACCCTGTTTAATAGGGGAAGTATTGTAATCGTGATTATTTGACAGTTCGAGATTTTGATTAATATTCACGTTTTAGACCCTACTGAACCCAAAAAACATAATTTAAAAAAAAAAGTCTGTCGGTAGGTCTGTCCAGAAGCACGATAACTTGAGAACGCGTACGAATTTTAGACTGAAATTTTATATTTACAAAAAAGTTAGTTTTAAGTTCATTAATGAGCTTTATATAATCAGTAGTACCATTTTTTTTTTATTTAGTACTTTGATGAAAATATTGTAAACATTTGCGATTTCACTAGTATATTATTTAATTCAATTTACATATTGCTCGTACTTTGTATATAACATAATAAATGCAATTAAAAACTCAAATTTCAAACGTCATTAAATGACTGCTGTCACTTTGACATTGAGAGCTGCTGTAACTTTGACATTGACAATTGTCACTTTGACACCGCCTACGTTATTTCAAAATTTATTCAAATTTTGCTGAAAGAAGCATAAAATATTGTCGGGGAAGTAGGTACTGTGGTGGACACAACAGATATTTTGATTTGAAGCTCAAATTTAATAAGTTCTTTTTTGCTTAGAAACAAGCTAATGAAATAAGTTGGACTACATTATATTACATATTTATAACGAATTATCTATCATGCTTTCACCAAAATTTAGTTGAACTCATCCTAAAGCTCCGTTTACACATGAATTCTTTCATGCTTCTGAAAGCTGGTGAAAAAATTCTGATCAGAATTGCCTGCCAAATAGCGGCGCCGCTAAGTTGAATGATTGTTGGAAGTATTTCTAATTTACTGATAGCTTTGAAACGATTTTGATAAAGTAGCTTATAAACAGTACACTTATTCTTCGGTTCTAAGTTGAAATAATCTAATTTTTCACACACATTGTACCTCACGTACTTGCTACAAATACATAAATCATTTAACACGTACAAAACAGCGCACGTTTTTCAAAATTACTGACATAATTAAACGTTATAATACGTCTCAATCAGCACACCACGGAGCTAATAACACGAATAATTCTTTTAATCTTCGACATAACTCATAACACACACTCATAAATCTCATATTGGTGAGCTATAAAGTTTTTCAAAGCGCCGTAGTTAAGACGTTGAGCGATATGTCTTTATTATTACGTGCAGGAAGTTTTCAGGAATGGAGATAAATGCGGTATTTCACCTTGCTTTTGAATTGGGAGCGGCTGAAATTATATTTTTTAATTTTTACCGTTGTTTTGGTTAGCAAATCATACGAAATATGTTGACACGTACATTTGAAGTACCTAGCATATTCTTTTACATACAGTGTTTAAATAGTTTTCAGAAAAAGTAACATTTCTGTAATAGGTTATTTGCATGGTTGAAAATGAGATTTATTTTACTATGTACCTAATGTTAGATCGAAAATATATGAAAAAATCTGATATGGCCAGCACACAACCTCCCGCCATCCCCCGTTCAATTACTACATTTTAATATTTTACTTATGACTTATATGGAGTTAGTATGCCAACTTGTCACCCGTCTCACCTGTCAATATTTTTTGCGCAAAAACACAAATCAACCGATCATGGATTACAAGATTTCAACGTTTTATTTGATAAATATATTTTTATAATTTTACTACAGTTCTTTAATGCTACCATATAAAGACAATTTTTTATAACGTAAGTTGCAAATATCTTTTCCTCTATTCTTATTACAAATAAATACTATATTTATCCAAATTTATGGAAATTCTTGACAATTAATCTTTTCAATCTTCAAAAAATATCACTTGCGGTGAAGATATTTGTACCAAAATCTAATGAGCTCTTCCAATTTGTATACAAATGTTAAATACCAAATATTAAATTTTTGGGAAATTCGTATTTGAGTTATCCGACTTACACCCCCGCCTTGACCACATACATACACATACATACAGACATCATCGTGAAACTATCAAAAATGAGTTGTAAGGAGCCTAATTCATGCTCATCCACTAAAAACTCACTATCTGATTTTTAGCATGGTTCCAATACCTCCCTTACAGGTAAGCGGGAGGTAAAAATAGTTTAGTAAATTTTAGTAAATTTTATTCTAAAGAAGAGGTAATAGAAGCTGTGGAAAGCTGGTTTGCAGAGCAAGAAGAATATTTTTTTTTTAAGTTGCAGGCTCGCTGTAATAAGTATCTTCCCACTTGACATGAATCGTCCATGGGATGTTTAAAATATCTTATTCTTGTACTTTAAGTGATATTACGTAAGTTTATCCTAGCCACATCCCGAGTACGATCAAAAATTATATACTCAATACAAACATCTCCGAGAAATACATGGGATACACAATTGGGATATTATTACCAAATTACTAGAGATGGGAATTTAGGATTTAAAATTTGCGAAAATAGGTTCCTAAAAAGGTTAATAAAATTCTCGTTTTAGGTACGAAATATCTAAAATTAGGTTCCAAAAAAAGTATTTTAGGTTATAAATTTTTTTAAATATTTTATTATATTAATATAAATAAACATTTAGGTATTCATAAATATTCATAATCATATTCATAAATAAAATAATAAACAAAAATAAAAATTTACAGGTTTGTAAATATAAATAAACATTTACTCTATACTATAAATTATTGGTGAAATTTTGTGCAAATTTTATATATTGCACAAATCTATTAAACTTTAGGTTTAAAAAAATTAGTTAGGTACGGTTGTACTTGTACAATCATCAATTTGTACAGAATTCTAGCACCAATAACAATAACAATTAAAAAGATCAGTCCAAATTATTTTTGTAACTATAACAAACTAATATTTTTTCAATATTGTCTACAGTAAGATTGTGTCGCACAATCTACACTACAGCCAGTGTGGTGCGACTCGTTCGTATACGAACTGCTGTAACCATCACGTGACTAAAATTTTAGTTTTCGCACCGACCGCTAGACGACAGCTGTATTTAATTTCAAATACTTTTTAAAATGCGCGAAGAAAATAACTGCAGAAGTTCAAAAATCTAAATTGACAACTTAAAAAATACAAATATCTGTGAATGTTAAATTTAAAAAAAAGAAAAAAAATTAAAACACGATTTAGGAACATAAAAATATGATTTAGGTACAAAAATAGTAAAATAGGTCCAAATTTTAAAAAACCACAATTTTAGGAAAAATAGGTAAAATCATATTGGGTTCAAATGAAAGCATTTTCTTCAAAACGGATTTTGTATTATAACACATAAAAATAGTACTCACGTAGAAAAAAAGGAAAAATCACTAAATTCCCATCTCTACAAATTACTAATATTGGGATGTTACATAGATAATGTTACCAAGGGCGGACATTAGCAATCGCTAGGATATTAATAGGATGTAAATGGGCAAAAATAACAAGTAACAAGCCGGGAGGTACACATTCTTGAAATGTTCTGGGGATTTTATTTTGTCAAGTGGGTTTCATTAAAATCAGACTATATGTTGAATAGAAAAATATATTTACTTAAGGGTATCGTCTCCACGTAGCTCAACACCGCGTTTGTCCTATGTTAATGCATAGAAACGCTCGCTAAAAATACAGAAAAGCAGTCTAGCAATTTCTACAATGCTCACCAAGTTTTATAGATAAAGCTAAATTTCATAAATTTATTTACAGACGAAGAATGCAACTAGGATTATGCCGAGTTACATTTTCTAATAAATCTCTTAATAATATGAAAAAGCATGTAAAAAATTGCTTAAAACACACTTTTTCATTAATTTTGTATATGGATTTCAAAGATTTTTTCAGAATTCTAACTGGGCATAATCCTAGATTAATTCTTTCACAAAAATCTAGTACCTGTTTTTCGTTCAAATTTTTAATATGCAATGAGAGAAACTGCTACACCTCTAAACACGCAATATTTTGTTACGGAGACGAGACCCTTAAGAATTTTGATTGTTTTTTTGATATGCTAAGAATATATCAATACACTCTCGTATATTACTTAACTGCCACTTTGACAATAAAATTAAAAATTCCTTCAACTTCTTTGGTCAACTGTTAAGAAGAACGGATTAGCAAACAACCTGAGAACTGGAGTATGCGTCTGGCGCATTGTTGTCGTAGCCTCCAATGTCTTGTGTCTTGTGTTGTATGAAATGTAAATCTTTTGAAATGATTTCGCGTGCCGCACACACAATGTACCTACAGTTGCCGTGTAACGTCATTTAGCCAGTGTCATGACACACGAGAGATCAGATGTCAAAGAAAAGTAAATTAATTCCACTCGTAATTAGATGCTTGTTTTTTAATAGACCATCTTCCTAATTATGAAGACGAGAGTATAATAATATGAAATAAGAGAGGTTTAATTGGCAGGTGTTGCAAGGAAATGTTTATGAAATTGTTTAGCCTCGTTTTATGTTAGTATAAATGTTATAGTCAAAGGCCTGAAATACAGGTAAAACTTAATTTTTCCTTTAAATTAGCCGAAAAATTAGGTTAGTATAAACTGGAGCAGCGAATTAAGATAAAGTTTGCTAGATATTTTTCTAATTACGCATCAAACTGCAAACTTTTATTAAATCAACAGTAATAATTCAAGCCATTTTACTAATTATTCTTAGTCAAACTGAGAGTTATGAATGTTTTTAAATGGAACTGGAAGCATTTTTACCGAAATTTAGAGTTCACTATTTCACTCTCTTAACCACTACTACGGCTGCCCGAAACTAGACCGAAACTCGTACTTATACCTATGCAATATCATTTTGAAATTGAAAAATACTGTAAACATGGCTCCAGTATTTCCATAATACCTAACTTCTGTATTTTTAAAGAAATTCAGTAAAACACAAATTATTCGAAAAAGAAAGGTTTGCTGCAGACTTCTTGCTTTTAAAATTTTTCTTTCTATTTATAGTGAACGAAAAAAATCATTTTTAAATTTTTTTACTTCAAATTTCTAGACCAAAGACATAAAATAAAAATAAAGATGCATTAAGACATCCTTTGTTAATACACTCATTATGTAAAAGCGTCATATATTTAAATTATAATTAAAGTCAACGTGGAAGGCGTACACCTCTGTAACGCTGTAAAATTTTAGGGTAGACGTAAGTACGTCTTAAGAGTGTCGTTTACCTAAATGACCAAAACATGCTTCGCACAAGTTTGTGATTTATTTAACAACAAACCACGTAATAATAAAAAACATGTTGAATGCAGGTAAGCGTCATTTTTAAGTTTTATCATAATGATGATTATTCAGTACATTTGTTATTTAGTCTTCTTACAATTTTGCCGTATATTACGGTGAAATTACTGACTATAATTTAAAAAAAATTATTTTCGCAATGTTGTGTAGTGGGGCAGAACGGTGGGGGCGGAATGGGATGTTCTGCCCCACATGTTTTATCATATGGTTATGTAGGTATGTGAATTATCTTGTTTTATATATTATATTCAGATGGTGTGTAACAAAAAAACTGAGCGGCAAAGCTGGTCGTCAGAAAACGTACAACGGGCTGTAGAAACTGACATGGCCTTTATTGTGATCAACTTGTGTCACAAATGGGCACATAATGACATGCGCGTGTTTTGACAACTATGACGATGAGTCTATATTGATTTGATAATTAATTATTAATTATCAAATCAATATAGACACCAAAACCAAAAGGTAGGTTGAATTTCAAGTTAAATAAGTATAAGTAGATAACGACAAAAAATTAAAAAGTAATTTTCCTTTCAAATACTTCTTTGACTTCTGTCTTTCGTCTTTTCAAGTTGAGTATTCTTCTGGCCAACTCTCCATGTTATGCCATATCATAAAAGCAACATAAGTTGTGGAACGTGCATTATTTTTTTCTTTCCGACACAATCAAACGAGATTCCCTGGGAATCTTTGTTGGAGCGTTGCGTAACGTCCTTAAGTAGTTCTTAAGTTGGCAACAATGATGCTAACCTGACGCGCAACACTTGCAACTGTGTTATTGCGAACCCTACCTTGAAGCTGAAGTTGAAACCAAATCAGATGAAGAGAAGAAAGACTTTATTATTTATTATGGGAAAAGAACAGTTATACAGAAAGCGAGAGTCGGATTATGTTTCATTCTTCACAAGTTGAAAATGAAAGCCGAAATTTTAGCCAAGATTTAACAGATTTCTTGTGGCGTACGCTGAACGTCCATAAAGTTGGCACCACCACTACGTCATAATTTAGGACTAATTTAGGACTAATTTGTACCCCAAAAATTAGAATTTGTACCCCCACCAATTAGCCGGAATACCTTGACCTGATAAAGTTGGCACCCCCACTTTGCGCAAATTTAAAAAAATATATTCGACTGACAACAACTAATTTAGGACTAATTTGTACTAATTATAATTTTTTTATAAATAATTTTGTTTATTGCAAAAATTAATTTTTTCAATTAACATACGAATAGACTTGGAAATCTTCATATTTGAATTTAGGACTAATTTGTACCCAAGTCCGTTTTGCAAAAAAACAATTTTTTATTTGCAAATTGATATTTTTTGCAAATCAGTCACTTTATCACATGGGCATCACTTAAGTCAAACGGGACATATCAATAGACTTGGGAATCTTCATATTACTTTGCGCAAATTAAAAAAAAATTACGTCATAATTTTTGACTAATTAAGGACTAATTTGTACCCAAGAAATTATAATTTGTACTCCCACCGGTTAGCGGGAATACCTCACACTAGTAAAGAAAACACCCCTACTGTCACCAATCACTTTGAATCATGGTCGACTGACAACAACTAAATAAAGACTAATTTGTACCAACTATCATTTTTTATAAATAATTTTGTTTATTGCAAAAAATAATTTTTTAAATTAACATTTGAATAGACTTGGAAATATTCATATTCGAATGTAGGACTAATTTGTACCCAACTCCGATTTGAAAAAAAAACAATTTTTTATTTGCAAATTGATATTTTTTGCAAATCAGTCACTTTATCACATGGGCATCACTTAAGTCAAACGGAACTTATCAATAGACTTGGGCATCTTCAGATTACTTTGCGTTTGCGCAAATTAAAAAAAAATTACGTCATAATTTGGGACTAATTAAGGACTAATTTGTACCCAATAAATTAGAATTTGTACCCCCACCGGTTAGCGGGAATACCTCACACTAGTAAAGAAAACACCCCCACTGTCACCAATCACTTTGGATCATGGTCGACTGACAACAACTAAATAAAGACTAATTTGTACCAACTATCATTTTTACCTTCCGCTTACCTGTAAAGGAAGGTATTGGAATCATGCAAAAAATCGGGTAGTGAGTTTTTAGTGGATGAGCACGAATTAGGGTCCTTACAACTCATTTTTGATAGTTTCGCGATGATGTCTGTATGTATGTGTGTGTGTGCGTGTGTGTGTGTGTGTGTGTGTGTGTGTGTGTGTGTGTGTGTGTGTGTGTGTGTGTGTGTGTGTGTGTGTGTGTATGTGTGTGGTCCGGGCCGATGCCGTCTGTCGCATAACTCAAATACGAATTACCCAAAAATTTTGATATTTGGTATTTTACAATTGTATACGAATAGGAAGAGCTCATTAGATTTTGGTACAAATATCTTCACCGGAAGTGATATTTTTTGAAGATTAAAAAGATTAAGTGTCAAAAATTTCTATGAATTTGGATAAATATAGTATTTATTTGTAATAAGAATAAGAGGAAAAGTTATTTGCAATTTATATTATAAAAAATTGTCTTTATCTGGTAGCATTGAAGAACTGCAGTAAAATTTAAAAAATAAATTTATCAAATAAAACGTTGAAATCTTGTAATCCATGTTCGGATGATTTTTGTTTCTGCATAAAAAATATTGACAGATGTGACGGGTGACAAGTTGGCATACTAGCGCTATAATAAGTCATAAGTAAGCTATTAAATGTAGTAACTGAACGGAGGATTGCTTCAAGAAGAGTTATCGTGCGAGTGAATCTTTTGATTCAGGTGATACTAATTTCTGTGTTTGAATATTTTAGATTTTTATTTGTATATTTTAAATGGGCACCAGATTGTACGTATACATTTCTGTTTAAAGTCTAGATATGGCGGAAGGTTGTGTGATGGCCACGTCAGATTTTTTATAAATAATTTTGTTTATTGCAAAAAATAATTTTTTAAATGAACATTTTAATTGACTTGGAAATCTTCATATTCGAATGTAGGACTAATTTGTACCCAACTCCGATTTGAAAAAAAACAATTTTTTATATGCAAATTGATATTTTTTGCAAATCAGTCACTTTATCACATGGGCATCACTTAAGTCAAACGGAACTTATCAATAGACTTGGGCATCTTCAGATTACTTTGCGCAAATTAAAAAAAAATTACTTCATAATTTGGGACTAATTAAGGACTAATTTGTACCCAAGAAATTAGAATTTGTACCCCCACCGGTTAGCGGGAATACCTCACACTAGTAAAGAAAACACCCCCACTGCTACCAATCACTTTGAATCATGGTCGACTGACAACAACTAAATAAATACTAATTTGTACCAACTATCATTTTTTATAAATAATTTTGTTTATTTTAAATGAAAGATTATGTGATTATTATCTACAATCGGTATTTTATAAATTTTTCTGTATCTTCTATCATTTAAGAATAATTAAAGTATATACTTATAATTTAGTATTTCGGTATCTTGTACTCCATGATCGTTTAACATTTGTTACTACGTAATATTTAAATGATTATGACATGACAGTGACAATAGTAAAATATGCTTTATATCTTCTTCTGCAGTTTAAATAAAATGACTAAAATATATATGTGAGTATACTAGTATAATAAGTTAAAAGAATTTTTTATATTATTCTACATTTTAGTTATTAAGAAAAGTATGAACACACAAGGCGTACAAGGAAGTCATGTGGTGTCCACGTCAGATTTTTTTCAAATCGGAGTTGGGTACAAATTAGTCCTACATTCGAATATGAAGATTTCCAAGTCAATTAAAATGTTCATTAAAAAAATTATTTTTTGCAATAAACAAAATTATTTATAAAAAATGATAGTTGGTACAAATTAGTCTTTATTTAGTTGTTGTCAGTCGACCATGATTCAAAGTGATTGGTGACAGTGGGGGTGTTTTCTTTACTAGTGTGAGGTATTCCCGCTAACCGGTGGGGGTACAAATTCTAATTTATTGGGTACAAATTAGTCCTTAATTAGTCAAAAATTATGACGTAATTTTTTTTTAATTTGCGCAAAGTAATATGAAGATTCCCAAGTCTATTGATATGTCCCGTTTGACTTAAGTGATGCCCATGTGATAAAGTGACTGATTTGCAAAAAATATCAATTTGCAAATAAAAAATTGTTTTTTTTGCAAAACGGACTTGGGTACAAATTTGTCCTAAATTCAAATATGAAGATTTCCAAGTCTATTCGTATGTTAATTGAAAAAATTAATTTTTGCAATAAACAAAATTATTTATAAAAAAATTATAATTGGTACAAATTAGTCCTAAATTAGTTGTTGTCAGTCGAATATATTTTTTTAAATTTGCGCAAAGTGGGGGTGCCAACTTTATCAGGTCAAGGTATTCAGGCTAATTGGTGGGGGTACAAATTCTAATTTTTTGGGTACAAATTAGTCCTAAATTAGTCCTAAATTATGACGTAATTTTTTTTAAATTTTCTCAAAGTGGGGGTGCCAACTTTATGGACGTGTACGCTGATTTAGTCAAATATTGTTTTTCCAAAGCGAAGTTTGACCAAAAATAATGAAGCCAAACTGTATTTTAGTCAAACTGTAATTGGTTCAACTGAAATATTTTCAAACCGTCATAGCTTACAATTAATTCTGCATTGTGAATTAATTTCTTGTCAAGTGAATTATGAACTGTGAATTGTAATTCTGAATACTGAGTCTTAAAAATAGACTATACCTTCTTCCTACCAAAATAAGCGCTTGATTCTGATTACAGAGGTCGTTGGTTTGAATTCGTAACCATTCCAAGTTGGGATACTTAACTTGGCAACCACAAAGCTATCGGGCACCGGCTAGTGGTTGTAATTAGGGCTTGCCCGAAAGAGTTAGATGGAATCTAGCCCATTATAATTTAAAAATACTTCATTTTTACCTCTCGCCTCATATTCTATAAGAGAGGTATTGTAATGGGTCAAAATTTTCGAGTATGAGTTTTTGGTGGATAAGCACGTTTCAGAGTCTCTAGAATACGAATTTAATATTTTCACGATGATGTCTGTGTGTGTGTGTGCGTATGGACATATGAATTATGTGACGATTTTTAGTCCACGATAACTTAAAAAGTATCAAACCTTTAATAACCAAATTTCATAATTAATGTTTTAAGGATCTTAACATACCGGATAAAATTTTGGTAGAAATCCGCAAACCGGAAGTAGTACTTCTCGAAACTTGACATAGTTTTCCTTAAATAAATTGGTACATTATTTATTTATGGCAATTTTTGCAATTAAAAATAAAAGAAAATATAATTATCTATGGGCACAGTTAATTACAATTTATATTCTACTTTTTTGAAATTCCCAGTATCTTATTGTCCATGATCGTATGAAATTTGTTTCTACACAAAATTTGAATGATTATGACAGTGACAGAACAGTTCACATGTTTTGCTTGCATCTTGGTTTACATTATCGTTTACATATTACATGAACATGAAACTATTAAAATGTACGTAAAACTATTTATTAGATTAGTAGAATAAGCAGAATTGGGCGAGAGGTCGTGTGCTGGCCACAGCAGATTTTTATAACAGTACCATTTCATACAAAATTAGAAAAACCTAATGACTTGTTTAAAACCTAGAACAATATCCATTTAAAATTACGCAGGGTTAGAGTAAAATTCAAATAGCTAGGACCCTGGACTGCGCGAGAAGGCAGAGCTTGTCATGTACTGTCCGTTTTACAAAAGTGGAGCTAGCGAGTATATGCTGCGCTGCACTTCACTTAATTTTCAAAGAAAACTAAAATATAACTCAATCACAATCAATTACAAAATTCACAGCGTTACACGAACCAAAACACTACGAATGTCAACATGAGAATAACAGATATTGAAGCTGATGTTCTGTAGAACAGACAGTAGCGTAGTTTCCTCTTGTTTATCACATATGCTTCTTTCTCTAAGACGAGAATTCGTACTTCGCGCAGGGTTCTAGCTATTTGAATTTTACTCTGTCTATACCTGCAACTTGACTATTATATCTCGACGTAACGTTCTCCCGATGTTATCTTTCATTTCCAAGGCGTAGTCCGCAGCTAAGGACGTAGGATCGTATAACGCGCAACGTTAAGAGCGAACGCATCGCAAGCAGCAAGTCAGATGTGTAATTTACCTGTAATTATATCATAACCGGGCGGTGCACAATGAACCGCCACGCAACCTTGATCCATTAAATGCTAACCCGGTTGCGATGAAGCAACTGCTACTTCACCGGAGAGCACGGGTTTCATTAGCGATAATTGTATAGTGAGTGACGTAGACAGTTGTTTACATAGACTGGGGGTCAACTTTTAAAATCGGAGTATAAACTTTAGACAAAAAAATCTGGCTTGCTCGATTGTTGAAATCTTTGAACTTTATTGTGGCCAAAATAAATTGTAAATCGAAAACAAACAACCTGATTTCTGACAACTGGTCTCAAAACTAGTTAGGGACACATTGAATTTTGACTATTCCTGAACTAAATTTAAATTCTAATAATTTGGTTCTATCTGTAAACTAAACCCTGTACATGTAACGTCGCATACCACGTTTTAATATCTCATTTAGTTCTCAAATTATTTCGATTTTTACCTCTCGCCTCATATTCTATAAGCGAAGTATTGTGACGGGTCAAAATTTTCGAGTACTTATGAGTTTTTGGCAGATAAGCACGTTTTAGGGTCTCTAGAATACGAATTACACATTTTTGAGATGATGTCTGGTGTGTGTATGTGTGCGTGTGTGTGTGTGTGTGTGTGCGTGCGTACGTTTAGTTCGTTCGTATGTTACAATTTTTTCGGACACGATAACTCCAAAAATATCAAACATTTAAATACCAAATTTTGTATTTAAGGTTTCAATACGATGCTTAAAAGCAAAATATAATTTTGGTTTCAATCTACAAACCGAAAGTAGTACTTTTTAAAAATATTTCAATAAATAATGAATTTGAGACAAATATTTTAAATTTAAATGAAAGATTATGAGATTATTACCTACAATCGGTATTTTATAAATTTATCTGTATCCGATATCATTTAAGAATAATTAAAGTATAATACTTATAATTTAGTATTTTAGTATCTTGTAGTCCATGATCGTTTGACATGACAGTCACAGTGACAATAATAAAATATCTTCTTCTGCAGTGTATAAATAAAATGACTAAAATATATTTGTGAGTAGTAGCAGTAGTAATAGTACTTATATATTAATATATTTGTATAGGTAATAAGTAAAAAGAATAAAGTAGGTATGGCGGAAGGTCTTGTGGTGGCCACGTCAGATTTTTTCATAATGCCTATGTCACACCGGCATGGCATGAAGCACGGTGTTCCATGGAACAAATGAATAACGTAAAAATTGTATCGCCGCTATTCCATCGAGCATTTTGACATATGGAAATTTGTTACTGATTTCACAGTGAGTCTTCAATATAATTTTTGACATTTGGTGAATAATTGATGTTAAAATAATAACAGTAAGTAATTAGATAATAAGAATATAACACTTTAAGCTTATGTTAATATATGAACTACTTATTGATTTAATTAACACAAAGAATTGTTGAATTTTAATTCTCAGCTGTCAAAAATAATGTTCAAAATCTTTCAAACCATTTTTTATGGAGCAAAATGCCACATCGAGCACCGTGCGTCATGCCACGCCGGTGTGACATGCACATAAAAGCATTTATATTTCCAAAATTAACCTTTATATTATTAAACTGATTTTTACTGTGTTGTAAAATTTAAGAATAATTTTGTATTTTGAAAAAAGGTGGAAAATCCCATGGCTTTAGATTGAATGCCTTTCTTTTTGGTTAATAATTTGTAGACCTTAGTTTTTGAGATATGCAACCTTAAAAATACAAATTGGAAAACGCGGATTTAGGCATTGAATTTTACAAGACATAATCATGTTATATTTCATCAAAATAAAACTAGAACTACCTATAAAAAGATATTTTTATTTAAAACACTACACATGCTGTCAAAAAATTAATCAAACGATGAATATCAAATCCTGATTTTCCAATACGCCGCCTACAAAAACTACTGTTAAATAGTATTGTCAATCACTTTCTCGATTTGAAATACTTGTTGTAAGAAATGCAATCTGCTAATCGTGAAAGTACTATTGAAGAGAAGGGTCCTGAGGTATAAAAACACAATAGAAGAAGAGTAGAAAAGCCTTAAAAACTGTAACAATTGCAATGATGAAGTGTCCGTGAAAGCCTACTATCGAGAAGATTAATTATTTTGTACATTATTTACAACAATCGCGATATCTTCGATCTAGACATTTCAAAATTAATTATAAATTTAAACATCAGAAGAGAAATTAAAAGTTATATTTTCCTGGACGACCTTTAGTAATTATTTTATTTACTCCCAATTGCAATATGGCTATGTTGTTATACCAACCATTAAGGAACTCAATCCGTGCGACGTTCTTTGAAATTCAAATTTTTGCAATCAGCACTACATTAAAACGATCAAGTAGTCACCTTTGAGCAGCCGAGTACGATTTACTTGCAAGATATTCCGGCCGAGAGATTTGAACCACGAAACTCCGGGTTTATACGTCATCACGTGCAGAGAGCTGTGCTTAAGACGATCCTCTACCGTGCCAGAAAACAGTCACTCCATAGCGTTTATTGTTTTTTTTAATATAATAATCTAAAGATATTGTTGAAGATAAAAGTATAATCTACAAAATGATTGATGCAGAATTTTAAAATTTTGATTTAAAATCGAAATATGTTAATTTTGACAATTTTTGTTATTTTTGAAACACAAATATCTTTGTTGCCAACATATTAAAATTTGAAGTTAATTCACTTATAAATAAAAGCTGTACAGTGGCGGGAGCAACCCTTCTTTTTTATGAATATTGCAGTTTTTTGTATAGAAATATTTAGTTTTCCCGTATGAACGGTATTGATAGTTTTTTTATGACAGTTTCTAGCACTTGTTTTTATTTTAAGAAACTTTTAAGTTGAATTGCAGTTTTTTTTACAAATATGGGTGCCAACAATTATTTTCCCCCTCAAACATAAACTATTTGTAATTATTATATTTAACAAAACAATAAACGCTTATGTATTTTGACTGTTTTCTGCCATGGGTAGAACATCCCCTTAAACAATGATAAGAAGTTCAAGAATAATTTATCAATACAATGTTAGTCCTGCTTAATTACACTGAAAAAATATTCCAACCTGATAACTAATATACAAAACAAAAATAATTTCTTTAATAATCCATTTTTATATATCTTAGATTATAATAATAATAATAATTATTATTATTGGAATGAAAAAGTAACAGAGTTCTCAGTCTTCAAAGTTAAATTTATTTATTAACAGATGATAATCATCACCGACGTTTCGGTAGCAAATCTACGTTCCTCAGGGTTAATTATCAAAATCTTGAAAAATTAAACATTTAGTTACATAAAAATTTAGCAACTTGTCGTCATAATTTAAAACATACACCATACAAAATTATTTCAATATTTGTAGACCAAGCAAAGTTACTACCAAGAATCAACTTTGAAGACTGAGAACTCTGTTACTTATTCATTTCATTTACCTAAACAGTCAAGAAATTACAATTTAAACTATTATTATTACTCGTGAGTGTAGCAAAATTTATAAATCAACAATCTGTCTGCAAATCAGCAAATGCTCATAGTTGTGTAATAAATAGTTGCATTCCTAGTGAGATATCAAGGGATGTGGGTGTCTGTGCCTTGCTCGGCTAATTACCACCTTCTAATTAGCGCCACATCCTTCTCAGTTAATCGATTATTCTTCGCAAGTCGCGTGAATGTGTGAAATGTTAAATTATAAGCTGGCTGGCTGGCATGAACGTGCCTTTTCCGTCACGAGAGATTTTCTTTCGACGTGACGAAATCTAATCTCTTTTCTTTATTATTTTATACATAATTACAATGCGGACATGTTATGAACGGGAAATGTAAATTGTAACACTGTTACACTACACCAACAAAAGAAATGCAAAGACAGTTGCGGCAATTTTACTTGGTTAACATTCATGAAATTTTTATTTTACTGCAATAGTACAACTTATTTAAAAATTAATTTTATTGAATTTATCTGGTGGCGTGTACTTTCGTGGCGTGCATATTCGTGGTACGTCTTTAATAGTGTCGTTTTAAAAAAATAAAAATTAATAATGAGTGTATCAGTCACTGTGATTGCTATTAGGCTTTTTTATTCATAATGTCGACGTTTCGGTCTTAAATAATTGTCAATCAGTTAAAAAAAAATCCAAATTTAAGACCGATACGTCGACATTATGAATAAAAAGCATAATTAATAGTAATCAGTGACTGGTACACCATTTTCCTTCTTCAAATTCCAAATTCAGTCAAGAATTATTTTACTATTGTATTTTATATTTGTTACCTCTTGCCTTATATTCTATAAGAGATGTATTGTAATGGATCAAAATTTTCTAGTATGAGTTTTTTGGTGGATACGCCCGTTTTAAGGATCTCTAGAATACGAATTTACTATTTTCACGATGATAATAATAATTAAATAAATTTTTATATTTGTGTCTAAGTCGTTGGATGGCAATACAGAAGATGGAACAAAAGTGGAACGAAAGAACATGCAGCCATTTTATCTAACACTGTTGAGCGGCTCTTGTAACAACCACTAGCCGGTGTCCGATTTTGTGGCTGCCAAGGTAATTGTATCCTAACGATAGTAAGGGAGAGTCGAACAAATGGTGGATATAAATATTTTCACAGAATTATGATGAATTGCAACAACCGTTCAGGGAAATTAGCCAGTACTCGGTTTTATCATAATACTCGGTGTTATCTACTATGCTATCTCGCCGTCAAAAATTATGTGTCTATAAAAATTATTATTTCTGCAATATTAGTAGGTATATTATACAACGACGCTATAATGAATGCGAGGGTTTTAGTCATCGGAGGGAATAAAAACCATTAGCGAGTTGTATAGGTACTGTACTTTATCTACGAATAATTTATTACGTATAAGATTTAAATAAAATAAATACCAATACCTACGGAAAAATTTTGACATTTCCAAAAATGTCCATTCTATAAATTATAATATGAAAAATCACCATAGTTACAAAATTAAACAGTGCAATGTTTTCTAAAAATAATTTAATTGATTCAGGAAAAATAATTTTCTGATTGGTACAGAGGAGGGAATAGTGACTATTATTCCCTGGTATTATTTCCTTCGGGATTAATCTATGGCATTATGTAGCAAAAATCACATATTTAATATCCATGTTATACATTAGTCGTAGATAAAAAATATTTATCACTTATACTCATCGTTGTTATAAAGAGTACACTACTAGAGAGATTTTTGTGCAGTTAAAATGTGTTCCGGGCTGGATCAATCCCAAGTTGTCAAAACCATAATCGGTTATACCATTTACAAAAAATGACAAAACTTCGTATACATCACATAAGTAAGTTCGTCATTTAAAACTTGGACAGTAGAAAAACTTGACAGTCTAACAAAGTCCATAGGCTTTATTATAATAGATTCCTTACACTGTTTTCAATATTGCATTTCAAACTATACATAAAACAAACATTACATAACACTCCATTCTTAAACGGATATAATAACCATCAACAAATGAATACCCATTAATTTAATTACCAATAACCACAATTTTTCCCCCGAAACAATTTAAATCTCCTTGCCCAACTCGCCATCCGTTACTATGTTCATTCTAGTGACCTTTATTATTACGATTTCCTTTTGTTTGGATTGTAGTTTTTCTCGGCTCTGTTTTGAAAGACCGGATAAGCATCCGATGATCGTTGGACCCATTGAACCATCGTTTTCGTTTCGCAAATGAAATTATAATTGATTGCTGGCGATACACCGCAGTTAGGAGTTAGGTAACGGCGGTTTGATAAATGGTTCTACGGATTCGAAACGAATTGTAGTTCTGTATAAGTAAAGACTTTGCTTCATTGAGAACGGACAAAAAAGTATCGAGATGGAGGAAGATGTACTCTTTGCTATTTTTGCCTGAATAAACGTGAGCTAAAAAGTATTTTAAAAATATAGCTTCATCACTTCATTCACTCTGGACTCATCTTTTAGCTAACCATTACTATGTTTACATGCAATTTTGAAACCGATTCCAAAACGTTTTGAGTTTTAAAATCTCCATGTAAACAGTGTCAAAACGGTTTTGAGTTAACTCAAACCAAAACCAAAATTCTTGAGTTTGACTTGAAAATTAGTTTCAAAACTAGTCATGTAAACAGGTAAAATTAAGTTTTGAGATTGCGCATACGTACTTCATAGAGATTTCTGCCGTTTTTTGAACGTACTTACTAACCTACAAAGTACAAACACCAATTGTCAGTTGTGACTTAAAACTGAGTTGTTTTCTTATTTAGTGTTTTCGTAAATTTGAAAATAAAAATGCCAAAACGAAACATTTGGAGTGAAGAGGTTATATTTTTCGTTGCGATCTGTCACTCATCTGCCATTTACATGATCTAAATGCGCTTGCGCCGAAACTGTTTTCGAACCTTGGTTATCACTTGTTTTGAAAACTTCATGTAAACAGTTTTACATAATTTTGACTGAAAACCCAAACCATTTTCAAAACTGCATGTAAACTTAGTACATATACAGGAACCCAACATGTGTAACAAAATTATTATATTATTATGTCAATTGTCACGGTGGGCTTAGCCCCTCCCCCCCCTCTTGCCATAAGGCTCTACGGTCCCTGCATTATGTGTATTAAGAGACGTTGCAATCTAGTTTTTACTTATATCCCTGATTTTTTGCACTCCTGCTATAGAAAATATTTCAAAGATTGAAATCTATACTGCCCTCCTAAGCACAGAGGGGGTATCTACAGTTGTTTCAGTTTCGAGATAATCGATGTTTTTCACTTAATACTGTAGTAATTTTGTAGTGGCTTGTACATACCCCTAAGTTAAATGAACGTTTAGACCCTTTCGAGCGTAGATACAGCTTAAAAACCTTAGTTTTACATATATTACAACTTCTATAGTTACTAAGCGATTCTAACTCATTTTTCAAAAAAATTATAGATACCCCCTCTGTGCTTAGGAGGGCAGTATAGTCTATCTCTAAAGCCCTGTTCACACGAATATTCTGAATCCTGGAAAAGAAGAAGTTTTGAAGCAATAAATAAATTATAAATTCTTCTCTTACAACACTCATTGAAGATTCAATTTAGCTGCACTGCAATTTAACAGATAATTCTCACTAAAAAGAAGAAAATGTCTTCTTTCCAGGATTCAGAATCTTAATAGAATCTTCAAAGATTTATCGTGCGAATAGATGAACAGAAATACTGGAGACTTCAATGCCTGAGCAAGACACAAATGCTGTGTAATGTACCAATACATTATTATTTGAAATCAGTTCGGCGCATCTTTGTGATCAATCTTTTGTGATCTGGTTTAAAAATTTAAACAAGATTGAATTTATTGGCAAATGAAATAAAATATAAAAACTTTATGCTAAGAAACGTATAAAATTTCATCAATTTGAACTGTTTCAATTACAGTTTCAATTGTCACCCTTCCGTCTTACAATTCAATTACTAATTCGCATCTTCTCTGTCCAATCGGTTCGTTCAGCTATTGCGACACTTTCTTTGTTGAGTGTTTCACTGATGACACTTTGAAAATTCGATACGTTTAACAGTTAGTGAGCAGGAGAAATGATTTACCGATCACAAATCAGCGGATCTTGCAATTTGATGATCTGGTGATTTGTGCCCTGAGCTCTGTGTTCGTTCACAGATGAACGGGTCGCTTAATTTTACACTTGCTCAGTTGGCTTAGATCTTGCGTAATCGGTAGCGAGGATTTAACTTACTGATGTTACAACTTTGCAAGTGATTGCACTTTAGTTGCTGATATGCGCAACTCTGCAATCTACACTGCTCAAAAACAAAATCGAGCCACTTGGCCGAACCAAGAAAATGCCTGTTTTAAAATGTGGGGCATTTCTTTCAGGGACGTGTTAACCAAAATCTGGAAATTCCCTCTGGAGATACATTCCTCCTCTACGTTCTCCAAAAATCCCGAAGAGATTCGCTCCCCCCGTACCCTGAAAAATCGCTTTATGTGATGTCATGTTTGAGCAATGAAAAATCTCAAAGTTTGAAGGCTTGTAGCTCCAAAAAATCCTATCTTAAGGGGGTTGTTCGACTCGATTGTCACAAAGCCCTATCAATTTCCTTTTCAGCGCTGAAAATTTCGTCCTTATTGGTGAAGAATTGAGTGAGTTATCGCGTTTCAAGTGTTCATAGTGTCATATCGACTTTGATAATTCAAATTAAATGACTAGATAAGTGCAAATGCACGCATGCACATGCACATGCACACACATGTACACACACACATGCACACGCATGCACGCATACACGCATCGTATCCGATGATTTTTCGAAAAAAAAGCTCTAAAAACAGGGCTTCCTTTGAAACGCGATAACTCACTCAATTCTTCACCAATAAGGACGAAATTTTCATATAATAAATTAATGAAAACGTAAGTTTCAAGCAATTATGTTGTATCTTTAGAAAATGTCACTTGGTTCTATTATTCTGTAAAACATCGTGAGCATTTTCAAAATAGCTAGACTGCTTTTCCGTATTTTATGCGAATGTTTCCGTGCGTTGCCACAGGACAAACGCGGTTTTGAGCTACATAGAGTCCAATAACGAAAACAGAAAGAGCCACTATTTTGTTTTTAAGGAGGTTGGGGACGCCTGCAGTGGCGTACCCAGACATTAGCCTTAGAGGGAGGATATGAAAATAAAAATATTTTTGATAAAGTAAAACAAAATTCGCTCAACGCCTTAACGCACGTTTGCTGATGTCATTACAATTTATTCAGTTGCTGTGATATTTATTTTTACAATAATTACTAATTCCCTAATCAAAAATGCTTGACATGCTTACATTTTTTTTAAATAACTTGCAAATGGTTTAGAAAAAGTACACAAAATCTTCAAGAACTTATTTTTAAAGGTTTATAGGAAATATTAATACAAGTTCTATATTATCATATAGTTTAAACATAAATTTAGTGAATTGTCATAAGAGTTCATGTAAAACGAGCGTAATTTCAACATTTAATTACTCAAAAACCGGATAAACGAAAATTAAAATATTTTTTTTAGAATCTCAATAGTGAAATGAAGGCACTGTATAAATTTCAGCCGCTGATCATCATTTTAATATACGGTCACCAACCTCCTTAAGAAAAACTGTGAATTTTCCTCTACTCATCGT
Source organism: Agonum fuliginosum (assembly GCA_947534325.1). Taxonomy (NCBI): domain Eukaryota; kingdom Metazoa; phylum Arthropoda; class Insecta; order Coleoptera; family Carabidae; genus Agonum; species Agonum fuliginosum. The sequence continues at coordinate 22,531,337 of OX384036.1, forward strand.
AAAGCCAATATCATTATTCCCTCAAGATATGCAGACTCTCCTGATCTGCACTTATCTGAGGCACGTACGTACGATTTTATTAACACCAACCGTGAGCCGATAACCAACCTGAAGTGAACCTAGCGCTGGGTTGTATACGGTACGTGTCTGATGTAGAGGTTGCGCGTGCCTAGGCCGCGTGTTCTCATTAGTCACGCGTCACGCGGTCACGTGACGACCTTCGACCTCGCGTGCCCACTAGTGCTGCAGTGCTGCCGCCATCGCCACCCTAGCGGACAACGCCTCAACTACAGCGCAGGTACTTCCCGGGTCGGTCGGTGCAAGAGGTTCTCAACAAGAGGGAGATGAAGTTTGATTCTTTCTTTGGACACTATACTCGAAATTTTAATACGAACAATACTTGACCGTCAATATTAATGTATCGTCTTGTTCCATTTGTGCTTATTCATTCTAACGAAAATATAGGCGAGTGTTATCTAAAAAAAAATTACTTACATAAACAAGCTTGAAAATGTGCAGCGATGATTTCTCAAATTCTTATGGTTTAAGGAATGTCGTACTTATCCCGAAAGAGGTATTGATCAACATATTCTACTAACTCATTTTAATATTGAGTCCATAAGTAGCAGACATGATCACATCGCACTTAAGACTTTATATAATTTGTTAAAAAATAAGATTGATGCCCCTCTGTTATTGAATAAAATTCCATTATACATCCCAAGAGTTACTTCACGCTCACGTAAAACGTTTTATTTACCACCTTTCAAAACTGTAGCGTTAAGTATATCTCCTATTTTTGTTCTGTGTACACTTTATAGTGATAATTGTGACTTATTTAGTAGTTTTGAATAAGTATGTTGTATTATTCTATTTTAGCGTATAAATCTATTGCTTTTTGTATTCATTTACTTGTTTAGGGTGTAAATCTGTTAAGTAATAAAGAATATTATTATTATTATTATAAAGTCGGTGTTAAAAGATTGAAGGAGAAAAAAAGAAAGAAATATGGAGAGAAATTTGCCAAATGTATCACTTTGGATCTTGGATATAAAAGAGAGGGTGGAGTACAAACTCCACATGCACTTAGGCCGCTCAGACGGGCCCATTGTATATCCTCCGGGTAGCACAGCTCCTTGCTACAGATCCTGAAGCCATTCCACACTCAGGAAGAAAGCCAACAGGTCAGCAGCGGGAGTAAAATGTATCACTAATAAGAAGCTAAATTTTTGACATTTATGAAAATTTCAAATGTCATTTATTGTTTTTACTTCCTTGTACGAAGTAAGGAAGTATTGTAATCGCGAAAAATTTCGGTTCTCAGATTTTGACGGAAATATCCGTTTTGACCTTTTCTGAATCCATTATGACTAGTTTCGTCGTGACGTCTGTACGTACGTGCGTACGTGCGTACGTGCGTACGTGCGTACGTACGTGCGTACGTACGGACGTATGTGTGTCGCATAACTCAAATACGGTTAGACGTAGAAAGCTGAAATTTTGTATTTAGGACTGTTATAGCATCTAGTTGTGCACCTCCTATTTTTGGTTTCAATCTACAAACCGGAAGTAGTAAATTTAAAAAAAAAATTGATAAATAATTAATTTTAGGCAATTTTTTTTATTTTAAATGAAAGATTATGTGATTATTATCTACAATCGGTATTTTATAAATTTTTCTGTATCTTCTATCATTTAAGAATAATTAAAGTATATACCTACTTATAATTTAATATTTCGGTATCTTGTAGTCCATGATCGATTAACATTTGTTACTAGGTAAAATTTAAATGATTATGACATGACAGTGACAGTAGCAGTGACAATAGTAAAATATCGTTTATATCTTCTTCTGCAGTTTAAATAAAATGACTAAAATATATTTGTGAGTATACTAGTATAATAAGTTAAAGAATTTTTTATATTATTCTACATTTTAGTTATTAAGAAAATTATGAACAAACAAGGCGTACAAGGAAGTCATGTGGTGTCCACGTCAGATTTTTTATTTTGTATATTTAAGATTGGAGGAATAGGATCGTTCTGGCAATATGTTTTATAAATAAGAAATATCGTTTATTTACAACTCTACATAAGCCAGAACTCTTAATTTATATAATTTACATTTTTGTAACTCAAATTTTTATAATTGAGGAAGCCTAATCCGGCAACTTAGGACTGGCAGACTGGACATTCCATCTTCAGTAGATATGCAAGGCCCAAACCCTTCAATTTCACGACTAATGAAATGTCCACATAAGTTGACCGCTAGCTCTCCGTCTATTATGACATATTTTTGAAATGGCTCAAAGAAAACTTAACTATAGCTTAAAAATATGAATTAAAATCTATGTGCAATAGTTGAACTAATTAACTTCATCTTTTCGTTGCTCTATTTGTCTCGATGAGCCACTATTCATATTGAATTAGCTGAATCGTTTTATATAGGGTCTTTCATTAAGAGTGATAGGATTTTAATTTTAAATAAAACGTCAACGGTTTGACATATCAATTTAGTTTTTGCTTTATTTGGAAGCTTAGACAATGCAGTTATGTTCGGAACAAGATATCGTTCAAATGTCCACCACGGCTTTGTTGACACTGATCACAAGGTCGCTCCAATTTGGCAGAATTTGGCTCATTTGCAACACTGGCCGCTACAGCTGTGATTTTCTCCTCACTTCGAACATTTCGTTGTCTTCTTGGTGGCTTATTGTCTTAGAAATGTTAACTCAAACTTTATCACAGTGCGTCTTATAGCCTGCGCAGAGTAACGGTGAGGGCGACCCAATTCTGGGGTGAATAAATGTTGAGTACCCACAACTGAGCTCGAACTTTGGTAATATATTTTTATTATTTCCAACCGGTCTAGAGGCGTCAAACGCTGCATCATAAAACTGCACACTATACTAAATAATTTGACACCTAGAAGTAAATAAAATATATATATATATATATATATATATATATATATATATATATATATATATATATATATATATATATATATATATATATATATATATATATATATATATATCAGAAACCGAGAAATCTTTATTGAAAAAACTATCACTCCTATTGAAAGACCCTATAGTTGAAATAATTTTAAACCGATCTAAATATGATATAATTTTGAATGTATGGAGGAAATTCTTGGAGTTTGTTGGTCACTGACGGGGCACGGGTTTGGTTTGCAGGGCACACGATAGCCGGGCTCTCGACACAGGAGTTCATTAGATGTAGCGGTTGCACGATATTTAGCTGTATATGGATAGGTGCGGCGTTGCGGCATGGAATCTGTGTTAGATTGTTTCACTCCGGCCACAGCGCAGCGCTGAGCGTGTTCCAGTACTTAAACACCTCGGACATCTACCATCTATACCAGATTTATAACCACAGGCAAATTACAAATACTATAAATGGCTCTCTACGCAAAACAGCCCAGCAAAGGAGTTATTTACATTCTATTCACGCAAATTCATGTGTTGTATGAGTCAATCTACATATAGAATCATTTCCTTATGTTATGTTGTAATTTAAACACATTACAAAATTTATACACTTCAATAAAATACGTAATTAACTAATTTAATAAATGTGTTATTTTGATTATTTGTGACAATTTCGCTTGGGGCGCATTTTCTTTTCTATTTTACATTTGTACGACATGCACAGAAACATTAGTATGTTTTAAATTTTGTAAATTAGGGCTCATAAAAATTTAAATGTGCTTTAGTTAGCTATAGGTATGTGGAAAAAAACTCATAATCAAAAAGGGCGCAAAATATTTCGGGCTTTAAGCGCTTATTGCTATATATGCCACTAAATGAAGCTATATTTTTCTACTACTAGTATTAAATAGTATATTTTAAATTAAAGGTCTAAAGTGCATGATTTAATGCTGAAGGTGAACTTTAGTCCTGTGGTATATACGCTATTTTTTTGCACTTCATCCTCAAACGAATACAAAATAGTTTAAAATAATTCACATTTTGTATGACGGTAAATTTTATGACAAATATTTATATTGTTACCATACTCTGTAACAAATAGCACGTATTTACTTGACAACGGGAATAATTATGAAAAATAATCCCTTGGGATCAAATTAAGATTCTTAGTCCCTAAAAATAAAAACTAAAGAAGAGTTTTAGACCCGAAAGTGCAAAAACATCATTTAACGAACTAGTTTTCATGGCGCTAAATAACATTTTAAACACACGTCGATAAGCCGTGTTGGTCATGGGCTGTACATAGCAATTGGCATATTTAGAATAGGATGACGTTGGCTCACATATTTGATATTTAATTTAGAATTTAGAAATTAGAATTTTGTTGCTATTCATTATGATTTGACCTGAATTGTCCAAATTATTATAAATGAAATTTTACATATTTATGAATTTATGTTTTTGATCGTAGAAAAAGTATATGTGACTCGTTTATAAACTGTCTGTAGATACTCGTTTTTTATATACTCGCTGCGCTCGTTCCTAAAAAACTCGTGATTAAAATGAATAAATTATATAGTGAACTATTGTTAAAAAAACTTTTGGTTTCCGGGTTGCTTTAAAAAAAATGCACCAATTTAAACTGTCAACCATATTCTCGCAAATATAATAAAGCATTATTCGTTAAATTCTTAATAAATACCTATCCTACTTAATAGCATATCTCTGAAATTGTAACTTTCTTGAAATTACAGTCCACTGCTCTTGTATTACATTTTCTAAGACCGATCTTACTCAGTTTCTAGAAATTAGAATAATTCCGACAATACTGTCCACGCGCCAATGCGACCGCCAGCTTTCACCTGATCTGCATTTGTTTGTCAACAGTGCCCCCAAAACACGCACGCCACTGACAGAACACAGCCATGTGTTAGAATATCTTCCTACGCCAATCTGCGACGGAATGGGACTAAAGAAGTAATTTATTTCACAGATAAGATTTCGGTTGTTAAATTTTGAAAGAGGATGTGAGGTTAGGTTTTGACCTGATTTAGTCGATGCTGATTGGTGCATTAATTAATTAAATTGCTAATGATTGGCTTAATTGGAAAGTAAGCGAAATTTTTCGTGTGGACGTAAGCAGATGAGTCTGAACGATCAAATAAATCGATTTTCGTTAAGAACCTTAATACTGTACTTTATTTCAGCTAAGAAAATAGCGTTGGGTTAGATAGGGCAATGATATTCTTGAATCTGATCGATTGAGATGAGAGGTAGATTTACACTAGCAAACATTTTCATTTCTGTTAACATTACTTATACCTTCTTATTTTGAATTTCATAGTTACATCGAAGTACTACATTATTCTATAGATGACAGCTTTATTCACAAAACATAACTTATTTAAGATCGCGTCAAATTTTGAACTAATAAAATGTGTGAGTGTAAAACTTACTGACATTCGCAGTGCTATCTGCTATTTTCTTAGCTGAAATGAAGTATAGAGATGCAACGAATAGTAAATGTGCCGAATACTAGTGTTGCCACAAGACGAGACGAGACGAGACTTGACTTTGGTCTTGTCTTGCTCTTGAGTTAGTCTCTACAACTTGAGTCTCGTCTTGGTCTTGACAAGACGAGACTTAATGTAAGTTTTGTCTTGGTCTTGAGTCTCGACAAGATTCCTGGTAATAGGACTCACATTAATTATCATAGTTTTGTTTTTAAGAGTTCAGGAAAATATAAAAGTATGAGTGCAACTGCAATTAAAATATTACTATTATATTAAAAGAGATATAAATTTAAAAAAAATTAAAATGTCACTTTATTTACAAAACTCATATCTTTTTTATAAATTATTAAATAAAATTCAAACATAAATAAATAGTTGATGAAATAATAGTCGAGAGTCTTGTCAAGACTCAAATAAGTCTTGTCGAGTCTCGATACTAGTCTCGTCCCGTCTCGAATTTTTTTAGACAAGACCGGATGATGATCTTGTTTATTCGGCGAATATTCTGCACACTTTTGGTGCCAAATGACGTATTGACGAAGCTGCTTTGAATGCAGAGAAACTTATGTTTTGTCCATAATTTACCGCTTTTAAATTTGATTAACGAACAGGTTATTAAGTTTTTGACATTATTTTTTAATTTAATAAATTGACTCAAAAAATCTTCTTTTATATTTAACATCCAGTCCAGAAGTCAATTTTCCATTATTATTTATGTTAAGGGGCGCGTTCGGAAAATACCGAACACCTGAACTTCAGTCGTCATTTTCAAAGTTAGGCGGGGTCAGTTGACGCCAAGCCCTTCTTTTTGCAGTCAATTGAACAAAAAATGTAGGTAAAGAAAACTGAGCATATAATGTACTGGCTAACTAGAGAATCTACAATTTCAACAGCGAAAACATAGCATCGTTGTCCCATCATATATCATTTAATTTCTAACACAGACGAATGAAAAAAAAACTTGTTGTTAACAAAGGTTTAATTTATGTCCCTCTGTTTTTAGAAATTTAAAATAACTTTTTGTTCGCCAGAAAAAAAATCTTAAAAATCGAGGAAAATTGTTGATTTCAAAGTCATTTTTTTCCAAAATCATAAGTTAAAGAAGAAAAATGAAAACAGAGAGACCTTCTAACATCTTTTGGTGACATGTTTCTATGTTGTAAATAATGGAAAAACCTCTAAATTTCATAAATGATCATAGGACGCGCACACCTCCGTTTTACTATAAATTTAACTACCAGACGGACCCCTTAACACTTTTTTTTCCTCATTTTTGAGAGAACGCTTTGAGTCATCGATTTATAAATTATTTTTATTGTAGGTATGTAAAACATTCTTATAAAAACGAATGCTACTGATATGTTATAGCTACCATTTTATTACTACATACTAACATACATTAGCCTTTGCCCTACGATATCTAAGTTATTTATTAGGTCTTTAAACTATCACTTAACTTTAAGTGTAACATTACCGGTGCATTCTTTAATCATATACGCATAATATAATGTATTTCATCATCAAGTGTCTAAATTTAAAATTAAATTTCAAAAGTAAAACATTTTCTAATAAATATGTAAAATATTATAATGAAATGCTTCAAATACATTTATTGTGACTGTTAACATAAACTTATAATTTTATTTTTAAGATTCCAGTCGTCAGACCACTAATGATTGTTGGTGAAAAGTAAACTACAGAATTTTTTTCTGCATTTAAAATAAAATGTTTACATAGCAGGGTTTAAGTTTCATTCACATAATGATTTAGTGTGAATATTTGCATTTAATTAAGTTTAAGAAATACGGCATTCACATAATTAACTTAAAATAGCTTTAGTAAGTGGTAAACACAAACTTAAAGTTTGGAGGTTCAAACTTTAGTGCTAGAAAGTAAAAAGAACGGATACTCGTATACAGGATGTTCTACAACTTAGGACAAAAAATTAAAGGGTATATACTGTTCGATCATGAAACAAAAAGAAATTTTTTAAATTCGCAAAGTTAAGGGTAGTCTACTTGATGTGTGTACATTTTAAGTATCACTGTTTTGATGGTATATTTGATAATATGACATTTATTCGAGCATTTATTAGTATTAGGTATATTACTATCTAAACAATTACTTTCATTGTAGAAGATTTGAAAAAAATTATTAAAAATAACTACGGGCAGGTGGCAAAAAAGTGTTTGCTTGAAATACAATGCATTTCTTGCGAATTTTAAAAAAAATATTTTTGTTTCATAATCAGCACGTCGTACAGTATATATCGTTTAATTTTTTGTCCTAACTTGTGGAACACTCTGTATAGTTACATGAATTTAAACATTTTTAAACGTAAACATAAATGTAAACCTTACGACTAAATGTTCAAACTGTGTAATCAAATTGATTAATTTTATAAACAAGCAATTTTACCGTTCTATTTTATGGAATCTTTCCGAAATGTTCTAATTCTAATTCATGGTTGATTTGTTTGTCACAGCGCGAAGACTCGATTCTTTTTAAAGCGTATTGTTACGGGATAACGTAGAAATGATTGAACATTGTTCATGTAGACATGTCGATTCGGATTAACCTGATTTCAGCGCTTCAGCTTTCAGTTCACTAGGAAGTCAGCAGACAGGCGACGAGGCCCTCGATGCTTCAGTACGCACAAGAAATTCAAAGAAAACGCGAAGAAAACTTAAAGGAATACCGGGAACACGTAATAATGTGACACCAGAAAAAATAATTCTAGAATACTCATACGTGCACGAGAAGATTCAAATCTAGAAAATTTGTGGGTAATAAAATACTTGTAGTGAAAGATTCGTTCACAGGAAAATTCAAATCTAGAAATTTTGATTTATACAAACACAGGATGGCATTAAAATGTTCATTTATGTTCAGTTCAACCTAAAGCACTGTTTATACGAGGAAAGTGTGAAAGTAAAACAAGTGCTAGGAGTTGTCATATAATAATCTGATAGCGGTCATACGGGGAAACCGTGGAGGAAACTAATTATTTCTTTAAAATACAGGGTGTGTCATAACTTTCAGTACATACATTAAAGATGTATGTTGTTTGATATGCTGATTACGAATCAAAAAGATTATTTTTAAAATTCTAAAAATTAAGGGTAGTTTACCTGCAGCATTTTTTGTACTACGGCACTGGATTCGTTTTTTTAATTAAAAACAAACAATGAAACAATAGAAGTAGGTAATCAATATCTTAAATTTAATACTAGTAAAATAAACAAACAAAATTTAATTATTTTTAATGAAACAATAATTACTCCACCCAGGGGCAGTGACAAAGAAAATTTTTTTGACCGAGAAACATGGAAATTAATTTTGCGATTTTTTTTTTGATTCACAATCAGCATATCAAACAACATAAACCTACCCTTAACGTATGGACCTGAAGTTATGAAACACCCTGTATATTAAACTAGATCTTAAATATATTTAATAAAAATAATTTGATCACCTAGAAGATAATTTTGTACAACATGAAACATATTAAAATTTATGCATATTATTTGTAACCATTTGTGCTCTTGGTGAAAGAATCGTAAGGTATTTATAAATAGTTCGCTCAAGATCTAAGATAAACAATTTTGGGAAATTCTGCCTGAATTATTTTCTTCTTTCTTAGTAATTAATTTCATCTAAAGGCTAATGTTAATTTCACTTGCAAACTCAGAAAAAATGTTCTTGAATCTTGCTGAAGATCAAAGAACAAAAGTAATTATCATACCGAAACGTATCACCAATCAAGTACATGACCATCTGTCCGATGCACTATTAATAACGAGCGGCCAAAGTGCATCTGAATACCAACGCGTTCATCTCACTGACATTTTTATCTCCTTTGCCGCAGAATTAGAGAAGTCATGAAACCAGCAAGAAACAACATTTTTGATTGTACGACACTTTTTAAATCCTTTATATTAACTTCACCGTCTTGTCGTCGACCGTCAAAAAAACAAAAGTAAAAAATGACCCACTTCTTGGGATCCTATCGAGCTGAAATTTTGCAAATAGACTTTTGTCACTTAACAATGCACTTTGGCAAAATTTCAGATTCTCCGCCATCTTGAAACGAAATGGCGGGTAGCTATCTCAAAATGTACTGCACCGATTGCGGTCAAATTTGGTACAGTAATAGCCAAGGATCTAACTTATGATATAGATATATTAAAATGTATGTCCGCCATCTTGAAACAAAATGGCGGACAGATATCTCAAAATGTACTGTAACTATTGCGTTCAAATTTGGTACAGTAATAGCTAAGAATCTGTCTTGAAACATACGTATATTAAAATGTTAGTCCGCCATCTTGAAACAAAATGGCAGCTAGCTATCTCAAAATGTACTGCACCGATCTGGTTCAAAAATAAAAATGTAAGTAAATATCGATCGAGTCTCATATAATAAAGAATTTATAGTGAAAAACTTTGTTTTTACGGGTTCATTAATGCCAACCATTTTTTCCAGTGATTTTTTTCCAATGGCATATTTTCCGCGAATTTTTTTCCTAATATCTATTTTTTATAGTGGTTATTTTTTAACTTAACCTAAACTAAATTATATTATAATAATTTCTTTGGGAAAAATATCTCATTTGAAAAATTCACTATTGGAAAAAATTATCATTGGAAAAACGGACTGGTAAACCAGATTGGAAAAATAGGTTTTTTACTTCTTACCGCTTCTTACTTAATCCTAAAGCCTATCTACCCTTTCAGGTGTTAGGTTTTTAACATTTTATTAATAAATTAGTTTACTTCTATATTTAGTTGAGGGGTAGTAGTATCTGGTAATCTGTTATATAGAAATAAGATGCAAATTTTTAAATTTTGCTGTAGTTACTTACTAACTTATTCATTTTAAACAAAATTTGCTCGAAAATTTGTAAATACAAAATTAAAAATCTCCTGTGGTAGGTAAGTATAAGTACCAGTACTACCTGGACAGTAGGTACTTGTTACCAAGTACATTTTCAAGTAAAGCTTCACAGTACTTTTTTTCTTGCCAAAAGTACTTCGAAATAAATATTTTTCAAGTAGGTATCGGTATTTTTTTAAATTAATATAATAAATTGCATGATTTGCAACCTTATTACTTTCGATTATCGTTCGATTATTACCTTTTTTTATCGAGAAAGGTTAATTCACAGTAAAAATATTGTATTCTGTCGCTGTGGTCGCAGATTGAACAGTATAATTAGGTACTTGACCTATTGAAAAAATTTAAGTGCTTTTACATCATTTCAGTATTATTGAAAAACTGAAGTAGGACCTATTTAAAAATATTATTTACAATTATGAAATGAAGAAGTCTTATGTACAAGTTTTTATTTTAGTACCTATTTAAAATTTTAAAGTAATAAGTACAAAAAAAATATTTATACTTAAGTACAAGTATTAAGTTCTAGTTGTAATTAAAAATTGATACTTAAGTACCTAAATACTTAAGTAATTCCCAGCTCTGTGTACATATTAAGATGCCACATTAAAGTTGGGTTAAATGCGTGATAGATATAATTTGTATTTATAAAAAGTTTAAACAAAAAGAATTTTAAATGAATGAAGATCCTGCACCATCATTATCTGGGAATTCTAAGAGATGCAGTGCACTAGTGTTAGCCGTAGCCTAACCACATGTTTACTGTTACAGTGACGGATAATCACATTTTAATTAGCACTTACAATCGGCAGCACTTACCTACGTCTTTATTTGTTAACTACTCGGGAAAATTGATAAATAAAACTGCGATTTATCAATTTTAAAGTCGGATTTTTAATAACATACACCTTCGGTGTTAGGGCAAAACGATTAACAGCACGAATGAAATCACTGAGTTTCTGACTTAAAGTAGTTCGGTCGTCGTTGACGCTAGTCAAATTCAGTCCGTTTTTTGTTGTCAATTTATGAAGTGAAATTCGACTGTAACGGTTTTTAATATTTTATTATGAATTTTTATGCATCTGGTTCTCAAACAAATAGTCGTATTTTACAAATCTTGTAATTTCATTCGCAACTTGACTAGTCAATCACCCGGTGTCATAACTCGGGCCAGGTTATGGCGTCGACACAGTTGGCAGCATTGTCCGAGGCATTCAAATGTAAACACAGGAATGATAAATGATAAATACGATAGTGTGTTTATAAAAACGAGTTCTTGATAAATGACTTAAAATCATGAAAATCATTGATTTTTCAATCCAATCTGTTTCAAGAAATAAAAAGTTAACATTCAAATCTGCGTTTAAATTTCCCACGCTCCGCAGTTGGCAACCCTGCAGAACATGACGCCTGATCGGCTTCCGCTTGGTCGTGATTTTGTCACATATTTTCTTATTTTTTGGGCTATTTTCATCGGCAACGTAGGGTTTTGACTATGCAAAACGAAGCCTTAATATATTACCTTTCCAAATATCAATTTGCCACTATTTATTCAACGAACTTTTACGGCGCAATTTCAATTTTTCTTAACCAAAAGTGTCGTTTTCCATAAGAGCCCATGTAAAAACAGTGAACTTCAAACTCATTTTTCTCAAAAACGAGTACCGCAAGGGCATGTTTTCTTGGCACTTTTGAAAATAATATTAAATTTTCCAGTCAACCAGACCATTTTCAATACAAAATCAAAGACTTCAATTGACGACCGAACTACTTTAAAGGTAATATTTAATTACGGTAGTTAATAAGCTTAATCACATGATAGATGACGACTTGGATCAAATTACAGCAGCTAGAATTTTTTCATGTGTTTCAACACTACTACGTAAACGTAAGTTTCTTGTATTAAATATTTGCCTTCCGCACGAAAATTGTCAATCAATAATGTACTTCATCTACGACAACAGAATAATGTATTCATTATTCAATGTATTCATTATTCAAAAATCGCAAAAATAAAGGTAGTGAAAATTTTAGTGTCTCTTGTTTGAAAGTCCATTTAGCTGTGAATTTATAAATTATTACATAACAAGTGACTATTTGTAGATAGGAATGCAAGTGTGCTAATGAAGTTACCCACTTGGCAAAATAAAATCCCCAGAACATTTCAAGAATGTGAACATCCCGGCTTGTTACTTGCTATATTTGCCTATTAACATCCTAATAATATCTTTGCGATTGCTAATGTCCGCCCTTGGTAACATTATCTATGTTACATCCCAATGTTGTAATTTGGTAAGTAATAATATCCCAATTAATGTACCTATGTAATTTTTGATCGTACTCAGGATGTGGCTAGGATAGACTTACGTAACATCACTTAAAGTACAAGAATAAGATATTATTAAACATCCCATGGACGATTCATGTTAAGTGGGTATGATCGTGTTTGTTTGTTCGATTACGTTAGTACACTTGGGCGAAGTCTGGGATTACGTGCTAGGTTTGGGTCGGAAATCGGCAGTCTTGAAAGATGCTCTGATACGAGTAGCACGTGCCCGGGAATTGCCATCTTTCCTTATAGCCGCAGTTTGTATATCACGTTTAACTGGTCCATGACATGTGGTGAATGTGTGATTTATTTGGTGATTCGATTAGTTAACTATTCCAATAATTGCGCCTTTTAGTAGTTTTATTATTTACTACTACTAATACTATAATATAAATAATCTACTAATAATCTATAGTTCGCTCCGCTCTTACTCCGACTGTCTTTATGCATTTTTGACGAAATAATGACAGTTTAAAACGTCAGTGAATTAAAAAAAACTCCGACACTGTCTTTATGCATTTTTGACGAAATAATGACAGTTTAAAACGTCAGTGAATTAAAAAAAATTAATTCACTTGCGAATAAACAATTGTTTAAAGTTGTTGCTATGGAGTTAATAATAACAGTTTAAAACGTCAAAATATACGTAGCTAATCTTCAAAGAAATATGTATAGGTACTATTGAATGTCGTTTTAAAAAGTTGTAAGTGTACACTATAAAAAATATTGCCTCACAACATGTAAGACTGTCACACCCAAGTTGAAAAAAAGGTATTATAGATTATGTATGTATTTATGTAATAAGTATATTTTCTGCTTCTATAAATATGTTGCAAAATGTTCTCCATATTTAAATATACTTAAAGTAGGCACTTTAAATAACGGTACTTCGCACTATTTATAATAATAGTTATTTCACAAATAATAATGCTACTGTAACGAAGATATTAGCGAGAGCAATATTCAAATTTAGCACATTTACATTAATAAAGGAAATACCATAATACAAATTATATACCACGGATTAAACTTAAAATGAATAAAAGTAGAATAAAATGAACAAGAATGCAGTTAACTGTGAAGATGCTTTAAATAAAATAAAAGAAGGAAAGTTTGTTTTATTGTTGTCCTAATTTGTAAAAAACAAAACCAGAATATCATAAGTTTCTTTCTTGATGAGGCGTTGATGTCTCCAAGACACGTAATTATTATTTTTGTGTAAGTTAACCCAAAATATACACAATTAAATTAAATGGGAAAACAACTTTCAAACCTTATATTTTGATCATTACTTGTGCTCAAATCAGATCAGATAATTCAATGTATGATTATTTTATGTGATTCGACAAGTGAGAAAGTGAAACTGTCAAATTTTATAACCGGTATTTACAAATTTAATTCAAATGTGAATTACTTCTTAAAATTTGAAAATTAATAAAAAAGTTCAGTTATTTGATAACAAAGCAAATAAATTGGTAAACTGATTTAAAAAATTTACAATCAGGAGTGGGCACGGATTATACGTGTAAAAAAACTCTTTTTTACATTGATAAAATTTACGACTTTTTGACGTAACTATGTATAATATGTAAATTATGTTTTTACCTATAGATTTTAGAGGAAACGTCTATATGCAAAAGATGTTTAGGGTAAAAAACTGCATCGAATAAGCTTTTTTTTGTTTTTCACGAAATAATCATGAAATAAAAATTTACAATTTAGGCTAGTTTCAAACTGGCGCATGTAAAATTTATTAAAACAAAAATATTTCTTAATCCTGAGAGTTGGCAGATTTGAAATTGATTTATTGGATCATAAGATGGATACACTAATCAAATAAATAAATTAATAATCATTGTAGTACTTTTTTTTAAATATTTCGATAAAAAATTAATTTAAGACAAATATTTTAATTTTAAATTAAAGATTATGTGATTATTACCTACAATCGGTACTTTATAAATTTTTTTGTATCTGGAATCATTTAAGAATAATTAAAGTATAATACTTATAATTTAGTATTTCGGTATCTGCTAGTCCATGATCGTTTAACATTTGTTACTTCTTACAATAGTAAAATATTGTTTAGATCTTCTTCTGCAGTTTAAATAAAATGACTAAAAGATATTTGTGAGTAGTAGTACCAATATATTAATATATTAATTTGTATAATAAGTAAAACGAATAAAGTAAGTGTGGCGGGAGGTCTTGTGCTGGCCACATAAGATTTTTATTTGCAGTTTGACTCTAAAATAAATAGGTAAAAACTTAGAGTGAAATACAAATTTTAACATTGTATTTCCTATAAGTCCAGAAGATATATTTTAATTTGTCTATGTAATAAAACTCTTAGCAATAAAATATAAACGCACCAAAATTCGCAGTTAGAGTAATTACATTGAATAAAATTATATTTTGCTCCGTTTTCGCTTTCAGCAAACAATTCGCTCGTTTTTTCTTGTTTGTAAACACACCATTTAGCATATTCCCATCTGTTAATGACGCTAACTCTTCTAATGCCGTGAGAAAGGCGCATGAATCACAACATCATATACATATTGAACGTACCACGGCGTATTTGAAGAATTTCAAGAGCCACAACAGTGTTGTAAGAAACCGATCGTATGGTTTGTTTTTTACTGGCATCTGTTACGCAAAATGGTAATTTTTAACAGAGATAAGATCGATGGAGGCACGCAATGCAAGATGCTGAAGAACCAACTGTTCCACTGAGACGGTAAGTCTGCGACGGAAGAATATTCGCGGAGACTTCAATGCGAAGTCGAGACGCGAGCGCAGAATGTAATTTTGGTTCTTATTTTAGTTTTCACCAAGAGATGGGTACATTTACTTCACGTTGCGGAATATATGATACATTTTTGGTTCTATAATATAGAAGTTTGTATTTTTATTTGATATTGAACAATCAGGACTAAAACCTCAATCACATAAGCATTTATTTTTAAGGGTATGGTCTCCACGTAGCTCAACACCGCGTTTGTCCTATGTTAATGCCTCGGTTAATGCATAGAAATGCTCGCTAAAAGTACGGAGAAGCAGTTTAGCAATTTCTACAATGCTCACGAAGTTTTGTAGATAAAGCTAAATTTCATAAATTTATTTACTGACGAAGAATGCAACTAGGATTATGCCGAATTACATTTTCTAATAAATCTCTTAATAATAAGAAAAAGCATGTAAAAAATTGCTTAAAACACACTTTTTCATTAATTTTGTATATGGATTTCAAAGATTTTTTCAGAATTCTAACTGGGCATAATCCTAGAATAATTCTTTCACAAAACTCTAGTACCTGGTTTTCCTTCAAATTTTTAATATGCAATGAGTAAAGCAGAAACTGCTACGAGACCCTTAAGGTTTACATTTATGTTTCGTTTTAAAAAGTTTAAAATTAACTAAATACGAGCCGCCGCCACACTTGCTACTTTCAGGCACTTTGAATGCTCGAATTAAGTTAGATGTATTCAAACTTTCTTATACGTAAACATAAATGTAAACCTTAGAACTAAATGCTTTTGTCTCGGCTTTTGTGATTAAATGTACAATAGTTACTCGTAAAATGCTACTTTTTTGTACCTATCTTGACAGTTATTTTAATTTTCATATCCATTAGGTACTGTGATTTCTTTTTAATTTATTGTTTTAACTATGTTGAACTAATCAAATTACCTATTTATATCAAATCCTTTAACTTAAGACTTAAGAAATCCAGTTTTAATATAACCAGTACACTTATTCATATTTTTATTTATTGGTAAAAAGATAATACCATTGTTCATCTAATTTGTATTTTGAATTTAAGATTATAAATCTAATTGTTCTGGAAAAGTGAGTTGTACTTGTAGTTCTATACTGTTTTTAAAATTATACTATAAATTTTAGGTCTCATATAATTTTGCAAGTTATAATAAGGTAATATTGTAAATAATAAATGATTTATCTGATAGTTATTTACTTTTTTGTAGGTATCCAAGTTTTAAACATGCACGAACTGCCAAAATATAATTTTTGCTCCTTCGAAATGACAATTTTCAGTTATTTGTTTCAAAGAATTATACGAATACCTATATATTTTTCAGCGGAAAATATATTAGCTAACAAAGTGTAGCATTAGGTATTTAATTATTAATTTATAAGACTAGCGTTTTCGAGCATAAATTTAAATTGCCAAAACTAAATTATCTAATAGTGTCAAAAGTCAATATGATTTACTGAATATCTTATGCAAAGGTAATTAAAGTTGTAAACATGTAATAAAGGTTTCTGCCACTGGTTTTTTTAAATAACCAATCTTGGGATTAAGTTATCAAATCTAATTTGTACATAACTGTAACAATTTTAAAAATAACGATTATTTGTCGTAAATATATTTTGCAATAATCAAAATACGCGTTAGTGACATCAATGACTAGTCAAGATGCGAGCGTAAAATGTATCAATAATTTTGATATTTGAATTATGTTGAGGTAGACATAGATTTATAAATCAACCTCAGATTAAACTACAATAAATCACAATTATGAGAGCACTAAAAAGAAAATATAAAAAAACTCACCTTATTTAGACGTTTCGTAAACCACCAGGAACAATACAGTCCACAACACACACTTCGTCACAAACAATCCTCAAAACAAAATCCTTAGCAAGTCCTCTAACACTTCATCTTTTTTACACCACAGTTATAATCCATATCTGCCACTTGCCAAGCCACATCAGAAGAAGAAGATTTCATCAACAGTGAAACTCAACAATGTGCAACACCATCAACTGTCTTCTGTTTGTTTAGTCCTCAATGTTCAACACTATCAACTGTCTGCTTTGGTGGAGCCAACAATGAACTCAACAACACTATCAACTGTCTCTTCTGATTGTTTAGTCCTCAATGTTCAACACTATCAACTGTCCCTTCTGGTTGTTTAGTCCTCAATGTTCAACACTATCAACTGTCTGCTTTGGTGGAGCCAACAATGAACCCAACAATGTCCAACACTATCTTCTGTCTCTTCTGTTTGTTTTGGTGGAGCCAACAATGAACTCAACAATGTTCAGCACTATCTTCTGTTTAGTCGTCAATGTGCAACACTATCAACTGTCTGTCGTGGTGGAGTCAACAATGTATAACACTTGTTCTGTCTTCTGTCAGACGCACGTGCGCAGGATCGTAGAGTGTAGATGAACGCGCGTCGACAAGCGAACAGCGAGTGATCGCGAGCGCAGACCTGAGGACTGGCGAACCGCGAACCACGGACCGTGGATTGAGGAGAGAGATCTGATACAGATCCAGTTCCACGCGGGAGGAAACTGTGCGGAATGAAAGTGCTGGTGGTGGTCCTGAAACAGGATAATTCGTTAGAATGCTGTTGGATTAAACTGCCCTGCTGGACAATATGTTCTAGGTTGCTTCATTTATAGATTACATTTCTTAATTTAGGGCAGAAAAGTTTATAATCTTACAAGGTAATAGAAAACTTATATTTCTATTCTAAAGAATGGGTAATTTTTCCGAAAACGACCTTTTGTGTTCTTTGCTTTCAATTCGGAAATAAAATGCCTCATTTCTTCTGATTGAATAGGTTGTTTAATTTATAGATAACATTTCTTAATTTTGGGCAGAAAAGTTTATATTCTTACAAGGTAATAGAAAACTTATAATTCTATTCTAAAGAATGGGTCGTTTTCCGAAAACGAGCTTTTGTGTTCTTTGCTTTCAATTCGGAAATAAAATGCCCCATTTCTTCTTATTGAATAGGTTGTTTCATTTATAGATAACATTTCTTATAATTTAGGGCAGAAAAGTTTATATTCTTACAAGGTAATAGAAAACTTATATTTCTATTCTAAAGAATGGATCGGTTTCCGAAAACGAGCTTTTGTGTTCTTTGCTTTCAATTCGGAAATAAAATGTCCCATTTTCTTCCTTTTATTCAAATAAATATTTCTATTATCATGGCATTTCTTGTCTTATATAAAACCTATTATGGTTTATATGGCATAATAGTTATTTATTATATAATGGATAGAAAAGTAACAGACTTTAGCGCTCGGTGTGATATTTGTCTACCGACGCGTAGCGCAGGGTTACTATCACACTGAGCGCTAAAATTTGTTATCTATCCCGTAATAAGTAAAATAAGCAAAGATTTACTTTCCTACGGAAGATAACTGCTATTTTTCGGTTGAGACCAGAATAAAAGCTGCTGATCGGGTAAGTAAAGTACCACGATTCGCTTGGTACTTATATTCTAGCTCAACGGCACTTAGTATATCATGAACCAACATGTGACCCACCTAACTGATTGCTTGTTTTTAGTAATTTCGGTATATTTATAAAATTTTATGCAAAAGTCTAAATTAACTACCTACAAAATATTCTTCTTATTTAATAGTGATAGATAAAATAACTAATCATAGATATGGCTTAAATTATGTAAAACTTTTATTTAAAAGTGTAAAGCAGATATCAGATAAGGACACCCCGTCGCGATGATAACATTTACCAAGAATGTTAACATTCTGTTATGTCTTTATTAAAATCCAGTTGTCATCTAGATAATAATCTCACTCATTTGGTCTAATAAACTAGTTTTAAAAAAATGTAGAAAGAATCAAGTTGATCTTCAAAACTCTCCCATAATCATAACAATAAATTAGCCCATATTACTATCACATTAATATCATTTCATTTGCAAATATTACGTAACTAACAAGAACAATAAATTCTTCTTAGTCAATCAGGATCCTAAATTAGCTGGCTGCTGTTAGTAATAAAATCAAGACATTCTAACATAAATTTCCTTCGTACAATTGGAGATAGCAGCTTTTCTTTGCCGTCAAATATGTAAATTTGGTCGTAAAGAGCCAGAGTTTTATTTGAATGTGACATCCTAAATCAAATGAAAATACATGTGCGAGAAATTCGAAAAGTCAAACTAATTAGCGAAAAATTAACCGGGAAGATAAAGAAATGTCCAGTTTATGAGGCTATATTTTTAGATTGAATAGTAGTTGCTAGGCCGGCAGTAGGATATAGTTTTTGAAACAATTTTTCAATTTATTACAGACGTTTAGTTTTATTATAATTCATAGTTTGAATATTTTCCAATTGACAAAATATAATCGCCAGAACATTTCAAGAATGTGAACATCCCGGCTTGTTACTTGCTATATTTGCCTATTAACATCCTATTAATATCCTAGCGATTGCAAATGTCCGTCGTTAGTAACATTATCTATGTAACATCCTAATGTTAGTAACTTGGTAATAATATCCCAATTATGCATCCCATGTAATTCTCTGAAATGTTTCGATGTTTGTATTGAGTATGTAATTTTTGAACGTATTCAGGATGTGGCTAGGATATCACTTAAAGTACAAGAATATTTTTAAACATCCCGCATGGACGATTCTTGTCAAGTGGAAATAATATCTAGTTAAACTTATTTGACAACTTCTGTTAACAATAATTATCAAAAATCATTAATATTATCTGTGACCTATTTTTCTATAAATAGTTATTTAACTATCTAGTGTGTTAATGAGGGCGATTAATAATTGAAACATTTTAACGCGTGAGAGAAGCGAACGCGTTAATTGTTGAGATTATTAATCGCCTATTAACACATGAGTTAGTTACAATATTTTTCCGTTGATCATACAATTTTCATTTGGAGAAAAACTAATTTCATTTGATGACAAATAGGTTAGTCACAGTTGATATTGCTGTGCATCAATATTACGTGAATATTATTAGCTAGAATTGTCAAAACCATTTCGTTTTATTACATTTACCATTTTTTACAAACGGCTACTAATATAACTATTACTATTAGGTACGTGTATCGAACGCATTCAACATTAAGGGGTCATTAATGTATGATTTATTTACATTAATGATATTCATTAATAAACGATGAACGGAAAAGAAATTTTAATGTACCTAATACAATTTATTTTACAGGTATTGATCTTTTGAAATCCTAAAATTTTGTTAATTTCACAGTCATTTCACTCTTATTACAGCTTTAATTTATTTAAACTGTACCATTTTTCATAAAAAGTTTTGTTCCTGCTAAAAATACTACTTGTAACTGATTTTCCTTATGACATTTAGCTAAATCACTTCTGTTTGGTGCTAAAGACAATCTACTCTTTCGTCGCAAGAATCACTTTTAATCTAGGTAAGTAAGTAAAATATATAGCAAAAATTATTTCACTAGATTCTTAATAAATAAAGTATCATTTTTAATTTATATAAAAATTAGTACAAAAATAAATTACCGTACTAAAATCTGTCAAGTACAGTGGGCGCTCGGTTATATTATGAACGATCCACTATTGTGAACAGTTAAAATTTAACACATGAAGTTCTATAGAGTGAACACGGTCAATTTCGATTATGTGAACAGCTCAATAGTACCAGTACTTCCTATGGTCAGTACTTATTACCAAGTACATTTTCAAGTAATACTTCAAAATATATATTTCTTGTCAAAAGTACTTAAAAATAAGTATTTTTTAAGTACCAGTATTATTTAAAATTAATATTTATAATAAATTGCATGGCTTGTAACTTTATTACCTTCGATTATTATCTTTTTATATTAAGGAAGATTAATTTACATTGAAATTTTGTATTCTGTCGCTGTAATCGCAGATTGAACGGTATAATTATTTGACCTATTGAAAGAACTTAAGTTCTTTTACATTATTTCAATATTATTGAAAAACTTAAGTATTCAAAAAGTACTTAAATATTATTTACGATTATGAAAAGTACAAGTTTTTATTTTATTACTTAAAATTTTTAAGTATAAGTACCAAAAAATATTTATACTTAAGTGTAAGTATTAAGTACTAGCAGCTACTAAAAATTGATACTTAAGTACGTGAATACTCTAGTAATGTCCAGCTTTAATTATTATAGGTATTATCCTTTTTTAAATACTGTAAAAGCCATATAAATAACATTTGTTTTTTTTATCTGTACATTATTATAAGCACCTAGTAATGAATAACATACTGACCTATATTTTCCAGGACCTATAAAAATTATCCTTCCAGGATAATTTCACCATAACACAAACCACACTCTTGATTATACATTAAGTTAATTAGATGCACTAGTCTCGAATTAAAATCTCCACTTATGTATATTGGTACACTTGATAAAAAATCAGACAGTTTGCAGGAACACACATCAAAATAAAAGTTATCATGAAGAATTATTGTCAGTTAAACAGTCAAACAGGAACTAATAGCAGAATAATTTAATCAGTTGTCCAATTGTTTTGCGCACTGGACTATCACTCAACAATGTCCACACAATAAACAATATCCGCACGAAAAACAGTTGCGGCTCAACAATGTCCACACGAAGAACAACAATGTTCTTCTCGGCTGATCACCAACAAAGCTCTTCTGTTCAACTGTTGCGGCTGGTCACTAACAATGCTCTTCCCTTCAACTGTTGCGGCAGCGCCACCGCTAACAATGTTCTTCTCTTGTTGAAGAGCTGTTGGCTTTGCGGCTTCGGCTGGACGGTGTGCGACTCAGCAGCCAGCATGGAGCGCGGAAGACGAAGGCTGAGGCGGTGCCGGGCGTGGCGGCCCCACTTTTACTCTCTGTGAGTCCGCGAGCAGCGGTAGTGGTGTGGAGGAGTGTAACGGTTTGATGGGTCAATAAACGTAACATTTCGGTGACGATGGAGAATTGGGAGAAATTGGACCGTAGATGGTATGGCACGGGGGTTAGGAAGAGGATTAAAAATAGCGAGGGAATGTTGCGGTTTTTATAAGGATTCGAAAGGTATTGTTGCTTTTGTAATTAGCTTTATTGGTTATTGATAAAATCAGGATTTTTGGTTTCGAGGCATACATTTGGTCAGAAATGTTAAGTTTAGGATACAAGGTATAGAAAGGTAAGAATATGGAGGGAATGCTGGGATTTTTGTGAGGATTCGAAAGGTATGGTTGCTTTTGTATTTATCTTCATTGGTTATTGAGAAAAACATGATTTTTGGTTTGAAAGAAATAAATGGGCCAGAAATGTTATGTTAGGGATACAAGGTAGAAAGCTAAGAATAGGGAGGGAATGTTGGAGTTTTTGTGAGGATTCGAAAGATATGGTTGCTTTTGTATTTATCTTTATTGGTTATTGAGAAAAACAGGATTTTTGGTTTGGATGATATAAATCGAACAAAAATGTTATGTTTAGGGTACAAGATAGAAAGGTAAGAATAGCGAGGGAATGTTGGAGTTTTTCTGAGGATTCGAAAGGTATGGTTGCTTTTGTAATTAGCTTTAATGGTTATTGAGAAAATTATGATCTTTGGTTTGGAGAAAAAAAATGAGCCAGAAATGTAATGATAAGGATAGAAGGAAGAAGAATAAGAATAGGGAGGGAATGTTGGGGTTTTTGTGAGGATTCGAAAGGTATGGTTGCTTTTGTAATTAGCTTTATTGGTTATTGAGAAAATTAGGATCTTTGGTTTGGAGAAAAAAAATGGGCCAGAAATGTTATGTTAAGGATACAAGGTAGAAGGATAAGGATAGCGAGGGAATGTTTGGGTTTTTGTGAGGATTCCAAAGATATGGTTGCTTTTTAAATTCGCTTTATTGGTTATTGAAAAAATTAGGATTATTGGTTTGGAGGAAATAAATTGGGAAGAAATGTAATGATAAGAATAGAAGGGAGAGGAATAAGAATAGGGAGGGAATGTTGGGGTTTTTATGAGGTTTAGAAAGGTAGGTATGGTTGTTCTTGAAACTTAATTCAATAGTTACTGAGAAAATCAGGATCTTTGGTTTGGAAATACTATATGGTCAACAGATTTTGAAGTAAGGGGATGAATAAGGAATATTAATAATAAAGAAGGAATGTTGTTTTTTGTGAGGATTCGAAAGGTATGGTTATTTTTGATGTTACCTTGACTAGTTATTGAGAAAATGAGGATATAAGGTTTAATGGGTCAATAAAATTAATGACTAATTAAGAAGAAGAATATGAATTGGAAAACATTGCAAAATAAAAATAAAATACTTAATAAGGTAGTATATTATTGAAACTAGGGAATGAGTATTTAGATGGTATTAACTTCAGAATGATGATGATAATATACTTAGTTCCAAATAGATTACCTAATTGTTATATGGCTACCTACATCTTTTCACATGGTTCAATTGAAACACTTTTAAAACACATATTATGATATTTTAAATAACTAGATAGGTACATAATATCGTTGTTTAATCGCCAATAAACTTAAGTAAGTATTCCATATTTGAGATTTATGTAGAAGAGATTTCAACGATACAGCAGAACGCAATCATATGTTTTATAGTAGACACACCACAGTAGGATTAGATATTTCGTACTACACTTTAAATTTGAATTAGGTAGGTACTTATTTTCATATTTTAACTAATTGTAGAACTTTCCGATTTTGTTCAAATAAAAGTAATCGAAATATAATACATGTTTTACTTTGTAGGTAAGGTACTTAAAAAACATTCACAAAAAAGTCTATCTAAAATCGAACGAAAGTGTAACAAAAATTTATCTATTATTAAAAATTATGCGCAATGTCATTAAAAACAATTCACGCTTCATCAAAATACTAATTAAATTTAACCCGGGCATAAAATCATTTGTAAAAAATGTGGACCACACACGCGCATCTAAGTCCACTTCTACAGATTCCGTCGTCGCTTCTTTGCTTCTTTGCCACGTTTTCGGTTTCATATTCCCAGCATCTCTGCTGCTTCTTGAGGTTTTTCTCATTGAATACCGGATGTACGTATCAAAGTATCGTATTACCAAAAAAGTCAGCGCCCAATTAAGTTTTTACCGCATGAATCATGCGACATTGGTTTTATTACAAGAATTATTGATAAATATTTATTAAGGCACTTGCTATAATATTGAAGCGAAATAAGAAGATACACTTTTCAGTATTTTTATTTCGATTTAAAATCTAGAAACACTATTTCACTTTTTTATTTACAAGTAGGTATTAAAGTATTGTCAATAGTTTAAGCAAGTTTTTTTATATTTTAAGCAAATATTTATCAAACTTAACATTAAAGTTTCGTTTGTTTAGTTAGCCCCTTACAGGTATTATCCATTTTTAAGGTAGAAAATTCATCGGTCATAAGCGTGCATGATTTCGGTGTAAGGTGAGGCTAAATCAGTCAAATAATGAGAAATGAATCATTAAAAATCGTAGATTTGGATGTAAATTACAAATACAAATCATAGGTATCCATTGAAATAAAAAAAGATAATTGAAATTAAAGTTTACACTGAAATGCAATGGTATGAAAAATATTGGGTTGTTGTATTTAAAGTATTCACTACACTCCAGCGTTAAAATCTCCACTTATTTATATAGGTACACTCTTGATAATAATTTAGGCAGTTTTCAGGAACACACTTCAAAATAGAGCAAGTTAAGCACAAAATATGACAGAGTTATTAGCAGGAACATGTCAGGACAATTTTTAATCAAAACAAGAACTAGTAGCAGAATAATAATTATCACTTATAATATCAAATTAATTCTTTCCGGAAATTTTTTGAGTGTCTTCCAACAACGTTTTAATTAGCTCTCGTGTACCACTCGATAAAAAATTTCCTAGACATGAATTAATGCACGAGTGCACATTCGGCATATTATAATTGAGAATTTTTGTAAATAAATTGTTTCTCTAAAATTTTTCCAAATCAAGTTTACGAACGCCTGTGTCCGTTTGAAAGTTGCGAAATTATTTATCTGATGCTTAAAGTAATGCCCGTGGTACATACCCAACTTTATGTACGGTTGAATATTTTCTAATAAATTCATTAATTTAATTTTTGCACTTCCGGGACTAAAACTCTTCTTTAGTCCTTATTTTTAGGAACTTAGGTTCTTAATTTGATCCCTAGGGATTATTTTTCATATTTAATTCCGTTGTCAAGGAATTGAATTAATTATTCCCGTTGTCAAGTAAATACATGTTATTTGTAACAGAGTATCTATGGTAACAATATAAATATTTGTCATAAAATTTACTGTCAAAATTGCAACATGTGTATTCTTTTAAACTATTTTACATTCGTTTGAGGATGAAGTGCAAAAAATAGCGTATATACCACAGGACTAAAGTATCTTTAATCCCTCAGGTGATTATTACCCTCACCTTCGGCTCGTGAAATAAACTTTCACCCTCAGGATTAAATCATGCACTTTAGTCCCTCAATATATAATATACTATTACTTGTTCAAATTACCAAAAATTTCGAAATTCTTTATAAGATACCAAAAAAAGTCGGAAAAATCTAAATGTTAAAGTTGTCATTATTGAATTAAACATTTACAAGATATTTTATGCTAAATGTAAGTAAAAATGATGTTATTAAAAAAAAAATGGTACAACTAATTATATAAAATGGATATTTATAAGATTATTAGTAGTTTGTAAGAAGAAAATTGAAAATCTTAGCTGTTTGCATTAATCTGACATTTTTTTATGGCGCACTGCTCTATAAAGTGGTTCGTGGGCTATAAGTGATTTTTACGCCAAAAAATTAGTGTCAAATTATGATATGACCGTGCATAAAAATAATTATGAATTAATCTCTTTTAATCGATTTTTTGATTGTTTATTTAAATCGATTTTTGATCATTCATAAAAATCGATCTTACGATTTTTTATTAAAATCGATCTTGTATTAAAATCGATTTTTGATTAATTTGTTCTATTTTATAATAAAAATAAATCTATTTTTTGCGATTGGTCGCACCACAGTCCTAATCGCAATAATGTAGCGCATGAATTGACTAATTAAGTAATGATTCATTATTCTTCGTATTAAATTAAGTATAAATGTACATTAATGTTTGAATTAGAATAAATGAAATTCTTTCGCTATTAGTACTGTGACAAAAGTAGATCCTTCAGATTTGACATAGTGGGAACAAAATTAATATACGGATTCAATAAATTAGATCACTGATGACATCAGGTATTGGAAAATTTGTCCTGAATTTTTTGCAATCATATTACAAGTTTTAATTACTTTAATGGGAATTTGTAGTTCCTGGTTCCTGTTTAGTAACAAACTTAAATTTAGATCAAATCTATCATGACTTACAAGAATTTTTCTGCAATTTGATATGCTTCGGTTGATAAAAAAACTGGAAAATAGCAATTCCTTCGTTCAGTTCCTGGTTGCGTTTGAAATAGATCATCGATAACTTCTGGCAACGTCGTAATTAATTGGTAATTGCTAATTAATTAATGATACATAGGAAAATTTACGCGAATTCCTGGTTTGTTTTTGTTTTATGTAGGTTTATAATGTCAAACCGCATGTATGAATAAAATTTAACGATAGTTTATTCATTATTGATTATATTATTGGCTTCAATATTTATTTTATTGGATTATGTGGTGGATTAATGGTTGAACAGTCAGGCTTACATATCTATTAGCAAAATTATTACTTGTTCTCTCATTACAAAACACAACTAAAACTATACATTTGATTATTTGAATAAATCCTCATTTCCACCGACTGTTTTAATACTTTAATTCATAAGTACTAAGAGCAACGCATAATAACAAATCTTTCAAACTCCAAACATAAGGCGTAATGCACAAGCATAATGATTGACATGTGTCATATTTATTATTTGGTTCGAGTTGTCAATTTCTGTCTGTTTCTAAATATGGAAATGAATATCTTACTTACGAAATTTACAGTTCTTCCATACCTTAATATATAATAATATATAATAATAGGTGGAAATGGCCATCTAATAAATAATAATTATGCATTACGCCTTACGCACAAATCATGATGCACTAAAACAGTCGGTTGAAATGAGGCTTAATTTGTTTTGAAATAATTAGTACTACGTAAAAACTGCACATTTATATTAATCCAGAGGGCACATGAGTATCTGTATCCATTCAACTGATTAACTGCCAATGAATTACAGAACGGTAGATTTTATTAAAACGGAACCCAATCACTCGGACCCAGTGGTATTATTGTCGGCTATTGGAATGGGGGTTTTCACGATTTTTTGTTTTTTTTATATGTTAATCTATACATTAAAATATAAGACCCGTATTTTTTCTTTTCGCTTAAAAGTTGCTAATAAGCCAGAAAAAAATTCATAAAGTTTAAAAAAATAAGTGCTGCGAAAATCGATGCCGCGTGTAACAGTGTGACGTCACCAACACCTAGAACATACGTTCAACGCGCTTACAAGGACCGATACGTAGGTCTTACCTTACACAGTCAACATCTTGTCAACTTGAACAGAAAAACATAACCAAACTGTTTCATGCCGTTTCATTTCGATTAAAAGCAACACAAAAATTCTTCAATAAACTGTAAGTAATCGTGTTTGAACCTAACCAAACTCGACAACATGAACCCGTGAACGTTGGTGAACGTGTCAAAAATCGAAAAATCAACAGGTGGTCCGTCGTCCAAACGACAAAAAACGAACTTACACGAACCAACTCCTGGTTTGATATCAATGTTGGCTACGTCACACATGGCGCATTTCAATGAACGATTCAAAAGACTTACATTTTCATTTGATAAAGAGGTAATAAATCTATCAAAATTAACAATTATTATCACTTTCCTATAACTTATACATGCTGAAAATTGATATCCAATAAGTATTTCTTTAAAAGCCCCATTGAACTGATTACCGCTAGCATGCTATAGGCGGGCAGTGGACACTATACCGTTTAATAGTTAACGACTGGTAATCGCACACACAGTATAATATCGTTACCGATGATTGACAATTTTTAAAATTTTTAAAGTTGGGTAATATATTTGATAGATGTAAGATAATGTTTAATATAATTGATTCAGATTTTATTTCAATTTCATTTTCATCAAAAGAATAATTATGGGTTGACTAATATACTTCGTAGAATGCAGCAAATATTTTGCGTGTGTTTTTAAGGTCAGTTTTATTTATTAATAAAAGTATCATCCAGATGACTCAACGATTTATGATTCATAATCAGGTGATGTTATTTACTAACCCATTTTCCTGTGGCATCTTTGTCTGTTCATTCCATAATAATTATTATTTTTTTTATTTTTTATAAAAAATATCTACTTTGTTTATCATTCATTTGTAATTTAGCAGCATTGAAGTCTCATTCACATAAGCATTTAGTTTTAGGTTTACATTTATGTTTACGTTTAAGAATGTTTGAATACATACACGAGCATTCACAGTGCACTCTAAAAAATATAGTGTTAAATTTAGCACTAAAACAACCAAAAATAGTGTACCATCGAGGACAGAATATTTAGTGTTAACTTTTACTTTTTCAAGAATGGTTAATTTTAGTGTACTTTAACGAAAGCAAAACCGGTTAAAAGTTACACGTTGAGAGTGTTCATAATAGTGTAAAATATTTAGTGTAAAATATTAGTGTTAAAATAGGGTAAAATAAAAAGTTTAGTATTTAATGCAAAATATATTATAAATATTATATTACGATACATCCAGAATAAGTATACATTAGGTTAGGTACCTACAATATACAATACATATTATGTAGTATATAGAAATATGTATGATAATTGAAATACGTAATATGATTGAAATAAGGTTGCTTGAAAGTAGGATGTCTGAATGCTCGTATTTACTTATATGAATTTAAACTTTCTTAAACGTAAACATAAATGTAAACCTCGAAACTAAATGCTTATGTGAGCATAATAAAAATAGTGTTCGTGAGTGGTAAACATAATCCAAAAGTTTGGAGCTTTCAAACTTTACTGCTAAGTAAAAAGTGCGGATGCTCGTACATGCATTTAAACATTCTTAAACGTGACTATAATCCTTAAAACTAAATGCTTATACGAGTTAGGCATAAAATTAGTTAGATATTTCTATACAGGATATAACCCAACCTGCGTAACAAAATTTAAGGGTATAGTATTTGACATTCTACAACCTCAATCACTTCCGAGATAATTTTCGAAGTTTTCACACGTGGTTTTCTTTCGCATTTTTGCATTATATTATTATTAATATGTTATTATTGTGTATTTTGACATGTCTTTTACTGCAACTTTTGTTGCCATATCGTTCTGTTGACGATTTCTGTTATAATTTTTACCTTCCGCTTACCTGTAAAGGAAGGTATTGGAATCATGCAAAAAATCGGGTAGTGAGTTTTTAGTGGATGAGCACGAATTAGGGTCCTTACAACTCATTTTTGATAGTTTCTCGATGATGTCTGTATGTATGTGTGTGTGTGCGTGTGTGTGTGTGTATGTGTGTGGTCCGGGCCGATGCCGTCTGTCGGATAACTCAAATACGAATTACCCAAAAAATTTTATTTTACAATTGTATACGAATAGGAAGAGCTCATTAGATTTTGGTACAATTATCTTCACCGGAAGTGATATTTTTTGAAGATTGAAAAGATTAAGTGTCCAAAATTTCTATAAATTTGGATAAATATAGTATTTATTTGTAATAAGAATAAGAGGAAAAGTTATTTGCTATTTATGTTATAAAAAAATTGCCTTTATCTGGTAGCATTAAAGAACTGCAGTAAAATTTAAAAAATAAATTTATCAAATAAAACGTTGAAATCTTGTAATCCATGTTCGATTGATTTTTGTTTCTGCATAAAAAATATTGACAGATGAGACGGGTGACAAGTTGGCATACTAGCGCTATTAAATATAAGTCATAAGTAAGATATTAAATGTAGTAATTGAACGGAGGATGGCTTCAACACAGAAGAGTTTTCCTGTGAATGAATCTTTTGATTCAGGTGATACTAATTTCTGTATTTGAATATTTTAGATTTTTATTTGTATATTTTAAATGGGCACCGGATTGTACGTACCTATACATTTCTGTTTAAAGTCTAGATATGGCGGAAGGTTGTGTGATGGCCACGTCAGATTTTTATTTATGTGACGGCAGGTATTTGTCTTGCTTTCGTTTTTGTTGTACGTTTGTTTTATTGTATTTTTTGTATTTTAGCTGAGGATGGACACATTGTTATGTCCGAAACGTTCTGTTCAATAAATGATTTAAAACCTGGATCCAGCAAGCCTTTTTACTATAATAAACATAACCATACCGGATCTTCCCGGTATGGTTATTTTCCAAACAAAAATTAATAGTAGTTTGCAAAACAATATCATTTTGGGTACCACTAGTTGTCCCATTTAAATACAAAAAAGTTAAATAATAGTTATACAGTATTTATTAGCGTAATTAATCATAATTATATTAAAGTAATAATAATTTTACAAACATGAAATTTGTAGGAACTTACAGAATGTCTCATTTGCTTGGACCCATTTTTTAATTTGAGATTTTCAACAAAATTCTTTTTGATTAGCAATACCTTTATACAGGGTGTAACCCAACCTGTGTAACAAAATTTAAGGGTGAATCAAAAATAATTTTGTTGAAATTCGTAAAATTAACAGTAGTTTGCAAAACAATATCATTTCGTGTACCACTGGTTGTCAAATTTAAATACAAAAAAAGTTAAACAATGGTTATTCAGTATTTATTAGCGTAATTACATTAATGTAATAATAATTTTACAAACAGGAAAAATGAAATTTGTAGGTACTTACAGAGTGTCTCATTTGCTTAAACCCATTTTTTAAGTTGCGAATTTCAACCAAAAAAATTTTGATTCATGATCAGTGCGTCCAATACTATACAGTCTTAAATTTTGTTACACCTTGTATGGTATTTTTTAGATTTTGGTTTAAAAGAATATGATGTAGGAAGAATAAGCAGGCTGATTTTTGTAAATTTGTAGAAAAATTTATTTAATTTACTATTGACAATCGATTTCGACTTATATTCAGTCATCATCAGAACACAGCTTCTAAAAACAATACATATATGAAAATGACAGTAAATAATGATAATTATATATGTTTCTATTGCTATTTTTCTATATGTTTGCACATTCCTAAAGTTTCATAACCTTAAAAAATCAAAAGCACATGTTTATGTATAACTTAAAACCTTATATTTTTCAAAAATTATTTAATTTTAACTTTACTATCGATCTTGATTGACATTGTAATTAACAATATATAAACTTAGGACCTTTTATAAACTTTAGATATTTAACTATAAACAATGTATACTTTTTATAATTTAATTCTCAGTCATTTTCATATATGTATTGTTTTTAGCAGCTGTGACCTGATGATGACCGAATAAGTCGAAATCGATTGTCAATAGTAAATGAAATCAATTTTTCTACAAATTTACAAAAATCAGCCTGCTTATTCTTCTTACATCATATTAAACATGCAGACTGACTTGGAGCACTTCATCAATAAAATTTGGTTTAAAAGGTTGAGAGTAATTTGTTAAATACTTTTATACTGCGCGAGAACCCCCTTAATAATCGTCAACTCACGGATACTCCAGGCTGTGGTTGATTAACACACAAGAGGAGAAACTTGAATAAAGTAAAAGGTAACCACAAACAAACAAACCAGAAAACCCTAATTTCGCAAGAGCAATTTGCGAAACAGATCTTCAAGTGTTCGAGTCAATTATAAAACCTCATATTCCTCTGCGGTCCAGATGATATTTCTCCGTAACTTTCCAAATAAAGCTGTTGATATTCCTCACTGACCTGACTCAGAGGCACGTCAGAGTCACGTCGCAAATTAAAAATCCAGTTATTGAAATGCATCTCGGACCTTCGCATGAAGACTCAACTTGACATTTATTCCAATTTAATGTTGATAACTTGTAATACGAGTTGTTGGTTTCAAAATAATAAAGTAAATACGATCAGACGCGGTGTATTTCAAGTAGGATAAAAATGTTAATAACGATCATTTCAGAGGAATTGAATCAGTCAAGGATTATTAATTTTACAATGTAGAGTATACAAACTTGATTCATTTTACACATATGAGTTTAGTTCCTAAAAGTGAAACGTTTCTGGTTTTTAAAAAGTCACTTATTTCTATATAAATGCACGTTTTTCTATTTGGCGTTCGCAAAGTTAACTTTGTGACACGCAACATATTTTTTAGAATGTTGGTATTGGAGTATCAGATGACATTTACTTCAATTGTCAAACGTCAAACCTCAGAACAGACAAATTTCAGTATAACCTCTAAATCTGGTTTGTTTAATTATTTAGTTTTTATTGAATAAAATTAATGAATCTAGTAATAGAAAACATATAAGTTCAATATTTTCTATAATGTCTGAACTTATTACCTAGAATAGTTCGGTAATTATATACTTTTGTAATGACAGTGACAGTTAAATAAATGCAATATAAATGTCACTAACTAAAACGTTACACACATAAATTTCCCTAAATCGACTTGTGTATATTGTGGCAGTATAATTTAAATTTTAATATTAAAAAGACACCAACTAGAAAAAATAGTATAAATAACTCATAGTATAAGACTTTTTTCGCACTTGTCCTTTAGTAAAATCGTATGAGGGCTCGTTTTACTAAATTTGGACACGTACGAAAAATCATGTCTTATAAAACTTGTTCTGTAATATATTATTCTCTTTTGGTCACTTACTTTTTCTAATGAAAAAACTTATTCAACACTTTTACTTACTAAAAACTAATTATTTAACAAAAGCGATCATACATAATACTATATCGTAAACTAAAACATAATATGTTTTAGGATACTTATAAAATCAGTCGTTTTGTAAAACAGCTAGTCTTTTTCTAAATGACTCGACATATAATGTCATATCATTTTATTATACAATATTCTGAGGTTTTTGCGAGAGATTCTGAACTGAACTAAATAAACAATCCAATACCCTACTTCCTACTTGAATCCCACAGACTGTTTTGGTACACTTTGAATTTCACTAAATAAAATAAAAACCTAATACCCTTCTTGAGTGAAATAAATAGAAGTGACATTATGTTTTATAATATGCCTACACGCCTAGGCTTTTTTACAATCAACCTACGACGTATACATTTCTATTGGGACTGGTCATATAGTCTATCAAATGTCTTTACTATTATGGACAGAAGTATTTGACATAGACTATATTTTATGATAGGTTTCTTTAAAAAACGTTGCATCTTCTACTTCTTTTGGTCGATGCGGTTTTTTTAGTAAACCCACTAAACTCAAGTCCTAATATACAGGTATTTTGTAGTTAATAAACAAACCATGAACCACTGAACTCTGGTCCAACAAACTAAAGATGCGGGTCATATTTTATTTGAATTGTCGTCGAAACAAATTAATTTGAAACATATTAAACGCGATTTTACTCAAGCCTTTTCGTCGGTTACTATTTATCAGGGTTGAAAAAAAAAACATGTTTTTTTCAATTTTAAACAAAACATTTGTTTTTTACTGTTTAAAACTGTTTTTTTGGTTTAAAACATGTTTTTAACTCTGCACAAAAAAAACATGCTTTAAACAACAAAAAAGCATGTTTAAAACATGTTTTAAACAGGATATCTGTATTAAATAAATATTATTTCCATCGAAATATGTCGCCAATGCTACTTTTTGTGCGAGGACGGGGATTTACATCGCTCTAGCTGCGTAGCTAGGAGTCACCGATGGTCGGTAGTTGAATTTGTTTTGTTTGTGTTATGCGTCGTGAATGGATTTCGATATCATTTTTAAACACCTGATTTAAAACACAGTTTAAAACATGCATTAAAACATTAGGCCGTGTTTAAAACATGTTTAAAACAGTTTGTTTAAAACAAATTGTTTTAAACATAACAACCCTGCTATTTATGTATATAGGTAGTACCTACCTATTTGTATTTTTAATTTGAATATGATCTTACTAGTCGAAAATAGAACGTATTTTGTATATTTAGATCATAGTAGCAACTTTGTAAAATCTTTGCATGTTGTTTTTTGTAAATTAGAATCATTTTTGTGACTGTACGACATATTTTCAAAACCATTTTTTACAGTGATTTACTTTTTTTCCGGCATATGTTCTGCGAATTCTTTACCCAATATCAATTATTTCCAGTGATTATTTTTTAACCCAACCTAACCAAATTAAATAATAATTTCATTGGAAAAAAATTTCCATCTGAAAAATAAATTATTGGAAAAAACGGAATGAATAAACAGATTGGAAAAGGTGACACCCTACACATTACTGTAGAATATAGTAACACATTGTTTTCGAAATGTATTTTGAATAAAATATAATAGACCTATTGCCCAAATAAATAATTTACCTATTATTGAATTTCTAATTGAGTCATGGTATACTTTTAAAAAACAATTTTTAATTTGTTGAATAGCGAATGTGCCAGCTCTGCCAAGCCCCTGTATTTACCAATTAATTTAACTCCTCAATGTTATGTTCTTATCGAGTAAAAGGACACAAGTCAAAACACATTTTGTTATGACCATAAAATTATATATTAGAAGTAGAAGCAAATTAATCTATCGCTCTTTGTAAGATTCATATTACATGGTGACTTGCAGGTTTGTTCTTTAATTACGTCTTTAACAATATGGGACAATAGGACACCATAACAAGGTTACGGACTTTTACTATTTCTTCCAAAACCTTGCCCAAAATTAATTTCATTCCTGAGAGGCTATTTTTAATTTATTGTTAGATCCTTATGGAATGAAATAGTAAATGATTTATCTCAGAAATATATACTTATTTTGTTAAATTTATAATGTGAGAAAAATTAATTAATTCAAGTAGTAACGTAAAAATATTTTTGATAGTGTAAAACAAACTTCGCTCAATGCGCGTTGGCTGATATCATTGTAATTCGTTCAGTTGCGATGATATATTTTTACAATAATTACTAATAATTCACTAATCAAAAAATGCTTTGCATGCCTACACTAGTGGCAAAAATTATGGAGACTTTCAAAATTCTTCATACATATGTTGCATTCGTTCGTTAACTTATGCTTTTTGATTAAATTTTGTATTTTAATCAAAATATAACCTATAACAATGCTTGCTGTTTAATTTTATACGACAATTTTACGAAAGTTTCAGGAAAATTTCAGTAAAACAAAAATATTACAAATTAAGTACAAAATGTAAAATGCACAAAATTAATATTTTGTAAGATACCCTTTGTTTTTGATGTAACAAACCTACTCAATTGTTGATTGGTTGACACAAAAATGCAAATTTTGAAATCGTATAGCACCAGTGACTAAAAAGATCCGCGCGGGTCGTTTTTTTATCGAGTAGAAACTTTAAAACTACATAGATTAAAATAAAAATGTAAGAATTTTGACTTAGTATTACCAGTTTTTGCAAAGATTACAAGAAAACCAGAAATTTTACTCTTAAAGTGTCCAGAATTATTGCCACTACTGTAGTTTTTTAAATAACGTGCAAATGGTTTAGAAAATGTACTCAAAAACTTTACGAACTTTTTTTTAAAAGTTTATATTAAATATTAATACAAATTCTATGAATCTTTCATCATTTTATCATTTAGTTTAAAGCATGCAAAACTAAGATTTAGTGAATTGCCATAATTACTCAAAAACCGGATAGACGAAATTTTTTTTAGAATCTCAATAGTGTAATAAAGGCACTGTATAAATTTCAGTCTCTCATCATCATTTCAACTATGGTCACAACGGGTCACAACCTCCTTAAGACTTGGCATTTATTTATAGATTCAACATAATCAGATCTCGTGTACCATTCGACCTGATTAAAACGTTGATCGAAAACAACCAAAAAAATTCCTGAAAGAAATTAATGCCATGAAAATATTTTGTTTTACGCTTTTATACGAAAGTTTAATATTTCAGTATGAATAAATATTAAATAAATATACTAAATTAAGGTTAATTTACTAAATCTTGTCGAATAATCAAAATATCATTGCAAAAAATTTCTCTCTGAAATCGCTACCAAAGGCAACAATAACTGCAACAAGGTAGACCTTTGACTGCAATCTCTACACGTCTAATCTCCAATCAGCCTGCCGACTACCTTTCCAAATGTCGCAACATCGCCTCCTAGATCTGCTAACTCGTCTATGAACGCGAACACTTTTCCTTTCCGCTAGGCCTTGCCGATGTGATTGGCGCGCGAGCAAGTAGGCGATGTCGGCCGCCGATGGTGGGACTCGCCGCCAGTGTTACAGTCGGCGGGCGGAGAGTGCGATAGTGGAAATTGGAAGGAATGAGAGTTGGAGAGTAGGAGATTCTAACGGACGGGAGCACACTATTTGGACAAATATAGTTTTGTCAAAGTGTAGTTTCACCAAAAATAATGTATTTTAGTCAAACTGTAATTTGTTCAACTGGAATTTTGTCAAACCGTAAATATGCCAACCCGTAATTTAGCCAAACTGTATTCTAGACAAACTGTAATTTCACATTCCGTAATTTGACCAAACCGCAACTTCGACTAATATTATTTTGTCAAATCGTTGTCAGGTAAACCGTAATTTAGCCAAAACGCAACTATACCTAACTGGAATCATTCAACACGGAATTTATCCAACACGTATTTTTGTCAAATCGCAGATATGCATAACCGTAATCTTGCCAACCGTATTTTACTCAAATCGTAATCTTCCTAACTCTATATAAAGACATACGTTTTGGATTATTCCAGTTAGGTATAGTTACGTTTTGGCTAAATTACGGTTGACCTGAAAATGATTTGACAATAAAATATTAGTCGAAGTTGCGGTTTGATCAAATTACGGAATGTGAAATTACAGTTTGTCTAAAATACAGTTTGGCCAATTTACGGTTTGACAAAATTCTAGTTGAACAAATTACAGTTTGACTAAAATACAGTTTGGCTTAATTATTTTTGCTCAAACTACGTTTTGACAAAACTATATTTGACCAAATAAGCGGACGCCTTAACGGACTTATGTGGATTTATTTATGTTTTATATAAAATATTTTTTAGTATTCGTCATAATCGCTGTTTAAAACACGCAAATGCGTGCATAATCACATGACAAAAATACTCCATTTAAAAAAGTGCTTTGTAGGTAATAAAATAGTCTACAAAACGCTACTTTACACAATTTATTGTTCAATAGAGTCTAAAATAAATAAAACCGATTAATTTTAAATGTAACACTTACTGGCAACATCTCTTAAGGTGTTCGTCTACCCTAAAATTTTACAGCGTTACAGAGGTGTACGCCTCCCACGTTTACTTTAATTATAATTGAAATATATGATGCTTTTACATATGAGTGTATTAACAAAGGATGTCTTAATGCTTCTATATTTTTATTTTTTTCTTTGGCCTAGGAATTTGAAGTAAAAAAATATTTAAAATGACGTTTTTTGCGGTTTTTTGGCATTATTTGATAATATTTTTCTCGGTCACTATAAATGGCAGGAAAAATTTAAAAAACAAGAAGCATGCAGTTAAGCCTCCTTTTTCGAATAATTTTTGTTTTACTTAATTTCTTAAAAAAAAATTATTATAGGAATCTGGAGCCATGTTTACAGTAATTTTCAACTTCAAAATGACATTGCATAGCTAGAATGCGGGAAAGTACGAGTTTAGGCCTGGTTTCGGGCAGCCGTAGTAGTGGGGAAGAGAGTGAAATAGAAAAAAAAGTAATATCGAGAGTATTCTAGGAATTTGAAAAAATGGTAGACGAGCCTCTTAAGGTGGATTTATAACACGCACAGCGCATAGAAAATAATTTAGCACAACATTAGCATATGAATCGGTCATATGGAAATTGGTGCATCCATTTATAAGATGCGCATAGAAAATAATTTAGCATAGCACACGAAATATTTATTTACCATTTATTCATTTATTATTTATGTCAAAGTCTCTTGTCAAGGTTATTTTTGGTCAAACACGGTTTTGAATTATTTTCTTGGCTATTATTTTAAAGAAATATTTAGAAAATACAGTAATAAATACACAAACCCTCAAAATTAAATGTCAAAACAGCTGTCATAACCCGTCAAC
Source organism: Agonum fuliginosum (assembly GCA_947534325.1). Classification (NCBI taxonomy): domain Eukaryota; kingdom Metazoa; phylum Arthropoda; class Insecta; order Coleoptera; family Carabidae; genus Agonum; species Agonum fuliginosum. Next base: position 22,570,027 of record OX384036.1, read on the forward strand.
AATTTGTGTTTCTGTGCGATTTATAAAAGCCCCATAACGAAAATGCTGTGCGCTGTGCTGTGCTATGTTGTGCTAAATTATTTTCTATGCGCTGTGCGCAGTTATAAATCCAGCTTTATTTGTACATCGCTCGGTTTTATTAAAGCACTCCGCTTCGCGTCGTACTTGTTGGACAGTACTGTTTTAATCACTTGACTGGAACAAATAAAACCAGTGCTAAAACATCTGTCTACGCCAACCTAGTACTAAGATCCAGTGCTGGATTTTAGTGAGCTGAACAAGTTACTGGCACCGTGTAAAGCCGCCTAGGCGTAGAAAAAATCACTTTTCGCACGGGAAACGCTTTTCGCCCGCTCAGCGGCAAATATAAGTGGTGTAGAAATCCAAAATTGAATTAATCTGTCTGTTAACATAAAATTTGAATATTTAAATAATTGATTGTTTCTCAAATTGATATATTGTTATTATAATTCAAAATCACTTATATGTAAATAAGTTTCAACATTCCGGTTTTCAGATCTCTATTGTCTTAATGTGCTAAATTAATTAGCTTTAACATAATTAATACCCCAGCGTACAAATTAATAATCTCGGCAATTTAAATTTTATTTTAATGTATTGATAAAATACTGTATCCACTTCTTCTAAAACAGGTTGCATATTATGTCTTTATTTTGTAAATTAACATAATAAAAACTAGTTCTTCATTTTAATGAGATGCAAATAGTGCAGGATATTTATTTTGTCAAGTTGGTATGGAAGAAGAAGAAGATTAAATTGTAGGTTAAGTGGATTCAGACTTTCAGAATGTGTCAGTTCATTATGAGAATTTGTTACGAGTAACAAGATATTTTGGGGCTCATTATAGAAATGTAATACTACTAATTTTGAGAATTCTTTCGGCAACACAAAATGGGAATGTATTTATTTGGGAACTAATTAATACAAAACTGATAATACTACATTATATTAGTAACGATCAATTATTGCATAAACAGAAACATAAATCTTGTAAAACACTAAATATAAATACCAAGTTAGAAATAAAAATTTAATAAAAAGGAAAACATATAATTTTTGTACACCGAGATAAATTATTTTCATTTTAAGGGTATCGACTCCACGTAGCACAACACCGCGTTTGTCCTATGTTAATGCATAGAAACGCTCGCTAAAAATACGGAAAAGCAGTCTAGCAATTTCTACAATGCTTACGAAGTTTTATAGATAAAGCTAAATTTCATAAATTTATTTACAGACGAAGAATGCAACTAGGATTATGCCGAGTTACATTTTCTAATAAATATCTTAATAATAAGGAAAAGCATGTAAAATTGCTTAAAACACACTTTTTCATTAATTTTGTATATGGATTTCAAAGATTTTTTCAGAATTCTAACTGGGCATAATCCTAGATTAACTCTTTCACAAAAATCTAGTACCTGTTTTTCCTTCAAATTTTTAATATGCAATGAGTAAAGCAGAAACAGTTAAACCTCTAAACACGCAATATTTTGTTACGGAGACGCGACCCTTAATTTCTAATGGTCAGGTTCTAATTCTCCCATAAACGCACACCTCTTTTTACAGGACACATTTTTAAAATTCTGAAGGTTTTCATGAGAGATTTTACCGTATTTTGAAAAATTACTGTAAAAATCACTAAGAAATTTCGTTTCAAGCCTCGAAATCTTAATAAACTAAATTGATATATAATTCCAAGTGACGAATATCGAATCGAATTAATGACAGCAACATTATTTCTACGTTTGACAATTTGATTTTGATTCGATATTGTTCATTTAAGTATAAAACTTAAAATTTAAAATTTAAGTGGACATAATGCCCTGTTCGCACGAGGAAAGTTTTCACTAAAAAGTTTCTTAAAAGTAAAACAAGTGCTAGGAGCTGCCATAAAAGAAAACTGTCAATACCGCCCGTACGGGGAATGTAATTATTTTCATTAAATATTTTTAAGATCACTAGTTTTAATATATTTTAAAGAAATAATTAGTTTCTCCCACGGTTTCCCCATATGACCGGTATTGACAGTTTCTTTTATGACTCCTAGCACTTGTTTTACTTTCAAGAAACTTTTTAGTAAAAACTTTCCTCTTGTAAATAAGGCATAGAGTGCAATTTTGACAAAATGCTTTTTGATTCGTGATCAGTAGTATATCATTTAGTATCTGCCATTTAAGATAGTAAATTCATGGGTAGTGACAACCCAAAATATGACTCAAATTAATATACAGCATTCATTACAAGTCATAGAATTTGGATAAAAATTAAAATTTATAGGTAACCATTCAAATAACGAAGATAATTGAATTTAAACTTGACACTAAAACGCGCTAAAATGCATTGCGTATATGGAGGTTAGCAGTAGATTTACTAAACGATTAGAAAATATTATATAATAACAACCCAACACATGTTTGGAGAACTTATGTTATACATTGATATTTGAGATATTAATTAAACAAATAAAATTATTAGTCATCGCAATAATTGTTGAGAAATCGCACGTAAAAGGTTCCAGTCTAAGAAAAGTTATATTTTTGACGCCATACTACTGCATTTCAGTGTAATTTACATCCAAATCTACGATTTTTAATGATTTATTTCTCATTATTTGACTGCTTTGGCCTCACCTCACACCAAAATCACGCACGCTTATGACAAACGGATTTTCTATAGTTTGTCCAAAGGTATATCGTTATGGCCCTCACAGCAGGCCTATTGTTAAACATTTGAGCGGATTTATGGCGTTGAAAGAACAGGTATGTATATTTTCCAATTTTATTTAATTTAAAAATCTTAATTCTCTCAAGATATGTTCTCACTAATCTTGTTTTTTCCTAATTGGACGAAAGATCAAATCCCTTATTTGAGTTTTGGAATTCATTACTAATAGAAATTTTAAAATATCTAATGAATTGGAATGAAAAACCCTAGTGTATTTCAAATTTTGCTAATCCTGCCCCTCGCGACAGGTAGTACTACTCCCTGCTGTGTGCGGCATTCCGCAAGCTTAGTAAGTCAAAGCTATAACGATATATTTTTGTACAAACTTTACCTTAAAACTGTTAGATACAGTTATTAAATCATAAATAACAAATTTATTATGTTTGTCTCAATTAAACCACACTCCTCTTAAATCTAACCAACCTTCTTAAACCCTCACCTGACATCAACATCGCCAATAGTCGTAAAACCCTCCTACAAAGTACATACTTCACTTACGCACTTATCCATTCATAAACATCACTTATGTTAAGAGCTCTTTATTACCGCATCTTGTGCTATCCAAATACGTTGTCTGCGCTGTCCTGACGCTGTCTACAACGCTGTCCAGTGCTGTCCTACACGCACTTACGCACTATCGATACATCTTTATGAGGTTTAGGTAAGACGAGCTATCAATATGATTGATAGGCGATGAATAGAAAGGATAACGGAAGTATTAATTAAGTTTGCTACTTGTTAATGATTTATTAGGAGTGTAAATTAAATATTGATAGATAATTTATTTATTTATTATATACAAGATTTTAATAAATACATACCGTGAGTTTTATTTAACGTGAAACATGAGATCTTTCATATCCATGGTTACGAATTTGACAGCAATGTATTAGAGCGTTTCATTTAAGGAGGTTCGATACCGTTTTTGAAAATATTACCATTCATCTGAAAATTTTACAAGTTGAAGATGGATGTATTTATCGTTCACTGTTAAAATTTCAGATCAATCGTCCACACCGTTTTTTAAAAATAAATTTTTAAAAATTTCTGTTTTACATGGGAGTAAATGAGAATACATTTTTAAAGGGCTGTATAATCTATAAAAATAATACCACCAGAAAGAGATTTACAGTAATTATAAATCAGACATTAGTAAATCATGAAACTAAAATTCAGTGGATTCTTCCACACCGTTATTGAGTTATTCAAATAAATAAAATTTAAAACGTGACACATAACTAAAAGAGCGATAACTACGGCAACGTCGCAAATCATAGATTGGCGCGAAATTTAAAATACTGTTGGAAAGTAAGAGTGCGTTTATGTTGAAGCATATTATTTTATAAAGTTTGTAACAAATGATATTATATTTATATTTTCACAACAAATAAAATACACATACACAAGTCATTTTTAGGAAATTGGACACACTTTCGCAATGCGCATACAAACACCGTTACGAAACTATCGAAAATAAGTAGGAAGAACTATTTGAGTAAGAATTATTCGTGTTCATCTACTAAAAACTCTACAAGGGACATGACGGGTCCATGATCACTAAATTTGTTTGCAATTATTTCGTAACTAATTCCAAATGTCGCTAATCTTTTAATCATTCCAGAAGATCTGACTCTTTTTAAAGGCTGTACAGTAGAAATAATAATATCTGTATCTTTTGTGTACGTTTGTCATATACTTGATCAAAGCTTTTACTAATTATTTCTGAAACAGAAAGATGAATTTCTACCAATTGTCAGGAAATGTTTTTAAATAATTTTAAAGTGTCTTGGAAATAATGAATGACTGGACGAAAACTATCAATTAAGTTCTCATTTCTTATAGCTTGCATTAATCTTGGAGCGTCCAAAGAACAATTATTATGAGCTATTGCATTTACTACCTGACAACACTTGACAGTTAGGTTAGAATCACTGCAGCCAACAGTCAACGTAAAGCAGCTAAAATACTAGCGCTGTTGCCGTGTTTTCGATTGATTTTTAAAATTATGAATTTTAAAATATAAAATCTTTAGGACTTAAAAATACAATTTAATTGAAAGATAGTAATAAAATATTTATAAACAAATATATTTCGCTATAAGATATTTTATATTTTCGGTGTTTTTTACAACAAAATTTAGTGGGTAGAAGTTGTCACTCTGCAGAAATACAATAGATTTTTGTTTAGATCCCCTAGATAGATAATCGGTATCGAAACTCCTTAAAATAGAACATAGCAAATGCAATATGTATGTATTTCTAATTATTTTAGATATGAAAAAAGTTGCAAGAAATATAAACATTTAATAGATATTTTTTCAGAATACAATTTATAACAAATTCTCAAATACACGAAATAAATCAGATAAGTACTTGTCTGAGACTAACATCTGCATTATACCAACGTATCATTTGCACCTTTTCTTCAATTGTATACCTTAAATTCGTAACCATGGATATGTTTCACGTTAAATAAAACTCACGGTATATTTTTGACATTTCTAAATGTTATTTCTTTACCACCATAGTTACATCATAAAACATTGCAATGTTTTCTAAAAATAATTTGCACAGAGAAATTGATTCAGGCAAAGTTATTTTCTGATTGGTGCAGAGGAAAGAATACTGACTATTATTCCCTGGTATTATTCCCTGCGGGATTAATATATGGCATTTTAATAAAATATATACGAATACGCAATAATTTTTATTTTTCCAAAAGTGAATTTTCCATCACCATAGTTACATCATTAAACTTTGCAATGTTTAAAAAAAATATTTGGAACGAGAAATTGATTCAGTAATTTTCTGATTGGTGCAGAGGAGGGAATACTGGCTATTATTCCCTGCGGGATTAATATATGGCATTATGTGGCAAACATCACACATTTAATGGTCATGTTATTTGTGTATTAAGAGCGTAAAGTGACTCTTTGTTACTCGCGCACGGCAATTTGTTTGATTCTGTCATTTTATTTTATTTTATGTAATCAAAAATTAATTTATTGCGCGTTGTCATAAAATGTTTTTTGCTTGGTCCTCAGTAACAATCAACTTTACGTTGACAATTGCAAGCATAAATATAAACTTTTTATAGTAGTCGTAGATAAAAGTATTTTATCTACCCTTGCGGTTAAAGTGTTACTTTTTCGACTCAAAATAGTCTATGTATGTCAAAATAGCTATGACAAAAAATATAATTTTATAAAAAATAATTAAAATTTATGTGTGTTACCCAACATTTAAATGGATGAATACTACCTATGTTCTTTAAATGTTATGTGGTACAAAAACTTCTATTAGTAGACATAAAAAGTACAATAATCTAAATAAAGTAATAATAAAGAAGTCCCGCAGATGTGAAAAATAATTAAGTAATTCAAGTAGAAACTTACCCACAAGGTCAATAAAATAAAACAAAAATTAATTTTCTTTTAATTAACTTATCCAATAACATCTGTCAGACTTAATAATTTTAATTACACAAAGTGATATTTTCCTTATATGTCTTGATATTTACAAGAAAACCGTTCTTCTGTTCTTGAAAGGTATTGACAACATTCAAGAACTTTAGCGTTAAAAAATCTTCACCGCATGACATTTCCACGCCACGTAACCGTACAGATATTTTTAAATGTCACTCATACAGTTATGATCGCAATTTTCTGATATGTTTATTACCAAATTATTGCTGTTATCAGTTGCATCTTTGCATGTAAAACAGAAATACGGTGTTGACAATTGTATAGAATGCGTAGTGTATCTGATTTCAACAATGCGAAAATTTTATGGGTTCTAGTAAAAGAACAGGATCTAGTATTGCAAACATTTCACCTGCTCCAAATCGTAAAATTTAACAAGCAAAAAATATTATGGGAAAAACGGTCTTTGCATAAATTTGTTATAATGGGCTTCATATATGGAAAGAAGATCCATTAAATATAGGTTAGTTGCTTTATTTGAACCAAACGAGCGAAATATTATGTTACGTATATAATAAACTGTGCAATTTAATATTAGAAATAAAATTATACTTAATTAACTTATATTATTATTATTATAATCTCTACAACAATTTCCAAGGACTGGTGGGAGCGACCATACCAAATTTGAATCGTTGGAGGTCTTAAAATATTTAGATGAGCCATAATAACAAAAAAAGATCTTCAAGATAAAAACATAAAATGTATGATTTTCATTCAATTTACTATTGTTTTCAATGGATTGGGGTACACTTTTCCATGCCGTTTTTCCCCTGGTAATTTTTCCCTTGTCCCATTTTCCCCTGTCCCATTTTTCCCCTGCGATATTTTTCCCATAGTTCATTTTTCCCCCGCCCAATTTTTCCCTGTCTTCCTCTATCCTTGTAATCATCATTAACCTAACCTAACCTAACGATTGTACGACAGTTTTTCTACCCCTTTTTTTCTACTCCATTTTTTCTACTCCATTTGTTCTACTCCATTTTTTCTACTCATATTTTTCTACTAATTTTTTAAAACTAGAAAATAGTCTTGCCTAACATTTTTCTGAACTTTACCCCATCATACTCTACCATACGGTAGAATTCAAATAAATATTTTTTTCTGACAGGATTAAAAAAATTAATAATTAATTTTTAAGTTTTTAGTAGTCGTGGGAAAAAATGAGGGAAATTAATAGCCAGGGGGAAAAATGACCAGGGGGAAAAATGACCAGGGGGGAAAATGACCAGGGGGAAAACGACAGGGGAAAAGTGACCTCCAACCTTTTTGATTAGATAAGTACCTATTTCTCAATAATAGTAGTAAGTAACTATGAAGAATAAATAAATTGGCTATTTGACCAAATTAAACTTATTTTATTACGGTTTTATCCCTCTACCTACTGTACTGTAACCTGTTGCATAAATGAATAATGACTAAATAAGTAAAATCCTGAATTTGAATGGATTAAAAAGTGAATCTTGAAGTTAAATAATTAATGATAATTTGTTGTATTTTATGTCCTGACCATCAATATTTTTGATACAAATCTAAAAATCTCTTGTGACGTTAATTTTTTAGTTATATTTTGCTGGTGACCATTCAATGGAAAATATTATTATAATGGAATCCAACCACTTCGACCGATTCATCTTGGTGCATTTAGAAACTCAATCCGTGCGACAAGTTCCGGGTTCGTACGTCATCACATGTAGAGAGTTATGCTTAAGCGGCTCGTCTACGTTTTTACCGAATTTTAGAATACTCTCGATTTTACATTTTTTTCCATTCCACTTTTTTCCCACTACTAGAGCTGCCTAAAACCAGCCCGAAACTCGTACTTTGCCGCATTCTAGCAATGCAATGTCATTTTGAAGTTGAAAAATACTGTAAAAGTGTTTTCGTTGCGAGTAAACTGTCAGATTATTATTGAATTCAGGATAATGTTTTTATAAACATTTAATAGAGAAAGAATGGATCTACAGAATTGATGTGCCTTTTTAAAATATTAAAAATTAATTTGTATCATGAGATATAACCGTGAAAAGTTTGCATAAAATAGGAAATTTTTTTGATTTTTTCGGAATTTTTATATTCATGTACAATTTTGTAATCAAAATTTTAAAAAGGCACATCTGTAGATCCATTCGTTCTCTATTAAATCCTGGTTGAAATTAAATTTAACCATTCTTGTACTGGCCACAAAACACTCGCTACGTTAGTACATTTTACGCTGGGTTTTAGGTAGTAGACGGGCCTCTTAAACCCGCGAAGCGACTGCATAGATTAGCACGTCAATATTGCAATATATGGATTATAATATGATAGCTATTGTAATTACTGTTAAATTTGAAACTTACAAAAATACTAAAGACAGGACTTTCTTCAGATATTAAATATTAAATAGGTACTAAAAATTATACTACTAATATAACTATTTAAGTAGGTATTTGAAACGAACAAAATATAATATACAAAGAATGTTTTGTACCTACTCGTGTCTGAATAATTTAAAATGATTTTGCAACACCTAGCATTGACATTTTCTAAAAACTTAGTTTTTCTTTTGTATTTCAAGAATTTATAGTTCAAATACTCTTTAAAATAATGTCATTTATTTGTGTAAGATGCCACCGGATTGAATTTATTAAGGTAGTCCTCCTTCGCACTTCACGAAAAGAATTTTAAAATAAAGAGTATGTAACATTAGAAGTTTATATGACATAATATAAATACGCCAACGCGTAGGAAGAGCTGGGTAGTACTGAAATTAAAAATACTTAAAGTATTACTTTAGGTACATCGTGTACTTTAAGTATAATACTTAAAGGAAAAATTTACCACATACTTACGTAACAGTGATTAAAATAGGTAGTAAATTATTAAAATTTGTTTATTAGTTCATAGACAATCATGTACCCCATATACCTAAAATTATATAACTTAGACACTTTCTTGACGACGCTTTGTCATGCAAATTTTGTACATCTCGTATTTTTAAAGGATAATATGAATTACAAATTACAATAAATCTTAATTTCAAATGCCTATTAGTTTTAATTGAAATATTGCAAATATATTTTTTGTATTACCTATTATAAAGTTTCTTTAATTATAATAAAAATGATATAAACTATAACCAGCAGTTTTTTGACAGATACTTAATAATTAAGTACTTTGCAAAATGTACTTTAAGTACTACTAGTACTTATACTGTAAGTACTTTTGTTGAAGTACTTATTACTTGAATACTTTTTACCTTCCGCTTACCTGTAAAGGAAGGTATTGGAATCATGCAAAAAATCGGGTTGTGAGTTTTAAGTGGATGAGCACGAATTAGGGTCATAACAACTCATTTTTGATAGTTTCTCGATGATGTCTGTATGTACGTGTGTGTGTGTATGTGCGCCGATGCCGTATGTCGCATAACTCAAATACGAATTACCCAATAATTTTGATATTTGGTTTTTTACAATTGTATACGAATAGGAAGAGCTCATTAGATTTTGGTACAAATATCTTCACCGGAAGTGATATTTTTTGAAGATTGAAAAAGATTATTGTCAAAAATTTATATAAATTTGGATAAATATAGTACCTATTTATTTGTAATAAGTATAAGAGACAAAGTTATTTGCAACTTACGTTATAAAAAATTGTCTTTATCTGGTAGCATTAAAGAACTGCAATAAAATTTAAAAAATAAATTTATCAGATAAAACGTTGAAATCTTGTAATCCATGTTCGGTTGATTTTTGTTTCTGCGTAAAAAATATTGACAGGTGAGACGGGTGACAAATTGACATACTGGCGCCATATAAGTCATAAGGTCATAAGTAAGATATTAAATGTAGTAATTGAACGGAGGATGTCTTCAACACAGAAGAGTTTTCTTGTGAACGAATCTTTTGATTCAGGTGATGCAAATTTCTGTGTTTGAATATTTTAGATTTTTATTTGTATATTTTAAATGGATTGTACGTATACATTTCTGTTTAAAGTCTAGATATGGCGGAAGGTTGTGTGATGGCCACGTCAGATTTTTTATAGTACTTATCCCAGCTCTGCGTGTAGGATTGTTATAAAAACATAGAACAATTTCGCAACAATATTTCGATTCATCCTCTCCTGTATGTTCGCAGCACGATACAATCCAATCAACAATGAACTATTTCAGGTACCTTCCTTGTACCTTGTACATGAACAGTTTCCTCGGCACTGTTCTGGTATAGTTGTGTAGTTGTAGCTGTGATGTTCAGATGTTAGTATGTGCCGACAGCATGCGCCCGTGCGGGTCACGACCCGCAGCGTGCCGGAGCACGCGCACTCGCACGCAACTGCTGCCGAAGAGGAAGAACGGTTGTTGAACACTTTGAAATATTGTATTAGGAAATTGGAAGAAGGATAAGCTTGTTCTGAGCGTTTTTGTATCTTTGTTTATTAATAGTGGTTGGATTCCACTATAATAACAGCTACCATTCTGTAATAGGGAGTTAATCCGGTAGAATGGTTACCATCAAAAATAAAAAATAAAAATTAGGCATGGAACTTGTGCACTATGCTAAAGATGTATGGTTGACGATCGTTTGTGATCAGTAACATTATCTATGTAACATCCCAATGAATAATAATCCTAATTATGCGTCCCATGTAATTCTCTGAGATGTTTGTATTGAGTATGTAATTTTGATCGTAAAACACTCAGAATGTGGCTAGAATAGACTATACTACGATTATAGAACATCTACCTAATAAATGTATTGCAGTCACACAATGCCCAAAACTGCAATCGTTCAAGATTAGTCCGCTGATAAGAAATATAGTCGAACAGTTCAGTATTTGCCATATTTATTAACCCGAGTATATATTTTACCCCCAGTGTCCCACTGGTAGAGTAAGAGTTTTTCGAAGCTTATTACCAGGGTTGTATTGTAAGCTCTGGCGCATCTCAGGCTTGTGGTTTTGACCATTGTGTGACTGCAATAACCCCCTAATAAACACTAATGATTATTAGGTAGATGAAATGTATTTGTACTATAACTAATATATCACTTACAGTACTAGATTGTTACTAGATTATTAACATCTCATGATAGATGATTCAAGTCAAGTGGGTATATACATCTCAAATAATGTACGTGGTGCATACGAGTACAATGCTTTAAACCCTGTTCACTCGTGGATTCTTTGAAGATTCTTTTATGCATCTGAATTCTAGAAAAAAATAAACTCATTAGTGAAGCTACAATGAATTACCAATTCTTCTTTTCCAAGACTCATGGAAGATTTAATTTACCGGCGCCGCTTTTTGACAGGCAATTCTTACCATGAATATTTTTTGACACATGGTTTAACCAATCATATTGCGTAATGATGACGTCAAATGACGTAATGCAACCAATAGAATTGAAAATGTAAAATGATGTATCTGACAACATAATTTTGTAGATTAGGTTTTATTTTGTTACGTTAGTAACAAAAAATTAATTAATTTGTCACATGAAACGTCAAAAATGTTTAGAAAAATGAGTCGTTTTGGTAGTATTTTTAACAAGAAAAATATTCTTCCTAAATACCATTCGAGATAATAATTTTTTGAGAGAATTTTTGTCTATTCCACGGCAACTTATTGCAATTTCACTCCACAAAACATCATCTGACAATTCCCCTCAACTTCGTTTCGGGAAATTGATAGATGATGTTTTGTGTCGTGAAATTGTTAGAAGTAAGTTGCCGTTGCAACGACAAAACAATTCTCAAAAAATTAGCATCTCTTATGGTATTACTCCTGATTATTTTTCTCAGGATTTCGGAGCATGAAATAATTCTCAAAAAATCTGTGTGTACTGTGTATACATTATTTTGTTACTTACATACTTTTCATATTTTAAATAGTTCTATAACAATACGAACAAGCCACTTCATTTTGACTAGTGGCGAAAAAAAGAGCTAATATCTTTATATAATGACCTAGGTAGTATAACTAGGTAGTGTTGATAAGTGAAAATCTTTTGCTTTTGACGTTTTCGTACATTAACATTAAGAATAATCTACCTAACGGCTTAATGCCCAGTTTGCACGGTAAAAGTTTTCGTTAAAAGTTACCTTAGATAAAAAAAAAAGTTCTAGAAACTGTCAACAAAACACTCAATATCGTTCATACGGGAAAACGAAATATTTTTGTAAAATATATTTATCTATAGCTTTAATATATTTAATCATATCAACTGTTATTACGTTTTAATATGCAACATTTATTGATAATTATAAACAACATAATACATTAGTTACTTATAATACGTTAGATACTTGTAATTCATTAGTTACAAACTTAATACGTTAGATACAACCATAATAACATCAAAACCTTCCATGCAAACTATCAACTAATTGACAGATAAAATTGTTGATTTGTTTTAACATCGCTGTCGTTGATGATACGATTAAGCTTTGAATATAACGCGAATTATGCGATTTAATTCCTCATGGATTTTAAAAGACCCTCGGTTTCACATCGTCGCTTAGCAACATCCTCGGTATTATAAATAGCATAATATTCTTGTTAATTTAATAGCTATTATAGAAATCATTAGTTTTACCGTATAAATGACATTTAAAAATTTTGATGATAGTTTCCTTTTTTAACAATGTAACTCAATAACATTTAACAAGTCGCTAACAAGTCCTAGTTATCCATTCCATAAAACAAAAACCACTGAAAACCCTCCATAACTAACTCCTTCAACTGTTTCCGTCGTGTTCAATATGGGAAAGCCTCTCTTCCAAAGACAAAATCTAATCTGGCATCTATCACAAATGATCGCGTTCTTCTCACAGCGGATCTCATTCGTCAGTCCTTATTTAGCGCTAACATCGATGCGATTTTGTTTCCACAAACACGGACACGCACTCTCGATGCCAATCTTGTCAGAGAAGTCAGCGCTGATAAAGGTTCCAGGTCTCGATGACATTTACCGTGTAAGGCGAATATGTGTGAGCTATTAGTGTGCTGTGTTTGTTGTATTTCTTATTAGAATTGTGGCTATAATCGGGAATTTGTAACGGAACTTGGAATTGGTTGGTAAGGATATGTCCTTGCTCTTTTCCTCGTGTCAAATGTTAGATTAATTGAGGAACGCCTATTTGGCTTTGAATTTTCTTTTAAGGACAATTTTGTACATACATACATATGTAGCAGTTATACAGGGTGTTCATTTTAAGTGGCGCACCGTTGCTAACTCGAAAAGTATAAGAGCTACGAAGTTGGTTAAATTAGCAAACAATTTCTATTTTATATGACTACTTTAATGAACGAAACAAGAATTTTTTTAGACCAGGGGTTCTGAAACTACGGGGTGCAACTTTCTTATGTCAAATAGGGACCTATTTTTTATTTGGTTGTTCGATTCAGTATTTTTTTCTGAATTCAACATAACAAAAATAATTATAAGAAAAACGCTATTGAAAATTATAATAATTTAATTAAATTTTCTCGACTTTTATGATTTTTTCTGGTGATCAAAAAGCAATTTTTAATTTCAGAAAACAGAGGGACCTAAATTGAACCTTTATTAACAAGAAGTTTATATTCATTCGTCTATGTTATAAATTAAATGAGATATGATGGGACAACGATGATATGTTTGCGCTGTTGAAATTGTAAATTCTTTAGTTAATCCGTACATTTTATGCTCAGTTTTCTTTACCTACATTTTTTGTTCAATTGACTGCAACAAGACGGGCTTAACGTCATCTGAACCCACCACACTTTGGAAATGACTGACGTTCAGGAGTTCGGTATTTTCCGATCGGGTCTCTTAAGATACTTTGTAAATCTAATATCAGATGTTTAGTACCGAAAACAAGAATTTTTACCTTTTTATATAGGTAGCTAGTTTTGAAAAAGTTTAATTTTGTGAATAATTTATTAGGTAATTTTTGAATAAATTATTAAAAATTTGTAACCTAAAAATACTTTTTAGTAGGTACCCAATTTTAATATCTACCTTAAACAAGAATCTCTTTAACCAATTTTGGTACCTTTTTTCGTTGTGCTACATATTTACCATTCTATTTTTACCACTCCAACTTTTACCACAGCATTTTTACAACCATTCTTTTTTACCGCTATCCTGTTTTACCGTTAACCCATTTTTTACCACTCCAACTTTTACCTCTGCATTTGCACCATTATACTTTTTACCGCTATTTCGTTTTACCACTTATACATTTTTACCATTACAACTTTTACCACCATACTTTTTTACCGATATTCCGTTTTACAATTAATAGTTTGTGGGGCTATAATTCGAATTTGTTAGTGTAGTAAATACCAAAACCGAGTTTGTGGGGCTCTAGTACGGGTTTGTTAGCTTTGTTAGTGTAGTAAATACCAAAACCGTGTTTGTGGGGCTCTAGTACGGTTTTGTCAGCTTTTTTAGTGTAGTAAATACCAAAACCGAGTTTGTGGGGTTTTAGTACGGTTTTGTTACTTTTGTTAACAAAGAGACGGTGGTAAAATGGATTGGTAAAAAAACACGTTGGTAAATATGTTGGTGGTAAAAAGAATTAGTGGTAGAAATAGGGACGGTGGTAAAAATGGATTGGTAAAAGAATACGTTAGTAAATACGTTGGTGGTAAAAAAGAATTAGTGGTGAAAAGGGACGGTGGTAAAAAATGGATTGGTAAAAGTATAATGTTGGTAAAAAATGGATTGGTAAAAGAATTACGGTGGTAACTAGGGATTGGTAAATATAGGGGCAAATCTCCTTTTTTACAACCTAAATTCTCATCTTTAGTAACCACAACCTTACAGAAACGAATGAACGCCGAAAGTTAGTGATATGCATATCACTATAAATATGATCCATGTAGCAAACTTAATAAGTACAAAAGTGTACATATTCAATTTCAATCATTTCTTTCTGCGGCACAAGAAACACAACAAAGATGGTCTGTTTTCAAGGATATTAGCGTCTTTTGTGTTTGATACAACTGCGTAAAATTCTCGACGATTTCTAACCGCTCAAGCTACGCAACAGAATATTCTCATAGTGGGATTAGTTGCTACCGTTATTTTGCGTGAATTATTCGGATGATTTGACACATCTAAGTGGGCTACGTGCGACGAAATCTTCATCGAAAAACTGTGAAAGTAACAGTTACACGCCAAACCGTAACGCGTAGCGTAATTCATTCTTCAAAGTTCTTCCTAAAAAACAACAATACCGAAATTTGATTGGGTTTTTCTGTAGGCTATTCAGAAGTACTAGAAAGTATTTAGTCTGGTAGGTTTTTGCAGTAAAAACACATTATGTGAAATCTAATTATTGATTTTTATAACGCTTTCTTCGTCAACGAAAATTTATCTAAGAGGTTTTGTTACAAGAAAAACAGATACCCATCTATTTCAATAGTTAAATAAGAATTTTAATGACAAATTGCTAAATGCTAGAGAGCCGAAATAAAAAATTGTGTCTGATTTTAACACTTACCAGAAATGACTACTTTTTGTGCTAAGTCTTGCCTTTCAAGAAAATGTAAATATAAACTTTGCATCCGGAGTATTTCAAACAGAGCGTAATTTTAAAGAAGAGTCTTCAGGTAGAAAATCCGTTGGTCATTTGATTTCGGTGTGAAATGAGGCCAAAGCAGTCAAATAACGAGAAATATATAATTAAAAATCGTAGATTTGGATGTAAATTACAAATCATAGATATCTATTGAATTAAAAAAGATAATAATTGAAATTAAAGTTTACACTGAAATTCAGTAGTATGACGTCAAAAATACAATTTTTCTTGAGACTGGAACCTTTAATGTGCGATTTCTCAACAAATTTGCGGTGACTCATAATTTTTATTTTTTAAGTAAATATATATCTCAAATATCAAAGAATAACATATTCGTTTTTCTAATCGTTTAGTAAATCTGCTGTTAACCTCCATATCTGCAATGCATTTTAGCGAGTTTTAGTGTCAACTTTAAATTCAATATCTTCGTAATTTCAACGGTTACCTACCTATAAGTTTTAATTTTAGTCCAAATTCTACGAATTGTAATGAATGCTGTATATTAATTTGAGTCATATTTTGGGTTGTCACTACCCATGAATTTACTAGCTTAACATGTACTAAGTGACTTGATGTACCTACATACACTCTAAAAAATGCATGCGTGTAAATTAAACTTGTGCCTTTGGTTAAAAATTTAGTGTTAATTTTTACACTAAAAACTCGTTAAAACAACACTACATTTTACACTACGCATGTGGTAAAAGTACACTAAGAACTAGTGTAATATTTTACACTAGATATGGAACTTTTCACAATAATAGTGCGAAAGTAATTATTTCAGTGTGATATTTCTGAAGATAGTGTAATATTACCGTTATAAAACATTATAGTAACACGTTCAGTGTAAAAATACCCTTCAACGTTCTGGTCACGTTGTTCATGTACAGAGTTGGTATACAGATCAGACGTAGTGGCGTGGGTTAGTATATTGTGTTGTTTGTGTTTAGTTTTTATACGTTTCATTTGGTTTTAGTGTTTGATCTTTTTGCTATACTTTCATATTTTGGAATGGTGCATAAACCTAATTATTATTGTGACTGCACGTGAAGATATTTTAATGTGGATGTGACCTTTTTACCCGCGCCCATGTTTGCTTCAGTTGAGATGTTACCAGTTACAACATGAAGATCCAAAATACCTAAAGAATCTATTGGGAAAAGCCGGAAAAATAATTCTTTTTAAACTAGTAAGTTAGAAAATTCATGTTATTTAATTAATTAATTTATTTTTAATACATATTTTACAGAATAATTTATCAAATTGGAAAAGGATATACTAAAAAAACAACCAATCAACCATTTCTAATCGCAGAAGGATCGATTCTCGGAGCTATACCTAACAAACTATTTTCTTGTCATCGACGAGTCATCGATAATACAACACCAATCCCATGTGTGAAGCAATGTAATCCAGCAAAAGCGATCATAACCTTATTTCAATCCTATTACGTATTTCAATTATTATACATATTTCTATAAACTATACATAATATGTCTACTGTATATTGTAGGTACCTAACATAATGTATACTTAATCTGGATGTAATATTAAATTTATAATATATTTTGCATAAAATCCTACTTTTTATTTTACCCTATTTTAACACTATATAGTAACACTAATATTTTACACTAAAATTTTTACACTCTCAACGTGTAACTTTTAACCGTTTGTGCTTTCGTTAAAGTACACTAAAATTAACCATTCTTGGAAAAGTAAAAGTTAACACTAAATATTCTGTCCTCGATGGTACACTATTTTTGGTTAGTTTAGTGTTAAATTTAACACTATATTTTTTAGAGTGTAATAAGGGGTATTCAAAAATATATTATGTACCACGCCACAAAAATTTACCGGTTGTACATGTCTGCCAGAAGCATTCATTACAAGTCGTAGAATTTTGATAAAAATTTAAATCCATAGGTAACTGTTGAAATAATAACTGTGTCATACAACGTTATACTACTGCATTTAAGTGTGAAGTTTAATTTCAATTATCCTTTTTACCTTCCGCTTACCTGTAAAGGAAGGTATTGGAATCATGCAAAAAATCGGGTGGTGAATTTTTAGTGGATGAGCACGAATTAGGGTCCTTACAACTCATTTTTGATAGTTTCACGATGATGTCTGTATGTATGTGTGTGTATGTGTGTGTGTGTGTGTGTGTGTGTGTGTGTGGTCAAAGGGTGTTAGTCGCATAACTCAAATACGAATTACCTGAAAATTTTGATATTTGGTATTTAACATTTGTATATAAATTGGAAGAGCTCCTTAGATTTTGGTACAAATATCTTCATCGGAAGTGATATTTTTTGAAGATTGAAAAGGTTAATTGTCAAAATTGTATATAAATTTGGAAAAATATAGTATTTATTTGTAATAAGAAAAAGAGGAAAAGTTATTTGCAACTTACGTTATAAAAAAATTGTCTTTATCTGGTAGCATTAAAGGACTGCAGTAAAATTTAAAAAAGAAATTTATCAAATAAAACGTTGATATCTTGTAATCCATGATCGGTTGATTTTTGTTTCTGCGTAAAAAATATTGACAGGTGAGACGGGTGACAAGTTGGCATACTAGCGCTATATAAGTCCTAAGTAAGATATTAAATGTAGTAATTGAACGGAGGATGGCTTCAACACAGCAGAGTTTGCCTGTGAATGAATCTTTTTATTCAGGTGATGCAAATTTCTGTGTTTGATAATTTTAGATTTTTATTTGTATATTTTAAATGGGCACCGGATTGTACGTATACATTTCTGTTTAAAGTCTAGATATGGCGGAAGGTTGTGTGATGGCCACGTCAGATTTTTAGTTCTATGGATACCTATGATTTATAACTTACATCCAAATCAACGATTTTTAATTAATTATTTCTCATTATTTAACTGCATTGATCTCACCTAACACCGAAATCACGCACGCTTATGGCCGACAAAATATATGTACGAAATTAGTAATCACCCTGTAGATAAGTAGATAAAAAATTTAATGTAAGGAGATCTATATCGTAAATCGAAGGGAAAAGGAATTAGTATTCAAAAGGGTGTGGTATTACATTATTTATAATCTATAAAATACAGCTCATTGAAACCATAAGTTAGCAATACTTTCTCCGTTATTTATATTCTAAATCACGACAGAAAAATATGCTACATATTTTGTAGACAATTACATGATTTTCCTTACTTGCATTCATCACACAAACCAGTCCCTCAGTCATTCATTCTTCTTCGTTTTCTTATACAAGTGTCTGACAACTCTTCTGGTCAGCTGTTTCATGTCACTCGATTAAAAATCCACAATAAATCAGAGCGGACCTTGAAGCATCCATTGTGCGATATTCTGACCACGCCAGTCGCTACAAATAAATTTATAGATGCTTGTAATAATGTTCAAGACCTATCCGACGTAGCTCGAGGTCTAGTCGGCTAGAGCGAGTCTACGGTTGATTGGTTGAATTACTGAATGTTTTTGTTGCTGGTAATCTAGGGTTCTTGTTCTACTAACATTCACTAGTTTATTCGTAGGTTAAGGGGCTTTTATCACAGTAAAAAAAGTATTTAAGGCGGAACATCAAATTTTTCCGCATTCGAAACCTATACCATATGTTCTACGCAGCGACGTGCAGTTCACTACAAAATTTCTTAGTCTGGGTAATCGGAGTAGAAGGAAAGTATGTCTTGTATTGAACAACAGATGCAGATTTTCGTCAAAATATATGTGTCATTTATTTAAAGCAATCGTAAAAATATAAATCGAACAAAATAATACAAATATTCAAATTTGATGGTTGAAAATAGGCCATTTTCAACAAACTTGAAGTTCCGCCTTAACAAATTACTCCCAACCTATTAATCCTATAAATCTAAAAATAAATACCGTATAAAGACATAGGCTGTAAAAATCTAGCTATGTTGTCGAATTTTTTAAATTGTTATTATTATTATTTATAAACAATTAAATAATAATAATTATGAGAAAAACTCTTCGTAACTATGATTGCATTGTAAATGTAAATGTTTGTATCACATTATTATATAAAATTTTCAAATAGTAGTCGAGTAATTTGTTATATAAATTTAAAAATTGCATGCGCGCGAGACAATCAAATTCTAAACAAGAATGGAGCGAAACATAGCAATTAGATAAATAGAGACAACCTGTGCTCATAAAACATAGGCTGTCAGCGCGGGTACCTGAAATAACGGGGATTTGTGATCTAGCAGCGCTGAGCTGATAATTTTGACTAAAAGTGCTGGATTTAAATTGATAGCATTTACATCCACTTCTATAATAATAGACCAAGAGCTAGCGGTCAAATTAGTGTGGACATTTTATTAGTCGTGAAATTGAATGGCTGGGGTCTTGCATATTTGCTAAAGAATGTCCAGTCTGCCTGTCCTAAGTGGCCGGCTCAAGCTTCTCCAAGCGTAAGAAGATGGGGCTAAGTAAAGTAGAATTTATATAAATTATGAGGTCTGCCATTTGTGCAAGTTAAAATAAACACTATTTCTTATTTATAAGAAAAAATCTGACGTGGCCATCACACAACCTTCCGCCATATCTAGACTTTAAACAGAAATGTATACGTGCAATCCGGTGCCCATTTAAAATATACAAATAAAAATCTCAAATATTCAAACACAGAAATTTGCATCACCTGAATAAAAAGATTCATTCACAGGAAAACTCTGCTGTGTTGAAGCCATCCTCCGTTCAATTACTACATTTAATATCTTACTTATGACTTATATAGCGCTAGTATGCCAACTTGTCACCCGTCTCACCTGTCAATATTTTTTACGAAGAAACAAAAATCAACCGATCATGGATTACAAGATATCAACGTTTTATTTGATAAATTTATTTTTTAAATTTACTGCAGTTCTTTAATGCTACCAGATAAAGACAATTTTTTTATAACGTAAGTTGCAAATAACTTTTCCTCTTATTCTCATTACAAATAAATACTATATTTTTCCAAATTTATATACAATTTTGACAATTAACCTTTTCAATCTTCAAAAAATATCACTTCCGATGAAGATATTTGTACCAAAATCTAGGGAGCTCTTCCAATTTATATACAAATGTTAAATACCAAATATCAAAATTTTCGGGTAATTCGTATTTGAGTTATGCGACTAACAACCCTTGACCACACACACACACATACACACACATACATACAGACATCATCGTGAAATTATCAAAAATGAGTTGTAAGGACCCTAATTCGTGCTCATCCACTAAAATTTCACCACCCGATTTTTTGCATGATTCCAATACCTTCCTTTACAAGTAAGCGGAAGGTAAAAATGGCAGATTGTTTCCCTTTCTCCAAATCCTCGCCAGAACAACATTAAGTTATACATTACAGATGACACTTTATAACTGTCAAATATTTGTTTGGAGCTGCACTTATGTATATATAAACATAAATTATTTTTACAGTAATTGTAAAATTAGGTTAAAGAAAATTTAACTCTATTTTGAAGCATCCATAAACGATTAAAGGTTTTTAAATTTTGTGTGAATCAAAAATCGATGCATTAAATTTTATGCATCTTTCTTGTAAATCAATTTGTTATAAATAATCTTTAAATAATTTTATTTGTATGCGTTTCAAATATCTAGACCTTTAAACTTTAAAATTTAAAAAGTAAATTCTTGAGTCATAGTCAATCGACTCATACGTTATGCACTATTTGTTTTTAATATCGGTTTCAATCAATTTCTGCAACACATTTTCTAATATTTCAAGAACAGTATGTAGTGTTTTGTGTTAAGTAAACATTAAAACTATTAGACCACATAGTTACCTGAAATCCAATTAAATTTAAGCAAGCAAGTATAATTAGTATCATAATATTAATGAAATGATTTTTATTTTGTTTGTAATGCGCAACTTAAATGAAAATTATTTTTATATTAAAATTTTTTGCTTTGTTGGGGAAAGAAACACTCAACTTATTTCTTTTAAAAAATATATTTCAAATTATTCGTAAGAAATACACAGGAAATTGTAGTGGCCAACTATGATTAGGTACTGACAATTTAAGTTGGTAACACATTTCAGTTTGAAAAGAAATCACAGTAATGGATATGAAAATTAAAATAACTATCAAGATAGGTACAAAAAAGTAGCATTTTACGATTGTACATTTAAGGCGCTACACTTGTGTCAAAAATATAGTGAAAAAGGGAGCTTGCTATATTACAAACTGAGCTCTTGTTAGTACACCTACACTGTTCATATTTTATATATAGATAGTTAAAAGATGACTCTAGAGTGCTAAGAAATTATATTTTTGAAATACTTAGTGGTATTTTAGTAATAAATTAGTAAAAATAGTCAATTTGGCCGATTTTTTACTATTTTTTTTCCTCAGATGTGTAATTTTTTTGATAAAAAATATTTTTTTAGCACTCTCACGAACAATGCAAGGAATCGACTATTTAAAACAAAATTAATAAATATATGCAATAATAAGGGCGCAGTTTGTAATATTAAAATGCATAATTTAATTCTTATTTTCTCTAATTGTTGTCGCAACAATGTATTGTATGAATTTTTCGATCAAATAATGCTTCTTAATTACTTATGGTAAATTTCAGATTTTTATTTTGAGCAATATAGCCAGAATCGTGAATTTTGATTCTATTGCAGCAATATTGCTTTCAACAAGTGTAGAGCCTTAAGTAATTACGAAGCTTTATTTGATCGAAAAATTCATACAATACGCATATGCATGCATATAATTGTAAAATATTGCATATTTGTTTAATTTTGTGCATATATTGAGCATATTTTGACCTTATTTCAATGCATATTGCATACATAATATTTTGATCATATTTGCCTGCATATAATCCGCACTCAATTTATATCTCTATGTTATGAAACTCTTTTTATAAACAAAAAATACAAATTGTTTCCATCAAATAACAATTTTGTATATACCTATCTTCTGTAACAGAGTGATTAACATTCACTGTCGCTAGTTCAGCAGGATAAATTAAGAGGATTCTCTAATTTACGATATTGCTCGTCCATTATAAAGTCGACTTGTTGAGTCTGTTAGTCTGCAGCATTCAGTGTCCATGTTTCCGCCTACTGTGTACAAATGGAAACCATCTTCCTGGAAGATACATCAGCTGCCCACGTCACGTGGTTCAGTGGAGGACACGTGGTTCACGCGGTCACGTGCTGAGAGAGTAGTGGAAAATAATCGTCTTCAATAACACGAAACGACGTATCTCAAAAAAATCGAAAATTGAGATAATTCACTCATAGGCATAAAATGGAGAGTTTTACAATTCCACGAAGCGTCGTATGTCAAATTCCTCATAGTTTTCATTATACAGAATAAATTTCACAAAAAGACGTAAGTATCTCAATTATGGCTTAAATTATTGAAATTTTAATGACAATTCAACTCATGTGTCATCTGTCAAAAATGGACCAATCAATTTTGAGGATTTATAAATTTTCCACCAATTGAAACGAATTTTTTCGACAATTTATCACTAGTGCTCGCAGCGACATAATTTTTCGACAATTTTCACTAGTAATCCAATCGACAATTTTAAACAATTGAATATATCTTTATTAATCAAAATCCTATTGTATAACTGTTGTAATGGAAGTGAAGCTATTTATAAATCATTTTCATAAAGAAAGAATACATTTTTATTCGGTGAATAGACCATATCAATTATTATAGCGCCTCTTCCGGCTGACTTGCGATGTAAAAAAGTGATGCCAGGGATGCCAACAATTACTTATTTTTCTAAATAAGTTGGCAATGATCAGCCGTTCCGGTGTTAAAAATTTTAATTTTTTAATTTTAAAACATGATTTGAAACACAATATTTGTAACTAAGCATATTGATATAAATTATATGACACTACATCAACAGAAAAACACACTTTTAAGTTATCTATCACTCGAGATGTTGGGATCCCGCTAAAAAAAATTCAAATTTTCATAGTTATTTTCACATAATAAACTAATGATCATTTATATTAAACAAGGGCAGAATTCGATACTTCGTTATTAAATATAACTGATATTAAAAAACGGCCATGTGATTCTGTCTGCATTAATTACTATATTAGTTTAAAAATTCACTTTTTCCCATAAGGAAACATTAGTTCCACTTCGGTAGTACTCACAGCATTGTGATTGGTGATTACTGAGCATGCGCATTGAATAATTAATATGGTCTATTGTCCTCCGAATACCATTCGTGTTCCAAGTTATGTAGACAATTTTTGTGTCTGCATCACTCATGATTATTACGCTTGAGAAAATAGCACTCGTGCTACGCACTCGTGCAATTTTCAATCAAACGTAATAACCATTCGTGATACAGCAACAAAAATTGTCGACATAACTTGGAACACTAGTGGTATTATATATGACAATTCAACTCATGTGTCATCTGTCAAAAATGGACCAATCAATTTTGAGGATTTATAAATTTTCCACCAATTGAATTTCGACAATTTATCACTAGTGCTCGCAGCGACATAATTTTTCGACAATTTTCACTAGTGATCCAATCGACAATTTTAAACAATTGAATATATCTTTTTTAATCAAAATCCTATTGTTATAACTGTTGTAATGTAAGTGAAGCTATTTATAAATCATTTTCGTAAAGAAAGAATACATTTTTATTCGGTGAATTGTCCTCCGAATACCATTCGTGTTCCAAGTTATGTAGACAATTTTTGTGGCTGCATCACTCATGATTATTACGCTTAAGAAAATAGCACTCGTGCTATTTTCAATCAAGCGTAATAACCATTCGTGATACAGCAACAAAAATTGTCGACATAACTTGGAACACTAATGGTATTATATATGAAAAATGTTATGTAAAAATGTTCATACTGTCAGAAAGTAAATACATGCATCCCTCAATAACGAAAAAAGCTAAAGGAATACTTCATTATTTTTATATTAATGCTTATTTAAAATCTATGAAAATCTTTAAATCGCTCTCCTGCAAAATTAACAAAACTGAGTTACGTCGTTTCGTGATATTGACGACGTAATGTGCCCGACTGTGGTTCTGACAACTCATGTTCGAATCCAGCCAGGTTAATAATAACAAACCATTGAGGATGCAACACAAGTTGGATAATATTCCATTTACATTTTTTAATCTCTAATTCTGTTTGGGTGTGGCAGCCTCACATATTGTAAGTCATTGCCACCATAAAGCCAAGAAGTTGCATATTTTTGATCAAATGAAACACGAATAAATTTAAAAATAGTTTTTACTGGAAAAAGATTTCAATGAGCGAATAAGATGGAAAATATGAATTCCCTCCACTATAGTGATGCCGCGAGATCTCGTCTCGAGACAAGAATAAATCTATTCTCGTCTCGAAAATAATTAAAGATCTCGATAAATCTCGATTTTTTATGTAATGTAGATACTGGGTGGTCCATTTAAAGTGTTTTCAGGTTATATTTCGGAAACAGTACATTTTACGCAGAAATGGCAATGAAAGCTCGAATATACGAGCGTCCGAACGCATCATCATTTTTCGCGATTACAGCGCTACCTATCTATCATGCTGACGAAAAAAATGCTGACGAAAAAACGAGATAAAAGACTTACAAAAAATGTTTTTTTTAGTTCAAATAAAATATGTTTAAATCTGATTTAAATTAACAAGTTTTAACATATTTTTTGCATTTATTATTCTATTTTATTTGGAAATACGAGAATTTAGAATAATTCAAAATTAATTAAAATCACTCAATTCTAAAGAACAACAAAAAATAAGTAATAATGCATTTTTTATTTTAACAAAAATAACTACTTGAAAAACCAGACATTCAAGCATTTTAATGACCTGGAAGAATAATGACTTTTCTATCTTCAAGTGGCAAAAATTATGGACACTTTCAAAATTCTTCATACATATTATGTTGCATTCGTTCGTTAACTTATGCTTTTTGATTAAATTTTGTATTTTAATCAAAATATAACCTATAACAATGCTTGCTGTTTCATTTTATACGACAATTTTAAGAAAGTTTCAGGAAAATTTCACTAAAACAAAAATATTACAAATTAAGTACAAATTGTAAAATGCACAAAATTAATATTTTGTAAGATACCCTTTGTTTTTGATGTAACAAACCTACTCAATTGTTGATTGGTTGACACAAAAATGCAAATTTTGAAATCCTATAGCACCAGTGACTAAAAAGACCCGCGCGGGTCGTTTTTTTTAAAGAAGAATTTAACAATTACATTTGAAAACATGTTAAATATCGAGTAGAAACTTTAAACCTACATAGATTAAAATAAAAATGTAAATTTTTTGACTTAGTATTACCATTTTTTGCAAAGATTACAAGAAAACCCGAAATTTTACCTACTCTAAAAGTGTCCAGAATTATTGCCACTACTGTTGAATTGTCTGAATCAGCATCATTTCCCTCTAATCTCGCACATCTGTGCACTAATCCAATTCGAATTCGTCTCATATTTCAAATATCGCAATCCGACACAGCCGTGGTGATTGACCGTGTTGCGTCGATCTCTTTCTCTCGACACGCGGGTCTGTGACTCTGCGACTCCCGGGTGACTTGAATGCGGGGGAGACAGGTGACCGGGCCGCGCTCCACTGAGTTGAGTTATCGCAGGAGGCGCGCGACACCAGACGGGCACTTTCTATACGAGTGATGCCAAACATGTCGAGAGATGGACATTTAAACAGGAGTGTAGTTGGCTTTTTATTTATTAAAGGGTATTTAGTATTAGTCCAGTCAATTTAGATCGAACAATCTGATGTGGACACCACATGACTTCCTTGTACTCTTATTAAACTGTTTATACTTTTCTTAATAACTAATGCTATCAAAAAATAAAGTTTGACGTTTTTTGTACTAAAAATTTCCCTAAATTGCACCTTTCCTCTACTGTATCTCAGTCCCTGTTAAACTTACAAGAAAAGTATAAATACAAAAAAGTTTCAAAAAATCCTATCCAACTTTATTTGAACATTATTCTCATATATAACTAACCGTTATCGCCTTATTTTGTGAAAACGTGTTTTTTGCACTACTCAAACAACATATTAAAAATCATATTACTACCCCACCGTTTCTTCTTCTTTAATCATTAATTATGCGGAAAATACCAAAAAATACCTAGAGTAAAATGCCCTTTTGGCACGGACGGACGGTCGCAACCAAAAATATGAGGTGATCAACTAGATACAACATGAGTCTCAAATACAAAATTTCAACTTTTTACTTCCTTGTACACGGAGTAAAGGAAGTATTGTAATCGCGAAAAATTTCGGTTCTCAGATTTTGACGGAAATATCCGTTTTGACCTTTTCTGAATCCATTATGACTAGTTTCGTCGTGACGTCTGTACGTACGGACGTACGGACGTACGTACGGACGGACGGACGGACGGACGGACGTATGTATGTCGCATAACTCAAATACGGTGGGACGTAAAAAGTTGAAATTTTGTATTTAGGACAGTTATAGCATCTAGTTGTGCACCTCCTATTTTTGGTTTCAATCTACAAACCGGAAGTAGTACTTTTTTCAAATATTTCGATAAATATTTAATTTAAGATAATTTTAAATGAAAGATTATGTGATTATTACCTACAATCGGTATTTTATAAATATTTTTGCATTTGGTATCATTTAAAAATAATTAAAGTATATTATATTTATAATTTAGTATTTCGGTATCTTGTAGTCCATGATCGATTAACATTTGTTACTACGTAAAATTTAAATGATTATGACATGACAGTGACAGTGGCAGTGACAATAGTAAATATCGTTTATATCTTCTTCTGTAGTTTAAATAAAATGACTAAAATATATTTGTGAGTATAGTAGCAGTATATATTAATATATTTGTATAATCTAATTCTACATTTTAGTTATTAAGAAAAGTATGAACAGTTTAATAGGCGTACAAGGAAGTCATGTGGTGTCCACGTCAGATTTTTTTTTGATTAATACGAAAAATACCAAAAAGTACCCCTTTGGTACATACGATCGCAACCAAAAATAGGAGGTTCACAACTAGATGTTATAACAGTCCTACATAAATACAAAATTTCAACTTTCTACGTCTAAACGTATTAGAGTTATGCGACAAATATACGTCCGTACGTACAGACGTCACGAGTAAACTAGTCAAAACTGATATTTTCGTCAAAAATTTTCGCGATTATAATACTTCCTTTTTACCCCATACAAGGAAGTAAAAAGGCCTCTGCCTGTAAAGTTTTGGAAAAGTATTTTTTCTTTTATCCTATATTTTTCAGGGGTACTGAACACGAATTTCAGTTTTACCACCTCGTAACTTTCCTGTTTAAAAAGTTATAACCGAAAAACCATAGAAAAACCAGGTTTTTCTCGGTTTTTTCATTGTATTTGGTAGAAGGTTAAACTGTTTCAAAAAGTTATTACACCAAAATAAACTAGGGAAATTTTCCTATATTTTCCATAAAAAGAATTTTTTCTAACATACATAGTTCTCGAGAAAATCGTTAAAATATAATTGACCAATTTCTAGTAATTTTAAGTAAAACAGTAATTTTGTTTTTTAAACAAAAACTACATTTCTTTTTGAATGAATCAAGATATCGACTTCCGGTCTTCAACATTCGATTTCTAGATATTTTTTTGTTATGTACATAATTTTCAACATTTCGGGAGTACTAGTTTATCCAGATCAAACATAATTTTTTAGAGATAATACTGATATTTTAGCATTTATTTGTGGGAAACGAATTAAAATATTGACCTGCGGATTCCTGTATTAGATTCTCCAATTAATTATCTACAAGGATCTTTGTATTAATTTTATTTCAAGCCTTTTTCCTCGGAAAAAATAGTATAATTTGAAAATTATTTTTATTTATTATGTTTGATCAACTGTAGTTTCTGAGGATCAAAATATTGACATGTTTCTTATAGAAAAATCTTCAAAGAATCGAATTTACGTCAATATTTTGATCCGTTCAAAAACTACAGTTGATCAAACACAATAGGTAATAAGTATTTCTTAAAAATACAGCTTTTTATCTGGCCATCTAAAAATTATAAAACACTAGATACAAGCATTGTTAATTGGTTTTACCAAACTGTAGCTACATTTAGGAGCAAAATACCGATTCAAAAGTGAAACAACTCTCTAACGGCAAACATGTTGAGAACCTCCATCCGGGCGACACGCCAAGCGATGTGTAGCAAACTACGCTGACTTGATCTCGATTGATGGGCACCTGATATCAGTGGCGGGCGTACACATACAGATAGAGAACAGTGAACAGATCGCGTTGTGGCGCGGGCGACCAGTGAATGTGGCTTTCGTAACTTCTCTCCGCTGAGGTTTATAGATGTGTATGTACTATGTACTGCGCTACAGACAGTGTTACAAGATGGATAATAGATGAAAAGGAAATTGATGTTACGACACAGGACAGGGGAATTTGTTGGGGAAAAGTTTTGAAACAGCGATACATTTTTTGTTAAACTATTATAACTATAACTACAGGCTTCTTTTACTGTTTATTTATGCACCAACAATGCAAATTGATACAAACAGAATATTCCTTTCAAATGCGCAGTCATAAGTAATATATTTCTAATTTAAACCGACATTTCGGTCATTCCACCATCTTCAGGGTTAATCAGAGTAAATAAAACCCTGAAGATGGTCATTGTATGACCGAAACGACAGTTTAAATCAGAAATATATTACTTTTGACTGCAGCTGCATATTATTTAAGCTTTTGTAGATTCTCTAATTGTTGCATTTTTATTTTACACTCGACAAAAGCAAAAACGCACCAATAAATCCGAATTTTTAGACCGTCATAACTTGATTGAATTTGGTCGAAAATGGATGTATCTTCAGTTCTGAGAAGTTTGAAGTTTCCTCTTTAAAGGCTCGTCTACCTATTTTTCGAATTCCTAAAATACTCTCGATATTATATTTTTCTATTTCACTCTCTTCACCACTACTACGGCTGCACGAAACCAGCCCGAAATTCGTACGTTATCGCATCCTAGCTATGCAATGTCATTTTAAAGTTGAAAAATATTTTAAACATGATTCAGTATTCTCATAATAACTTCTGTATTTTTAATT
This sequence comes from Agonum fuliginosum, assembly GCA_947534325.1. Taxonomy (NCBI): domain Eukaryota; kingdom Metazoa; phylum Arthropoda; class Insecta; order Coleoptera; family Carabidae; genus Agonum; species Agonum fuliginosum. The sequence goes on from OX384036.1 coordinate 22,599,983, forward strand.
ATTCGAAAAAGGAAGGTTAGCTGCAGGCTTCTTGCTTTTAAATTTTTCTTTCCATTTATAATGACCTTTATGATGGACTGCGGTATGTATAGTTTATTGTTACTGTCCTGTAACTTGTTATGTATTAATTTTGATTGCAACAAAAATGTAAAATTTGCAGTATCTGTTCTGATGATGGTTTTATAATAAACCGAAACGTTAACGTTTCATCTTCAATAATCTTGTTTTGATGATCATCTGTCCAAATTTCGACTAATCTCCTACCTAAATTCTATTGCTGGACACTACTTCCAATTATTTTTATAATGACCGAAAAATATCATATCAAATCGTATAAAATAATGACAAAAAATGTCATTTTTAAATATTTTTTACTTTAAATTCTTAGGACAAAGACAAAAAATAAAAAACTAGAGGCATTAAGACATCCTTTGTTAATACACTCACATGTAAAAGCATCAATATATTTTAATTATAACTAAAGTAAACGTGGAAGGTGTACACCTCTATAATGCTGTCAAATTTTGGTAAGGTAATGCAAGTTAATCTGACGCCAAGTTTATTTCATCCTCTGCCACTCCCCGGAGAAAAAAATGTCAATCATTGACAACTTGTACCACGTGCAAAAAAAATCGTGGACTCAATCCATTACCAAGCCGGTAAAGTTTATTCATTTTCCTTTCGGGAAAATAAAATTGAGTACTTCGGATGATTTGGCGTTTATACATTTATAATAAAATATAACACGGCACAAACTAATAATAGGATTCTGTGAAAATCTGTAAATGCTACAGATCTATAAAACTGCAAACATCAAACAAAATCGCAATGAAATTTATAATCATATGAACATTATTATATTTCTCAACAAACATTGATGTGATTTTGTTCAATATTTAAAGATTTACAAATTTGTAAAACTTATAGATTTGCACAGAATCCCACCATAACTTTTAATGTTGCCATAGGTATTCTTAAAAAGTAAGCATATAGAAGAAATTTCTAGATTGTTTAAAGTTTATTTGTGAAGTTAAAAATTGGTGCATTATTACTTATTACTGATTGTACATTTATTTAATCGAACTTAGTTTATTATCAACATTTCAAATGCATTACAAATACAGAAACCCGCAACTGAATTACAAATTATCTTAAAGAATGTATCCAGTAGATACCCACATTTTAATTCTACAATAATATTATTCTCTTCCTGATAAAGATCAGTAGGTAACGTTCTAGATTCGCAATCATAATTCCTAATATAAATGAATAAAAATGAATGTTCGCGATATGGCTTCGTTTCACTTATGCAATTGCAATTAAAGAGCTACGCCTCCTGGATCGCCGTATAAGGCTCCTGGCTTCTGATCCTGATTAATTACAAAATTCACTCTGGTTTTCATCAGAGGAATATTATTGCCATTATAGGACATTGCAGTAAAGGGAAAATATCATGATGATTTATTTGTGTTTAGTTTGTAAGTTTGAAATTTATAACAGGAAGACGTTACGCAAAACTAAGATTTCTTGTTTCTTTTGACTGGTTAAAAATCTATACTGTTTGAAGTTTGAAGTTTGATCAATGGTGTTTACTTCCATATGATTATTATACAGACGGAATAATTCTGAAAAGTATGTTTAGTTTTTGTCTTAAAATTGAAGTAAAAATTCACATTTTTAGAATAACAAATACATTTTTGAATAGATAAAAAATTGCGTCTAATGCCACTTTTTTTCATTTTTGTACATTATTTTTTATATTCATGGCAAAACATGGCCAATTTGAACTATTGCGTGAGTTTTTTACACGTATTTTATCACATATTTAAAACAAAAAATTTAAAATATGGCATTAGTCGCACTTGAAGACAACCTTTAGCTATTTAACAATATTTCATTTGTTAAAATCTTAATATTCGCTTAATATTGAAACAAGTTTTAATGAAAAACTGAATAATTTTAATTTGCGAATAAAAAAAACGTAATATTAAAAATCACGTAAGAAAATCACTCCAATCTGATGACGTCACATAATTTTATTATTTATTTCAAATGTTCGAGCTGACAATTGTTGTCAAATTAATGAACGTTTCCTGTAGGATCATATGAAATAATTTAACATGTAATAAAAGCTTTAAAAGGTTATAATAATGAAAAAGAAAATGGTATATTTCTATTATAATCGGTCACATAGTCTATCCCTTGGTCTATCCTAGTAAGTTCCACTATTTTAACTTTTACAAAAGTTTTCCAGTTCTTTATATGTATACAGAGTGTAACCCAAACTGTGTAACAAAATTTAAGGCTGTATTGTAGTGGACGCACTGATTATGAATCAAAAAGTATTTTGTAGAAATTCATAAAATTAACAGTAGTTTTCAAAACAATATCATTTTGGGTACCACTGGTTGTCAATTTAAATACAAAAAAGGTAAACAATAGTTATGCAGTATTCATTAACGTAATTACATTAATGTAATGATAATTTTACAAACATCTGGAAAAATTAAATTTGTAGGAACCTACAGAATGTCTCATCCGCTTACCTGTAAAGGAAGGTATTGGAATCATGCAAAAAATCGGGTAGTGAGTTTTTAGTGGATGAGCACGAATTAGGGCCCTTACAACTCATTTTTGATAGTTTCACGATGATGTCTGTGTGTATGTGTGTTGGGTATGTATGTGGTCAAGGGGTGTTAGTCGCATAACTCAAATACGAATTACCCAAAAAATTTGATATTTGGTATTTAACATTTGTATATAAATTGGAAGAGCTCATTAGATTTTGGTACAAATATCTTCACCATAAGTGATATTTTTTTAAGATTGAAAAGATTAATTGCCAAAAATTTATATAAATTTGGATAAATATAGTATTTATTTGTAATAAGAATAAGAGGAAACGATCTTTGCAACTTACGTTATACAAAAATTGTCTTTATCTGATAGCATTAAAGAACTGAAGTAAAATTTAAAACAATAATTTATCAGAAAAAACGTTGAAATCTTGTAATCCATTATCGGTTGATTTTTGTTTCTGCGTAAAAAATATTGACAGCTGAGACGGTGGCACTAACTAAGTCATAAGTAAGATGTAGTAATTGAACGGACGATGGCTTCAAAATATGCAGAAAAGTTTTCCTGTGAATTTAATCTTTTGATTCAGGTGATGCAAATTTATGTGTTTGAATATTTTATATTTTTATTTGTATATTTTAAATGGGCACCGGATTGTACGTATACATTTATGTTTATAAGTCTAGATATTATGACGGAAGGTCGTGTGCTGGCCACATCAGATTTTTTAATTTGTGAATTTCAACAAAATTCTTTTTTATTCATAATGAGTGCGTCCAATACTATATACCCGTAAATTTTGTTACACAGGTTGGGTTACATCCTGTATATTAGTATAAGTATTAAGTAATTCATAATTCAGCTTTATAATATACAGATTTTAATAGATAATAATAATAAAGTAATAGTAATAAGCTACACTTTTTTGTTTTAGTCTATTAGTTATTAGATAAGTTACATTTTATAATTAAACTTAATTAGTTTTCCGGCTCCAGCTTACTTAATTAAAACATTAATTAAACCAATAACAACTGAAAAATATTACAGCAATTAATAATTGTCTAAATTTCTATCACAAACACACCTAGAACAATACGATACTACTATTACAATTTTCAAAAATTAACTAACTGAAAAAATAGTTTCGTAATAATTGGAGCACCTGTCTCATAGATCTAAAGTTTTAGTTGGCTGGTTTAGCTTAAAGCAAGAGATCGTATTACTCGAGGAAGTCGAATAAAAAACGCCAAAAAAACTCACTGGTTGAAAATTAAAATCGGCCCGAGGAAAGAGTCAGATTATTTGATGAATGATTTCATATATTTTCTACTCGTGTACGTAATAGGTTTTCTTCTGTATAAAGAAGTAGCCATTTTTTCTGACTTGTATTTATTTTCATTATAAATCAACGTAAAGTTAAATGAGCAAAATAATGTTGACATTGCTGATTTTATGGTCTAGATTTTTTAATAAGGTACTTGGAACACGGTCAAGTTTGTTTTATAATGTGGCAGTTTTAAATTGCAAATTTATAATTTGATTAGAGGTAATTATATGTTATTTTTGTCTAGTCGTAAAATTAATTATTTTATTATAACCAATTCAAGAATTCTAAATAATAATATACATTTCTATACGACTGTTATAGAATGTTATCATTCTAACATCATTTTCATTTATGGAATGATTACGTTCTATCACTTGTTACGGAATAGATTCATTTCGTCACTAGTAATGAAATGAAATGTGGCGAGATTAGATATTTATACACCAAGTGAGATACATGAATGTTTATTCAAGAGAAGAAAGTTTAGCCCCCGAGCCCGAAGGGCGAGTGGGATAATTTCTTCGAATGAATAAACATTCGTATCTCACGTGGTTTATACAATATTTTATTCAATTCTGACGAAATTATTTCAAATATATGAATTATAAATTTATTTTGACATAACAAAAAAAACTAATCAAAGTAGTCGTTAGTGGCAAGTTGTCATTGTTTTTATGCATTTTTGACGTAATAATAACAGTTTAAAACGTCAGAGTGATTTAAAAATGTGTTGAGTGATTTAAAAAAAATTTAATTCACTTGTGAATAAACATTTATTTAAAGTTGTTGCTATGGAGTTAATAATAGCAGTTTAAAACGTCAAAATTGAATAAAATAATTTTATTCAATGTTTTTGGTTGGTGGGCAACTTTAAAATACGTTTAGATTTATTATTTTATGTAGAATATTATTTTATAAATACATTTTTATTTTAATAGTTTGGTGTTTTTCTCTGATTTAATAATGCATGCCCTTTTATCAAAAGAAACTTAATAGTTATTTGTGTATTAAGAGCATAAAGTGACTCTTTGTTACTCGCGCACGGTAATTGCAGCGCGAGCCGAAGGCGAGAGCTGTAATAGTGCAAGAGGAACAAAGACACTTTATGCTCGTAATACACACATAATTTTATCTACGACTAAAATTATTTGTTATAATAATAATAGTATTCAGTTAGTGTAATCTGCGTTCAATCAATTTATGTTTGATTCGTAACCATGACGATGCCAATAATATCGAAATAAATAAATAAAAAAATTTGTTTAATTCTGTCATTTTCTTTTATTTTATGTAATCAAAAAGTACTTTATTGAGCGTTGTCATAGGAGACGCACAATAAAATGTTTTTTTGCTTGATCCTCAGTAACAATCAACTTTACGTTGACAATTGAAAGCATAAATATATACTTTTCATAGTAGTCGTAGATAAACACATTTAAAGTCTTAAAAATTATAGGCATGCGATTCGCAGGATCCCAAAGGGTTCAAACGGTCACATGATCTTGTAATAAAAAATATGATTTTCCGCGTTTTCATACAGCATGCCGATGAAACGAATTAATATTTGTGGAAAGTGGAAGTGGAAATGCAATTTTCCATATGACCGGAAAGCGTGCTAGGGTTTAATACCCGTTTTTCTATGTTGTCATAGGGTCAATATGCTATCTTCCAAAAGGCATGCTGTGTGAAATCGGAGACCATCACCTGCCTATGTAAAACGTTTCTAAAAAAAAATTCGCGTACGGTTTACGGTGCATTTTCTTGTTATCTTTCATATTTTTTTAAAATTCTTGTTTTCTCTTTTCAATAATAGTATAGGTATACTACTAATAAAATAAACAGGTAAGTTATTAGTATTTTTTTTCATTATTTCTTTTTGCAATCCACTCACCCAGAAATTTGTTAAAAATTTTTATGATCCCTTGTGTCATTTTGAGAAATTGATCAAAATAAAAATAATCTTTTCAAAATCTTTTATAACAAACGTTATACTAAGATCTTTCTAATACCTTTTATGAAATACTTATGGAAATAAATCACTCAAAAGTAAAAGGAAACAATTTAGCAAGTATATTTCTCGATTTCATCACAAATTGCTATTATTATATCTTATTATTGAAGTGTTAAAATATTATATAGAATACTATGATATATGAACATAATCACCAATTATGCAAAATACGGTAATAAATTTAGTAGATAAAATTCAATTCATCGAAAACGTGATGTCTCTAGGAAAAGAATATGAAGAGTTGTATCAAACGGACGATAAATCTACTAAACGTGATGTTGAACTCTACGGTTCATAAGAATATTAACATATGAATATGAATCAGATATTTACATAAGAATGAAGCGAGTTATATGAATATAAATTCTATACGCGGACTTTTTCATGCTTAATAAATTGCCAGATCACAATAGGATGATATGAGGCTAATATATTAGAGAGTAAATGTTTTGAAGGACTTATACTAGCGAAAATTTAGACAAATTGAGAACTTTGTCCATAAATTATTATAAAAAGGCTTTTAAATTTAAAAAATCTGCTGTGGCCAGTACACGACCTCTCGCCTAATTCTGCTTATTCTACTAATCTCGAGACTAATCTAATAAATAGTTTTACTTACATTTTAATAGTTTCATGTTCATGTAAGATGTAAGACCAAGGTGCAAGCAAAAGATGTCAACTGTACTGTCACTGTCATAATCATTCAAATTTTATGTAGAAACAAATTTCATATCATGGACAACAAGATAGAAAATTAATTATACTTTATATTATTGTTGAATACTACCAGATTCAGCAAATTGTATTTATAATTAACTGTACCCATAGATAATTATATTTTCTTTTACTTTTAATTGCAAAAATTGTCATAAATAAATAATGTACCAATATATTTAAGGAAAACTTTATCAAGCTTCAAAAAGTACTACTTCCGGTTTGTGGATTTCTTCCAAAATGTTATCCGGTGTTAAGATACTTATTAAAACCTTAAATATGAAATTTGGTTATAAACGGTATGATACTTTTTAAGTTATCGTGGACGAAAAATCGCCAGTCCATACATTCATACGTCCATACAAACACACACACACACACACACACACACACACACACACACACACACACACAGACATCATCGTGAAAATAGTAAATTCGTATTGTAGAGACTTATCCACCAAAAATTCATACTCGAAAATTTGGACCCATTACAATACCTCTCTTATAGAATATGAGGCGAGAGGTAAAAACTTAGGTTTGGTACAGTTGTTGATGAATGTTGATTGTAAATTATTGAACTTTAAAAAAAATCTAGATCTCTAAAGATTTTTATGATCATTTTCTTTTTAATAACTCAAGATTGCCTAGATGACCGTTCCAGACTTCTTTCTTTGATTGGTATAAAAGTATAGGACTGTTTATCAACTTTTAAACCGTCTAACCATAATTATCTATTAGTTTATGTTACAAGCTATTCACCGTTTTATCTGAATTTTGTTTCATCCGGATTTATTCGATTATATATACCGGAATTATCCGGATACCGGTTTATCCGGATACCGGTTTATCCGGATATCGGTTTCTCCCGGATATCCGTTTTATCCGGAATACGGATAACGGGTACCGTATAATCCGGAATGAAAAAATCCGGATACCGTACTTCAAAATATGGATAACCCGATATCCGGAATCTGTTGACAGCATAATATTAAGCAATCCCGGATTCCTAGAATACTCGCGATTTTACTTTTTTTCTATTCAACTTTTTTCTTCGCTACTACGACTGCCGAAAACCAGCCCAAAACGCATACTTTTCCACATTCTAGCAATGCAATGTCATTTTGAAGTTGAAAAATACTATAAGAGTGTTTTCGTTGTGAGTAAAGTGTTAGTTTATTATTGACTTGAAGGTAATGTTTACATTTAATAGAAATAGAATAGATCTACAGATGTGCTTTTTTAAACATTTTAAAAATTCATTTCTATCATGAGATATAACTGTGTAAAGTTTGCATAAATTGGATTTTTTGGGATTTTTTTGAATTTTTATAATCATGTAATATAAAATTTTTAAAACGACGCATCTATAGATCCATTCTTTCTCAATTAAATACTTGTTGAAATAAAATTTTACTATTCTTGTACTGGCCAAAAACCACTCGCTACGTTGGTACATTTTATGCTAAATTTTAGGAGGTAGACGGAGCCTTTTAAGTATAGTTAGAAAATCCAAAATTGTAATAGTGCCCTACTGTTTCGTAGCTACAGTGAATTTCTAAAGAAATTTGAAAAGAATGTTCCTGTTCGAAAATGTCTCCAAGACTTCCCAGTTCCATTTGATCGATGCCACTCAAATCCTAATACGTTAAATTTAGAAACCAAAATCTGGGCTTGGCAAATAGCTAAACTTCCGTTTAAAACTAATGACCATAAAAAATATAACACACTCACATCCACCATAGGAGCAACAAACTTACAGCGCGCCGCATCAGAACGTGGGCTCAGTGACAAATGTGGAGATTAAAATGTGGCGAAATGCTTTTCAAGACCTGGCAGATAAATGAGGGGACATTACTTTCTCGATGGCTTGAAAAATGGAGACGTGGTTTAGCTACACAGCGATATTGGCGAAAAATGTCTACTTCATTCAATAATAGAGAATAGTACGATTAACCTTTTTAGACGAATTTTGTCAATGAATGTTTTTTGTTTTGGTTGCGCGTAGGAGAATTTTTGCAAGTTGCCCTTTTGGTTTATTAATGACTTCATTTATTTTTGACGTGTGCAAAGATTATTATGTTGGCATAACATAATAATGTAATAATATTTACAATTTTTTTTGCTGGAGTAGGCTTTCTCTTTGCGAAATATGCCTTTAATAGTCAGCTTCAAATGTACTGATAAGATTTACATAATTTTTACAAACATGAAAGTATGTGTCGAAGGCAAATATTGTAACTGTTATTTTTATTGTGATCATTATAGAATCCAGCGATCCATCAAATAACTTTATATGAATCGTCCATGGAATGTTCAAAAATATCTTATTCTTGTACAGTAATATTGCGTAATTATATCCTAGCCACATCCTGAGTACGATCAAAAATTACATACTCTATACAAACATCTCAGAGAATTACATTGGGATATTATTACCAAATTATTAACATTGGGATGTTACATAGATAATGTTACTAAGAGCGGACATTAGCAATCGCTAGGATATTAAGAGTGTTGTTTACCTAAATTGACCAAAACATGCTTCGCACAAGTTTGTGATTTATTTAACAACAAACAAACGTATTAATCAAAAATTCGTGATCTACATTCATGAAAGATCAAATGTAAATCGCGAATTTTTGATTATTACGTTTGTTTGTTGTTAAATAAATCACAAACTTGTGCGAAGCATGTTTTGGTCATTTAGGTAAACCGTAAACGACACTCTTTAGGATGTTAATGGGCAAAAATAGCAAGAAATAATCCGGGACCTTTCCAAACGTCATTTCTCTATCACATATTTAAGGAGGTTGGTGACCAATAAAGTGGCGTACCAGATATCAACCTTGGGGCGGGTATTAAAATAAAAATATTTTTGATAATGTACAACATTCGCTCAACGCACGTTGGCTGATATCATTGCAATTCGTTCAGTTGCGGTGATATATTTTTACAATAATTACTAATTCACTAATCAAAAAATGCTGCATGCTTACATTTTTTTAAATAACTTGCAAATGGTATAGATAAAGTACACAAAAACTTATTTTTAAAGGTTTATAGGAAATATTAATACAAGTTCTACGAATTATTCACCATTTCATCATAATAGTTTAAAGAATGCAAAACAAAGATTTAGTGAATTGCCATAAGAGTTCACGTAAAACGAGCTTAATTTCAACATTCAATTACTCAAAAACCGGATAGATCAAAAAAATATTTAGAAGCTCAATACTGTAATAAAGGCACTGTATACATTTCAGCCTCTCATCATCACTTTAATTATGGTCACCAACCTCCTCAATGTTTATGTTACATTAGTCGTAGATAAAAAATCTGACGTGGCCATCACCCAACCTTCCGCCATATCTAGACTTTAAACAGAAATGTATACGTACAATCCGGTGCCCATTTAAAATATACAAATAAAAATCTAAAATACTCAAACATAAATTAGTATCACCTGATTCAAAAAATTCATTCACACGAAAACTCTTCTGTGTTGAAGCAATCCTCCGTTCAGTTACTACAAATAGCTTACTTATGACTTATATAGCGCTAGTATGCCAACTTGTCACCCGTCTCATCTGTCAATATCTTTAATGCAGAAACCAACATCAACCGAACATGGATTACAAGATTTCAACGTTTTATTTGAGAAATTTATTTTTTAAATTTTACTGCAGTTCTTTAAAGCTACCAGATAAAGACAAATTTTTTATAACGTAAATTGCAAATAACTTTTCCTCTTATTCTTATTACAAATAAATACTATATTTATCCAAATTTATAGAAATTTTTAACACTTAATCTTTTCAATCTTCAAAAAATATCACTTCCGGTGAAGATATTTGTACCAAAATCTAATAAGCTCTTCCTATTCGTATACAATTGTAAAATACCAAATATCAAAATTTTTGGGTAGTTCGTATTTGAGTTATCCGACAGACGGCATCGACCCGGACCACACACATACACACACACGCACACATACACACATACATACATACAGACATCATCGGGAAACTATCAAAAATGAGTTGTAAGGACCCTAATAAGTGCTCATCCACTAAAAACTCACTACCAGATTTTTTGCATGATTCCAATACCTTCCTTTACAGGTAAGCGGAAGGTAAAAACGTTTATAACAAAGCATTTATGGAAATATCATGACAGGATCTTTTTTGATGCCATAAATTTCAATCTTGGGTAGCTAGCCCAGAATAATAAATTGCTTGTTTTAAACTTGAAACTGTTTACAAATCATCATAAATTAATCTTGTAAATTTATCTTGAAAACTACTATATTTACATACTATCCAATCACTTATTTCAAGCACAGTTTTTTATCTCAAATTATCTTTTTCTTGCTCTGTTCTAAACACAATCAAAAACGCTAACCTTCAAAACTATAAAATAAAATCCAATAAAAAGAAACAGAAAAACTCTTACCGTTAAATGCAATCGTGTTTAATATAATACGGAAGCTTATAAGCCTAAACATAATTTGAAAATACTTAACAGCCACGACTATTTGACAGGATGCCGGAGAATAAAAACTTTCAACTCAAAGTTGATGGATTTCGCGTGCCTCGCTTAAAATTTAATTATAATTATTTTGTTGCTAGTTAATTAAGCTCCTAACTGTTACTGTTCTCGGTATGAACAGTAAAATATATTAGTGTATTTTATAGGTATGTGGTATTCGGTTTAATTCGTTAATAGGTATGAAATTAGAGAATTAAAAATAATTAATTTGTTTTTAATACTCAGATTTTTTCCTGTTTACTTAGATGTGGCATTGCTCTAAGCTATTTTTAATTAAAGTAATAATTGTTAATGAATATTCACTACGCTATATGAAAGTCATTATTATCGATTTCTTTTTGATTCTTTTCGAGGGACACACACATCTATTTTTATCTCTCGTCAAAAAAAGACAAAAACCGAGAAAAAGTTTAGATAACAATTTTTACCTTCCTCCACATAATGCCCAGTTCACATGAGGAATGAAAAAGTTTTTACTTATAATATCATATGTGCATTAATTCTTTCCGGAAATTTTTTTCAGTGCTTTCCAACAACGTCTTAATTAGCTCGAGTGGTACACGGGAGCTAATTACACGATACACGATAAAAAATTTCGTGGACATGAATTAATGCACGAGTGCATATTCGGTAAGAAAATCGCAATGACACCGCCGCTCTATTTTGAATTTATTTTACAATAGAAACTTGAAACATTTACTAAATTTGTATTTAACAAAATGGCAATTTAACCAATTCGAAATTTAATGTCAAAGTGACATAAGACAGTAAAGTTTTCGCTTATTAATTTCAGTTAAGTTCCTCAAGCTACTAGTAAAAAAATTCCGCTAAATTTTTATATAACCCTGGTTACTATTATTGTAATCAATTCTTCCATTGATTGTTATTTGTGTCATGCGATTTTCATATATAATACCACTAGTGTTCCAAGTTATGTCGACAATTTTTGTTGCTGTATCACGAATGGTTATTACGCTTGCTATTTTCTCAAGCGTAATAATCATGAGTGATGCAGCCACAAAAATTGTCTACATAACTTGGAACACGAATGGTATTCGGAGGACAATTCACCGAATAAAAATGTATTCTTTCTTTATGAAAATGATTTATAAATAGCTTCACTTCCATTACAACAGTTATAACAATAGGATTTTGATTAAAAGAGATATATTCAATTGTTTAAAATTGTCGATTGGATCACTAGTGAAAATTGTCGAAAAATTATGTCGCTGCGAGCACTAGTGGTAAATTGTCGAAAAAATTCGTTTCAATTGGTGGAAAATTTATAAAACCTCAAAATTGATTGGTCCATTTTTGACAGATGACACATGAGTTGAATTGTCTTTAAAAATTTTCTGAAATAAAATACAAAAGTGTTAGAATCTGTCATAAAAAATAACAATACCGTTCATGGGGAAACTAAATATTTCTATAATAGTTATTTATGAATGATATAAGAATTAAAAGTGATATCTTATGAATGAGTGGGGATGTTTGCAAAACGAGGCGAAATTTGACGAATTCTTTACTTTACCGCCCATGGGCGCTTTTTACCTCTCGCCTCATATTCTATAAGAGAGGTATTGTGACGTGTCAAAATTTTCGAGTATGAGTTTTTGGCAGATAAGCACGTTTTAGGGTCTCTAGAATACGAATTACACATTTTTGAGATGATGTCTGTGTGTGTGTGTGCGTGTGCTCGTAATATGTTACAATTTTTTCGGACACGATAACTCCTAAAATATCAAACATTTAAATACCAAATTTTGTATTTAAGGTTTCAATACGATTCTTAAAAGCCCAATACAATTTTGGTTTCAATCTACAAAAGGGAAGTAGTACTTTTTAAAAATATTTCAATAAATAATTAATTTAAGACAAATATTTTTATTTTAAATGAAAGATTATGTGATTATTACCTTCAATCGGTATTTTATAAATTTTTCTGTATCTGATATCATTTAAGAATAATTAAAGTATAATACTTATAATTTGGTATTTCGGTATCTTGTAGTCCATGGTCGTATCATTTGTTACTATGTAAAATTTGAATGATTGACATGACAGTCACAGTGACAATAGTAAAATATCGTTTATATCTTCTTCTGTAGTGTAAATAAAATGACTAAAATATATTTGTGAGTAGTAGCAGTAGTAATAGTACTTATGAATATATTTGTATAGGTAATAAGTAAAAAGAATAAAGTGGTGGCCACGTCAGATATTTTTTTTACTTTATGTCCCAAGGGTGAAAGTAGAAATCAAATGCTTTTGCTATGGTAACCAAGTTGATATAGTTGTGCATAAAAATATTGACAAATGAGTAATCAAACATAGTATGTTAATATTTCAGTTTTTTAAATAAGGCAAGTTCGTGTACAGATTTTTTAAAATTCGATGTACAGTTTTCGATCACAACTCTCACAAGTTGTAAGCTGGCAGATGCTTCGCATTAATTACCTGAACCCAGGCATATCCCAAATTACCCACACGAGTACACACTCCACTCACGAACATCTCCACGAATCGCGGATTGCGTTTTCGCGTTTATGTTCCACGCGGCTTTGTTTTCATCGCCGCCGAATTTTGAGGTCACAAGGGCCGTCGTTAAGTATCTCTTTCACCTCGAAAGGTCACTTGAAAGAACATCTTCCCATCTTCAGATGTTTTAACAAGAGATTGGCAACATATATGCGCTTTAATTTCTTTTGTTCTTTATGAGACCCAGTCTTGTTCGTATGATGATGCGTTCGAATGATAAAAATAAAGGATGAGGACAATAAAGTGGATGGAAAAGAAAGTTATGGGCTTTTAAACGGAAATAATAATTATTTTTATGGATCTCCTTTCTCTTATGATTCGTCAGTGAGTAAATATTGCGTGGTGTCAAGTTTGGTTATCGACGTTTTAAAACACATTACGATAAATTGAATTCGTGGAAATCATATTACACCTTGCATCTGAATGGTTCATTTCGTTCAATTTTTACCTTCCGCTTACCTGTAAAGGAAGGTATTGGAATCATGCTAAAAATCGGGTACCTAGTGAGTTTTTAGTGGATGAGCACGAATTTGGGTCCTTACAATTCATTTTTGATAGTTTCACGATGATGTCTGTATGTATGTGTGTGTGTGTATGTGGTCAGGGCCGGATTTCTGTCAGTCGGATAACTCAAATATGAATTACCCAAAAATTTTGATATTTGGTATTTAACATTTGTATATAAATTGGAAGAACCCATTAGATTTTGGTACAAATATCTTCACCGGAAGTGATTGAAAAGATTAATTGTCAAAAATTTATATAAATTTGGATAAATATAGTATTTATTTGTAATAAGAATAAGAGGCAAAGTTATTTGCAACTTACGTTATAAAAAAATTGTCTTTATCTGGTAGCATCAAAGAACTGCAGTAAAATTAAAAAAAATAAATTTATCAAATAAAACGTTGAAATCTTGTAATCCATGTTCGACTGAATTTTGTTTCTGTGTAAAAAATATTGACAGGTGAGATGGGTGACAAGTTGACATACTAGTGATATATGTCATAAGTAAGATATTAAGGGCCGGTTGTTCAATCTCAGCTTAAACTACGTTTATGTCAAAAAACATGTGGCAGTGATAGTGACATTTAGTCGTAATGTTTCAATTTTCTTTTTGAACATTCTACTTCCTCAAATGAATAAGATTTAAATAAGGTTAGTATGAATTTTACAAATTTTAAGAGAAAATTTTTGTACTCCTGGATTGATAATTATTTTTATCGACGACTGTTAAATAATACATTCATTATACGTAACACAATATTGCATTATGAATTCATAATTCAACACTATTGTATTATGAGTCCATTATTCAACACTACTGTCACTGTTGTTACATTAAAATGTAAGGTTGGACTAATATTTTAATGAATAAAACTTTAAAGTCATAAATAAAATGTGGTGTCGTATACGACACATTTTATAATTAACTCGGATGATTATACACTCGCCTTCAGCTCGCGCGTAAACTTTCATCCTCTTTAATTATAGCTTACATTATGTGCTCGTTAAATAATATACTATTAACAAAACTTTTGAATTAAGAATTAAAGTTGTATAATGAGTAAATAAATTTACTTGTTACTCACTTGTAAACGCCATTTAATGTGTCCCTTCATTAACTTTGAAAATGAATCTTTATACAAGTTACTAACCTGTAAAATTGACAGCTGACTTGTCAAAATTTTACAAGTTTGTAGCTGTTCATATGTTCTTAAAAACTAATCATGTTGTCATAGTAATATACTTTTAAGGTTTATGAGAAATAATTTAAGACAATTTTTGATAATACAGTTGTGTGTAAATTACAGAATTTGGTTATAATTTTTTTGGCCTCCTGAACTGTACACATCGTTTTCGTCTATGATAGTTGCGATATTACACACATGTCATAACTGTTTACGCATATGGTTTGTTAAGACGCACCGAAATTTATTTCTTTAATATGCCATTAAATAAAAAGGTAACTTTAAAATAAAAAAGAGAACCTATAAAAATGCTACTTTACACAATTCATTGTTCAATAGAGTCTGAAATAAATAAAATTAAATCTCAGATCTATTTGACAAAAAGAATTTTTAGTGGAAATATCAAATGCATCGCACTTAACCTCATAGAAAATACGATATTTTAAATAAATACGTATGTCGGTAAAAAAATATAAGACATAATGTGTGCGTTAGGTATTTGTACAACGCTCGGTTTTATTAAAGCACTCCACTTCGCGTCGTACTTTAATACAACCTCGCGTTGTAAAATTAACCCTTCCGCACATATAATGTAAATATAGTTATTTGTCCAACTAGAGAGGAAAGCGCTTCTTTTTCCCACTCGTGCTCGAAGTTTGTGTCACGAGCGAAGCGAGTGAAGCAATCGAGCAAGAGTGGAAAAAGAGCTTTCCTCTCGTGTTATACACAACATTTTTTTCACGACATATTTAAAAACATTGTAAATGTACATAACATAACTAGAAGTTAGGTTATAACTGCCATCTGTCAGAATGACGTTTCAAAACAACGAAATGCAACCAATATGCCAAATTAAATTTAAGTTGTAAAATCGTGAAATAGTAGAAAAAGAAAGTATAAAACATAATAATTGTAAAATAATAGTTTACAGTATATCACTATAAAATCAGAATTTTCAATAAAATAATAAATTTACTTACAATTCTTAAAATATTTCATCGTAAAATAACACTGGTGGTAACACTGCTTACTTTCTTCTCTAGAGAGGGAAAACCTACTTTCCTCACTATTTCGCGAGAAGAAAATTGTGTTTTCTCCGCATGTCGTGAAAAAACTATTTTTCAGTTTGGATTACAAACTAATTACAAGTAAAATGTTGTAGGTACATTATATTTTATTGAATATAATTTGAAATTCGTTCTAATTTGAATCAGAATAATTAAATAACTTGTGAATTACTGTTCAGGTGATTTGAGACATTGACTTTGAAATCTGTGTAAATCTGACTTGTACTAAATATTTCTCTTTTGTTTAAAAACATAGGTACTATAGTTTATTTTTATTAAGAAAAACAACACTCTACAATAATAATAACAATAATTCTTGTTCGTTGGGCATTGGCAATAGCAATAGGCATTAGTTTTTAGTAGTTTCATATTTCTTTCACACTCAATTCAGCCCACATAAGCTCTTCCACAAATCTTGTCGCCATTTGCAATCTCCATAACAACAAACGATCTATCCGAACATAACATAACCTCTCTTTTCGCACTCAACTGGCGCGAAACTTAAAAATCCCTGTGCGGAAACTCGTAAATCGCGACTGTTTTTCATTGTTTCATTATCGAGGATCCAATTACACGTGCCCTGGGGCCGACTCTCCTGATACGGTCCTGAACGAGGTCGAGCGCTGAGCGGGGTTGTCGGTATGTAGGCTTACTTTATTATCGACGAAGCGCGAGGATATTGGCTTCAGGTGGGCTGGTGAATTATTTTAGTGAGCGAGTAACTTTAACTTGAAGTTAAATGTTGTTGGGGTTTGTGAGCTTGGTGCTAGGATGAATAAATTAATTCAGGGGTGATATATGTTGAGGTTGTAATTAGTTTTAAAGATTTGTACTGTACGTAATTGTTGTGGTATATTTTAAATTAGTTTGTACCATAAGTCTGTAGGTATATTTTTACTTCCTTGTACTTTGTACAGAGTAAAAAGGAAGTATTTTAATCGCGAAAAATTTCGGTTTTCAGATTTTGATGGAAATATCCGTTTTGACCTTTTCTGAATCCATTATGACTAGTTTTGTCGTGACGTCTGTACGTACGTACGTACGTACGTACGGACGGACGGACGTATGTGTGTCGCATAACTCAAATACGGTTGACGTATAAAGTTGAAATTTTGTATTTAGGACTGTTATAGCATCTAGTTGTGCAGCTCCTATTTTTGGTTTCAATCTACAAACCGGAAGTAGTACTTTTTTCAAGTATTTCGATAAATATTTAATTTAAGACAAATTTTTTTATTTTAAATGAAAGATTATGTGATTATTACCTACAATCGGTATTTTATAAATATTCTTGTATCTGGTATCATTTAAGAATAATTAAAATATATATTTATAATTTAGTATTTCGGTATCTTGTAGTCCATGATCGATTAACATTTGTTACTACGTAAAATTTAAATGATTATGACATGACAGTGACAATAGTAAAATATGCTTTATTATCTTCTTCTACAGTTTTAATAAAATGACTAAAATATATTTGTGAGTATAGTAGCAGTAGTAGTAGTACTTATATATTAATATATTTGTATAATAAGTTAAAAGAATAAAGTAGGTATGGCGTGAGGTCTTGTGGTGGCCACGTCAGATTTTTATATTTTACCAGAGCATGAAAATTTTTAGAATGGGTAGATGGAAATATTCCATAACTTTGAAAGAAATTTGCATCATATTAACGTATTTATTTAATAACACTCATGTTGGATAAATGGCGTGACCTATAAAGGCGTATGTAAAATAGTTGCGAGTTTAGTGTTCTATTTGGTTGCCAAAGCCTCATTCACATGAGCATTTAGTTATAAGGTTTACATTTATGTTTACGTTTACGAAAGTTTGAATACATCTAACTAAATACGAGCTTGAAAATGTAAAGTGTGAATCCTCGTATTAAGAGCATTCTGTACAGGAAGAATGTACACGTAAAAAGCACTTTACACGCATACACCTTATCGACACATGGTTGCACATTTTAACAAAAACAAATTTTTATATGGCAGATAAGGGATAAAACTTCGTTCTATTAGTGTAATTTTTTTTCCAGCACGTTCAACGGTCGAAATTACTTACGTTCAACCGCTTGCAGGCGTTTAGAAGCACCTGAATATTTTTCTTTATATTTCGCAGAACATGATATTTTAAACTTGAATCATGTAGTTTAAAGTTTAATCTACGTTGGGGTAGTGTTATTTTTTAGAAAAAACTTTCTGATTTCGAGAAAATTAGAGGTAAAAAATGTTAATTTTTGTAATTTTCTTTATTTTATAAACTAAAACTTCGGTACTAAACAAAAAAATGGCACTAATAGAACGAATAAGTTTTATCCCTTATCTACCATATAAAATTTTTTTTCTTAAAATGTACAACCATGTGTCGATGAGATGTATGCGTGTAAAGTGCTTTTTACGTGTATATTCTTCCTGTACATATTGCTAGATTGATTGAAACTCTCGCAAACGTAAATACAGTGGTGAAAGTAGGCCGGTACGGTCCGGTACGCCGTACCGGTAAAAAAATAGAGCCGGTACGGCGTACCGACAACATTTTTTGACAAATAATTGCAGTAATTTATCATTTTCGTTAGCAATAACCTTTGATAATAGTATTTTGTGCACCTAGGGAGGGAAGCGTGCTATTACTCCCGCGGGCGAAGCGGCGGTCCGAGCGAGGGCGCCGGCTTCGCCCAAGGGTGTAATAGCTATTACTCCCGCGGGCGAAGCGGCGACCCGAGCCGAAGGCGAGCCGCAGGCGAGTCCGAGCGAGGGCGCCGTCTTCGCCCAAGGGAGTAATTGCTATTACTCCCGCGGGCCAAGCGGCGGCCCGAGCGAGGGCGCCGGCGTCGCCCAAGGGAGGAGTAGCCTTCCCTCCCGTGGGACACACAATATTTTACGTCACGAGGGCCTCGAAATCACCTTTCTTGCAATGTTTTCCTCCCGCCAGCACCGGGAAGAAGACAGTGTTTTCCTCCCGGGCGGGAGGAAAACAAGTACGGTCCTCCCGAGCGGGAGGGAAAACTCGCTTCCCTCCCTCCATTAGCAAGAGGAAAACACTGCTTTCCTCCCCCGAGTGACGTAAAAAAATATAAGTGAGTTTTTTAAATAAAAATATTTATAATTTGATGTAAAAACTGACCGTTTGACTTGAAAATTCATGAAAATACGGTATAGTATTTGAGATAAGAGAAGTCATTTGTATCATGAACTAATAACAATAACAAAAGGCGTTTAATGGTATGGATTGAACACGTATAGGTACTGTGTATAAGAAAGTAAAAATATTAGTTTAGTTTTTAATTTGTTTGTCCTTAACAATATTTAAAAGATGACTATAAAACTACCTACGTAAAAATGCTTTAACAATGTCTAAATAAATAACAACAAACCATTAAAATTCCAAAAAAAACAATGTATCTCAATCATAACCTACTTTGATTTCCACTAATTTCATACCAACCAGATTTTATCAAATATAAACAAAAGAACCTCGGGCTCAAATGACGCAACAATAACAATAAAAATCAAACATTCAATTATTGGCATAAAATTACGCGATATAAATAATATATCCCCTCGATGAGTAATCTTATTCCCCTGCAGTAACAACATGTTCTAATTAAGAGCAAAACAATGCAGCCTATAAACAAGTGAACGAAGTATTGCGTGACCAATCTTAGTAATAACTTCTTGTTCTTTGGAAACTTAACAATCAATTCAGATCATTTCGAAAGGTTATTTGTGCATAGGTGGAGAAGATATACGCTGCCGTGGAAACATAAATAAGCTGCGTTTGTTTAGAAACGCCTACTTTGTTTTTTGTTATTGTTGGAATAATTATTATTATTATATCTAGAGGCTGGAGTTAGTTGGAGCTACTCGAAATGCTCGTTATTAAAATATTTTAGTTGTGCTGTTAGTCAAACATCGTTTACTAGTTTTGCGTTTTCTAGTATCCTCCATAAGCCATTACAATTAAATTATTGTAAATATGTATGTCGATTTATTTCAGCTAAGCTTCCTTTTTCGAATAATTTTTGTTTTACTTAATTTCTTTAAAAAATTCAGAAGTTATTTTGGGAATCTGCATGTTTACAGTATTTTTCAACTTGAAAATGACATTGCATAACTAGGATGCGGGAAAGTACGAGTTTCGGGCTGGGTTCGGACAGCCGACGTAGTGGGGAAGAGAATGAATTAGAAAAAAGGTAATATCGAGAGTATTTTAGGAATTAGAAAAATAGGTAGACGAGCTCCTTAAGAGCCTATTGCATGGCAATAATACGCATTGAAAAACGAGTAATTTTTGTGAGGATCTTAATCTAATACTGTTATACGTATGATGTTGAATTTTTGTATGTAGATTAAGGAAGAATACTAAAAGTGCGGAATCTTCAAAATCTTTAATTAATGTAATTAGTTTGGCTTTAATAATTATGCGAAATTCGGCGAAAATTGTACAAGTTTAGATATAATTTATGGCAACTCTGTTGATAAAATTATAGTTTAATTGTTTTTCCGCCCTTTTTACATCTATGTTCTACTCATTTAATCTTTAAACTCAATGATAACTTTTATAGTTCATTCATGAGATCCTCACGAAATTCTAGTGGTTAATTTCTTTTTATCTCTAATTGTTGTCGGAACAATATATAGTTTGAATTTTTCAATTCAACAATGCTTTGTCGTTACTAATATAAAATTTCAGATTTTTATTTTGAGCAATATAGCCAGAATCGTGAATTGTGATTCTTATTGCACTCAAGCAGCATAGCCCCTTAAGTATAAGAGTGTCGTTTACCTAAATGACCAAAACATGCTTCACACAAGTTTGTGATTTATTTAACAACAAACAAATGTTATAATCAAAAATTCGCGATGTACATACCATTCTTTCATGTCTGATTTATCGAAGACTATGCTTTGTGAAACAAAATGTGTTTATTAGAACAAGATAATTCAAAACTAGTGAATGACCATTGTAAAATATGAGGTCATCGATTTCAACTCCAAAGTCATAAAAATGATTTATTGTAACATGCTTTTTTGCTTTGATTTTGATAGCAAGAGATGTGCCTTAGCATAAATAAATAATAAATATCTTCGACTAAGCTTGTGTTATAGATTTTGAAGAACAAATATATTTAGAACAATGCAGCATATTCAGGATTATGATAAATAAACCAGAAATTCATCGTATGTAATATACAATTAATTTCAGTTCTGAAATGTTCATCTTTCTTAAAAACTCAACGATGAAAATTATTAAGTAGTTATAGTACAAATTTATTTCAACTACCTAATAATCATTAGCGTTTATTAGGAGGTTATTGCAGTCACACAATGGTCAAAACCAGAAGCCTGAGATGCGCTAGAGCATACAATACAACCCTGGTAATAAGCTTCGAAAAACTTTTACTCTGCCAGTGGAACACTGGGGGTAAAATATACTTATACTCGGGGGTAATATAACAAGTGCTATGATTATCATCGGTGATAGCATGAGTTAGTCGATGAAAATTGACCGAGTGCGTAGCACGAGTTCAATTTTCTGAAGACTAACGAATGCTATCACCTATGATTAATCATAGCCCGATTTATATTTGGGGAGAATATATAATGAATGAGTCCAAAATGTTTGGTTATATTTTTTCAATAGCTGTCAAAAACGTTTTAAATTCTATTTACCTTTCTCAATTTCGTTTTCACTGGCATTTCCCCCACCGAATATAATCAGGTCCATTCATATTAAGTCTTATTTTTGACAAACAGCAATATTTAAATAAGAAACTGACAGTAGGAAATTAATTGAAAGAAACAGTTGACATGTAACAGCGGTGATAAAAATATCATCGATTTGATAGCCTCTTACTGCCCTATTTTAGCAAATCAAATTAGTCAAATATGTGTCACGTGATACATGAATTATATATTCGGGTTAATAAATATGGCAAATACTGAACTGTTCGACTATATTTCTTATCTGCGGGCTAATCTTAAACGATTGCGGTTTTGGGCATTGTGTGACTGCAAATAAGAATTTAACGATTATTAGTTACTTGATGTCTGCGTGGACTATACCTGTAGTATTTTATTTCTCTTTAAAATATAAAATTCCGAAAAAAGAAACCCGTTCAATATATTCGCAACATTTTAAAATCATCTTAATCTTAATTACAAAAACCTTTACTTCACAATTAAAATAAAACTAAAATCCTGTCCTACATAAAATAATTTCAACAAGCATCTTCAGCCCGTCGATAAGGCAGGACCCCACCTTACCGAGCATTCCCATTACGTTAGCTGGTAGATGCATTGTTCGATAAGTTATAACCACTGGTTACAGTGAAGGTAATTACACTTTTACGCGCTTATCGGGTTTTGTAACCTGGTGATGATATTTAAACTGGTTATTACGGACTTTGTATTTGGGGGCAGAGATGGGCCACGTGTTTTCGTGGTTTTTATTACCTGGTTGGTAATTTGACATGTTTGTGGAGTGCGAGAATCTTTATTTGTTGCGAGAACGGACTTTTTCTTTAATTGTTTGGACTTTCATAATGTGACTTTTAAATTAATGAATCTGTTACTTTTACACTAAACCCACTACTCGGGATTATTATATTTTCATTTGCTCTCTATATTAAGGGGGGTCGATACCTAAATGCTGGATTTCACTGTGCGGCATGTTAAACGTGAATAAACAAAGGATAACAATATTAATTTAAATAAATATATGCTATTTATGAACTAGAGACGATTTAAATCCATATAGGAGTGACGTCATATCACATAAATTCTATCCACCACGTTCACTAAATAAGCTATCTCTGTCTTACACATTTTACTCGTATAAATCTATTCGCATATCGTATGTCATAAAGGGCGGGGCTTATCAATTTGTGTCTTAACGGCAGTAGCAGAACAATTATTTATATAATATAGTATTCATTACATGAAATATATTTTCTTACATATTATTGTTATCTTTTAGATTCACAAAAGTTCGTTATATATCATTTATTGTTTATTGCTGACAACTTGTCAATTTTCTGCTGATTGTTGTGTCAAGTGTCAACATAAAATTTTGAGGTTACGTGTTTTGTTATTTAGTTTTGTTCTATTTTATTAATCTTTGATTATTTCCTACATAATCATGCGATGTATTAAAATGGTAAAATAATGATTAAGTAATATATATATATAATAAAAAACTATTGCTTTTAAATTTCGCGTATAGAAAAAGACTGCCAGCACCATCTACCAAACTCATGCTGTACTAAAAAGTAAAATCTTGATTCATACGAATAATTTGCTTGTTTTTTATGACGTCACTCCTATATGGATTTAAATCGTCTCTACCGTCAAATAGGGTTACTTTGAACAGTTTGATTATATTTATGCTCATATTTTTGTTGTCGTTGCATTTATTTCATTGAAAAAAAAAATTTGCCTAACAGGTTAGACTATGAAGAAGAAAGCTGTGGTGTCAAAACGTCACATTTTATTACCTGTCATTATATAAAAAAATAAATGTTAATTACCCCAAACCCGGGGTAACTTTGAACAACGCACAAAATGTCATATATCTACTTTTTTGTATCAAATATGTTCAAAATAACCCCACCACGTGAAAGATGGGAAAAAAGTAAGTAAGATAAGTGGTTTAGTTTTACATTTTGGACATCGGGAAATAATTTTTTAACAATAAATTTTCTTTTGTATAATTTATATAGGTTCTATCACCTAATTTTCTTGAATACACACGCATATTCACAATTCATATAAAACATTAAGCTAGGTACCGAACAGACGAATATCTAGCACTAAACTAAAAAAAAACGCACTCGCGACGTTGAATAGGGCTAATATGCAAGTTCAAAGTTACCCACGACACTTCGAGATGACGTCATTTTTTAAAAAAATTATTTTTTTATTTGTAAAATTGTTATTATAAATCAAATAACTCAAAAATAATAATAAGAAATAGATAGCATTTCATGTGATATAAACAAAAGTACGTTTATTGCCATAGTTCACAAAATACAGACAAAAGTTTTCGGGGTAAGTTTTTTTGATGTTCTTTTGCAAGTTACAATTTTTTTTTTAGTTTAATTAACTATTATATTATAATATTTTCTTATCTTATTTCGAAATGGACAGCCTTAGCTTCATCATATTTGTTTATTTTTGCTTCTATGTGAAAATTTGTAGAAGTTACGCCCAAAAACCATTTTGGGTGTAATTTTGTTCAAAGTTACCTTGGGGTTCAAAGAAACCCCATTTGACGGTATTTGATTCAGAAAATTAAATTTCAAATGGTTCAATACAAGTCGAAGAACGATATTAAGTTTTTCATTAAAACTGGCTTCAATATATTAAGATTTTTTAAACAAATAAGATGTTGGTAAATAGTTAGAGGTTGTCCTCAAGTGCGTTGAATGCCACATCAATTTTTTTTAAATAAATATGTGATAAAATACATATAAAAAACTCACAATATAATTAAAATTGGCCATGTTTAGCCATGAATATAAAAAAGTAGAACACAAAAATGAAAAATGTGGCATTAGACGCATTTGGAGACAACCTATATCTATTCAAAAATGTATTTGTTATTCTGAAAATGTGAATTCTTACTTCAATTTTAAGGAAAAATTAAACATACTATACATTTTTTTACGCCAGTAGTGACCCTCCTTAACTTAAGTCCCAGATGACTTATTTGGTAACTACATTAAGATAAAAACGTTTTTTGTTATCTTTGATATGCACTTTTTAATATCAAGTGTAAAGTTGTGTAGATTTACTCCTTCATGTAATTAATTATATCATATTAATTGTTTGAAATGTTTTTACAGTTATGACATGTTTACAGCTCAGGAAGATTTCGCCTCGGCCAAAAATTATCTCGGTCTTTCCATTAAAAAACATGAGTGAGTTGACTGCTTGTAACCGCGCACACAGTTAAAAATAATATTATATATCTATACCAAGGATTTACAAAGTATGTGACAATGCTGATAAATAATTTAATATTATTATAGTTTTTTATTTAACTTCCATTTTTTTTAAATATAAAAGTAACTAGTACGAGATTATAAAGAGTAGTTAACAATTCTATTTATCTACGTTAGAAAATAAATCTAATGTTAAGCTTATTTATCATCAGCTAAAAAAACTCCTCTAACAAGAAAACATCAATTAAACAATCCTTTCATTACCATCAATAGTCATTAAATTAAAAGTGATTTTACTTTAGATACGCCACGTTATGTTGGTACTACAGACACCACACTTAATTCTTATTACTACCAACATTACAGAAATAAACGACCAATCAAATAGATCAGATAAATTTAATTTGTAATTATTCATATAATGGACTTTTCACGCAGCAATAATCACTAAAAAAGTCACTGTACAACTGCGCAAGGATACTAGGGAAGAAAAGAAGTCCCTGTTAGTGATTTTATGGCTACATTTACGCGATATTATTTACGACATGCGGACAAATTAAATTGAAACTATTAAATTATATTTTGCACGGTTATAACAACTCATTGCTAAGTAATTTAAAAAGGAAGCAAATAAGACGTAGCGAATGTTTTGTGGTCAGTACAAGAACGGTAAAATTTTATTTCAACAAGGATTATATATTTATAGGATCAATTATTAACAGTTGTGCTTCTTTAAAATTTTTATTAAAAAATTGTACATGATTATTGATTATAAAGAAAAATTCATAAAAATTTCCAATTTATGCAAATTTTTTACAGTTATATCTCCTGATATTATATTATAAATTTTAAAAAGTTACATCTGTAGATCCATTCTTTCTCTATTAAATCTTTATAATAGTATATTCTGCAACAAGTGTGGTATGAAGCATATTCAGATCGAGTGGAAAGTTTGTGAGTCGAGCCGTAGGCGAGTTTCACGGTTCCACGAAAGCGGAATAGCCATTCCAAACGTGTTGCAGACTATACTTCCTCTACGACTATAAATTTAATTGCATTAAAAAACATAACCTAAAACTATTAAAATAAAAATATACGTATTTATAAAATAATATTCTACATAAAATTTATAAATTTATAAATCTAAACGTATTTTAAAGAAACCCCCCCAACCAAAAACATTAAATAAAGTTAAATTATTAGAACTCACCACATTTCATTCCATCACTAGTGACGGAATGAATCCATTCCGTAACAAGTGATAGAATGTAACCATTCTATAATATTGAAATTGATGTAAGAATGATAACATTCTATAACAGTCGTATAGAAAACCATTACCTTGAAGGCAATAATAAACTCGCAACGAAAACACTTTTACAGTATTTTTCAACTTCTAAATGACATTGCATTGCTAGGAATTCTAGCACTCCTAGCCTAGGATGCGGTAAAGTACCAGTTTCAGGCTGGTTTTAGGCAGTCGTAGTAGTGAGGAAAAAAGTGGAATAGAAAAAAGTAAAATCGAGATTATTCTAGGAATTCGGAAAAAAACGTAGATGCGCCGCTTAACTACTCATTTATAATAATTGTATTTTTACGTCCATTCCGATCATAGAACGAGAGAAATATTCCCCTCTGTGTTGTACCTGCTTTCCACTCTCAACCATAAGTTGACGGCTGGTACCTACCGCACACACGGGTACCTACTATACCGTGAGTTTATTTTAACGTGAAACATGGGATTTTTCATATCCATGGTTACGAATTTGACAGCAATGTATTAGAGCGTTCTTTTTAAAATAGAACATAGGGAATCAATTTAACTGTATTATTCTTGACCAATATAACATATTTGGGCTGCTGTAATAGTTCAAAGAGACGCTTTCAACATAAACTTTTAATTGTTTAAACTATACCTACATCGTATTTCCAGGTAGTAACATTTGAATTTGTTAATTGGAGTCACACTGATGCTACCTGGAAATACGATGTAGGTATGGTATAAACAATTAAAAGTTTATGTTGAAAGCGTCTCTTGAAACTATTACAGCTGCCCAAATATGTTATATTGGTCAAGAATAATACAGTTAAATTGACTCCCTATGTTCTATTTTAAAAAGAACGTTCTAATACATTGCTGCCAAATTCGTAACCATGGATATGAAAAATCCTGTTTCACGTTAAAATAAACTCACGGTATATTATGACTCAACTTGGGTAAACGATGCTCTTAATTTAGGTGAGAGTAGACCACTTTAAGTTTATCTGTTTTATATTTGGCTAAACTTTCTGCAGAATTCTCCAACAATGATTGCATACATTTGATAAATGATAATTATATTGTAATCAAAACGATTATGCTAATTTAATTTCATGACCAGAAGAATATAATAACAGTTAAGTCGATATCAACAACATTTTGACATTGACAAATTATGTACTTGACAGTAATCTGCACAAAACGAACACAACTGAAAGAAAGAAAACTCCATTTAGCAAAAATGCACATCATACATCATCGGACGAATTTCTCTTTTCTTTGCACTTTACGTGCATTTTCTTCAGTAATGGAATGAAGAGAATATAAATTTATAAATTAAGTAATCATAATTAAATATTTTACTTCAGTTTGGAATTTCAAGTTTCTGAGAAAGTGTCTGATAATTGTCTGTCAGATATGTTTAAATATTAATAAAACTATACATGTAATTTCAGTCAATAATTTTTTATTAAATCTTTGTTTTAGGTATTGCAATAATCTAAATTTAAAAATGATTGAATTTACTCAATTAAGTATCGAATATTCCTTGCAATCCTAAATCCTTATAGGTCTTATAGACGAGTTTAATGTTTTGAATTTATAAGCTGTACGTTTAGTGGGCAAACTATTTGTTTATTAGAGAGGATAGAAGTTTTATAAATCTAATATATTATAAAATTTGTGAATGTTATTTAATAGTTTACTTCGATTACAATCACCATAATATTACTTATAATATTTTTTTTGCCTATATAGGTATAATACATAAAAGTATAATATTGATTATGGAGGATCAATTCTAGACTCTAATAAATCTAAAAAATATTATTTTTCGCAGATTAACATTAAAAGTGCTACTACATTTTGACAGCTGACAGTCTGTGAATTATCAGTTATTATACATACCACAAGAGCTTCGACAATTATCGAAAATACTGCCGACTCGACTGATGAGACGTAATTCCACAGAAACCGGAGGTCGAGAGTTGTTTTGCGGAAATACGTCGAACCAGGAGGCAAAAGTATTTTCTATTATTTTTTATGATCGAGTGGTAAATATGCATTGACTATTTCATGAATAAAACAAATTTAACAATTTTAAATAACACAATTTTATATATTAGCATAATTTTTTAATTCATTTTAAATATTTGACATTTGGTGAAAAATAAACAACATTTATTATTGTTTGTTGTGTCATGGATACAGTGAATATACGCATACTATGTCAATATTAAAAAATATGCACTGGAATAGTTGTTTATATAGATAGTTTCTATGGTTTTTGTGAAAAATAGTGCACTTTAATTTGTTAAAATATAATGAGGGAAATAGTCACTTTTAGTGCCTATGCAATAAAAGTAATTGTCGCTATGGAGATTCAATTTGTATTTTCACAGCAACAGCTCAACAAACGCATAGCAACCATCAACAATTACAACTAAACCATTATCCAAACACCATAAAACCATATCAAAACCAAATCTCATTACCGTATTCCTCGTTTTCCTGTCACCTTTCCATCACACGAAGGGTTTTTATATCGTCATCAGGTTACAATTCCAACGAGAGTGAAAGTGGCCAGAGGTTCGAGTGGTCAGTGTCCACCACTTTCCCCCACTTTGGATGCTCTGTCTCTGTCTGGCACGTTGACACTGCCCACTCGTTTGTGGTGCGTGCTTGAGGTATGTAGACCAGTACCTAATGATGGACTTTCGGTTTCGATGA